>JARBWK010000006.1:131479107-132079107 GCA_030556195.1 Anolis apletophallus | reverse complement strand
CTAGACAGAAATAGAGCCGAAGAAAGGAAGGAGGGAGAGAAGAGGTCACAGAGGAGGAGGAGGAAAGCCCTTCATTCATTCCTTCACTTACACTTCCTTCACTGATTCTTTTCTCCTTCCCTGCAAACGCGCGCGCGGGGCGGAGACAAAGGGAGAGGGGAAGCACTCTCTGCCTGCCCGATAGGGAGTGCTTTGCTTACAGGCTTCTGTGCAAGGGAGCTACTGGGCATGCACGGAGGTTGTTGCGCATGTGCAGGTGCTCCTGCGCTCAACTTCAGCTCCGGAGCAACTGCGCCTGCGCGAAAACCTCCGCGCATGCCCAGAAGCGGCGTCGGAGCGCACAAGACCAGGCCCCAAAAGCAGGCAGCTGCGGCACTGCCTGAGGAACATCGACAGGGCCAGGATGGCGCCCCCTTCCCAGATGGCGCCCTAGGCGGCCGCTTACTTGGCCTACCAGGATATAACGGAACTGGAAAAGATACAGAAAAGGGCAACAAGAATGATCCAAGGGATGGAGCAGCTCCCTTATGAAACCAGGTTGCAACGCCTTGGTCTTTTCAGCCTTGAAAGACGGCGTTTAAGAGGTGACTTGATCGAAGTGTATAAAATCATGCATGGGATAGAAAAGGTGAATAAAGAAAAATTATTT
This sequence comes from Anolis apletophallus, assembly GCA_030556195.1. Classification (NCBI taxonomy): domain Eukaryota; kingdom Metazoa; phylum Chordata; class Lepidosauria; order Squamata; family Anolidae; genus Anolis; species Anolis apletophallus. Next base: position 132,078,458 of record JARBWK010000006.1, on the reverse strand, counting down.
TCTTTGTCACAAAACACTAGGACTAGAGGGCACTCTCTGAAGCTCCAAGGTAGGAAAGTTAGGACTAATAAAGGGAAATATTTCTTCACCCAGAGGGTCATTGGGTTATGGAACTCACTTCCAGAAGAGGTTGTGACAGCTGTCAGCCTGGACAGCTTCAAGGCAGGATTAGACAGATTCATGGATACCAAGTGTATCGGTAGTTACTGAACAGGACATTCAAGTGCCACCTCGGAGTTGGTTGAGGTAGGCAGGATTTCCCTGGGTACTGGTTGTGGGGGGTCGGGAGCAGGTCAGGGTTTTGCCCTCCCTTCTGCTCGAGATCCCCGTGTACAACTGGTGGGCCACTGTGTGATACAGAATGCTGGACTAGATGGGCTGAGGTCCGATTCAGCATGGCTCTTCTTATGTTCTTATGTTCTTATGTACCTGTAGGACCACCCCTGTGTGGACATTGAGTCTTTTGAGATACCACTTCGATACTCGCCTGTATCCTATTTTGGGTATAGTATGTCCTTTATGTTGTATTGCTCTTCTCTAGTTCCGTTTATATTATATCCAATATATTTTTATATCCTATAGTGCCTACTTGTGTAGTACTTTCACGTTGCCGCAACAAGGCAAACAGCTGGCTAGCACAAAGCTACCATTTTGTTTCCACCTCACCCTCAACACCCGCTCTCATGTTCCTTTCGTCTGGCTTCGCTGGTGCTCTTTTCCCTCTTTTGCTGCACCTTCTCCTGACATGCTTGCAGAAGGGCAAGTTGAAAAACTCTGCCTATTTACCCCCCAAGCCCCAGCTCCTTCTATTAGCTAGAGACAGAATGGTGCTGCCTGCAGACACGCATAGAGAAGGCGGCACACAGTCTTCATCTGTTTCAGTATTTCCCTCTCATTCCCTCTCTCCTTCCCACTCTGATGCTGTCAGCCTTTCTTCTCCTCCTCCTGTCCCCGCCCCAGCCTTTCCTTTCTGCAGTGCTCCCAGCCTCTACTGCAGTGCAATCCATCACTCACAGGGCATGGAGGGTGCCTAGAGGGAAAGTCACTACCGCCTTGCCAGGGAGATTCTCAAAATGTAGCCAGTTGTCCACTTGGCTTTGAAATTATTGAATTTATTTGGTTCCATTGTTTTGAAAGGGGGGTAGAGGTGGGAGATGTTGCTGCCAGCATTCCAGCGAAGGTGACTGAAAGGAAACCAAGGAGACAAGGGAGATCCAAAGGCAGCAAGGAGGAACACAGATGGACATTGAGAGAAAGATCAAGAGAGGCAAAGAAAGGGGGCGAGGAGGGGGAATAGTGAGGAGCGGGCCTGAAAAGAAGGGAAAACCATTGTGAAAAATCAAAACAGCCAAAACGGAATGCGACAGGCATAGAAAGAAAAATGGAGGAGAAACCTGTGAATTATAGTGAGCAAATATGATGAGAAGAGACACAAAATTACAGATTTAAGTAGGAACATAGTCTAAAAAATTAAAAGGAAGGAGAAAGGAAGAAACTGGTAGGTGCTTTTTGGCATTTAAATATTTTCTCTAGCTCTCCTGTTATAACAACAACACTATTGTTCAAATTCCAGATACAGAAGCTACCGTAGTTACTGTGGACTGCCGAGAGATTTCCAAGACATTCTCTACTACGACAAGGAATTTGTATTAATTAAAATTAATTAATAAAAATGCACAGGTAAGTGGGAGGGATTTTTAAAATTAAACCAGCGTTGTTGAGTAATCAATTCTGTGCTCAGTACAAGAAGTTGTGCATTTAAATGACAGCTGCAGAAAGGGTATGTATTTATGTGCCTTCAAGCCTGTCAATTTATAGTGACCTCATGAATTTCTACAGCAGTGTTTCTCAACCTGGGGATCGGGACCCCCAAGGGGGTCGCGAGAGGGTTTCAGAGGGGTCGCCAAAGACCATCAGAAAACATATATTTATGATGGTCTCAGGAAGCCCTTTGGAAGAGAAGGTTGAAGATCTCTCCTCTTGTCCTTCTCTTTCTTTTTGGAAACAGACTGCGAATTCCCCCACCTAAAGCTCTCCTCTGCTGTGATTGGCAGGCTTCTTCAGCCAATGGGGAGGGCTGTTTCTGAGACTCCAAGCAGGGAGGGGAGAGCAGGCGTGCTTGGCGCATGATGCACATGTGTGGGTGAGGGAGAGTGCGTGGGATGGAGGCTCACGCCAGCGAGCCTCTTCAAAGCATGAGGGTTCTGTGTAGGAAGTTCGACCCAATTCTATCATTTGTGGGGTGCAAGGGGCTCTTTGATTGTAGGTGAACTAAAAATCCCAGCAACTACAACTCCCAAATGTCAAGATCTATTTTCCCCAAACTCCACCAGTGTTTGTTTTTGGGTATATTGAGGGTTCATGTCAAGTGTGGTCCAGATCCATCATTGTTGAGTCTATAGTGCTCTCTGGATGTAGGTGAACTACAATTCCCAAACTCAAGGTCAATGCCCACCAAACCCTTCCAGTATTTGCTGTTGGTCATGGGAGTTTTGTGTGCCAAGTTTGGTTCAATTCAATTGTTGGTGAGTTCAGAATGCTCTTTGATTGTAGGTGAACTATAAATCCCAGCAACTACAAGTTGCAAATGACAAAATGATACACACACACCCCCCAAATACAGTTATGAAGTAGCAATGAAAATAATGTTATGGTTTTCATGTCTATCTCTTAAAACTCAATAAAAATTATATTAAAAAAAAAAAAAAGAAAATAATGTTATGGTTAGGGGTCACCACAACACGAGGAACTGTATTAAGGGGTTCGCAGCATTAGGAAGGTTGAGAAACACTGTTCTACAGGGTTTTCTTAAGCAAGGAATACTCAGGAGTGATTTTGTTAGTTCCTTCCTCTGAGATACAGCCTACAGCCCATGTTAGTCTTTGGAGGTCTCCCATCCAATTACTAAGCAGGGCTGGCCCTGCTTAGTTTCCAAGGTTGGATAGGAATTAGAACCTTTGAGTACTAGATTTCAGAGCAGGAGATGAGTGTCTGAGCACCATCTTAGATGCCTTGGGTTCCATTCTATCCCAAGGAGAGTGTGCAATTGTCACACCATTAGATTTCTTAGCAAAATAGAGTTGGAAGAGACCACAAGGCCCATCCAGTCCAACTTCCTGGTAGTTCTTCTATTCTGGTGAAATAGCTCATTGATTACAGAAAACGGAAGTCCTCTACCAGCCCGCACCACAGGAAAAACACCATCATCCCCACGTCAGCATAGGCACATCTGTGCTTAAGTCTGTTCAGCAGTTCACCTACCTGGGAAGCATCATCTCTTCAGACGCCAAGATTGACAAAGAACATAAGAACATAAGAAGAGCCATGCTGAATCGGGCCTCAGCCCATCTAGTCCAGCATTCTGTGTCACACAGTGGCCCACTAGTTGTACACAGGGATCTCTAGCAGAAAGGAGGGCAAAACCCTCACCTGCTCCCGACCCCCCACAACCAGTACCCGGGAAATCCTGCCTGCCTCCATCAACACAGAGGTGGCACTTGGATGTCCATTTCAGTAACTACTGATTCCCTTGGTATCCATGAATCTGTCTAATCCTGCCTTGAAGCTGTCCAGGCTGACAGCTGTCACAACCGCCTCTGGAAGTGAGTTCCATAACCCAATGACCCTCTGGGTGAAGAAATATTTCCCTTTATTAGTCCTAACTTTCCTACCTTGGAGCTTCAGGGAGTGCCCCCTAGTCCTAGTGTTGTGTGACAGAGAAAATATTTTTTCTTTATTCACCTTTTCTATCCCATGCATGATTTTATACACTTCGATCAAGTCACCTCTTAAACGCCGTCTTTCAAGGCTGAAAAGACCAAGGCGTTGCAACCTGGTTTCATAAGGGAGCCGCTCCATCCCTTGGATCATTTTTGTTGCCCTTCTTTGTACCTTTTCCAGTTCCGTTATATCCTTCTTAAGGTGCGGAGACCAGAATTGTACACAGTACTCCAAATGTGGCCTTACCATAGATTTGTAGAGAGGCAATACAACATTTGCCGACCTATTTTCGATTCCCTTCCTGATCATGCCAAGCATAGAATTTGCTTTTTTTTTGCTGCTGCTGCGCACTGGGTTGACATCTTCATTGAGCTGTCCACCAAGACCCCAAGATCCCTTTCCTGGTTTGACTCAGAAAGCTTTGATCCCATCAGTTGATAAGTGTAGTTGGGGTTCTTTGCCCCGATGTGCATGACTTTACACTTGTTTAGGTTAAAATGCATTTGCCACTTTGTTGCCCATTCACTCAATTTCAAGAGATCTTTCTGGAGCTCTTTACAATCAGTTTCATTTTTAACTACCCTGAACAATTTAGTGTCGTCTGCAAACTTTGCTACCTCAGAATTCACTCCTACATCTAGGTCATTAATGAATAAATTAAAAAAGTAACGGACCCAAAACTGAACCTTGGGGTACGCCACTTCTCACCTCTTTCCACCCAGAGAAATGTCCGTTTATTACCACCCTTTGTTTCCTACAGTTTAGCCAGGTTCCAATCCAGGACAAGACCTGTCCCCTGATTCCATGGCTGAAGAGCTTATTTAGGAGCCTTTGGGGAGGGACTTTGTCAAAAGCCCTTTGAAAGTCAAGGTAAACAATATCGACTGGGTCCCCTTTATCTATGTGTTTATTTACACCCTCAAAGAATTCTATCAAGTTAGTAAGACATGATTTGCCTTTGCAGAAACCATGTTGATTTTCCTTCAGCAATGCCTGTTCTTCTATGTGCTTAGTAATTTTTTCTTTAATAATGGTTTCCATCACTTTGCCTGGAACTGAGGTTAGACTAAAAGAGATAGATCACAGATGATCAAAGGCATATAGTGCATTTGGAAGGCTTCACAAAAGAGTCTGGAGCAACAAGCGGCTGAGGCAAAGCACCAAAATCAGTGTGTACAGAGCTATCGTACTGTCTATTCTCCTCTATGGGTCTGAAACATGGGTCACCTATCGCCAACACTTGCAACTCCTCTAACGCTTTCATCAGCGCTGTCTTCGCACAATCCTAAATATACACTGGACCGACAATATGACTAATGTTGCTGTCCTTGAGCAAGCAGGGATCACCAACATTGAGGCCATGCTACTGAGGACACAGCTGTGCTGGGAAGGGCACGTCTGTAGGATGGAGGACCACCGCCTCCCAAAGATACTACTCTATGGTGAACTTGCCACGGGTCAGCGCAAGAGAGGCGCCCCCAAAAAGAGATATAAGGACTCCCTGAAACAACATCTCAGGCTCGGCCAGATTGATCACCAACAATGGTCCACCCTGGCCTCCCATCGGGAGGCATGGAGACGCACTATCCACAATGCTGCGGCCTCTTTCGAGAAGACACGCCGAATGGGTCTCGAAGAGAAACGACAACGCAGAAAGAACCGCAACTTGGAAACAACATCACCCAAGGAGACTTTCTGCTGTGCTTTCTGCAACCGAACTTGCCTATCTCAGATTGGCCTTTTTAGTCATCAACGCGCTTGTAAAAAGCGTGGGATGAGTCCTTCCTAAGAATCTTCGTTCGTGAAGTAATGCCAGAGAGAGAGAGAGAGAATTAGGGAGAAGTAGGCCTACAATGGTCCTACATAGAAGGGTGATTCATGGTACTGGAATGGAGTGTTGGTACTTGTTGCTGTTAAGTGCCTTCCTGTTAACTCTGACTTGATGTCAACACTTGTAGGGTTGGGGTTTTTTGTTTGTTTTTGTTTTTGCAAGTTCTGTTAAGAGGAGATTTGCCATGCCTTTCCTCTAAAGCTAGGAAAGTGTGACTTGGCAAAGGTCACTCAGTGGATCTTCAGAACTGAGTGGAAGATTCAAGCTCTGCTGTCCTAGGATACATGTACACTCTAGTATTAATGCAGTTTGACACTACTTTAACTTCCATAGGTCAGTGCTATGGAATCATGGGAGTTTCAGTTTTACAAGTATTTTAAGATTTCTCTGCCAAAGGGTGTTAGTGCCTCATCAAATAGAAAATCCCAGGTTTCCATAGCACACATCCAGGCAGCTAATGTCAAATTGCATTCATTTTACAGTGCAGATGCACTCTTAAGTCCAATATTCAAACTACTGCATCATTGCTATTTGCTAAACTACTCTTAGAGCAGAGGTGCTCACACTTTTTCAGCATGCGAGCTACTTATAAAACAACCAAGTCAAAGTGATCTACCTACCCACTACTCAGAGAGCCATAAAAGCAAAATATTTGGAAATTTATTTCAGTGAGAGCCATATAATATATTTTAAGAATTCAACTAAATGCGAGTATAATAAGCCCCTGAATTTATTCATAATAATAATGATGATAATATTCATTCAGCCTCTGCTGCTACTACTAATAATAATAGTAACAACAACAATAGGTTCCTAGAGTAGAAGGAGACCTCCAAGGGCCATCCAGTCCAACCTCCTTCTGCACCTGGGCGGCGTCGTGGAGCCTGTGGGGTGGGACTGAGCCTTCCTCCCGCCCTGCCTGCGATCTACCAGGACGCCCTACGCGATCTACCAGTAGATCGCGATCTACCTAATGAACACCCCTGTCTTAGAGTCTAACAGTGAAAAACCTGAATCCTTTCCAGATTTGAGTTATTTCTTCAGCTTGTTTCTAGAAGCTGTATCTCTTATAACCTCATCACAGGGGGTAAAAATTGGCAGCATACACCAGTTCCTCTTCAATTTTCCATGATGTAGAGCTACTTCTGGTGGGGCTCCATCACAAAACTGAAGAGGGGCCCAGCATATGCCTCAGCAGTGGCAACACAGCACTCTTCCCATGTTATATTAGGATCAATGGGGGGAAGCAGGGCGGTGGACGCTTCCCTCCATGGCAGGGGTGCCCACACTTTTTCATCATGCGAGCTACTATATGAACAATCAAGTTGAAAAGATCACCTGTTGTGCATGTGAGTGTGCACGCGCGCGTCGCGCGCGTGCGTTCCTACTGCAGCCTTCCGTCCACGCGAGGCTTCTTTCTTGCCTGCCCATGAACTCGCCTCCTTGCCGGGAAGGGGATCCTCCTTGCCTGCTGCTCTCTCTCTTAATGTCTTCGTTGCCTTCCTCCTTCCTGCTGCGTGCTTTCGTGAAGCAGGAAGTCCCCATCCTGTCCTGCTTCTTGCGTGCACAGCAGGCCCCTCCCATGCACGCAGCAGGAAGGTATCCGGCCAGATATGGCTTCGGCGGCGGCTCAGAAGGCGCAGGGCTGGGAAGAGGGGCCGCCTGGCTGCTGCCTGGGCCGGGAAACTCAACTGAGAGGGGGACCCACGTGGGGCTGGAGCCTCCCCATGGCAGCCTCCCCCCCCTCTGTCCTCCCTCGAGGCTTCCTTACCTGGGCAGGAGAAGGAAGAGTGGAAGAGGTGCTTCCCCAAAGTGACAGATGCACCGGGGGGGGGCTTCCTTCCTTTCGAGGGTGTCACTCAGAAAGGACGCCCAAGTGGATGGCTGGCAGGAAGGAGGACCCCTCCCACTGGTGGCAGTCCATGCCCACGGGGGAGAGAGAGAGAGGGTGGCTCTTCCTAGCCGGCTCTGAAGAGCCACCCTCTCTCTCTCCCGTGGGCCCTTGCCGCCTTTCTCCTTCGAGGGCGAGGGAGGCCGAGGGGGAGAAAGGTGGCGAGGGCACAAGCAGCAGCAGCAAGTGGAGTCCCCATCCCCGCAGCCCCCTCCTCGGGTTCAGCCCCAGGAACACGGCGGAGCCCTCCCTCTTCGCCCCCAACCAAGGAAAGAAAGCAGCCCCACACAGCTCGCTCGCCCAGGTCTCGGCTTGGAATGGGAGTCCCGAGGGCAGCAGCAGGGTTTGCAGCGGGGCTTGCTTGGCTTTGCCCCACTTTGCCCGGCCTCCTTCGCCTCTTTCTCTCTCTCTCTCCCTCTCTCCTTCCAGCGCCCGCCTGCCTGCCTGCCAAAAGGATCTGAAAAAGTTCTCTAGATTTCTTTCTTCTCTCCTTGGCTCTCTCTCTCTCTCTCTCTCTCTCTCTCTCTCTCTCTCTCACACACACACACACACACACACACACATTCCCTCCATCCCTCCCACAGCCTCGCATCCTATCCGTGCGTGTGCCTTTGCCTTGCTCCCGCCTCACCCCAGCAGCAACCAATGGGCGGTCATGTCACCACACCGTGCGTGGCAAGACGAGCGCCAGGGCCCGCCCACTAAAGCCTCATTTTGGCAAAAGAAGCCCTGCAAAGGCAGTGGCGGGAGCACACATGCGCGCGCATGGCAGGAGCACGCCATCCGGCTGGTGAGGCCCAAAGATCACCTGGAAGAAGGCCGAATATCACCTGGGTGCTCCCGATCACCGTAATGAGCACCCCTGCTCCATGGGATGGGGCCTGAGGTAAAGCAATGTGAGGTGGGGAGCGACGGGTTTCCCCTGCCCCCCACTGGGCACCACTGGATTCACCACAATCCATAGCAATTCTGGCGGCACATATGATGGGGTCCCAAGTTCATAGATATGTCAGCTTGTTGGAGCTCAGGTGTCATCATCTTGAAAAAGCAATACGATCGGCATCTGGAACCCTGTTCTGAGTTATCCCTTGTGAATGCTACATCATCACTAACAAGGGTCAATTATTTTTCTATGGTGGCCCTTGTCCTTTGGAACTCTATTCCACTGGAAGATAAGCAGAATCACTATTTCTTTGGTTCCTGCTCATTTTTTTCCTCACGCTCATGTTGTTTTTATTGTCCCACTTTGCTATTCTTTAGCGAGACTTTCTGCCTATATTCAGTTCTGAAATTTACCTTTAGATGTGAATTATTTTATTTTATTTGGCTGAAGGAAAATATAGCGTATAAATACAGTAAGTAAATTTTGAACTCGTATTGTATAGCAGTAAAGTAACGGAGCTATTCATACTGAAGCTGTCCATTTGAATCTGAATTGATTGGATAGTCTTTGGAAAGCCATTTTCAGCCGGAGCCCCCACGTTCTTGTTTATAACAGGCAGTGTCACAAGATGCAGTGACACAATAGATTGTGGAAAGGATTACAGCAAGAAAGCAGCTTTAGTGGTGCAGACCACAGACTGAACATTTCTGGAATGAGGTTGCCCCTCCCCCCTCTTAGTAGCTTGTTCCCAGGCAATGGAAAGCGTGAGTTGCTTCTTATACAAGAGACCCTTACATTCTGTTACTGTAATGGCTGAAAAGGTTCACATTTCTTCTGCAAAGCTGACCAAGGCATCTGTGCAGAACGAAAGTCTGGGACAGGATGCTCAAAATAAAGTCTACCGTAGAGCAGTGTTTCCCAACCTTTTTTGAGCCAAGGCACACTTTTAACATTAAAAAAATCCGGGGGCACACCACCAACCAAAATGACACTCTAACACAGTAAAGAACGGCTGGGGGTTGGTGGCCTGCTGGGAGTGCGAAGCCGGGAGGGGGAGCCAGGCTGCGCCATGCCCGCCCCTACCCCCGGCTTCACCTCCCCCAGCAGCTGCTCCAGCCTTGAGGGGGCAGTGCCAAGCCAGCGGTGCCAGAGCCAGCACAATGCTGGCTTGGCACTGTCCCCTCAAGGCTGGAGCAGCTGCTGGGAGTGCCGAAGCCGGGGGAGGGGGCAGAGCCCCGCCCCCTCCCCCCAGCTTCAGCTCTCTTACAGAGGAGGAGCATGAGGGCGGGCTTCAGTGGGTGGGGCTCCTCCACGTGGCTTCAGCAAGCGAGGGGCGAAAGTCATGGTGGGAGTCATGGCGGATTGGAGGCTGGCTGGGGAAACGGCCGAAGGAGGCGGCGCCCCGGTCCCTTCTTCTTTCTTCACCACTGCCCGGCCCTTCCTCCTCCCCCAAGCAGCAGGAGTTCGGCAGGAGGGGGGAGGAAGGGGGGCAGAGAGCTTTTCTCGCGGCACAGCAGGAGGTCTGTCATGGCACACTAGTGTGCCACGGCACACTGGTTGAGAAAGGCTGCCGTAGAGTAACTACAACTACAACAAAACTTTATTACAGTCACTGACCAGCACAAAGCGGGCACAAGCGCCCTGAGAAGGGAAGGACAACTCCCCAGTAAACAGTTATTTAAAATTAGATTAGAAATCAGCATAAAATATATTTTAAAAGACAGGAACCGAAGGGGAAGGGGAATGGTTGATGAGAGAGGTCGAAAGCACTGGTGGGGGGCACTAAAGGGGGAGGGGCACACTGCGAGTCTAGTAGCATTTCAGCTGTAACATGTTGCTCTAACTGCATTCCCAGCAGGGCGCTGCCTAACGGAATCAGTCATCAACCGTCTGATTGTAAGTGCAGCAGCACAGAACTTAGCAACACTGTAAGTTATTGTCGTGTTAGAGTCCAAAAGCAGCAGGGTGGAATAATATTTTTCACTGCGCCCCGGGTATTTTGAAAGCCATGGACCAATGAGATTAGATCTAAGATCTCTGTAGAACATGCATTGAAGAAGCACGTGCCCAGTTGTTTCCACATGACCAGACTCACAGGGGCATAGTCTTTGCTTGAAGGGGGTCTTCTGATACCTCCCCTCCAATACAGCCGATGGGAGGGCATGGCATCTTGCCAGGGTAAAAGCCCTTCGGTGTTTGGGCACCTCCAGGTCTGTTAGGAATGCCATGGGGGCAGAGTAGAGTATGGTGCTATGTGCAGGTAAAAGCAATAGCCGGCTGGAACTTTTTTTTTGTTGAGATTGGATGTAGTGCAAACTGCATTCATTTATGTTGTGTGTGCAAGGATAATACACCTCGCACCATGAACAAAATACAAACACAAGTGGTTGGATGAAAATGGCCACAACTCATTTATTGAAGACAGGAACAAAGGATTGGCGGCCACGCATGGGGGTCATACAGCCCCACGAATGTCCAAAGGCGCTAGTAAGCCTGGGTGCGAGCGGCCCAATGCCTGTCCACGGAAACTCGGCACCCCAGGGGGCCAGGGCGTTATCCCCCTTACAACCAAGGGGCAATAAGCCAGCCTGATCCAGGGGCCATGCCACACGCCAAACACAGATTTGTGACAAAGAACGTAATAACGCATAACCATAACAAATGCAACAATGAAAATGAATATATGAACAAAATGGAACGCTAACAAGCAATGAATGATGTAGGGAGGGTGGGAGGAAAAACTGAAACTGGCCCCTGCGTGGTGCAGAGTAAGTCCCAGGCAGCCTAATGAGCTGCCCGGGCGGAAGTGAGGGCCAGCCGGCTGACAACAGGGGGCAGGGTGGGGCCAGCCCCGTCATTGGCCGGCCGGCTTTGGTGGCGGGAAACCTTCCTGCCACCCCAGGGACTTCTGGGAGGAAGAAGCACCTTCCTGCTCCTAAGATGGCGATGAGGACAATCCCGCCCCGCAACCTGCTCAGCCGGTAAATCGGCCAAGCCAATTCTGATGCAGCCTTCTCTAACTCAACATGTTTCAGAAATGTTAAATTTCCACTCTCCAGGATCACATAGTTGGGAGTACTCATTGTTGTAGCCCAATACATTTTGAAGGCTTCAGATTAATGAAGGCTCCTCTTGGAGTTTCTTCTTTCATATCTGCAAAGCAATGACTTTGGAAGACGTCTATGGTTGTGGCATGCTCTGGCACAGTGGGAAAAAGGGTGTTAAAATGGATGGTTTTAAAAGGCTTTCAATCACAAGAGAAATAGCAGATCAGATATTGAAAGCTATTTTATAATATAAATCAGGGGTGGGCAACTATTTTTTCCAAGGGGCCACATGAGAGCAAAAAAATATTATGCAGGGCCGCACCTAAAGGCGGAACTACATGCTAATTGACATTATTTATTTATTTCACTTACTATATTTACCATATATTACACATCATTAATATTAACATATTAATATATCAAGAAATATTCATATATTATTAGTATCATTATCATAATTATTATATTATAGTACAGGGGTGGGCAATAATATCCATGAAGCAATTAAATTTATATTATATCTCCCACAACAAAATTATATCAATGAAGCAATCAATTTAATATTATATCTCCCAGAACACAATAACATACCTCTTCTTTCCTCCTTTGGTCCAGGCAGCGCGCCTTCCCTGGCGAAGCTAGGTAGCCGGTGGCAGCGCTGCTTACCGGGCGAAAAAGGGAGGCCCGGGCAGGTAGAAAGCCATGCGTGGCTTTGTTTACAGCAAAAGCAAGCAAGGGAGGCGAACGCGGGGTCCCCTTCCTCTCACGCACGCTTGAAAACAAACTCCGGAGGACGGCCCGCCTCCTGAGCGTCTCCCGCGATGATGTCGCAGCTGGCATCGCTGAACACGCTCAGGGGGCGGCGCTTCCACTGCAGTTTGTTTGGCAACGTGAACGAGAGGAAGGGGACCCCGCGTACGCTTCCTATGCTTGTTTTTCGCCAGATACAAAGCAAAAAGCAAGCATAGGAGGCGAACGCGGGGTCCCCTTCCTCTCGTTCACGTTGCCAAACAAACTGCGGAGGAAGCGCCGCCCCCTGAGCGTGTTCGGCGATGCTGGCTGCGACGTCATCGCGGGAGACGCTCAGGGGCGGGCGTCCTCCGGAGTTTGTTTACAAACCCCGGCAAGGAGAGATCGCGTTCTGCTTCCTTCCTAACGCGATCTCTCCTTGCTGGGGCTTGTAAAAACAAGCGTCCCTTCCACTGAGGACACAGCCGGCACCGCGGAAGGGATGCTGGGGGGGGCGGCCCCCCAGTTTGTTTACAAACCCCAGCGTCGTGTTAGGAAGGAAGCCTTCCATGCTGAGGAGCGTCCCTTCCATGCAGCCGGCACCGTGGAAGGGATGCTGGGGGCAGGGCTTCCCCCACAGTTTGTTTACAAGCCCCAGCGAGGAAAGGGAGATTGCGTTCTGCTCCCTTCCTCGCTGCCCAAGGCTCCATGGGCCGCATGGGGTCCCCCAACGGGCCGGATCCGGCCCGCGGGCCGTGCAATGCCCACCCCTGATATAAATCATGAACAACTCCTCCTCCTCTTCCTCCTGTTGCCTGAAAGCCCAGATCCTAAAAGTTGGAGCCCTGAAAAAGGGGCTAGGAGGGATGATCTCCCAAAACTCACCGCTTGACATCAGAAACAAGAAACCCCCTGCCGGGAAGCCTCACTTCTCTCCCTTTCACCAACTCACAATAGGCCCAGGTCACTATGAAGGCACAGGAACTCAGCCAAGTCACCAGACTGAGCACAATAGATTGGAAGATAAGTCAGCTGACAGGGACATAATAAATCCCATCTAAGGTGATCTGAAAGCTTATCATCAGTGCCCAGCTCCCATTAAGAGGAACCAGGAAATCTCATCACCCAAAGTCCATTCCACTCAGATAACCCATCAGCAACTATTTTCCTAGACCAGTGTTTCCCAACCTTTTTTGAGCCGCGGCACACTTTTAACATTAAAAAAATCCGGGGGCACACCACCAACCAAAATGACACAAAATGACACTCTAACACAGTAAAGACTGGCTGAGGGATGGTGTCCTGCTGGGAGCAGCTGCTGGGAGTGCCGAAGCCGGGAGGAGGGGCAGAGCCAGGCTGCGCCATGCCCCGCCCCTCCCCAGCTTCAGCTCTCCCAGCAGCTGCTCCAGCCTTAAAGGGACAGTGCCAAGCCAGTGGTGGCAGAGCCAGCACAATGCTGGCTTGGCACTGCCCCCTCAATGCTGGAGCAGCTGCTGGGAGTGCCAAAGCCGGGGGAGGGAGCGGAGCCAGGCCGTGCCATGCCACGCCCTCTCCCCCCGGCTTCAGCTCTCCCACAGCTGAAGCTGCACGGAGGAGGAGGAGCATGAACAGTGGACGGGCTTCAGTGGGCAGGGCTCCTCCTCCACGCAGCTTCAGTGAGCAAGGTGCGGGAGTCATGGCGGATTGGAGGCTGGCTGGGGAAACGGCCGAAGGACGCGGCGCCCCGGCCCCTTCTTCTTTTTCTTCGCCGCCGCCCGGCCCTTCCTCCTCCTCCCCAAGCAGCAGGAGTTCGGCAGGAGGAGGGGGGAAGGAAGGGGGGCAGAGAGCTTCTCTCACGGCACAGCAGGAGGTCCGTCACGGCACACTAGTGTGCCGCGTCACAGCGGTAGGGAAACACTGTCCTAGACCAAGACCAATTCCTCACCCAGGAAGCCACCATCTGCACAAAAAGGGTGAATACCAGTTCAACAACAAATTCAGTTTTTTCCAATGTCCCGCCATAGACAACCCACCAATCACAGCTGTAAAACATGACAGCAATGACTGCACATCAAACTAATGGGAACATAGATTGTAACTTGTGCCAATCAGAACAAATATTATTTTTCAAAGTTCATAAAATACTGATGTCTGGAACAGAAAGCATGCCAAAATAGAACTATCTCCCCTGGCATTCTTTTGTGGTCAACGAAGCAATAAAGGCAATCTCTGATTCTGCCCTTGTCTCTGTGTGTCTTGATTGGGAATCATTGGAGCAGGCAGGATGGAATGAACCCCGGGATTTGGGAGAACGTGTTTCCTCCTCCTTCCAAACCTAAGATCTTGAATCAATGTTTTGTAATGGATCTGCTCTTTGAGTGGGTGATACCATTACATATGCATGCTTATGGGATCTAGAGCTCACTGTCACTCAGCTAAAGTGGTACATGCCATCTTTTTTCTATTTCTGCAGCCTTCTACAACTTCATCATGTGGGCGTGATTTGGTGATGATAGGCGGTGTCAAGGGAAAAGAAGGTACTAGCAACTACTGTTTAAGGGAAGACATATGGGAGGTAACTTCTATATTGCTTCCATTTTTAGTATTTGAAGGACTGCTGACTGACAGGTCAGCGGTTTGAATCTGGGGAAAGTAGGTGAGCTCCCTCTGTCAGTTCCAGCTCTCCATGTGGTGATATGAGAGAAGCCTCCCACAGGATGGTAAAAACATCAAACATCCGGGCAACCACTGGGCAACGTCCTTGCAGATGGCTAATTTTCTCACACCAGAAGCGACTTGCAGTTTCTCAAGTCAATCCAGGGACACACACACACACACACACACAAACCTTGCATATTGCTTCCATTTTTAGTATGCATTTGATATTCTTCCTATTCAGAATTAATCATGCAGTTTGGCACTAACAAAAAATGAAAATATAAACACCGTCTTTCTTCATATAGAGGAGTACTGGTTTGGGTATTGGACTCTAACTGAAGAACTTACTGGGTGACTTTGGCCAAGTCACTCAGTCCCAGAGGAAGGCAAAGGCAACCCTCCTCTGAACAGACCCTTTCAAGAAAATTATAACGTGGTTATAATTTGAAGGCATACGACAATAACTTCTCATATCCATAGCTGCTAGAGGACTGCAAGACCACCTTTCTCATGGATTTCAGATGAATGAGCTTTGTGGTCCAATAATAGTTAACTTTCCAACGCTGGTGTTAGCTGTGCAGAAAACCACCGGGTCTGTGGCGTAGCTGGCTGGGAGTGAACTGCATTAACTAAATAACTAAATAACTAACTTTATTTCTTATGAGTTGCCCTCCACCAAAGGTGCTCTGGGCGACTTACACAATTAAAATAAACAGGTTATATAGTCACCGCTTGTTACTAACAATCATAGGCTCTTCTGAAGAGCCATGTCTTAAGTGCCCCTAAAAATGCATGTAGATCAGGAGTGGCTCTTTGGTCTGGCGGTAGGGAGTTCCACAAGGTTGGGGCTACAATGGAGAAGGATCTCTGTCTTGTGGACTCCAAACGAACCTCTCTAGGGCCAGGGACATAGAGAAGATTCTCATGAGCTGACCGTGGCAGTCTCTGGTGGTGGAGTGGCATTAAACGGTCTTTTAGATATGAAGGACCCTGACCTCGAAAGGCCTTGAATGCTAGGACCAGGGTCTTATAGAGGACTCTGTGTTCAACCGGCAGCCAATGCAAGTGCTGCAGAGACGGCGTTATATGGCACCTCATTGATGTTTTTGTGAGGAGTCTAGCAGCTGCATTTTGCACAATTTGGATCTTGCGAATTGTTGTTCGAGGTAAGCCCACATACAAAGCATTGCAGTAATCCAGCCTCGACGTAACCGTGGCATGGAGTACTGTAGCCAGCGCCTCTGTTGGTAAATAAGGCGCCAACCAGGGGCGGTCTAAGGTAATTTTAAATGGTAGGCGAACATTATTTTGCCCCAAAAAAACACATTATTTTGCCGCCCCCCATGTAAAACAAATATACAATTATAATATCACAATACCATTAGTAGTATTATATTGAATCAATGTATATACAATATATTATACCATACTCATACTATATTATATCATAATTATATTATACTACATTACAATATAATTATATTATAATATATTGACATTATAATATAATGTAACATTCTATTATATTATTATTATAAAATAATAAAATTATTTATTTAAATAAAATTTTCCTCTTATTAATATTTTCATTACTCCTATAAAACTCAAATAACCCAAAATAAAGTAAAATAAAATATTATATATTACTATTTTGTACAATACCACTATACTGCAATATTGTTTGTAATATTACATGTAATACAAAATATATCATTATTCTATTGTTATATTGTATTTGTATTATATTGTATGACAATATTAAGCAGAACTGTATAATAATCAACAAGAAATGCAATGTAAATGCATCAAAATCAGAATATATTACCTATCACCCGTCTCATAATTCATAGGAGTCTCCCATAAGTCCAAAATTAGGATCCCAATGTAAATGTAAATAGAAAAACAGCCAAAATGTTCAAATGAGGTCGAATACAGGCAGCGCGGCCTGGGCAAACTTGGGCCCACCCTCCTTCTAGGTGTTTTGGCCTCCAACTCCCACAACTCCTCATAGCCTCAGGCCCCTCAGGTCTAGACAGAAATAGAGCCGAAGAAAGGAAGGAGGGAGAGAAGAGGTCACAGAGGAGGAGGAGGAAAGCCCTTCATTCATTCCTTCACTGATTCTTTTCTCCTTCCCCGCAAATGCGTGCAAGCAGCGGAACAAGGGAGAGGGGAAGCACTGCCTGCCTGCCCAATAGGGAGTGCTTTGCTTACAGGCTTCTGCGCAAAGGGGCTACTGGGCATGCGCGGAGGTTTTCGCACATGTGCAGTTGCTCCCTGCGCTCAACTTCAGCTCCGGGAGCAGCTGCGCCTGCGTGAAAACCTCCGCACGTGCCCAGAAGCGGCGTCGGAGTGCACAAGGCCGGGGTCAAAAAGCAGGCAGCTGCAGCACTGTCTGAGGAACATCGGCAGGGCCAGGATGGCGCCCCATGCGGCCAGGATGGCGCCCCCTTCCCAGATGGCGCCCTAGGCGGCCGCCTACTTGGCCTATCTTGTAGGACCGCCCCTGGCGCCAACTGCCTCGCTTGGCGTAGATAAAAGAAGGCCCTTTGACTAGTGGAGGCAATCTGGGCTTCCATCGTCATTTTGGAATCCAGGATAACATTGAGACTCTTCACAGTGGGGGATGAAACTAACGGTTCCCCTTCAAAAGATGGTAATGGACCAACCAATTCTGATAGGCGGCCAGGCCACAAGATTTCAGTTTTTGCTGGATTTACTTTCAATTTATGGGCACGTAGCCATCTTGTCACCGCTCCAAGACACCGGGTGAAGTTATCTGGTACTGAAGTTGTTCCAGGTTCTACTTTTAGGAGAAGCTGGGTGTTTATCAGCATATTGGAAACATTCTAATCCAAATCTCTGGACTAGCTTGGCGAGAGGTTGAACATAGATGTTAAACAGCATTGGCGATAGAATAGCGCCTTGGGATACTCCACAGTCGAGAGGGGATTTCTCAGATACTTGGCCAGCCACTCCACTTGTTGGCTACGCCCTTGCAAGAATGAGTTGAACCACATTATTGCTGATCCTTGAATTCCAATAGCAGCTAATTGTTGGATCAGTAGATCATGGTCTACTGTATCGAAAGCTGCGGTGAGGTCGAGTAACACCAGCAGTACCGATCCTCCCCTGTCTAGCTGGCGACGGATGTCCACCAGATGGCCACCAGAACAGTCCTGGTCCCGTGTCCGGGATGGAAGCCAGATTGAAATGGATCAGGCCATCCGTGTCGTCTAAGAATTTCTGAAGTTGGTTCGCTGCTGCACGTTCAATCATCTTACTAAGAAATGGGAGATAGAGACCGGGCGGTAGTTGGTCAACATCGCAGGGTCTAAGGTGGGGTTTTTTAAAAAGAGGGGGTGGACTATAGCTTCTTTCAGGGCGTCTGGAAAAATTCCCTGCCCCACGGAATTATTTATTATGTGCATCAGAGGGACCATTAAGATAATTACTGACCGGAAGGTCATGAGTTCGAAGCCAGCCCGGGTTGGAGTGAGTGTCCGACCAATTTGAGTAGCTTTAACTGATTTATGAGGCCATACAAATCTCCAGGAAGTATGCAAAGAATGTGGAAGCGACAGCTCCCCTGGTGGCCAGAAGCTGGAATGTGAAATAGCCTCTGAGTGTCTGTCTATATATGTTGTGTATCTATGGCATTGAATGTTTGCCATGTATGTGTACATTGTAATCCGCCCTGAGTCCCCTCCGGGGTGAGAAGGGCGGAATATAAATACTGTAAATAAATAAATAGATAAAATACTCAACATCAGTCATTCAGACATGGTACAGCAGCAAACCACAATGTCTAATTGATATATGGCAGTCCCCAAGTTATGAACAAGATAGGTTCTGTAGGCTTGTTCTCAAGTTGAATTTGTATGTCAGTCAGAACAGGTACATTTTTAGGTGTAACTCCAGCCAACACACACACACTTTGGATATCATAGGGAAGGGTTAACATCCCAGTGTTGTTTGTTTTGCTGTCTGTGCCCCTGTTCAGAAGATTTTGCCTCATTTTCTGTCCCTGTTATAACTGGATTTTGAAAAATGTGGCTTGTTGTGGAAGCAATGATTGACTATAAAGCTTCAGTGGAGACCCCTTTCCTCTATGACAGGGCTGTCCAACTGGCGGCCCCGGGGCCGTACATGGCCCCCCAGCCTGTTGGACACGGCCCCCGCTATGCCCCTGGCCGCCATTTTAAATTTTTTAAAAAAAAAACTATTTTTTTAAAAAAAATTTTTAAGGCGGCGGGGGGGGGAGGCGGGGCAGGGAGGAGGAAGTGAGCCAGCTCCTCCTCCCTGCACCGCCCCTCCGTCCCTACACCAGGCCTCTGACGCGCTGTCCTTGGCGCCTTCTGCTCTTGCGCCGTCTCCCCTCCCTAGGAAGGGCGGGAGCCGGCGAAAAGGAGCAGTAGGCGGCGCCAAGGGCAGCGCGTCACGCCAGGCCTCTGACGCGCTGCCCTTGGCGCGCCTTCTGCTCCTTTTGCCGGCTCCCCCCTCCCTAGGAAGGGCGGGGGAGACGGCGAAGGAGCAGTAGGCGGCGCCAAGGGCAGCGCGTCAGAGGCCTGGCATGACGCGCTGCCCTTGGCCCCCCCCCCCGCCCCCACGCGTGGCCCCGCCCCCTGCTCACTGATCACCTACGGCCCCGAGGTGATCACTGACACTTCTTCCGGCCCTTGGGTCGGAAGAAGTTGACAGCACTGCTCTATGAGAACTTTTTGAGAAGTGACTTTCCCTTCCTAGGGGTAGATTTCTCTCACTTCCTTTTCTCTCACCACTGTTCTTAACCACGAGTCATTTGTCTGTCAGATGTTTGTAACGTGCGGATTTCCTGTATAACTTAATTCAGGTTTTCTTATGAATGGGGGACAATGAAGAACACAGAAAATACAAAATCGGCTGTTATTTGTTTAATTGTTACCGAATGCCCATAGACACAAAATTAAAACTTTTAATTTTGGACGTAATATTAAATTATTATAATCATCAATGACAAAACATCCCTGGACTGCATTGGGTCACTACTGTATTTTCTTGTTTAAAAGAAGTTGAGGTTTCAGGGAGACTATTGCAGAGTCACAGAGACCCTCGGCCCAGCCAGTAACCCGAGGAATTAAGGACTAGTGTTCTCAATGCTGAAATATAATGCTGAAGTGGAATCAAGTATTTTTTTTATCAGATCAAGAAACTTATCCTCCTTCCATTGGAGTTCGGTACACAACGGGTAGCTTCCCCCCCCCCCCCCTCTGAACAGCTTGAGTAATATCATGAAAGTACAAAATGGTACAATTTTTATATACAAATAAAATATAACCCTCAAGTTCTGAAATTTCAAAGAAGGTTAGGACTTTATTGCCAGAGGTCACTATCCCGTGACATTTCCACAACCAGAGATAGCAGCAGCTTACCAATATATTGACCCCAGTTATTGTATATTTCCAAGCATTACGCTACTGCAGCGCTTTGCAGATCTGTACTACTGGATAGCAGCCAAATTCCACTATTTCACTGCTCTGAAAGTTTTTTTAAAAAAAATATTTTACTAAAAGCAAATTTGTAATGGCAACAAAGTCGCAAGAAAAACAAGCCCGGATTAACAACTTTTTGCGCCCTAGGCCACACTTTGGAATTATGCCCCCCTCTACTACCGGCACTGAAAGTTGTTGTTTGGGATCCGGGAAGGGAGGGTGGGGCCCAAGCCGCGCCTGCCTTTCCTTCCTCACCCGGGGGCTTGGGGGCCATGGCAGGGTGGCCATCTGCATGGGCTGATTAGGATCCCCATGCCCCAGGGAGGGAGAGTAGTGGGGAGAGGACTTCCTTTCTTCGGGGGATAGAGAGAGAGACACCCACCTGTCTCCGTCTACTTCAGGGCCACTGCGCCTCCTCCTCGGTTGCAATCCGTGGCTCAGGGAGAAACCCCCTCGGTGGACTTCCGCCTCCAAGCAGGCCTTCGCCTTCCTATTGGCCGAGTCCGCGGAGCCATGCCCCCCTGGGAGGGAGGGAGGCTCCCCGATTGGCCGGCTGCTGCTCTTTAGCTTTGATCGATGGGTGTCACAAGGCGGGAGGCAGGGCCAGGAGGCGAGCTCGGAGGACTCACTCCTGGCCCTGCCCACTCCCCGCCTCCTAGGAAGGGACGGAGGGAAGGAGTGACGTTACCCTGGGAGGCAACGGAGCAAACAAGGAAGGCAGGCCTGGCGGAGGAGGAGGGAGGGAGTGATGTCACCCTGGGAGGCCCCGCCCCCGGCTGAGTAGGAGGAGGGAGGGAGGAAGGGAGGGAAGCCGCTGCTGTTCCTCGCCTTGCATGTCCTACCTTGAGACCAGACTCAGCCCTCCCTCGGGGGCCTTTGTGCTTCAACTCCCACTATTCCCAAGGGCTGGCCACTGAGGTTTTTTTTAATTAACTTTTTTTTTGTCTGTGAATTGCGCCCCCCTCGGCTTGCGTCCCTAGGACATGGCCTAGGTTGGCCTTATGGGTAATCCGGGCCTGAATAAAAATAATAAATGTAATTTGATCACTTACAGAGAAGGGAGCAGGGAGAGTGGGAGAATAGGACAATTCTACATTCTAACATTTTTTCTGTGCCAGCAACAGGTAAGCTGCAACATCAAGTTATTAATTTTGTTTGTGTCAGGAGCGACTTGAGAAATTGCAAGTCGCTTCTGGTGTGAGAGAATTGGCTTTCTGCAGGGATGTTAGCCAGAGGATGCCCGGATGTTTTACCATTCTGTGGGAGACTTCTCTCATGTCCCTGCATGAGAAGGTGGATCAGACAGACGGGAGCTTAGCCTGCTCCCCGGATTCTAACCATCAACCTTTTGGTCAGCAGTCCTGCCAGCACAAGAGTTTAACCCAGTGTTTCCCAAACAGTGTGCCGTGGCACACTAGTGTGCCGTGAGCGATCATCAGGGGTGCCGTGGGAAATTGGAACCTCCAATACCCTTTCTTCCCCCTCCTGCCGAACACTTTTTCTTCTCCACTCGGGCTCCCTTCTTCCCAGCCTCACTCTGCTTGCTTTGCCTCACTTTGCTGATGGGAGGGGGGAAGGAGGAAGACGTGACTCGTGTGGGTGCTACTGCACAGACTCACCCCACATCTTCCTTCCCCCCCCCCCCCCCAGTGCTCTCTGGATATAGGTGAAGTACAACTCCAAAACCCAAGGTCAATGCCCACCAAACTCTTATAGTATTTTCTCTTGGTTATGGGAGTTCTGTGTGGGAAGTTTGATTCCATTCCATCATTGGTGGAGTTCAGAATGCTCTTTGATTGCAGGTGAACTATAACTCCCAGCTGTTGAGCAAGATGTTTGTGTGTGTCTTTCTGCCATTCCTGCCAGGATATCTATGTTGTGTTCATCGAAACAGGCCCAGGTTTCACATTGAGTGTATAAATACATTTAAAAACATATTAACTCTATGTATTACTGTGTTAGAGTGTCATTTTGTGTCATTTTGGTTGGTGGTGTGCCCCAGGATTTTGTAAATGTAAAAAATGTGCCGCGGCTCAAAAAAGGTTGAAAAACACTGGTTTAACCCATTGTGCCACCGGAGACTCCTAAGTTATTAATGAGTTTTGCCCACTAATAGAAGTGGACAGGTCTGTCACAGAGAGGTTCCAGACTAGGAATGGATTTCACATGACATTGTGCGATAGGAGCCTTTACCATAGATCCTGCTTCTTTGCTGGTTCTCCACCTTGGTGTGATTAAAGTCCTTGGAGTTAAAGGCATAGACACAGGAAAGAAAATATGTGTTAAATGGCTGGAAAAGCAGTCATTAAGAGTCAAATAAGTCAAACTAACACATGCAAAGGGTGGGGAGTGGAAGTGAAGCCTCTTGCATTAATAATGTTCTGAATGGGTAAAACAAGGCTTTTCTTGAACCCATTCTGGCTGTTCATGATTGTGAATTGCAGTCCAAAAATGCAACTATTTTAGACATTGATCTTGAAGCCTTTAAAATGCCAATTTTGAAACCCCGAAACTTTACATAAACTCTGGCATTACTTCGCAAAAGAAAGGTTCTTAGGAAGGACTCATCCCACGCTTTCTACAAGCATGCGGGTGCTTTTTCGGAGGTTGGATGTGTCCTTCGAGCCTGTGCAATGGATTTTTCTGGTGGAGCGCAGCATGCACAGATCTGGCCTCACCCTTTAAACCAAAGGTTCGTCTGCCAGGGTGGCAGCTCGGACGGTGGCAGCGAGGTACTCAGGTCGTAGGTTTGGCTTGAGTTTCCTTCTCTAGGTGGTTGACCTTACAGGGTTAGACGAGCACCATCTGCCCGGGTTTGAAATTAGAGTTTTCCTTCTCTTAGGATGGTTGCCAAAAGGGTAGAGAGCCCATCCTACCCGTTGACGCTCTTTGTCAGACCCTTTGGTTGTGACCTGTCTGGCATGGGAGGCCCTACCAGTGGCTATTATGCCACTGCCAGCATAGCTCATAACTTCATTAGGGCAGTGCTTCCAAACCGGTGTGCCGCAGCACACTATTGTGCCGTGAGAGATCATCAGGTGTGCCGTGGGAAATTACAGTGGGGGAGAGAGAGAGAGAGAGAGAGAGAGAGAGAGAGAGAGCCTAGCAAGAAACTTCAGGCAGTGGAAATGAGGCTTCCCTGGTCGAAGCAGCAATGCCAGCCAGCCTGGCTGCAGTCAGGGAGAGCCCTCGGCATCCAGAACTTTCCTCCCTCCCTCCTCTCTCTCTTCTTCCCTTCCTGCCTGCCCTCCCTCTGCGCGCCAAAGGCTACCTGGGCGGACTGCGGCTCCTCCTGGCTCCTGGGCACTCTTCTGCCCTCCTCCCTTCCGGCAACAAGGAGGAGAAAAGGGAGGAGGAGTCCGCGGGAGCTCCCCCCGTCCGACCCCGCTCCCGGAGGCACGAGGTGAGGCCTCCACGCTGGGGAAAGGGAGAAACCCCTCATCTCCTGGCCTCTCCTGGCTTGGGCTCCGAGTTCGCTGCAGAGCAGAGGCCAGGATGCGCAGCTCCACAGCCCAGCTTGGTTCCTTCCCGATCTGGCCCCAAGGGGACAGCAGGGAAGCCAAAGGGACGAGGAGAGGGGAGGCACTCCTGGGGAGGGGGCTGAACCCTTTCGGGAATAAGAGCTGGGGGTGGCGACGGCTGCGAGCCTTCGCCGCAGTTGGCTCCAAGGCTCGGAGCCACCCCGTGTACTCAATTCCTATTCTTCCTGTTCAGCCGAGCCTGCCTGCACTTCGGCCACTTAGCGCAGCCCTCCCCCGCGGGACCGTGACGGGCCTCCTGCACCGTGACGGGCCTCCCGGGGAAGGGGGTGTGGCGGCAGCAGCGGCGTCACAAGGGGGGAGTAAAATGACAGTTAGAGTGTCATTTTGTGTCATTTTGGTTGGTGGTGTGCCCCAGAATTTTGTAAATGTAAAAAGTGTGCCACGGCTCAACAAAGGTTGAAAATCACTGCATTAGGGTACGCAAGACTCTCCCCCGCGACAAGGGGGCGCCAATGGAGAGGAACTTTACATAAAATATAACTTACTAGCTGTACCCGGCACGCGTTGCTGTGCCCTATTTAGGAGATGCGAGATGTAAGGGTTGGAAATGATGTTACTTACGGTCTTGGTGGGGTCATGTAGGCATGAATTGCGCACTTTCTATGTGTGCTCCAAATGATGTCATCTGGAAGCATGAGTTGTATTGTCTTATATAGCGGAGGAAGTGTTTTGATTCTGGAGTGTGTCCACTCAGCAAAGTCTGTAGTGGTTGTGGAGGAGTGGCAAGTGGTGGTAGAGAGACTTTCAGGGCTTTGCAGTGTGTGCAGATGTTCGTTAGGGTGCCAATGTCGGCCTCTGGCACTATGCTGTAGTCTTCTGCAGCATTGTATCTGAAGGCTAGGCGGTGGAATTGGTTGTGGTGTTTTTGAAGTTTGTTTTCTGTGTTGCGACGTCATTTTTCTGCGCTCCTTGTGCGCTGCTGTTGTGTTGCATTTCTGCGTCTTTGTTGTTCCTGGCTGCGTGCTTCTTCTTGTCGTGCAGTTCTTTGCATTTGGTTCTCAGCTGTGCGTCGTGCAGTGACCTGTTGTCTGTGTCTCTGCTGCGCAGTGTGTTTCTGTTCTGGCGTTTGTTCTGCCCTTTTTTGTTTGATGTATATAGCGTTGTGAATGTGTTGTCCGATGCTGTTATTTTTATAAGGCATGGCTTGTCTTTTGGGTCAGTTTATGTCTGTGTGGAAGGAAGGAATGGTTTTAGTTTGTGGTGTTTGTAGGTGTTGTGTGTACGGGGTCCCGTAAGGTTGGTGGGATGGGTTGTGATTGGAAGTTGTGTTGTGTTGTGTGGGTAGGAATTTGCTGGAGAATTGCTCCCTCAGAGTTTGGTTTTGGCAGTTTAACCCTCAAACACCAACTGAAATCTCTCAGCATTCTATCCTAGCCTTGGATGGCTCTTGCCAGCGTTGCTATGGTTACAGCAGTTATGCAAATCCGCCCTTATTGGCAGCCAATCATGTTGTTCAGAATGTAGAGGCTGGGTGAGTCGTTGGCTGCCCTGGAGGATACTGGGAAATGTAGTTTTATTTTTACTCGTTGTTTTGGGGCCTTTTAGGTTTGGGGGAAAGTTTCTTTGCTACAAACGTACCTTGCTTGAGGCCTATTTCTGTTGGCAAGTATTGTTTTTCTGCGTTGTATGGTTTCTTTGTTTGAGGTATACATCACATGACATGAACCCATTTATATAATAGATATATGAAAAACATGCAAGATGGGAGAAATCAAAAGCTTCTGTTTAATACCACCATCAACATATGGCAGGTGATTATATTGCAGCAGGCTATTTAATGTTCTTTTCCCTGGCTCAGATTCCAGGGCCCATAGATGATTCCAGACTTGTGTCTATTGATGACAAGTGCCTCTTTCTTTCCCAGAAACTCTTAAAGTCTCACACTTGATGGCTCACATATTGGCATCAGCTCCAAGGTTATTACCACTTTGAGGCACACTGGTCAGGGATCCTGACTTGAAACCTTTGAATGCTGGGATTACTTAGACCAGTACTTCTCAATCTGTGTCCCAGGTGTTTTGGCCTACAACTCCCAGAAATCCCAGCCAGTTTACCAGTTGTTAGGATTTCTAGGAGTTGAAAGCCAAAACATCTGGGGACCCACAGGCTGAGAACCACTGACTTAGACTTTTTCAGTACTGAAAGCTGGGCTTCTTTCATATAAAGAAGCAAGCAGTGTAAATGGAGGTTGATTGAAAGTGTGCCTTGTTTTGTTGTTATGATGCAGCGCCTCCCAGTGTTTGTTGTGGGTAATGACATCAGCGTGTACATTTTAGTCAAGATACACAACACATTAGTGTGGTATAATAGTGCAGTGTTTTTCAACCTTTTTTGAGCCGCGGCACATTTTTTACATTTACAAAATTCTGGGGCACACCAACAACCAAAATGACACCAAATGACACTCTAACACAGTAATACATATAGTTAATATGTTTTTAAATGTATTTTTACACTCAGTGTGAAACCTGGGCCTGTTTCGATGCTGGGAGTTATAGTTCACCCGCAATCAAAGAGCATTCTAAACTCCCCCAATGATGGAATGGAATCAAACTTCCCACACAGAACTCCCATAACCAAGAGAAAATACTATGAGTTTGGTGGGCATTGACCTTGGGTTTTGGAGTTGTTGTTCACCTATATCCAGAGAGCACTGTGGACTCAAACAATGTTGGATCATGGAGTTTGGGGGAAATAAACCTTGGCATTTGTGAGTTACAGTTTCTGGGATTTATAGTTAACACACAATCAAAGAGCATCCTGATTTCTTCCAACAATGGAATTGAACCAAACTTGGCATATTGAACTCTCATTACCAACAGAAAGTACTGAAAGGGTTTGCTTGGGAATTGACCTTGAGTTTGGAAGTTGTAGTTCACCTACACCCAGAGAGCACTGTGGATTCAAATAATGATGGGCGGGCGGGCCTCTTCCTCATGGGGAGGGGAACACTCCACCCATTTCTTACCTCCCTCCGCTCACCTCACCCTCTCTGTCGGCCTTTCCTCCTCCTCAAATGGTGACTGCTGGGAAAGGGGCGGGGCCCGAGTGACGTCACCCTTCCCTCCTCCCTCCCTCAATTGGAGGCTGGCTGGCTGGCACGCTTGGAGGGGAAACGGCTGAAGGAGGCAGCTCCCCGGCACCTTCTTCTTAGCCGCCGCCCGGCCCTTCCTCCTCCTCCTCCCCCTGCAAGCAGCAGCAGGAGTTGGCAGGAATGGGAAGAAAGGGTATATTGGAGGTTTTCCCATTGCACACCTGATGATCGCTCCCGGCACACTAGTGTGCCGCGGCACATCGGTTGGGAAACAGTGGTATAGTGGCTTGAGCCTTGGTCTGTGATTTGGGGTTTGAATTCCTACTTGGTCATGGAAACCCACTGGATAAGCTTGAGTACATCACATTCTCTCAGCCTCAGAGGAAGGCAATGGCAAACCATCTCTGAACAAGTTTTGCCAAGTAAGCCCTTAGGGTTGCCCTAAGTCAGAAATGACTTGAAAGCATACCACAACACCACTGTTCTTACAAAGACCAAAATTCCCTGAAGATACCCTATTTTGCTTGATCTTGCAAACTAAGTAGGGTCAGGCCTGGTTAGTACCTGGAACACTAACAAGAATATCAGGGGTTGTAGGCTATATCAGGGCTGTCCAACTTCTTCGGGCCAAGGGCCGGAATTCAGGTGACTGATCACCTTGGAGGCTGGAGCGGAGAGCGTGGCTGTTCGCGGGGGCGTGGCCGCAGCAGGGCGTGGCCGCTCGCAAGGGCGGGGCCGCTCCGCCCTGGCGCGCATGCCCAGCGCCCTGCTGCCCACCCCTTTTCGGCGGGGTGACATCAGGCGCCACGGCTGATGTCACCCAGCCCCGCCGAAAAGGGGCAAGTCGCATAAGATACCGGGCTTGCGCGCCAGGGCGGGATCGGCGAGCCGCCTCCGCCATGTCCTTAGCTCTTGCAGCGGCCGCTAGGGAGACGATCCCCGGCCCGCCTCCCGCCCTGGCGTGCATACCCGGCATCTTGCGCGACCCGCCCCTTTTCGGCACCTGATGTCACCCCGCCGAAAGGGGCGGGTCGCGCAAGATGCCGGGCATGCGCGCCAGGGCGGGAGCGGGGCGGGAGCGGGCCTCCGCCATGTCCCTAGCTCTTGCAGTGGTCGCGCCTGAAGGAGGGTAAGCCTGGGATCTTACCTTCCTTCAGCGCGGCCGCTGCAAGAGCTAGGGACATGGCGGAGGGCGGCTCGCCCGATCCCGATCCCGCCCCTGGCGCTTGATAGCTTTAGTATGCCCGTGAGTTTTCTCCTAGCAAGCGCGAGCGAGGAACAGGCGGGGGGAAGACCTGCCCTTAGGGCATCTGACGTGGCTTCCCTCCGCCTCCTCCTCACTTGCGCCGGCCCCGCCCCTGCCCCTCCTCGCCCCCCGAGGACGATTTTTTGAAAAAAATTTTTTTCCCAATTTTTTTAAAAAATAAAAACTGATGTCTTGCAGGGGGTTAGGGGGCCGTAGGGAAGGGGCTCGGGGGCCGTGTACGGTCCCCCCGGGCCACCAGTTGGACAGCCCTGGGCTATATTATAGGAAGACAATGGCTAGCCTCCCTTTGAATTTTCCTGCCTAATAGAACCCAGGCTAATATTGGGATTCCTGTAGGTTTACAGCCACTTGAAGGCACAAATGCATACAAGTGGACATATATTTCCTCATGGGTAATCTTCTGAGAACCACATATACAGTAAGTGATTGATAGACCCAAAGCCACATACAATCTTGTCACAAGAAATTCAATGTGCAGATTTGACAAATATGAATTTAATATGATGTGTGGGTATGAATGGAAGAATGGAAGGATGTATGGATGGGTTAATAATTTTGGAAACACCGGTAAAATATTAAGGCCTGCAATGACGAACTACCTGCTTGCTGGACTGTAATTAAAATTAATCTGTGATAAGAACTGTGACAGTAATAACAAAAATGTTTGTAACATTCCTTATGTTAAGAAGGAAGTCAACACAAGCCTTGTGTTTGTCAACACCAATCAAGAAGATCAACAACTGAGATGGAGCCAGGATGGAAGACGTCTACCATTCATTTACTGGGAATGTGGCGCAGCTGGCTGTGTGTCAGCTGCATAAGATCTCTACGGACCAGAAGGCCTGCCCGGGTCGAAGTGGGCTCTTGACCTATTGTGTAGCCTGTTGTCGACCTTTGCAACCCGAAAGACCGTTGCATCTGTCAAGTAGGAAAATTAAGGTACCACTTAAATGGGGAGGCTAAATTTAACTCATTTACGAGGCCATAAAAGATCTCCAGGAAGCACGGTGAGGAATGATGGGCACTGAAGAATGAAGGAGTGCGCTTCGGAATGAAGGAGTGTGACAGCTCCCCCTGGTGGCCTGATGTTTAAAAAATTGCCTCTGTTTGTCTTGTGTTGTATGTCAATATTGAATGCTTGCCTGTATATGTCCATTGTGATCCACCCTGAGTCCCCTGCGGGGTGAAAAGGGCAGAATATAAATGAAGCAAATAAATAATAAATAATAGATTTACAACTGTGGGACAACATCAACAGAATCTATATATATAAAAAGAGAGCTGTCATCCTAAGTAGCCTATAGACAGCAAAACCACACAAGGCAGACACACCAAATCAGCCCACATCCACACAAAACCCCATGAGGTATGTTTACCACCTCCAAAAATAAAATAAAAATTAAACAACACAACCAAAAATACAAAAAAACAATTGGACTACAACTCCCATGATCCCCCACGCCACCCCCCTCTGGCAGTTTAGAGTGTCGGAATGTTGGTGGTGCTGGCCAATTAGAGGCATTATGCAAATACTCCCTCAGTTAGAATGTAGAGGCTGGGAGCCACCCTCCTCTGGCAGTTTAGAGTGTCGGAATGTTGGTGGTGCTGGCCAATCAGAGGCGTTATGCAAATAATCCCACAGTGGCAACCAATCAGAAAGCTGGCACATATCCACATACATACAAACATTCACTTTGTTGTCCCAGGCCTGGGAATACAGTGGGGCAGGACTACAATACAACAAAAGGAAGATATAAATCCCAACTCATCCTGAGCAAACTGCTAAAGGTCTCTTAATGTTATCAACAAGAGGCAAAATGGCATTTGATTGTGCTTTCCCACCACGTGGATAGAAGGGGTTAGCCACAGACTATGGCACAGCAACGCGTGCACGGGTCAGCTAGTATTCCTATAAAGGACTCAGTCTAATAATGGTCAAAGTGTGACTGATCTGAGGAGTCTGGTTCACCCACCTCTCTGCTCCATGGGAAGGACAGAGATGGTGTATTCGGAGAGTGCCAGATATGCTATGGGAAAGCATGATTCTGGTCACTTTGGGGCTTCTTTCTCAAGGGAAGAGGAATAAGTGTGCCTTCAGAGTCTTAGATTTTGTGCAGGGAGTCAGGTTCTGCTGTATGGAAAACAGAGATCTGGCCCTTGGCATTGTGCTTAGGGAAAGGATGCATTTTGGCGTTTTGAAGTTATGGTGTTATGGAAGTTTTGGAACTGTACGTTGGCAGGCTGCAGGAAGCAGGGTCAGGCCTAACAGGTGCTTCTCCCAGGAGGGAGAAAAGGATATAATAATATTTGAATGCCTGAGGATGGATGCATGTACATGTGTGTGAATGCTGAGTGAAGATGTTAATTCCCCTTTGTTTATTTGTTAACCAATGTGGTTGTAAATCCAATGTAGTTGCATAGAATCTGTATGTCCAATGTCATTCTTTGTCTAAATGTTTTTCTGTAATCTGATATCCCCTCTCACACTGGAAATTGCAATAAAAAGAACCTATGCTTCAAAGCTGATTCGAGCTTGCGTGGAGGGGTTACGAGGCCCTCTGTTGAATATAGTCAACTGCTCCCTTGAGCAAGGAGCTTTTCCAGAGGAGCTAAAAGAGGCGGTGGTTAGTCCATTGCTGAAGAAGCCCGGGTTAGACCCCGCGGCTCCCTCCAATTACCGCCCAGTGTCCAACCTATCGTACCTGGGCAAGGTAATTGAGAGGACAGCAATGGACCAGCTGCAGACATTCTTGGATGATGCAACCTGGCTTGACCCCTTCCAGTCCGGCTTCCGTTCGGGCCATGGGACAGAGACCGTCCTGGTCTCCATCACAGACCTACTCGGTGCCACTTGGATCGAGGCGGATCAGCGCTGCTCGTGTTATTGACCTCACGGCAGCATTTGATACTGTCGATTACGAACTTTTGACACACCGCCTGGCGGTGGCGGGGGGTGAGGGGGACAGCCCTCAACTGGCTGTCCCCTTCCTCCAAAACCGCCAGCAGCGAGTAAAGTGGGGAGGGGTGGTCTCCGAGGGCTCCCCTCTTCTTTGCGGGGTCCCTCAGGGGGCCATTCTCTCCCTGCTGTTATTTAACATCTATATGCGACCACTCGCCCAATTGGTTCGGAGTTTTGGGCTGGAGTGCCATCAGTACGCTGATGACACCCAGCTCATTCTGAGGATGGACCCCGGGGTGGACTCTGTACCCGATAATTTCCATCTCTGCCTGGAAGCCGTAACTGGATGGCTGCGAGCCAGTAAGTTGAAGGTGAACCCGACGAAGACGGAGATCTTGTGGCTGGGCCGCCGGAGGGGTAGAGACCCAGCTGCCGACGTTCGATGGTGTGGCACTTCGCCCACAGCCCCTAGTTAAGAGCCTTGGGGTCCAGCTGGACACCCAACTGTCGATGGAAGTGCAGATTGCCTGCACTTGCAAGACAGCGTTCTACCATCTACGGCAGGCGAAACGTCTGGCTCCCTACCTCTCCCGCTGCGACCTGGCCACGGTGATCCAAGCCACGGTCATCTCGAGGCTCGATTACTGTAATGCGCTGTACATCGGCCTGCCCCCGGGTCTCCTTCAAGGTGTTAGTTCTAACTTTCAAGGCCTTACATGGTTTGGGGCCAGTGTACCTGAGGGAGCGTCTTACCCCATACAAACCCAGAAGATCACTGCGCTCAGAGGGGCTTAATCTACTAGAGGTCCCTAGTATTAAGAGCTGTAGGTTGTCGAGCACCCGGCAGAGAGCATTTACAGTGGCCGCTCCGACCCTCTGGAACTCTCTGCCAGAGGAGATACGAGCACTACGGGGCTTGTTTGCTTTTCGCAAGTCTGTGAAGACTTGACTATATAGGCAGGCATTTGGTTCCAGCTGATGCCTCCTATTTGCCAGCTGCCAACATCCCGTCCTGCCATGCATTGCTTCTGCACATTGTTGCTTGTCCGGGGTTATTGTGGGGAGTGGGGCCTTTGGATATACGTCTTTTATCTGTTTTGATGTTTTTATTGATTTTATGTTGTAAACCGCTCTGGGCTCCAGAGAGAGCGGTCTACCAAATCGAAATTATAAATAAATATAAATAAATAAATAAAGTTATTGAAAAGTCATTTGTGATAATCTAACCCTTTACATATATCCTACAAACCTTTGGAAAGTTAATGATAGGGATTATCCTCAATTTTGCTTGAAGATTATGTGGGCTGTACTCCAAAATATTTTATCCAAGGACTGCATGTACATACCTAGTTTCTCCCGCAACATGCACACATACTTAGAAATGAACAGCAGACTTCAGTACATTGGTCAAGCTGTTAACAAGCTTCCCATTGGAGGGAGCCAAGAGAATTTTACTGAGTCCTGCCCATGGTGGAGAGTACCTGCAGGGACTCTGATCTGGCTACGGTCGTCCACGCTCTGGTCACATCCCGAATAGATTACTGCAACGCACTCTACGTGGGGCTGCCTTTGAAGACAGTTCAGAAATTACAATTAGTCCAATGGACAGCAGCCAGATTACTAACGAGCTTCATACAGGGAGCATACCACCCCCCCTGTTGTGTCAGCTCCACTGGCTGCCTGTCCATTTCCGAGCTCAATTCAAAGTGCTGGTTTTGACTTTTAAAGCTCTATACAGTTCTGGCCCAGCTTACTTGTCCGAACGCATCAGCCTCTACGTCCCACCTTGTAATTTAAGATCATCCGGGGAGGCCCTGCTCTCGCTCCCACCAACTTCTCAAACGCGGTTGGTGGGGACGAGAGAGAGGGCCTTCTCGGTGGTGGCTCCCCATCTGTGGAGCGCGCTTCCAAGTGACATACGATCAACCCCATCCTCCTGGCATTCAGGAAAAAAAAGTGAAATCTTGGCTGTGGGACCAAGCGTTTGCACATTAGCACAATACAGCACTTTGGACTGGATTTGTAACAGCAAGTTGATGGATATGGCTCAATGCTCCTGTTATGGACGAAATACTGTTGATTGTATTTTAATGTGTTTTAATGCTGTATGTTTTTGGTTTTATATTGTATTTATTATGTTGGCATCGAATTGTGCCTTTTGTTATGCCGCCCTGAGTCCCCCCTCGGGGGTAGAGAAGAGCAAGGTAGAAATGTTGGAAATAAATAATAAATAATAAACCATCCCCTTTCTACCTCAAAATCCCCATTCTGGAGTAGCAGATGTTTTTAAAAAGTACACCTTCAACAAGGAGTACAAGGAAGGGGGACAGAGAGCCTTCTGAGGAGGACAAGTGGACTACACCTAGCCCTTAGGTTTCTGGTTCCCATCCCTTCTGTGCAGCGGTTCTTCATTGCCTCTTGATACTAACATGATTTTCTTTGAAGCCAATTAAAGCCAAGCTCCACTTTTTGGAGTCCCAGTTTTGGATAACTGACCGCCAGCAGTTAGAAGTGGGATCATACTGTTATAACTGTGTAATTTTAATGGGCCCATGGTCTTTTTGCCATAACGCCTCCCTAATGCAGATTGCGTAATGGGAAATCATACTGACATACATATTGATATGTACGTAGTGACCTGTGGCCGCCCCCCAGGAAGGGAAAAGACCCCGAACCCGTATGTCCAGGACCCGGAGACCCTCCCAGCCCAGGACCCCTTGGAATTCCAGTTTCCGGCTTGAGCTCCCCCAGGCTCGCCCTAGGCCTGAGAAGGTAGCGGCTCCCACCAACAGGGGCAGCCACTGCGGGCCGCTGCATGATGTGAGTGCTGCACCCGTTCCCCTGGACAAGCAGCACCGAGGTGTTCACCTGGGAACCCCCAGACTGCCTCCTTGTGACCACATACTGATCCCGCTCGGCAGGTCCGGCCTGACTTTTCCAGGGGAGTACGCGAAGAAAATTTTGGCGCCCCCAGCCGCCGCATCATTTGGTCCCGCCGCCGCCGCACAGCCGGCCCCATGGGCCAGCTGCACCACGCCTCCCGAAGCACAGACATTTCCGCGTATGCCCAGAAGCAGCTACAGGCGCTGTAGCGCCTGTAGTTGCTTCTGGGCATCCGCTGGCTCCAAAATGTCCGTGCCCAGTCGGGGTGTCTGCAGCCGGCCCGTGGGGCCGGCTGGCAGCAGCAGCAGCAGCGGGCGGCAGGGGCGAGGGCGGGGGCGGTGGCGCCCGTGGCGCCCCTCCCAGCCGGCGACGCCCGCCCAGCCAGTGGCGCCACGCAGGGCCGTAGCCAGGATTTTGTTTCGGGGCTGAGTTTGGTCGGGGGCTGAGACTGGGTGGAAGAGGATCTACCCTAGCAAACCTTTTGTATTGTTATCCCAATAACCCCATGAAGGTGGGATATAATGAGCATGGTGATCAGATCATGATATAAATGCACATAACAGTTTAAATAATGTACCAGTCAGGCCTTCTCGTGGACCACCCTGAGAATTTTCGGGGGGCTGAAGCCCCTTAGCCCCCCTGGCTACATGCCTGGCTCTACGCGATCGCTTACATGGCGGAATCGCTTAGACCGCCTCTGCCGCTCGGCCTGACTTAGCGAGTGGTTGATCGGCCCTCTATCCCTTTCTCCCTCCCTCCTTGTGTTGTTGTGCAGTGTGTTGTGTATCCCTTTGTGTATTGTGCTTTTCGCTTTTATGCTTCTTGTGAACCGCCCCGAGCCTCCGGGGAGTGGCGGGTTAGAAGTCGAAATAATAAATAAATAAATAAAAATAATACAAAATATTATTTTTGTCCTAATCTTTCCCTTCTGAAAACCAGCATATGTCATATCTCATCCTAAAATGGATAATCGTATTCCAAACTTGTTTCTTCAGGTGGAAAAAAGCCAGTTTTCATTGGTTTAATATACTTTAGATCAGGGGGTGCTCATTAGGTAGATCGCGATCTACTGGTAGATTGCGTAGGGCATCCTGGTAGATCGCAGGCAGGGTGGGAGGAAGGCTCAGTCCCGTCCCGCCAGCTCCCAATCATGCCCAGGTGAAGAAGGAGGTTGGACTGGATGGCCCTTGGAGGTCTCCTCCTATTCTAGGAACCCATTGTTATTGTTGTTGTTATTATTGTTATTATTATCAGAGGCTGAATGGCCATCTGTGAGGAATGCTGTGATTGTGTTTTCCCCTTATGGCAGAAGGAGGTTGGACTGGATGGCCCTTGGAGGTCTCCTTCTACTCTAGGAACCGGTTGTTGTTGTTGTTACTATTATTAGTAGTAGTAGTAGTAGCAGAGGCTGAATGAATATTATCATCATTATTATTATGAATAAATTCAGGGGTTTATTATACTCACATTTAGCTGAATTCAGTCTTAAAATATATTATATGGCTCTCACTGAAATAAATTTCCAAATATTTTGCTTTTATGGCTCTCTGAGTAGTAGGTAGGTAGATCATTTTGACTTAGTCGTTTTATAAGTAGCTCGCATGCTGAAAACGTGTGGGCACCCCTGCTTTAGATTGTTTAACATTTTCAAATTGTTTCAAATTATTTTAATTGATTTTATCTCTACATCACCTTATGATTAAAGAAAACAACCCCGAATACAATGTATTAATAGAACTGAGCAGGGTCAAATTACAAACAAATTGCTGTGTTTTGCACAATATCCCGTGAGCACCAAAAATCCCGTTATTCAAAAATCCAGTGTCTCTTGACAAAAGAGAAAAAAAACCCCTTTGTATTTTTGCCATTGTGTTAAAAGAAGAAACCAACTTATCTGGTTTTAATTAGTTCATCCCTACCCCTGGAGATAAAATCTGCTGGAAGAAGGTTGCAGGGAAGAAAGCAGGCCCCACAATGGTGTTGATGAGGAGGCAGCTGCTGCTTGCAGTAGGCCTTCCAGGGATGCAGGGCTGGAGAAAGGGGTGTTCCAGTACAGGGTTCCCTCACTTATTGCTGGGGTTAGGTTCCAGGACCTCCCACAATAAGTGAAAAACTGCAATGTAGGAATGCTCTATTTATTCTAATATTTATACATTACTTTAGTAGTTACACCATATTTTAAACTTAAAACAAAGTGAAGGAAAGGAAGGAAGGAACGGCCCTTCAAGGCTGGAGGGAGGGAGGACCGAGGGGGGAAAGCACTTTGGACAGCGGCGGCGGCAAAACCCCACAAAACAGCAAAAATACCATGGTATATATTTTAAAGTAATATTTTTTGAAATCCACGAAACTGCGAGTCCGCAATAAGCAAACACGGAGTAGCGAGGGAACACTGTATTTGTTTTATATCCTAGTCCTTGGATGTAAGATAGCTTCCATGATGATTTGAAACAGGGCTAGCTAAAACCAACAGTAAATTACAATGTTAAGGCAGTGTTTCCCAACCAGTGTGCCGTGGCACACTAGTGTGCCGTGAGCGATCATCAGGTGTGCCGTGGGAAATTGGAACCTCCAATACCCTTTCTTCCCCCTCCTGCCAAACACTTCTCCACTCGGGTTCCCTTCTTTCCAGGCTCGCTCTGCTCGCTTTGGCTCGCTTTGCTCTGGGGCAAGTCTGGCGCAAGGGGGAGGGGGAGGAAGAGGTCTCTGTCGAAAGCTGGCATGGGCAAACTTGGACCTTTCAGTACTTTCTGTTGGTAATGAGAATTCAATATGCCAAGTTTGGTTCAATTCCATTGTTGCAAGAATTCAGGATGCTCTTTGTTTATCTGTTAACTATAAATCCCAGAAACTGTAACTCCCAAATGTCAAGGTCTATTTTCCCCAAACTCCATCTGTGTTCACATTTGGGCATATTGAGTATTCATACAAACTAACAAATGAAATAGGCTGACCCACCAATAGCTACACAAGAGGAGTATCCCAGGGGAGAGAAAGATATAACAGCAATATACCGTAAACATCAAAGAGTACAAGATCTCAGGTTCCAATTCAAAATTTATCTCTTATACTAAATGTACTTTAAACAAACAATATTCTGTAATGAAAATTATGCATACATGCTGTCTTCTAATACATCCATACACGGCAGATACGGGGCGGTAAGCTCACATTCAAGTGAGTAGACGTCGTAAAAAGGCGGAAAGGAGTTCCTGCGTCATCAGAGAGGGACACAGTCCCGGATGTCTCCCAACAGGCCACGCCCACTGGTCCTGAGGAAGCCCCCTTCGGGGGCGAAACGAAGGCGCGCATCAATATTGGTTTCGCCGACCATGGATTGTCTCCCCATTAATACATGAATACCACATAGACTGGCATTTTTGACCGGGACTTAACTATTATTTACAATTCTTCATTATCTGTTGGGAGACATCCGGGACTGTGTCCCTCTCTGATGACGCAGGAACTCCTTTCCGCCTTTTTACGACGTCTACTCACTTGCATGTGAGCTTACCGCCCGTATCTGCTGTGTATGAATGTATTAGAAGACAGCATGTATGCATAATTTTCATTACAGGATATTGTTTGTTTAAAGTGCAATAAGTATAATAGAGAAATTTTGAATTGGAACCTGAGATCTTGTACTCTTTGATGTTTATATTGCTGTTATATCTTTCTCTCCCCTGGGATACTCCTCTTGTGTACATATTGAGTATTCATGACAAGATTGGTCCTGATCCAACATTGTTTGAGTCCACAGTGCTCTCTGGATATAGGTGAACAACAACTCCAAAACCCAAGGTCAATGCCCACCAAACTCATAGTATTTTCTCTTGGTTATGGGAGTTCTGTGTGGGAAGTTTGTGTCTTTCTGCCATTCCTGCAAGGATATCTATGTTGTGTTCATCGAAACAGGTCCAGGTTTCACACTGAATGTATAAATACATTTAAAAACATATTAACTATATGTATTACTGTGTTAGAGTGTCATTTTGTGTCATTTTGGTTGGTGGTGTGCCCCAGGATTTTGTAAATGTAAAAAATGTGCCACGGCTCAAAAAAAGTTGAAAAACACTGTGTTAAGGCACAATTAAAGAGTAACCACATGAAAAAGAATTCAAAAACATATAGTTGTGGGGCATAAACCAGTGGTTCTCAACCTGGGGTCCCCAGATGTTTTTGGCCTACAACTCCCAGAAAACCCTGCCAGTTTACCAGCTGCTAGGATTTCTGAGAGTTGAAGGCCAAAAACATCTGGGGACCCCAGGTTGAGAACCACTGGCATAAACGAAGTGAAAAAAACACTGTATTTCTCAGTAGCTGCCAGTTGCTCACTACAAAATACTGTTCTTGATGTTGTTGAGCCAAGGCACCCTCCTCCGCAAAAGTTTATGATCAACAAGAAAACTTCAAGCAAGAAATATAATTTGTCATTTATTTTAAAAACCATTTTCTGTCTTTTCAAAGTTCCACAATATCAAAGTTGCTTGAGGTTCTGGCAGGGTCCAGCAGCAACTGTACCGTGAACTCTATTCATAAAATTGTATAAATGTATACAAATTATACTTTTCATGTAACTTGCATTGCTTGTGTGTTGTACCAATTTCTAAATTTATAAACTTGTATCAGATGTATCCTGAAGGCACCCGCTCTTCCCCGTGCCCCCTGTTTGCATAAGCTCCTGGGAACTGAGATCGCTACATAATTAATAATATGTATGTGAGAAAGATATTAACTGCATCACGGAGACCTGGACACAGAATGGAGATACTATACCTCTCCATGAGCTGTCCCCTCCGGGTTTCCGGATGTTCCATCAACCAAGAACTGGTGGTAGGGGAGGAGGAGTGGGTATAGTAGTTAGGGATGACATCCCGGTGACAGTTATCCAGGCCCCGAATATCACGGGCATGGAGTGTTTGGGAATCACCCTTAAAGCTAAGGAGTGCTTAGCGATTCTTCTTATCTATCGCTCCCCCGGGACCCCGAAGGAGAGCTTACTCAATCTGCTCGATCTTGCCGCGGATTGACACTTAGATTCCCAAGACTCATTGTTTTGGGAGATTTTAACATTCATGCAGACGCTAATATGCCATCCCCCCTAGCGAAGGAGTTCATCCGATCCATGGACACATTAGGACTCATTTTGATGGAGTCCGGCCCCACACACCAGGCCGGACATACCTTAGACCTAATCTTTGGGTACGGGTTGAGGGTTACGCAGCAAGTAACAACGAAGGTCCCCTGGTCAGATCATTTCACTCTGAAGGCCGACATCAGAATCCCCCTACCGGCAAGGCCAGAGCCAAAACCTATACTGGCACGCCAGAAGAGGCATATGGACCCCAGCTGCTTCGCAGCAGCCATTGAGCCGATGGAAGTTTCCGGTGGGACCTTGAATCAACGGGTGGACAGATGGAATACAGTCCTGTCGAAAGCCATCGACCAAATAGCCCCCAGACGCCTGATCCGGCCACGAAGAGTCCTTTCTCCATGGTTCACGGACGACCTGCGACTGCTGAAGCGAAGGCGGAAGCAGCTGGAGAGCGCGTGGCGTCGGAAACCAACTCAGACGTCGAGATCAGCCTTCAGAGATATGCGCAGGTCATATGAACGGGCGGTCAAAGAGGCCAAGAAGACCTATAACTCCTCCTTAATAGCGGCGGCAAGATCGCGCCCAGCACAGATCTTTAAGATCGTCCGAGACCTAGCTATGCCCAACTCACTGCTGAGGGACAATGAAAATTCAGCTATCTCAGCGGAAGAATTTCAAGTTTTCTTCACTGAGAAAATAATTGCCCTTAGGCGTGATTTACCCTCTATACCTGAGGAGAGGAGCGGGATGGGTAAGGACCCAGCTCCATCGCCTAGCTTGAAACTCGACCAGTTCAAGGCCCTGAATTCAGAGGAGATTAATCAAATCTTGACCGCAGCAAGGGCAACCACTTGCTCTACAGACCCGTGCCCGTCCCATCTGATTAAGTCCTGTGCGGGAGCCTCCTGGCCACTCTGACAGGGTTGATAAATCACTCATTGGAGCTGGGAGTCTTTCCCGATGCGCTGAAGGAGGCTAGAGTCCGCCCGCTGCTGAAGAAGGCGAATT
Organism: Anolis apletophallus; assembly: GCA_030556195.1. Classification (NCBI taxonomy): domain Eukaryota; kingdom Metazoa; phylum Chordata; class Lepidosauria; order Squamata; family Anolidae; genus Anolis; species Anolis apletophallus. The sequence continues at coordinate 132,038,524 of JARBWK010000006.1, read as the reverse complement.
TGGATCCAGCGGTGCCGGCAAACTACCGTCCGGTCTCAAACCTACCCTTCCTCGGGAAACTGATTGAACGGGCAGTAGCGATCCAATTACAGGAATTCCTGAAACCTCAGGAAGCCTGGACCCCTGCCAATCGGGTTTCCCGCCGGACACGGGACCGAGACCGTCCTGGTGGCCATTACGGACGACATCCGCCGCCAATTGGAGAAGGGAGGTTCGGCTATCCTGGTGCTGCTTGACCTCACCGCGGCGTTCGACACGGTGGACCATGACTTGCTGTTGCGGCGACTATCAGCCATTGGGATTCAAGGCACAGCTTTGGCCTGGTTCGATTCTTTCCTGCGGGGCCGTTCGCAGCGTGTTGAGTGGCGAGGCCAAGCGTCCAAGAAATCCACCCTGGACTGTGGAGTCCCCAAGGCGCCATTTTGTCACCAACGCTTTTTTTAACATCTACGTCCAACCCTTGGCAAGCATAGCCAGAAGTTTTGGATTGGGGTGCTACCAATATGCAGATGACACCCAGCTTCTGCTGAAGCTTGAGCCAGGTGTAACATCGGTGCCTGAGAACTTCAGACAAGGACTAGAGGCAGTGACCAGATGGCTCCGCTCATACAAACTCAAGATCAATCCATCAAAGACTGAGATTCTATGGCCGGGACGCCCAGAGCCACCCATTCCGCTGCCTCTCTTTGAGGGAGAGCCGCTGATCCCGGCCCGTCGGTGAAGAGTCTCGGTGTGATACTAGACTCGAGACTCTCACTGGAGGCCCAGGTTGCTGCGACAAGTAAGGGAGCTTTTTCCACCTACGCCAGGCACGTCAACTGGCACCTTACCTTCCATCAGATGCGCTGGCTACTGTGGTCCATGCCACAGTGACATCACGGCTGGACTACTGTAATGCCTTGTACGTGGGGTTGCCGCAGTCAACCACTCGTAAAATCCAGCTGGTGCAGAATGCAGCCGCCAGACTCCTCACCGGGACACCACTGAGATGCCATATCGCGCCATCTCTGCAGCGCCTGCACTGGCTGCCAGTCGAGCTCAGAGCCATCCACAAGATCCTGTCGCTTACCTTTAAGGCCCTCCATGGTGCCGGCCCAGCTTATTTAAAAGACCGCTTGTCCGAACCAGCTCATTTAAGGTCGCGCGCGCCAGGAAACAGGGACCTTCTCCGCATCCCAGGTGTGAGTGAGGCCCGCCGACACCACGAGACGGAGAGCTTTTTCCATCGCGGCCCCTGTCCTTTGGAACTTGATGCCGGCGGATCAGAGAGCTATCCGGGACATGCCCCAGTTCCTGACCGCACTGAAGACCTGGCTCTTCCCGAAAGGCTTATGGCTAAGGACACCTCCCAGACTTAGCCTGAGCTACTGGAACTATTTTAATTAATCTTTTATTCTTTTAGCTTTTAACTATTGAATTCTTTTATGTGTTTTTGTGTGTAAGTCGCCCGGAGCACTGACGTGGAGGGCGACTCATAAATAATAAAATCAATCAATCAATCAATCAATAATCATTTTTGTCACCAAAATGAATTTAAGATGTTTTCCTGTTTAACTAAGGCTAGAGGCTCGTCATTCTCACATAAGAGAAGTCTAAACAAATATGAACATATTGGTCTTTTGAATAGACAGCCAAGCCCCTGGTTATTTGGGATTGTCATATTTTGTTCTTTAGGTCTTGCACCTTCGTCTCAATGGAACTGGACACTTAAGTCAATCAAGGAATCATCTGCATACTCCTTTCTGTTTGGGGCCCTCCACGTGGGCGTCTCCACAATGGACTGAACCTTTAAACCTTCCAATCATCAGCGGTTCTCTCCCCCGGATCTCCTCCTCGTGTCAGTAATGTCAGGGAAACCTCTGACCAATCCCTGTGTAGATTCTAGCCGGCATGGTTCCTCAGCCAATCAGGAAGAGGCACAGAACTGCATAAAATGTGCTGTATTTTTTCCTGTGAATTTATGCTTGTACATTTTGAGTGTGCTCCTGGTACTTGCATCCCTTTCGGCCTAACTGTAATTGTTCCGTCTTCCAGGCATCTGTTTTGTATTGCCCCCAGTTCTAGAATTCAGCACCCCTTTGCATTTTCCTTTAGGGTTGCCATAGACCAGGGGTGGGCAAACTGCGGCCCGGGGGCCGGATGCGGCCCTTTGGCCGATTCTATCTGGCCCTCCTAAGAGTCCTTGGCTTGCCTCCCCTGCCTGGCCTCTGCATAAAACTCTCCAGAAAAGGGGACTACAAGGAAGCATTATTTTATTTTAGTGGTTTTTATTATTATTGTATAATAATTTTATTATAATAATAAAATAATATAATAAATAATATAATATAATGTTATATTATATATTATAATTTCAATATATTATAATGTCTATATATATACTATAATATAATTATGATATTAATACTAATGTATGAATATTTCTTGATATATTAATATGTTAATATTAATGATGTGTAATACAGTATATGGTAAATATAGTAAGTGAATAAATAAATAAATTATGTAGATTAGCATGTAGTTCCGCCTTTAGGTGCGGCCCTCCATAATATTTTTTGGCTCTCATGTGGCCCCTTGGAAAAAATAGTTGCCCACCCCTGCCATAGACCCACTGGCACCCTGTTAGTTAATCATTTTGCAGAACTTGCTAGGTGCCTTGCAAAATGTATCCCTTTGGTTGGGGCCCACCCCTTTTCTCCCTGGGAATGTGTTCTCCATTTTGAGATTTCTCTTTAGTCCTTCTCAGGCTGGAGAAGAGATCAGATGTGCTTAGCCAGTCAGGTCACCTGTGTATAGGCCACCATAAGTACTGCTCGACTTACTACCAATTGCTTGACCGCTGGAGTTAGATAGGCTAATGATACCTTGCTGTGATTAGCACTGCTTGTTGTATATGGTAGCTATCTAACTGCCATCCCAGCACCGGTTCGCCTTCGAACTGGCCCTAGGAATAGATAGGGAAGGCGTAGATCCTTCTCTTCAGTAACCTAGGGTCAGGTTGGGGAATATCTTCAGGTTTCCTTGCCATTCGGAGGAAGCAAAGGGAGACTTTGCAGTCTTAGTCAGCAACCCTGGGAGTTTTCATCTTCATTCAAGTATATTTTTGCAACTGTTAAGCTCTGTGCCAAGTCCTTCAAAGACTTTGTAGCTGTATAAACTATTTGTTCTTCAACTTCAACCTGGAGTGGTTTTTTGGGTTGCTGGAACCCTGAGCTTCTCAAGTAGGCATCCTGCAGTCCACCAGGCACATAGGAAAGCACATGACAGTTTATTTTAAAAGGCGCCTGGTGTGACGGCATAGTAATAATCCTCTGTTGTTTACCTTCAACTCAGAGTGCTTGTTCTCTGTCTTGGCTGATCTAATTTAATGGAAATTCACCAGACACTGGCATCTTTATCAATAGTCCTAACTGAAATCTCTGCACCGAGGCAATGAAAGAAGGGGGCAGCTGCCTACCTTCCCTTAGAAGATACTGCCATTAAATCTCTGGGGGTTAGAAGAGGGCTGGCAATGCTTTATGGCAGAAGTCTCAGGCTTGTGGACTTCCAGGTGTTTGGGACTTCAGCTCCTAGAAGCCCTAGTGAGCTTGTCCAGTGCTCAGGAATTCTGAGAGTTGAAGTCCAAAACTTCAACTGCTTTATTACTATATTTCCTGCACTTGTTCTCACCAGGTGATGAACATTTCACTTGAGAAGCTAGAGCTCCCAACATCTGAAATGAAAACATTCTGTGACCTTATTGGGTTTGGGCAGAGCTTGGAAAATTTGCTTTTGGACTGCAGTTTTCATAGGATGACATCACATTAGCATTCTAAAGTGGGTGATTTTGTTTTCCTATTGTGTGACTGCAGAATTCTGGGAAATGTAGTTTTGGGTGGGGCTTTTGGATTTTTCAGCTATAGAGATCCTTGGATAAACTACATTTCCTAGAATTCTGCAGGAGGCAGCCACTCGATAGGGGAATGGGAGCGCTTGTTTTAAAGCATTAATGTGATATTGTCCACAATCCCATCAGTCAGCATGGAGCTCAGGGCAAGCCTAGTGCTAGGTCCAGGACCCTTTTACACTGCTAAGTGCTACGATTCCAGTGTTAACGGCCATGGGTCTATCCTATGGACTTTTGGTGCCTGCAGTTTAGGGAAGGTTATTTACGCCAGTGTTTCCCAACCTTTTTTGAGCCGAGGAACACTTTTAACATTTAAAAAATCCTGGGGCACACCACCAACCAAAATGACACAAAATGACACTCTAACACTGTAATACATATAGTTAACTGACCTTGAGTTTTGGACTTGTAGAGCACTCTGGACTCAAACAATATTGGATCAGGACCAAACTTGGCATGAATACTCAATATGCCCAAAAGTAAACACAGATGGAGTTTGGGGAAAATAGACAGGGAGCCGGCAGGAGGCCGAGAGCGGTTTCGCGCACACCGAAGAGGAGGGGGAGGAGGGGGAGGAGGAAGGAGTGGGGCCCTGCGGGCAGCCATTCTCCCGGTTTGCAGTTCCGCCGGGCTTGGTGGAGCCACGAACCGGGAGAAAGGCTCACTGCAAGGAAACGGAAGAGATGCATCCCGGGCCCTGGTTGCTTCCAAACCATGGTTTGGAAGCAGCCAGCACCCGGGATGTGCTCCATTTCCCCAGATCTCCCTCACAAGCAGAGGGAGACCTGGGGAAACAGAGGAGATGCATCCCGGGCCCTGGTTGCACCCGGAGGAGATGCACCCAGGATGTGCTCCATTACCCCAGATCTCCCTCACAAGCAGAGGGAGACCTGGGGAAACGGAGGAGATGCATCCCAGGCTCAGAAGAAGATGCGAAACGGCCAAACTCGGCTCCCAGACAGGGCCTGGGCCCTGCGGGGAGCCTTTCTTCTGAGGCTCCCCAAGGTGCCCAGGCCCTCCCTGGCAGCTGGGATGGACTGGCTGGCTGGCGTGTGGAGGGGAAACAGCTGAAGGAGGCGGCGCCCCAGCCCCTTCTTCGCTGCCGCCGCATGGCCCTTCCTCCTCCTCCCCCAAGCAGCAGCAGGCAGGAGGGGGAAGAAAGGGGGGGGGAGACGTTTTTGCGACACACCAGATGATCCGTCACGGAACAGTAGTGTGCCGCGGCACAGCGGTTGGGAAACACTGATTTAGGCAACTGCAATTCACAGTATTCTATGGCAAACCATGGCAGCTTAGTGCTATAATTATGTGGTGTGAAAGAGCTCCAGGAAGAGAAGCTCACATTTTCTGCTGCATCAAGATTTTAAGAAAGAGTCGTCGTGTAAGTCAGCCGTGTAAAACCCCTTAACAGCCTGGGCTTCCCATGACCTGAAGTCTGCCTCGTTTCTATGTCACTCTGCAAAGTCTGAATACAAAACTAGAGTCTTCTTATCAGTACTGGCATTTCCCAGAATTGCAAATGTTGCAGAACCCATCTCAGGTTCAAGGAACAAGCTAAGTGGAGAAATGCTGCAAACCATCTGTGACTTGCTCTTCTCCTTCTTTGTCTTCTCCCCGCTGCATGTGCAAGTTTTCTATTGTGCTTAGCTGTGAGAGAAGCAAAATTAAACACAGAAGGCTCTGTTCCCCACCCAACCTGCACATTCTGTCCTTTCCTCTCTCTGACTCTAGCACACAGTCCAAGTCCTCAGGGCTTGCTCCCACCCAGGGCCAGGGAGCCAGCAAAAGGGAGGATGTTTAGCTTTCGAAGCATCTGGCTTGTTGACTCTGGACTGATGTCATTACAGCCTTTGCCAGCTGATTGGATGACTCCCAGGCTTTGTGTCTTCCAGAGGTCTCTAGAGTGGTCAAGATTTTTTTTATTCCAGGGATACCTCTCCTGTGTGTGTTTTTCCGACCCGGGAGGAAGGAGCAACCATATACTGGGCATGTGTGCGCTGGCACCAAATTCTACAACAAAGATGGCAACAGTTAAGATATTTATCGATGCAGTCATCCATGGAAGAAAGTCACAAAAATGAAGCACTAAGTTCTAGAATGTAAAATTTAAATGCATGTCAAAGCTGGGTTAGCTTGGCTGCATCCCCCACTGATGAATTCCAAAATCTAAAATCTATGGGTTCAGCTCAGTATGCCAAGCTGTGATCAATTCCAGTGAAGACACATCCGGAAGAGAGCAGAGTCAGTGTTCTGTCTTCCAGACATCTGTTTGCATTGCCCCATAGTTAAAAGGAAAAAGCATCATTTGCTATTTTTTCTAGGGTCCATTGCAGACTCAGTGGCACCCTGTTGGTTAATCATTTGCTAAGCTTTGCCAATGAAGGATCAATGGGAATTTTCCCAGATTATAATCCACAGTTTTATTGGTGTAAAGTGTGCGGTGGGAAATAAAGCCCTTCACTAGAAGAATTCTTGACTCTGCCTTCTGTGGGAGCTCATTATCATAGGAAGTGATTGTGTCAGGGGAAACAATATTTGCTGATGGGTATCAGCCTGTTTGATAGGACTTTGCAGTTATTGGCTGCAAAAGTATCCTTTCGGTTTGGAGCCCGCCCCTTTTCTTCCTGGGGATGGGATCTCCATTTTGAAAAGTCTTTAGTCTTCTCTCAGCTAGAGAACGATTCAGATGTGCCTTGGTCAAGCTAGGTCAGCTTAGAAAGGCCATTGTAAGTACTATAGGGTCTTCTAACTACCTTAACTTTGTGTTGTTGTAGTGTGGATAGGTAGCCAATTTACCTTGCTATAGTCCTGTACTATCCTGCTGTATTTTTGGGGGCTATCTGGCTACAACCTTCACTAGGTTTGCCTATAAGACTGACTTTGTGCTTAGATAGGGTAAGATCCGTTCTTCCTAAACGGCCAGCCAGAGTCAGGATAGGGAATATCCCCGGATTTCCTTATCATAGGTGGTAGTAAAGGGAGATTTTTCAATCTTTATCCCAGCAACCAAGTCTGTTTTTGTAACCGTTAAGATCTGAACCAAGTCTGTCAAGAACTTTGCTTGAATAAAGTTTGTGTATGGTGTTCAACCTTAACCTGAAGTGGTTTTTGGGACCCCTGAGCATCGAAAAGAAGGCACCTGCAGTCCCCCAGGTTATAGAGAGAGGCACATTAAAGTTCTAATTTTTAAGTGCCTGGACGTGATGGCACAGTCAGAGATCATTTATTGTTCCATTGGCCAATGAAGGATCAATGGGAATTTTCCCAGATTATAATCCACAGTTTTATTGGTGTAAAGTGTGCGGTGGGAAATAAAGCCCTTCACTAGAAGAATTCTTGACTCTGCCTTCTGTGGGAGCTCATTATCATAGGAAGTGATTGTGTCAGGGGAAACAATATTTGCTGATGGGTATCAGATCTGGTAAGAGGATTAAACAATAGATAGTAATACCAGGGTAATGGGCTTTGGACTTCTTGGTGTGAATTCAATTGTCTCTCTGTGAGATCAGAATTTACCTGCATTCCTGAGCCTAGGGCTTGGGTGCTGCTCCATCGTGTGCATTGGGGAGAGAAAGAGGATGCTGTGAGTGCTGCTCAGCTGGAGATTATTTTCTGGCTTCAAAAGCTGAGTGGGGTACCTATCATCGTCATAGGCTATCACTTGTGGCCAAGTATGATTGCCTTCCAAGTGTAGGGTATTGGAAGTGGGTCTGTCGGTAACTGTAGAGACCCATTCTGGACCCACATGTTCTTTCGCAGTGTAAACATTGATTTGCAGAAGCAAACAAAAAGCTTGGACTCTCACTGAACATCGAGAAAACGAAAGTGCTCTTTCAGAGCACCAGCTAATCCCTCTGCAATACCAGACATACAGTTTAATGGTGTAATGGTAAAAAATGTGGACCATTTCCGCTACCTTGACAGCCACCTGTCCACAAAAGTCAACGTCAACACTGAAATACAACGTCGTCTGGGGTACCTATAGGTCAGGGCTGCCCAGGAAGTCGATCGTGATCGACTGGCTGATCCCGGGACCGAAGGAGGTCGATCCCAGCCGGATGGGGCACTTATAGAGGAGGCGGAGCCATGCCGCGCCAAGCCCCGCCCCCTCCCCTGGCTTCAGCGCTACCACAGCTTCTTCAGCCTTGAGGAGGGTAGTGCCAAGCCAGTAGTGTCTAGCTATGCCACCACTGGCTTGGCACTACCCTCCCCAAGCCTGGAGAAGCTGTGGTAGAGCTAAAGCCAGAGGAGGCCGCGCCAGGCCGCGCCAAGCCCCGCCCCCTCCCCCGCCCTGCTTCTCTCTCGGTAGATCTTTCTGACTTGGTTTTATTATAAGTAGCTCGCATGCTGAAAAAGTGTGGGCACCCCTGCTATAGGTAGTTCTTGAACCTCAACCCTTTTGAGGGTCCTGGCTTCACACCATGACATTCACTGGTTTTCAGAATGTGAAAGGAACTATTCAAAGTGCCAAATCTTTTGCCGGGGGAGGCGGGGGGAGATATGATATAGCACTTTACATAATGCTGTCCAAGTTTTGGCTACAATCCAGAGTGAATTCACCGCCCAATGATGTGGGAACCATAAACTGGCAGTCTCTTTTGCAGAAAACAGTCTCCAATGGAAGACCAGTTTCAAGATGAAGAAGCAAAGGAGGGAAACCTTGAAATTTTCCATCAAGTGTTGGCACCTGGGAAGCTGCCAGTGAGCAGGCACATAGGAGTGGTTTTCAGAGAGATAGCTGCTGACACAGCCAATCAAAATATGATGATTAAACCGTTCTATATGTCCTAATCTTCTTTGTTAATAAAACAAACAGATACAAAGAAGACACATTGGAGAAACACAGATGGGTTCCAAATGGAAGGGGATTGCATCTGGACAGGCCCAGATTAACACTTTTTGCACCCTAGGCCATACTTTGGGATTATGCCCCCTTTAAGCCAACCTCCCACCACCTCCAAGGTCCCCATTCCCACCGGCTGGAAAGCTCTGCTGTGATCTGAAGGTCTCTTCAGGAGTCGGGAGGCTTGGGGAGAGTGCGGGTGCAAACTCGCTCCAAAGGCACGCACAAGAGAGAGAGAGAGAGAGTGCGCGAGAGAGAAAGAGAGAGAGAGAGAGACAGCGCGCAAGAGAGAGAGCGACCGCGTGCGAGCGAGAGAGAGAGCGTGCACGAGAGAGAGAGAGAGAGAGAGAGCGCACGAGACAGAGAGTGCGCAAGAGAGAGAGAGAGAGAGGGACGGAGCAGAGACTTTGCCGGGAGAAGGAGCGAGGAGGGGCATGAGAAAGGGGGAAAGAGGGTTGCAGACCAGTTTTTTGGTCCGTGATCTGCGGGGGGGCTCGGCTTGCGTCCCTAGGCCATGGCCTCGTTGGCCTTATGGGTAATCTGGGCATGCATCTGGAACCTCTATAATTGGGACAGGGTTTACACTATAAAAGCGACACCTGGAAGAAGACCTGTTCACCCTGTTTTCCACTATGGCAAATACTATTTATGTTCAAATTACAGTGATTATTTTCAAGTTTGCCTCTATACATACAAATTAGCACAAGGATTTTGACCCATATCTGTGTTTTCTTTTTTCATTATCAGTTCATTTGCTCCTTCCTTTCCATGTAGTTTTGCTCCCATCATGCAGAAGAAGAGATTCTTGGAAGGACCAAAGGGAAGTATGAATGCATGGGAATCTATTCTAAAATACTCTTGCACCTCATGCAATGTGAAGGTTCAGGACGGTACAGTTCCCAGGCTGCTTCTTATATCAGTGAAGTTGTAACTTTATTTTAAAACCAAAGATCCTACAGTGCTGAGTATAAGAAATCTGCAATTTATTTTCACTGAATAAAATCAGCTTATAATAGACTATATATATATATATATATATATACACACACACACACAGTATATATACAGTATATATACAGTATATATACAGTATATATATATATATATATATATATATATATATATATATATATATATATATATAACATTTATAGACCGCCACTTCCCAAAGGCTTGGAGCAGTTTACAGAGTATAACCACACAGCCAAAAGCAAACAAGTACAGCAATAAGCAACACAATAAAGACATGCATAATACAGAATAAGACAGTTAAGGACCTAATCTACATTTCAATACTCTAATAGGAAAAAGACACAAAATCAAAACGGCCAGTGATGTTCAGTTGGACGGGTAGGAGGTCGTGGGGCCGGAGTAAAGTGCAAGTCCCGTAGTGATAGACGTAGTGATAGTCCCGTAGTGGTACTGGTCAGCTCGTCAAAGCCCCGTAGTGATACTGGTCAGCCCATCAAAAGGGGGGAGTTGTGGCACTCATTGGGTCCCTCCAGTGGTCAGCAATCCAGACGATGCCAAACCAGCTGGGGCCTCCAACCCCCTAAAAGGGGGAGAGCCACTCTGCCCAATTTGATCCAAGGATTCCGGGACAGTTCCTTTCTCCAACCTATCAGCCCATCTCCGGAGCTGAGGACTCTCCAAAGATCGTGCCCAGCTCCTGGAGTTAACATTCCAGAACGTTCCTGGGGCGGAAATTCTTCCGCTTCTTGTCAAACTTGAACTTCCTCTGTCGGACGATCCTCGTTTCCGCCTCCCTGGGAACTTCATCCTCCCGGGCTGAAACAGGAACTGCATCAACGACCAGTTATCGCGGTATCTGTATAGACCTTCTCCGTCTCCGCCTGCGATTCTTCCTGCGCAAAGAGTCTGACAAGGCGGTGTGGCCGGGAGTGTCCTCAAGGCCACCCAGCCGCTTTCTGGGACCATACTCAAGTGTCCCAGCCTCCAGAAGCTCCCTCCAGGTCTCCCTCTCTGTCAGGCCCAGGCACCGGCGCCGACGATGGGCTCCCGTGCGCGACGAACAAGGCTCCTCTCTATAAATGGCTTATATAACAAAAGCAAACCCTAAACTACAAATACATATTATGACATTCTTGAACAAAAATCTAAACTCACTAATATAAAGCAAACACTTCTTTTTGTTTATTCATTCAGTCGCTTCCAACTCTTCGTGACCTCATGGACCAGCCCACGCCAGAGCTCCCTGTCGGCCATCACCTCTCCCAGCTCCTTCGGGGTCAAGCGAAACACTACAACTAGCAAAGTAAGAAAAGGATAACCCCCAACAATCTTTTTTGCAGGTACATTTAAACTGGATTCATTTGTGGGAAAAGGCAGAAGTGACAAATCATTGTATAAAAATATATTATGTGGATTACAATCATCCTGGATTACCCTCCTCGATTCAGAGTTTCCTAAAGGACTTAATGACCCCCTCCCTTTGAGTGCTTTGTTATGCTAAACCCAGAAACAGCTGCTTAGTCGATCCATCAACCCATATAATGAGTGGGTGTGCCCCTCTTCCTTACCTTCGGGTCACGCTGATACACCATGCCTAATTCTACCTTTACCCTGGTATGTCTTCTTGACTTTTCACTTTTTGGTTCCGCTAAATACTGATTAGGAATTGAACTATTTATATATATTATTTGTATGTATATCTTTCATTACAGATCTGTGTATGCAGTATGCCTTGCCTTTGCCTTTGTGTAGACCTTCCGCTTGACAAAGCCTAATCTGACGGCGAAACGGTATCAGGCCTTGCAGTTCAACCGTTGCGGCTTGGGTTTGGCATCTCCGATGCGCAGCCCCGCTCCCTGATACCCCGCTTCCATCCTTGGTTTACCTCCAGCACGCCTTGTATTTCCATGGGATTATTTTGAACAGCTTGGACATTTCCTCTTATTGAACTATAATTTTCGGAACTCCATTGAATTTACCTTGGACTTGCATCCTAGCTCCCCTTATCGTAGCTGGAGGTACCTCTGTTGCGGCGGTTTATCTGTTATGACTTTGATCCACTATATGAATTATTTGTAATTACTTTTTGTCTATTTTGCACTGCTATATCCATTGTATATGTATTGGTTCCCCTCCATAGGGGGCTGCCTTATTGGTGACTACCACATAATATATTTCTATACCAGGACTGTCCAACTTCTACGGGCCCAAGGGCCAGAATTCCGGTCACTGATCACCTGGGGGGCCCAAGGGTCTGCCTCTGCCCCTGGCTCCACCCCTCCCCAGCTCCGCCCCCTCCCCAGCTCCGCCCCCTCCCCGGCTCCAATTTACTTACAATTGAGCTTGAGTTGTGGAGTTGTAGTTCACCTCCATCCAGAGCACTGTGGACTCAAATAATGATGGATCTGGACCAAACTTGGCATGAATACTCAATATGCCCAAATGGGAACACTGGTGGATTTGGGGAAATGTTTCCTAATACCTTTGAGTTATTTGAGTCCACACTCAAATTGGGACACACCAAAAAAACCCCAAACACCTCAATGCCGTCGCAGGGCTTGATGGGGCCTCCTTTCCCAGAGGCGGGTGGAGGAGGCCCAAAGAGCTCCCTCCTCCCGGAAGGGAAAACAAGCCGCGGGGGCAGGCGCAAAGGAAGCCACGTTGCGCCCTGCACGGGAAGGCAGGCACAACAAGGGGAGGGGCGCGGAGGAGGGGAAGAAATCGTCGCCAAGGAAACCGCCGCTGAGGGACCCCTCACCCAACATCCCACTGTTTTTAGATTGATTGATTCGAGCCAGGCCCTTCCTTACCCCATACTGCGGGAGCCCCGCCACAGGGGTGAAGCGCCAACGCCATCCCCGAAGAGCCCCGCTGGAGCCGAGGCCAAGCTCAGGCCAGGCGCGGCGGCTCTCTCATCCACGGGGTGGGAAGCGAGGGCCCTCTACAGAAAGAGGAGGACGGAGCCAGGAGGGGCTTTCCCTGCCTCACTCCCCTCCTCCCTCTCTCTGAGGGAATGGGGGCTGGCCTGGAAGCAGCCGCGAGGGAGGAGGAGGCGAGCCCAGGCCGCCGCAAATCCAGCGGGACCGAGATGTGGCAGCTATTGCGAGACTACGCAGCCACAGACAGGCAGGACCTCCCTCGAAATCCCGTCTGTGGCTGGCGTAGTCTCGCGATGCTTGCCTAAACCCGGAAGTAGGTATTTTTTAAAAAAAATATATTTATTTTATATTTTATTTTTTATTTGTATTTTATTAAAACAAGTTAGGGGGCCGTAGGGAAGGGGCTCGGGGGCCGTGTACGGCCCCAGGGCCGCCTGTAGGACAGCCCTGTTCTATACAATGATTTGTGACTTACGAGTTTAACTCTAGTTCTCCGTGTTTTTGAGTTGTACTTCCTAATCCACTGTGTTGCAGCCAAAAGGTAGCAGTGACCACAGATACATTTTGTTTCTTGAGGCAAAAATTCTAGTGGAGATTGTTTTGATGACAAAAGTCAATAACACTGTAAATTAGTATCCTCACGTTCCCCTGGACCAAAGGGGAGCTCTGGTGTTATTTAAACTCTCTTCCACCCCAAGAAGAAGCCATGTCCTTTAGGATTCATGTAGGAAAATAAGTGACTCTCCATCATCATCCTATGGTCAGAATGGAACAGGACAAACATGTAGGACAGACAGTGGGACTCCATCTCTGGCCATTCTCCATCCAGAGGGAATAGGAGGAGTTGATTCTTCTGGAGTTACAATACATTTTGAAATGAGGTCATGGGACACTTCTCCCCCTTCTTTCTCTTCATTCCTTTTGTATGATGGCAGCAAATCCGACTACTTCTTTCTTGAAGTTGAGAGTTGACGACAAGCCAAAGTGGAACATTTGCTGGGATTGGGAGCGGCTGCATACTCCGGCCAAAGCAGGGGACCAGTTGAAGGGGAAAGAGACAGGATCTGCAGCAGGAAGGAACAGAGCGCCTGGATAACAGTGAGTGGAAAGTGCTGGATCCCTTAAAATGACTTTTTGAAGGGAACAGTCAGTGCAGATGGTGAATGAGAGTGGATAGACAGATGTTTGGGTTGGAAAGGGAGATATGAAGAAATGCAATGCTGTTTCAGGTAGAGCAGCTGAGCAAAAAAAGAAGCATGTAGAGAAAACGTGCAGAAAGCTCCTCTTCATTTTCTGATTCTTTGCCCTTTATAGGCATGAGGGCCTGTGGAGGTCAGATGTTGCTGTGTCTCATAGCCCTTGCTGTCCTGCCATTTGGTGAGTCTGCTCCACGGAAGCCATATCAGTGTGCCCCCCCCCCTTACAGTGTGTATCCTGGGAAGCTGCTGTGTTGCCATTGGTCATGCTGGTCGGGGGTCCTGTTGAGTTTTAGTATGCAAAAATGACTTCCATAGACTTGGTAGACTACAGACTAAAGAAAGAATGTGGACAAGAGCAAGGCTTTAACTTGACTGGGATGTATGAAGAGAGAGGGGGGAAACTATTTTATAGTTAATCTAGCCACTTGAATTAAATGATCTAAGACAATGCTACTCAACCTTCCTTATGCCGTGACCCCTTAATCCAGTTCCTCGTGTTATGGTGACCCCCCAACCATAACATTATTTTCGCTGTTACTTCATAACTGTAATTTTGCTACTGTTATGAATCGTAATGCAAATATCTGATTTGCAAGATGTATTTTCATTCACTGGACCACATTTGGCACAAATTGCCCCAATTTGAATACTGGTGGGGTTGGCAGGGTGATTGATTTTGTCATTTGGGAGTTGTAGTTGCTGGGATTGATAGTTAACCTATAAAGAGCATTCTGAACTGCACCAACGATGGAATTGAACCAAACTTCCCACACAGAACTCCCATGACCAACAGAAAATACTGGAAGGGTTTAGTGGGCATTGACCTTGAGTTTGGGACTTGTAGTTCACCTACGCCTAGAGAGCACTCTGGGCTCAAACAATGATGGATCTGGACCACACTTGGCATGGATACGCTATATGGCCAAATGTGAACACTGGTGGAGTTTGGGGAAAATAGACCTTGACATTTGGGAGTTGTAGTTGCTGGGATTTATAGTTCACCTACAAACAAATAGCATTCTGGTCTGGCGGTAGGGAGTTCCACAAGGTTGGGGCTACAATGGAGAAGGATCTCTGTCTTGTGAACTCCAAGCGAACCTCTCAAGGGCCAGGGACATAGAGAAGATTCTCATGAGCTGACCGTGGCAGTCTCTGGTGGTGGAGTGGCGTTAAACGGTCTCTTAGATATGGGGGACCCTGACCTCGGAGGGCCTTGAATGCTAGGACCAGGGTCTTATAGAAGACTCTGTGTTCAACCGGCAGCCAATACAAGCGCTGCAGAGACGGTGTTATATGGCACCTCATTGATGTTTTTGTGAGGAGTCTAGCAGCTGCCTTTTGCACAATTTGGATCTTGCGAATTGCTGCTCGAGGTAAGCCCACATACAAAGCATTGCAGTAATCCAGCCTCGACGTAACCGTGGCATGGAGTACTGTAGCCAGCGCCTCTGTTGGTAAATAAGGCACCAACTGCCTCACTTGGTGTAGATCAGGGCTGTCCAACTGGCGGCTCTGGGGCCGGATCTGCCCCCCCAGCCTGTTGGACACGGCCCCTGCTATGCCCCCAGCCGCCATTTTATTTTTTTAAAAAAATTTTTTTTAAAAAATGGCCGCCGGGGGAGAGGGGGAGGCGGGGCAGGGAGGAGGAAGAGAGCTAGCTCCTCCTCCCTGCACCGCCCCTCCGTCCCTCTCTCCGCACCGAAAAGGAGGAGTAGGCGGCGCCAAGGGGCAGCGTCATGCCAGGCCTGTGACACGCTGCCCTTGGCGCCGCTCTCTCTTTCGGCGGCTCCCCGCCCTAGGAAGGGCGGAGGAGCCGCCGAAAGGAGTAGGCGGCGCCAAGGGCAGCGTCACAGGCCTGGTGTGGCGCACTGCCCTTGGCGCCGCCGTGCCGGCCTCCCCTCCCTAGGAAGGGCGGGGGAGCCTTGAAAGAGAAGAGTAGGCAGCAAGGGCAGCGCGTCACAGGCCTGGCGTGACGCGCTGCCCTTGGCGCCGCTTTCTGCTGTTTCCCTCCTCCTCCTCTTTCCTTGGCGCCGTGCCTTTCCCGGGCGCCGCGCGGGACAGCCGCGGTGTCCGGGAAAGAGAGGAGAAGGAGGAGGAGGGAGAAATCTCCCTCTTCCTCCTCTTTCCCGGGCGCTGTGCCTTTCCCGGGCGCCGTGGCGCTTGGGACAGCCGCGGTGCCCGGGAAAGAGGAGGAGGAGGGAGACTGACAGCTTTAGGAGGGGGCGGGGCCCGGGACGGGGCCTGGGGGCGGGGCCTGGGGTGGGGCCGAGCGCCCCCCGAGGTCATCAGTGACCTCTATTCCGGCCCTGGGCCCGGTAGAAGTTGGACAGCCCTGGTGTAGATGAAAGAAGGCCCTTTGACTAGTGGAGGCAATCTGGGCTTCCATCGTCATTTTGGAATCCAGGATAACACCGAGACTCTTCACAGTGGGGGATGGAGCTAACGGTTCCCCTTCAAAAGATGGTAATAGACCGACCAATTCAGATGGGCGGCCAGGCCACAAGATTTCAGTGTTTGCTGGATTTACTTTCAATTTATAGGCACGTAAACTACAGGTTAGTTTGCCAGTACAGACAAAACTTCATCACACACAATAAAATAAGTGTGTCTAGACATCTAAGAAACTGCCACTGATGGAGCCCATCACATGATGCAAGCTCTTACCATGGGTTCCAGGTATTTTGCCATTTCTAAAGTGTGGGTTATTCGGACGATTCCTAAGCCAATTAGTAATTGACTTCATTTTTAGTTCTCTGTGTAGAGACATGTAAAATCGCCCTTAATCTATTTAACTGTTATATTCTGTGAGTGTTTGTATGCTGTTCTACCGTTAAGAGTAATTCCCTCTTCCTATGGAATCTATATTGCAAGGAATTTTGGAATCCCAACCACTGATTTTCCTGGCCATATCACTAAACTGTAATTCCTAGGATTATTCTGAGGGGAGGAAGTGCCATGGCTGTTAAACTGATATTAACTCAATAGATGTATGGAGTACATTGAGGTGCATTATTTCTCTGGGTAGAGATTTCTAGTACTATCAGTTAAAAGCCACGGTGTAACTATGCCATCTTTTCTTCTAATCTAAGTGTCTAAGGCCCTTTCCATACAGCTGTATAAAATCCACATTGAACTGGATTATATGGCAGTGTAGACTCAGATAATCCAGTTCAAAGCAGATATTGTGGATTATATGCCTTGATATTCTGGGTTACGTGGCTGTGTGGAAGGTCCTCAAATAGTAATATCCTAAAGGCTGCCTGGTCTCCGAAGCTAAGCAGGGTCAGTACTTGGATGCATGGTGCTATTGAATCCTAGATGTTGTAGGCCAGTGTTTTTCAACCTTTTTTGAGCCGCGGCACATTTTTTACATTTACAAAATCCTGGGGCACACCACCAACCAAAATGACACAAAATGACACTCTAATTTACTATATTTTACTATACCATTATACTGTAATATTATTAGTACTATTACAATTAATATAAAATATATAATTTCAATATTGTATTATTTTAAAAGTGTTAGCTTGTATTACATTATAATAATATAAATATTATAGGTACATACAATATATTATCAGTAAAGCACAGGAGTTAATCCTGACTGTTATCATTACTCTCATTACGATATACACCATGACTATGACAAATACTGATAATATAACAATATAATAGCATATACTAAGGGAAAATAATAATATGTTAATACATAGTTCATAATAATAATAATAATAATAATAATATAGCCCATGAGGCTCCTTCCACGTCACGTCAGTCTCTGAGGCTCGGTAGGCCACTCACGTACCTGCCCGGGGGCGGGCCCCGTTGTTCCCCGCATCGTGGCAGCAGTGGGCGAAGAGGCAGTATAGCCGCAGATAGGAGAGGAAGCCCGTGAAGGCGGAGGCACTGGCGCCGGCCAGGGCCAGACTCAGGCTGAAGGGCTCCACCGCCCCGGCCGGCCTGACCAGTGCCAAGCCTGCTGCCAAGTCCAGCACCGCCAGGCACACCCGCCGCCGCATCGCCTCAGACGAGGCACTTCCGCTCCACTGCGTCCCCTCAGGGAAGGCGCTTCTGGTCCCGTTGCCTCCGCCACCGCCATCTTGGTGCCGGGCGGGAGTTCAAGGCCACTGTGACGGGATTGGCCCGCGGGGAATAAAGGGGCATGGCTTATTCAAGACTCAAGATGTTCCAATTTCCCACGGCACACTGGTTGGGAGACACTCTTGTAGGCTGTCTTTCAGAGGAAGAAAATGGCAACAACCTTTGTGGATTTCTTTTTTTTTTAAAAGATATTTT
This sequence comes from Anolis apletophallus, assembly GCA_030556195.1. Taxonomy (NCBI): domain Eukaryota; kingdom Metazoa; phylum Chordata; class Lepidosauria; order Squamata; family Anolidae; genus Anolis; species Anolis apletophallus. Next base: position 132,020,446 of record JARBWK010000006.1, on the reverse strand, counting down.
TTATTAACAATTTTCATATTTCAAGACATACATGATCACAATGGGGAAAAAAGAGGGGTAAAGGGGAAGGGAAAAATAAAGCTGGGAAGGGGGTATGTTGACTTCCATTCTCGTTCCACACTATTTACATAAGTTATTCAAATTTTCAATATATAACTTGAGGCATCCCCAATGCTCTTAATCTTCCTAATCTGTAACTGACAGTGTTCCTTTCTTGTTATACATTCTTCAAATATTCATCAATCAGGGTCCAATCTGTCTTTATAATACCTCTACCATTATTCTGTCGCAACCAGTAAGTTAATTCGTCCATGTCTTTTATATCAATTATCTTACCTATCCACTGCTCTTTTGTGGGTAGGAGGTTTTGTTTCCATACCTTTGCAAATTCTATCCTTGCTGCTGTTGTGAGGAACACAAGAAGTTTTTCTATGTTATCATTTGAGAAAATTTCATCATCAATTAACCCTAGCAAATACAATTCTGGTCTCATTCTAAATTCAAGATTCAATATTTTTTTACATTCATCATGTATCATTTGCCAATATTCCTTTGTTCTGGGGCATGACCACCACATGTGGAAAAAGGCACCTTCCTGATTCTTACATTTCCAGCACTTGTTCCCTACGTTCTTGTACATTAAACTCAGTTTTTTCGGGGTGATGTACCAGCGGTGTATCATCTTCAACCAGTTCTCCTTAAGATCTATCGCATAGGTAATTTTCAGGTTTTTGCACCAAATTCTTTCCCATTCTTTAAATTGTATCGGTCTCCCAATATTTTGTGCCCACTTTATCATTGACTGTTTAATTACATCTGCCTCTGTTGTCCAGTTCAACAACATAGAGTAAGTTTTAGATATTGTTTTCTTTTCCGTTCTCATTATTATATCCCATGGTCCATCGATATCGCTAAAACCTTTAGTCTTATCCATGTTAAACCATTCTCTAAGCTAAACTTCCTTGCAATTTCTTCTTGTGTTTTAGTACAAATGTACCTTCTTTTTTCCTTATTATATCTTTATACTTAAAGATCCGTCCATCCCAGTAACCGTCTCTGATTTGCTTCCAAAGGTGACAGCCATGTCGGTGTCTTAACATACATATAGTCTTTGTACTTGTTCCATATTTTTTATCAGGGAGGAACGAATGAAATGATTCCCAAAGTTCTTCTCTTTTGGGATTCCTCCATACCATAGGTAGGAGTGCCATCCTTTATGTAGATCAAATCCTTCTAGTGTTAAGATCTTACTTCTAGTTAACAATGCCCAGTCCTTGATCCATGATAGTGCACAGGCCTCATAAGAAAGCTTAAGGTCTGGGAGGGCAAAGCCTCCTTTCTGGATTTCTTGTTCATGAAATTCATGGGGTTACCATAAGTTCACAGGCAGTGAGGGAACACAAACACACACATCATGTGTACTCCAGATGAAGTGCAATTGCATCAGCTCTTTTGTGGACTTTTGCAGGAGGTCCAGATCTCATTGCTTCCATTGCAGACCCTGATCAGTTCTCTCATAGTTTCTCTCACTTTTACATATTTTTCTTTCTTTGCTATTAGGGAAAACCTGTTAAAGAAAAAGTGGATGCAATCATGACTGCTGAGAACCTGGTCCAAAATCACCTTGTCTAGGGGAATGTGAGCAGGGCCGGCCTGACCTTTTCCGGGGGAGTACACGAAGTAAATTTTGGCGCCCGGCCGCCGCATCATGCCGCCCGCCCGCTGCCGCCGCTGCCACTTCGCCGCCGCCACTTCCGCCACCGCTTCCGCACAGCCGGCCCGTGGGCGGCTGCACCACACCTCCGCGCGCAGACATTTCGCGATGCCCAGAAGCAACTACAGGCGCTGTAGCGCCTGCTTCTGGGCATGCGCAGTGTTGTCTGTGCTTCGGGAGGCGTGCTGCTGCCTCCCGTAGCACTACGTTTCTGCGCGTGCGCGAACGTCCGCGCAGGCGCACTGCGGCCCGAGCGCCCCTGCGCTGGCTCCAAAGCCGCAGGCGCTTGGGACTCAGTGCCCATGCGCAGACATTGCATGCCCAGAAGCAACTACAGGCGCAGTAGCGCCTGTAGCTGCTTCTGGGCATGCGAGAAAATGTCTGTGCCCGTGGGGCCGGCTGTGCGGCGGCACCGGCGGCGGCAGGGCGGGGCGCGGAAGCGAGGTGGTGCCGCGCCCCTCCCAGCTGGTGACGCCCGCCCAGCCGGTGGCGCACGCGACCGCTTACATGGCGGAATCGCTGGGGCCGCCTCTGAATGTGAGACAAAAGGTGCAGCTCAGGATTTTATGGTTGCCATGACAACCATGGGGCTGACTCAAGTAATAACTGACCCCACGCATCAGGCGGGCCACACCTTGGAGCTTGTTTTCATTGTGGATGGTGGGACAGTCAGAGAGGAAGAGCAAACTCTTCTTCCATTGACCACCATCTAATCTGTTTAAGATTAGCCATGCCCTCCAACCTCCACAGGGGTGGCGGACCCATTAAGATGGTCCGCCCCAGGAGGCTTATGGATCCAGAAGGACTCCTGAGGTCGCTTGGGGATCTTCCTGTCTTGGAGACTGGCGATCCTGTTGAGCACTATAATAGCGATTTGGCCAGGGTGATTGACACGATCGTTCCCGAACTTCCCACACCTTGCGTAGAGTTACCCCGACTCCTTGGTTTACTGAGGAGCTGGCTGTGATGAAGCGCTGGAGAAGGGGTCTAGAGTGCACATGGAGGAAGACTCGTAATGCATCTGATCAAACACGGGCTAAAGCCGCTATTAAGGCTGCAAGCAGCCAGGAGAGCGTTCTCGACTGCCCGCATAGCATCTGCAGCCAATAGGCCATCGGAGTTGTTCCGAGTCGTTGGGGAGCTCCTCTGGCCTCCACCGACTCCAGGTTAGAGAGGGAAAAGGAGGCTGAAAAGGAGGATGTTTTGCAGCCGGAGGTGGGAGGCTCCGCCTCGGCTGCAAAACGTCCTCCTTTTGGGCCCCGTGGAGTGCATTTTGCGTCACCACCCACCTGGAGTCACGCCCGTGCGCCGGCCCGCTTACTTTGCATACCGTCAAAATCTGCCCCTGCCAAGAGACCAATGTAAATGCACTCTCAGGCCTCATCTACACTGATCATAAGATTCCGTTTCTGAATGCACATTATCTGATTAACTGGCATTATATGAGTCTACATGCAATATAATTGTCACAACGCGGGACCTGGCCCTGCCCCTTAATCACACACACACAGACAATGTCAATTAACTATTTATTAAGCAGGATTATTTGCAGGTGAAAAGGGTAAAATGTCCGAAAGTAATGAGATCAATAAGTCCAAGGTAATTAGCAATTAGTGTCCAATAGCAAATCCAAAAAAGCAGGGAATATCTCAAAAGCAAGGTCCATAAAAACAAAGCGAATCAATCCAAAGCGACTTAGTCCGTAGGCAAACAAAGTTCTTAGAAGAAACAAGGTCTCTTGGCAGTACTTGGCAAGGTGAGCCAAACTATGGCTCCCAGGGAACAGCAGACCACCGATGCGTCTGTCCAGCAAAGACGTGGCCGCCAAACTGAGGAACTTTCCCACAAAGTGTATACTTAATTCCCACCCTTGTGAGACCAGCGCCTCCAGGCTCCGCTTCCAATCTTTCCGAGTAGCCACAATACTACTCCTCCGGTCAAAGCTCCTTGCAGGTTCAGCGCCATCTGCTCCGTTATCTTCCTGGGAAAGTGCCTCCAACTCGGTTTCCATATCTTCCTCCGCAGCTGGTGGCAACAAGCGCTTCATTATCTGAATAAGCAGAAGGCCAGGTGTCATCCCATTGCAAACTGTCAGTCAGTGATGCATGCCCATCAGCCCCTGCATCCCCTCCATCTTGGTCCAAAGCAATTGGAACACCCGGGCGGCACCCCGGCTGGAACGGAGGCTGCGTTGCTACAATAATCCAGTTTAAAGCAGATAATCAGCATTCAGAAATTACTCATGTCTTGCAGACTCAGGGCCATGTTTGATTGATTCCATCGTCTTCCATTTTGTATTGTCGAAGGCTTTCATGGCTGGAATCACTGGGTTGTTGTAGATTTTTTCAGGCTATATGGCCATGTTCTAGAGGCATTCTCTCCTGACGTTTTGCCTGCATCTATGGCAAGCACCCTCAGAGGTCTCACAGCCTGACGTTTCGCCTGCATCTATGGCAAGCACCCTTAGAGGTCTCACAACCTCTGAGGATGCTTGTTCTGACTGACATACAAATTCAACTTACGAACAAACCTACAGAACCTTGGCCTGTGTCTTATTGATATGCTTCATCCAAACTTTGCATTATACCTCTTTGACTGCTTTTGCTACATCTCTCCTCACTATAAACACCACCCCATTCCTTCTTAGTTTTTAATTTTCTGACTAAAACACAGTACAGTTATTTGATGTAAACTGTTACACTCATGTCTTCATTAGATCACTTGCCCAAAGTGCTGTAATGTTTATATATTCCTTTTAATGTACTATACCTAGCTTTCCCTGTGTCAGGTTTTCACATTACAGGTTCCTATAAATATGTGTTGTGCACCTTTGGATTTTTCTTTCCCTTTTGAGCATGTCAACAGCTGAACATCCAGTTGTGTCATTAGCCAATGCACTACCCGTCCTCCCAGCAGTTCACTGATTGCCATCTGACCTGGAAGTTTAATCTTCTGGTGCTACTGCCCTCAATTACGCTAATGCTACAATATCCTAAGTAGATTAGAGAGCAAACTTAACAAACTCTGCCAGTTTACATTTGTTGTTTCTTTTTTATTTGAAAGATTGTCATATTGCAGAGGGAGCAAGCTTGAATTCTGCTGCCGAGACCCCTTCTACTAGGGCTCCCTGGCCAGCACATCACACATGTAGCTCGCTTTTTCTAATTTATATATTTACAATTTTATAATTTGCATAACAACAATTTAATAATTATGAGCATCAGCGCAATTGTCTTTGATCTTGTCTGTCAGCACATGATTAATTAATTAGGGGGAAAGTGCTACTGTTTTAGTAAGTAAAGGTTGAACACCCTTTCTCTGGAATTCCAAAATTCAAAAAAACCCCTGCTTTGATTACATTATCCATTAAGGGGAAACATTATTTTGCCCCCATTATTTTGCCCCCTCTGTGCATTTTAGGCACGACTGCCCTGGAAAAGAGGAAGGAAGTATAGAGAAGAAGGAAGGAGAGTAAGGAATGAATAAAGGAAGGAGGAGAGACAGAGGGAGGGAAAGAGAGAAGGAAGTAAAGAGAGAAGGAAGGAAGGAGAGTAAGGAATGAATAAAGGAAGGAGGAGAGACAGAGGGAGGGAAAGAGGGAAGGAAGTAAAGAGAGAAGGAAGGAAGGAGAGTAAGGAATGAATAAAGGAAGGAGGAGAGACAGAGGGAGGGAAAGAGGGAAGGAAGTAAAGAGAGAAGGAAGGAAGGAGAGTAAGGAATGAATAAAGGAAGGAGGAGAGACAGAGGGAGGGAAAGAGGGAAGGAAGGAAGGAGAGTAAGAAATGAATAAAGGAAGGAGGAGAGACAGAGGGAGGGAAAGAGAGAAGGAAGGAAAGAGGTGGAGAAGGAAGGAAAGGAGGAAAGGACAGAGGGGAGGAAGGAAAGAGAGAAGGAAGGAAGGAGAGCAAGGAATGAATAAAGGAAGGAGGAGAGAAAGAGAGAAGGAAGGAAAAAGGTGGAGAAGGCAGGAAGAAAGGAGGAAAGGAAAAAGGGAAGGAAAGAGAGAAGGAAAGAGGGAGTGCAGTGTCCTATGATGATGATGATGATGATCCTCCTGCTCTCGCCGCTTTCCCGCCTTTCCATTGCCTGGCGTGCCGCCTCTCCTCACCTGTGGAAGGAAGGAAGGAAGGAAGGAAGGAAGGAAGGAAGGAAGGAAGGAAGGCCTCGGCTTCGGCTTCTTCCCTGGTCCGCAAAGAGGAGGAGGAGGGTGGCGGCAGCAGCAGCAGCAGGGAAAGAAGGAAGGAAGGGAGGAAGGAAGGAAGGAAGGAAGGAAGGAAGGAAGGAGGAGGCAAGGTGGCGGGCGGGCGGGAAGGAGGGAACAAATTGTTTACAGGCTTCTGCGCACAGGAGCTACTGGGCATGCACGGAGGTTTTTGCGCATGCGCAGTTGCTCCTGCGCTCAACTTCAGCTCCGGAGCAACGGCGCCTGCGCAAAAACCTCTGCGCATGCCCAGAAGCGGCGTCGGAGCGCACAAGGCCGGGGCCTAAAAGCAGGCAGCCGCGGTGCTGCCTGAGGAACATCAGCAGGGCCAACACGCTGTCTGGCGCTCGGCAAAATTAAAAACAAACCCTTCCCAGACAAACTGCTTTGTGCCCTTGGCCTACCCGTAGGACCGCCCCTGCGTATATCCCAGGATCTGATCCCAAGATTTCTGTTTAAGCCAGATTATCTGGCAGTGGAGACTCATATAACCAAGTTTAAAGCAGAAAACCTGGGATCAGATCCTGCGATAGGGACATCCATCTGCTCGGGCGATAGGGACATCCATCTGCTGACCCTGGATGGCGTGGCACTAAGCCCGTCATCGTTAGTAAAAAGCCTGAGTGCCTTTTTGGACCCTCTACTGTCAATGGAGGCCCAAATCTCCACTGTCAGTAGAACTGCCTTTTTCCATCTGCGACAGGCAAGGCGTCTGGCTCCCTATCTGTTCCGCAGTGACCTAGCCACGATGATCCAGGCCACGGTCATCTCAAGACTTGACTACTGTAACGCTCTTTACATTGGCCTACCCTTGACTATGATCCGGAAACTTAAACTAATGCAGAACGCTGCAGCCCGACTGCTCATAGGGGAACCTGCGAGCTGTCGCATTACACCGGTTCTCTGGGGTCTGCACTGGTTACTTATCAAATACCGGATCACTTTCAAGGTACTAGTCTTGACTTTTAAGGCCTTGTATGGTCTGGGGCTAGTGTACCTGAGGGATCATCTGTTCCCATATAATCCCCCCAAGATCTTTAAGGTCTGAGGATCAGAACCTTTTAGGTGTCCCTAATATGAGATCGTTCCGCTTGACATCAACTCGCCAAAGGGCATTTTCAATCATCGCCCCGGTCTTATGGAATGCCTTACCACCTGAAACCCGAGCCCTACGGAGCTTGAGCACATTTCGTAAGGCATGTAAAACCTACCTGTTTAGGCACGCCTTTGAGCCCTGAATAATTGGTATGAATATTGTCTTAACCCTGTTTTAACTTTGCTGGTTTTTAATGTTGTTTTTATATGCAGTTTTGTAAACCGCCCCGAGCCGTTGGGAGTGGCGGTGTAAAAGTCCAACAAACAAACAAACAAAAAACAAATAAAGAAATAAAGGGTCTGTCTGGAAGAGCCCATAGTAACTGCTTTGCTTTCTGATGTTCAAAGTGCATACACTTAGTTTTATGCACAAAATTATGTTACAATATTGTATAAAATTGCTTTTAGGCTTCATGGATATAAGATGTGAATGAAACATACATGAATCTCATGTTTAGGCTTGTGTCTCATCTCCAAGATATCTGATTGGATGTTGATGCTCACACAGGTGTTTTGAAACCTGAGACTATCTGAAATCTAAAACACTTCTGGTCCCAAACATTTAGGATAAGGGATATGCAACCTGTATTGTCAAGTATATATTTAAAATACTGTCAACTGTATTATTTCATAAACACCTTGATAACGCCGCTAAAAGGAAATATTTATTCTACTAATAGACCATTGGCTCTAAAGAGGCAGTTTACACCAGTTGCAACCTGACACACTCATCTTAGTTTCTTCTGATATGCTCTCTCTGCTTCTGTAACCTTCTTTACATACATACACTGGAATTTTTAAAAAAGTAGAAATGAGAATTTGTCTGTGGAAACACAATCTATGTGTGTGAGAGAGAAAATCAGAAATAACTTGACAGCATACAGCGCACTCAAGGAGACTGAGGATGACGGCCTCCTCTGTGGGTCTAGACCAGGGGTGGGCAACCTACGACCCACGGGTCGGATCCGGCCTGGCAGCCGCTTCTGTCCGGCCCGGGGAGAAGGGCGTTGGGGGCGGGGCCAAGAGGAAGGGGTGCCGCTGCCGCCATCCCATCGTGGGTTCTGCAGGGCCTGTGTCGGCACACAGGGTGGAGGAGCGGCGGCTTTGGAGTGCCTGCCATCCCTGGAGGCGATCCGGGCCTGCAGGGGGAGCACTCGACTTGATTGTCTTCTGGGTCGCCAGGGCGATCAGCCACCTCAGATCGCCAACTGCTCCCCCTGCAGGCCCGGATCGCCTCCAGGGATGGCAGGCACTCCATAGCAGGGCGATCAGCTGGGGAACGGCTGGGGCAAGAGCGGGCGGAGGCCTGCAGCCTCCAATTGTCTGCTGCTCTGCTCTGCTGCAGTGGCTAGGTCCGCTTTGCCATCCTCCTCATCACATTGGTTTATTGGGCCAATATCAGGGATTTTTTATTATTTAAGGATGTAATATAATAATATAATAAATAATATAATTAATAATTTTATTTTATTTTATGGTTTCAATTATTATTTTATAATAATAACTATAATATTTATTTATTTATTTGTTATAAATGTTATATTATATTATAATAAAATCAATAAATTATAATGTCTATACCCAATATATACTATAATATAATAATATGATATTAATATTAATAATAATAATATATGAATATTTCTAGATATATTAATATGTTGATATTAATGATGTGCAATATATAGTAAATATAGTAAATAAATAAATAAATAAAAATAAATAAATAATGTATTTTAGAATGTAGTTCAGCCTTTAGGTGCGGCCCTCCATAAATTTTTTTGGTTCTCGTGCGGCCTCTTGGAAAAAAAATAATTGCTCACCCCTGGTCTAGACGGATCTCCCTACAAAGTAGCTAGCTGTGCATAGATCAACCATTCCTAATAAGCCTGTTGCCTTTTGCCTCTTTTTTTCAGGGGTGTTAAATCAAGATCCAACCGATGATCCGTTAGATACTTTGGGTGAGTTCTTCATGTTTTCACCAAATTTATCTCTATAGTCAGGGCCATGTACAATGCATTGAGATGTATTGCTGAAATTCTTTAAAAAGATTGCACCTTGATGAATAAAAATCCTACCTACTGTATATGTACTCGGGTATAAGTTTAGAAAATTTTGTCTAAAAATCAACCTCCAAAACATGGGTTCACTTGTTCACAAAATCAGTGTAAGTACTGTACTTCAACTCTTATCAAAAAAGGACCATTCCCTTCTCTGAGTAGAGTGGAGAAAGCCAGGAGTTTAGTCCATCCCGGGAGAACCTAAAAGAAGCACTGACCTAGTTTTCTTTCTTCACTGCAATAATGCTTCTGGCAGGAAAATGGCATCAGTGGCCAAGGTTTACTTGCCTTCTGAGGTGACAGTGCCCTCTTGACTTGTCCATGAATCACATCAAATCCATAATTTTGGCTCCCAATTTTTTGCATGACAGGAGGTGACTTACACACAAGTATATGTATAATGAGTTTGCAAATGAAGTTACCAAGCAGACCTAGGACTTCATCACATTGGTGTATACTCTGCTTATATCAGTATGCATCCCGTACTTTTTAAGGACTGGATGCATACTATATTTAGATGGGATGCATACAGATTCTTATGGTTTGAAAATACTGTGCTTTGACTTATCTACGGAAGTTCTAAATGGCCAGTCTCATGAGGTTCTATCTCATTGACTACATTCTGATTTTATGATCACACGTAAAAAAAAGTGTCTCAGAACTGTTTTAAAATTTAGAAACATGATCAGAATCCCATGTGAAATCAGTCGAGTTCTGTGACATGTTGCAGATTCATTGAAACAGATTATTGATGGAATGACACAAACATCATGTGATAGGACCCATTCGGAATCACGTTCAAAGAGCCTCAGAAACAGAGTAAAACACAATGTGATAAGGTCCTTAGCTAACCAGTGAACCTGGACTGGCTGATACTTTGTGCTTATTTAGGTTTGTGACTTAAAGGCACACAATAAAACAATATGTGGAATTGGTTGTCCACAGCATTTCCCTTTTTTGACCATGATGCTTTGTGGTAACATCATTTCTGCTCCCTTTAGGCGCAGCTGATCCTGGAGAAACAGTAGCAGATGAAAAAGGTAAGCAATGAGCATGTATTTTGCAGCGCATGCCCATATGTTGCTTCTAAAGTAGGAACAGGCACTCTGACCATGCCCAGATTACCCATAAGGCCAATGAGGCCATGGCCTAGAGGCGCAAGCCGAGGGGAGGGGCGCAGATCACGGACCAAAAAAAACTGGTCTGCGCCCCTCTTTCCCCCTTTCTCATGCCCCTCCTTGCTCCTTCTCCTGGCAAAGTCTCTGCTCCGTCTTTCTCTCTCTCTCTCGTGTGGTCTCTCTCTCACGTGCGCTTCTCTCTCGCGCTCTCTTGCGCGCGCTCTCTTGCGCACTCTCTCTCGTGCACTCTGTCTCTCGTGCTCTCGCTCTCTCGCGCTCTCTCTCGCGCTCTCTCGCTCTCTCGCACTTTCTCTTTCGCTCTCTCTCTCTCGCGCGCGCACGCTCTCTCTCTCGTGTGCGCCTTTGGAGCGAGTTTGCACTCGCTGTGCTCTCCCCAAGCCCCCCGACTCCCGAGGAGACCTTCAGAGCACAGCAGAGCTTTCCAGCCAATGGGAATGCATGGGGACCTTGGAGGTGGCGGGCTGGTGCCTACTAGCCTTTCTCTTCTGCTCCGGAGGCATCATGGCGAAAGCCAGCCAAGTGTGGGTCTGAGTGGTGTGTGTGTGTGTGTGTGGGGGGGGGGGCATAATTCCAAAGTGTGGCCTAGAGCGCCAAAAAGTGTTAATCCGGGCCTGACTCTGACATGCTGCTGCCTTCTTTGAATTAGCTCAGATGCAAGTCAGAAGATTAATTAGCTTCAGGTCTGGCCAGGGTTTGATCTTGCAGAGACTGCAGTTTAAGTGGAAGTGAATATTTAGACATATCAAAATTCACTGACAGGAATTTTCTCCTGATCCCTGCACCACAGTATTGTGTACCATCAAATATGTCCTACAGATTCTCTTGAGGATTCAGATACGGGCTGAACAGTCATAGGATATTTGTGTGACGATCAGTCCCACTTTGCTTTCACTAGTATAATATTTGATTCTTCATACTTAGCAGAACTTAATTGACAACTTAAGAAATGGCATGCCATGATGTTTAGTTTTGATATTTGATAAGAGTTTTTGCAGCACAGCCATGACTGCTTACAGTCAAGTGATGCAGACAAATTTAAATTCTTTTGAATTTTAAATGCCGAAGTAAATGCTAACATTCTAAAGACAAGCTCAATTTTTTAAAGTACCGTATGTTGCCTATTTTGTATAAACATTTTCCTTTTTTAAATACAGGTGATGATACAACAACTGCCCCTGGTAAGTTTTCTTTTGCTAACTAGTTCTTACTGACCCAATGTGCCCTCCCCGTTCAATCAATATTAATTCCCGTGTATGGCTGGACTTTATTAATTGATTAAATGTCTTTGATCTGATTTCGGAGTCCAGACACTCAATAGTTTTTAACACAAGATGGAATATTTAAGTTGTTTGTATATAAAAACTACATTGCTTTCCGATCCATAATATTTATGATAACTTACAATATTTTAAACTAAAACAGTACAATATATCTCACTTAACGAAGTAGACATGTTTCTGTACATACACAGGAAGAATGAACACAGAACATTTTATGCCTTAACTATCAATCTTTTGTCAGATTATTGCATTTTGAATAGCAATTCATGAGTCAGCACAAGATATATTTTCGCAGTTTGAGATGACCTGCAGTGTGACATGTTTGACACCAGATGGCGCTGTCTCAAGACTGCTAAATGGAACCTTGAGGAATTTCCGTTACAAAGTGACAGTTGGGATTTGTCAGTTGGGATTCAATATCTGTGAGGAAAGGATGTTTAGAAAGGTAGCTGTGATGGCTGTTGTTTTTCGATGTTTTGCCAGTTATTGTTAAATACAATTCAATACAAAGTTATATATTTACCTTTTGAATTGAATGAGAGTTTCATTCTTCACACGAATAGAGACATTGGAGTTTTTGGGCCGATGGGGAATTAAACTTCTATATTTCTGTTGCCTATCCGCTGTGACATAAATACTCGACGCCGAAGATCTTTTCCCACACATGTACCATTTCAGCAAGGCTTGTGGGAAGCTCGCACTTTACTTTAAACTAAAATGATGTCCCCTGAAGCTTCTTGGAATCACAGTTCTGGTTTTAAGCAATTTATTTATTTATTTAAAACTTTTGTGCCCCGACCTTCTCATCTCTATTGAGGGACTCAGACCGGCATAACAGCAAAAACTCCATGCTATACAATTTCAAAACAACTACATCAACACATTAAAATATATAAAAACCCAGCATAAAACCACATCGCCATTAAAACAATTCCACTCAATCTATAAACGTGGTCATACATTCAGACAAAAGCCAATCTCAGCCTATTCTGGGAAGGCTTGGTTCCACACCCAGGTCTTCACCAGCCTCCTAAAGGACAACAGAGAGGGGGCAGATCTAGCATCACTTGGGAGAGAGTTCCACAGCCGAGGGGCGACCACAGAGAAGACTCTGTCTCTCGTCCCCACCAGCTGCGCTTGCGAAGCCAGCAAGACCGAGAGCATGCTTGCCACATGTCTTATTTTCAAAAGACATTTCAGGAATATTGCCAGCATGCCATTGAAATTTGGTGACATGGTAGCAAATTGGGAAGTGTGGTGGCAAAGTGCCGCTCTTGGTATGTTCTGTCTTCCAGACATCTGTCTTGTATTACCTCAGTTTTAGAAAACAGCATCCCTTTGCATTTTCTTTTAGGATTGCCATAGACCCACTGGCACCCTGTTGGTTAATCATTTACAGGTTTGCAGCCAGTTTTGCAAAGCTTGCTGTTGGAGCCCTGCAAAATATATCCCTTTGGTTTGGAGCCCGCCCCTTTTTTCCCTGGGGATGAGTTCTCCATTTTGAGATCTTTCTTCAGTCTACTCCAGGCTAGAGAATGACTCAGATGTGCTTTGGTCAAGCTAGGTCAGCTAGGCAGGCCATTGTAAGTACTAGGGTCTTCTAACTACCTTTAACTTTGTGTTGTTGTAGTGTGGATAGTTAGCCAATTTACCTTGCTATAGTCCTGTACTATCTTGTAGGCATGGTTTCGAACCCAAAAATGGCGATTCTAAAATCAAATGGGGGGTTGATTAGTAAAGAAAGACTTACAAAAAAATTTCCAAAAATTTCTAAAATGTAACTTAATTACTAACGAAATTCGTTAGTAGTTCGTATGCCAGCGCATGCGCATTCCAGATGGTTTTGGCCTACAACTCCCAGAAATCCTAACAGCTGGTAAATTGGCTGGGATTTCTGGGAGTTGTAGGCCAAAACTTGAATAAATCACACTGAATTCTAGATGGGACTCTCCAAATAGGAAGGAGGGAGGAAAGGAGGAAGGGGGAGGGAGGGAGGGGTATTCTATTCTTGGAAGCAGCAAAAGAAAAGGAGGAGGAGCCCCCCCTCGGCTCCTCGCTGCCTCTCTCTCACCCCGATCCCGAGGGAGCGAGGGCCCAAGTTTGCCCAGGCTGGTCATATACCTACATTCCATGCACATGCAATAATACAGCAGTAATAACAATGGGTATAAGAAGAGGTAAAATTCAAACCGAAGTATTCTGACTGGTCCCTCCTCATGCGGTGCAAACGGGCTCTTCTCTGTGAGCCGGAAAGCCAGCGTTTTCTTCTGGGTGCACACACATACATATTCTTTGGGGGATTTGCTGCAGAATCTTCTCTATGAGCCCGGGATTCTGCAGCAAATCCCCCAAGAATATGTATGTGTGTGCACCCAAAGCAGAAAACGCTGGCTTTTCCGGGCTAATAGAGAAGAGCCCGTTTGCACCGCATGAGGCAGGGACCAGTCAGAATACTTCGGTTTGAATTTTACCTCTTGTTATTGTTATTACTGCTGTATTATTGCATGTGCATGGAATGTAGGTATGACCAGTTGGATTACTTGTAATATTAGGCACTTACAGTAGCATTCATTCTATTATACATTAGGTTGGTTTCTCACCCCAATACTCTTTGATGCTTTAGATCCTGGCAGGCAGGAGAGGCAGGGAAGCCTGGAAAAATGTAAACAGAGAGGTTTACTCAGTAAATCCACAAAGGAGGGCCCTTCATCCAAAGTGCCCTCCTTTGCAGATTTACTCTGAGTAAACCTCTCTGTTTACATTTTTTCCGGGCTTCCAGCCGAAAGAAGGAGCGAGTTTAGGGCTTGCCTTGCCATAATACTTATTGGCAAGGGAGGCGGGAGGGTGGTGAGAGAGAAGGAGGGTGCCCCCTTTACGACCTAATAACGACACTTAAGAAAATCCTGGCCCCCGAAGTTCTATAAAGAAAGTCCACTTCCTGGTTGGCGTTCCAGGTGCGGAAATACTCAAAAGTAGCATTTCTTACGAATTTCTTACGAATCATTTCATTTTCATAACTTTTTTCTCATGCCTACTATCTTGTCGTATTTTTGGGGGCTGCCACCTTCACTAGTTCTGCCTATAAAACTGACTCTGTGCTTAGATAGGGGAAGATCAGTTCTTCCTAAATAGCCAGCCAGAGTCAGGATAGGGAATATCCCCGGATTTCCCTATCATTGGTGGAAGCAAAGGGGGATTTTTCAATCTTTATCTCAGCAACCAATTATAGAAAAAGAACCATCTAGGGAGTTTGTTTCATCATCCTTTTGAAAACTGTTAAGATCTACGCCAAGTTCTTCCAGAACTTTGTTCAAATAAAGGACTCTGTATTATTCCATCCTGAGGTGGTTTTACTTTTTGGGACCTCTGAGCTTCAATAGAAAGCACCCGCAGTCCCCCAGGCTTTAGATAGAGAGCACATCTTAGCCTTAGCCTTTGAGTGCCTGGGCGTGACGGCACATGGTACGAGGTTCAACCTGGGTGGATGTGTTTTGCTCACCAAGGGGTTTGCCCACCCTTGTCTTGAAGAACCTCCCTTTGATGGGTAAGGCACCCAGTGAAAATAATATGAACGAGGGATGGACCATTGAACTGACTTTTAAGTTTGAAACTTCATTCACCCATGAGACTTGCTGGATATTTTTGAATCAGTTACTCTTCAACTCATGAGAGAGTGGGAATGTCCCAGAACTAGGAGGAAAGATGGATTTATGTGTAATTAATAAAACCATTACCCATCTTATTCTTGATACAAACAAGCAGTATGTTCAGGGAGCCATATAATAGGTGCTAATGGGTTTTGTAGACCAATATTGTGTTGTTGTGCGTATAAGCAAGGTAAATGTTTTCTTTTGTTTGGACTAACTTTGCTGCTTATGAAATATTATCATATTTCCCTTTACTTCATAATCACAAAGATTATATTGAAAATTAACATTCAAATGATTCTAATACTGTTTTCTCAGTAAACCCAATAATGTTTCTCTGGCAAACATTAGCAAGCCCTTCAGTCACAAGAGCTATAGTGGCAACCACTGCCATGCCTTGATGGATTTGCATGTGTTTTTAATTTTTCGTGTGAGAAGCAACTTGAGAAATTGCAAGTGGCTTCTCGTGTGAGAGAATTGGCCGTCTGCAATGATGTTGCCCAGGGGACGCCTCGGTGTTTTACCATCCTGTAGGAGGCTTCTCTCATGTCTGCACATGAGAAGCTGGAGCTGACAGACAGGAGCTCACCCCGTTTCATGGACTCGAACTGCCGACCTTCAGGTCAGCAGTTCAGCCAGCACAAGGGTTTAACCCACAGCCACCACAGCTCCTTTTATTTGCATTTGTTAAACTGCTGTCTTTTCCATGGTCTGTTGCAGAGCTGTAGCCAAGACGGGGGTTAGGGGCTCAAACCCCTCCCCCCAAATTTTGATTTTAAAAAACTGGTTTACTCATGAATGTTAACCGATTAACTAAATCCCAGGGCTAAATCAATGAGAAGCAAAAATTAAACGAGTCCCTCCAGAACTGCAAACATTATCTCAAGCAAATTGTGACAATTTATTCACACCGTTATTACTTGTAGCAGTAGCTGATAGTGGAAGCAACCAAGTTGGCCCACCCATAACTGGCTTGCAAAGCCTAAGGCATTGGTGGGCAGGGGGAGGGATTTGAAGGGGCGGAGCTGCAGGCTATTTGAGGCTGCTCCACCCCCCACCCCCGCTGTGCTCTTTGCTTCAGGATGGGGTAGGAGGCAGGTTCCTAATGGTAAATTATGCCTTTCCCCCTTGCTCTCTCTCTCTCCTCCCTCTTCCAGATAGTAGGGTTTCCATTGCTATGCCTTTGCACCAAGACGTTTCTCTGGGTGGAAAGAGGTGAGAAGTGGCGTACCCCAAGGTTCAGTTTTGGGTCCGTTACTTTTTAATTTATTCATTAATGATCTGGATGTAGGAGTGAATTCTGAGGTAGCAAAGTTTGCAGACGACACTAAATTGTTCAGGGTAGTTAAAAATGAAACTGATTGTAAAGAGCTCCAGAAAGATCTCTCGAAATTGAGTGAATGGGCAACAAAGTGGCAAATGCATTTTAACCTAAACAAGTGTAAAGTCATGCACATCGGGGCAAAGAACCCCAACTACACCTACAAATTGATGGGGTCAAAGCTTTCCGAGACAAACCAGGAAAGGGATCTTGTGGTCTTGGTGGACAGCTCAATGAAGATGTCAACCCAGTGCGCAGCAGCAGTAAAAAAAAAAAAAAGCAAATTCTATGCTTGGCATGATCAGGAAGGGAATCGAAAATAGGTCAGCAAATGTTGTATTACCTCTCTACAAATCGATGGTAAGACCACATTTGAGTACTGTGTACAATTCTGGTCTCCGCACCTTAAGAAGGATATAACGGAACTGGAAAAGGTACAGAAAAGGGCAACAAGAATGATCCAAGTGATGGAGCGGCTCCCTTATGAAACCAGATTGAAACGCCTTGGTCTTTTCAGCCTTGAAAGACGGCGTTTAAGAGGTGACTTGATCGAAGTGTATAAAATCATGCATGGGATAGAAAAGGTGAATAAAGAAAAACTGTTTTCTTTGTCACAAAACACTAGGACTAGAGGGCACTCCTGAAGCTCCAAGGTAGGAAAATTAGGACTAATAAAGGGAAATATTTCTTCACCCAGAGGGTCATTGGGTTATGGAACTCACTTCCAGAAGAGGTTGTGACAGCGGTCAGCCTGGACAGCTTCAAGGCAGGATTAGACAGATTCATGGATACCAAGTGTATCGGTAGTTACTGAAAAGGACATTCAAGTGCCACCTCGGAGTTGGTTGAGGTAGGCAGGATCTTCCCTGGGTACTGGTTGTGGGGGGTCGGGAGCAGGTCAGGGTTTTGCCCTCCCTTCTGCTCGAGATCCCCGTGTACAACTGGTGGGCCACTGTGTGATACAGAATGCTGGAGTAGATGGGCTGAGGTCCGATTCAGCATGGCTCTTCTTATGTTCTTATGTTCTAAAACGTCCTACAATTTAGAAATGTTCTGCCCTTGGCACATATTGGCAGGGATTTCCCAGCAGAGCATAAGGCAGTGTTTTCCAACCTTTTTTGAGCAGCGGCACATTTTTTACATTTACAAAATCCTGGGGCACACCACCAACCAAAATGACACAAAATGACACTCTGACACGGTAATACTGATGCTTCTTCTGGGTATTCACTTTTGTTTCACACACTAAATGGCTAAAAGTGTTGTGTATGAAATGCCCTTTGGGCTAGGGGTACAAGATGTACCTGAGGCATAAGCAAATCACAGATTCATAGAGTTGGAAGAGACCTCGTGGGCCATCCAGTCCAACCCCCTGCCAAGAAGCATGTTTAGATGTGGGCCCCTTCTCCAGAGTCATGCAATGCAGTGATCACACTCTAGAGCAGGCCTGGGCAAACTTGGGCCCTCCCTCCAGGTGCTTTGGACTTCAACTCCCACAATTCCTAACAGCCCCGGAGGGGGGGGGGAGGAAAGGGCACGAGGCTGTTAGGAATTGTGGGAGGTGCAGTGCGAGGAAAAGTCCTGGAGGGAAGAAGCGAGGGAAGGAAGGAAGGAAGACGAGAGGGTGGCAGGTAGGTAGGTAGGCAGCCCGCCCTCTGTGAGAAGCCACTTCGGGCAAGAGTCTCTCGCCCAGGCCCGGATCATCCATAAGGCCACCCTAGGCCATGGCCTAGGGCGGCAGCCATGGGCAGCAGCAAATCCAGACCCCCCAATTAAAAACACAAATTAATTTAAGAAATAAAAATATTTTTTTTAAAAAATGGCGCCCACGGCACCTTCCGTGGGAGGGAGAGGGAGGAGCCGAGTAGCGGCGAGGAGGAGAGTGCAGGGGGGGCGGCGCCACGGGTTCCAGGCTGGCTGCCACCGCCGCCGCACTGCCCTTTCCTGCTTCTGCTAACTTAGCAGAAGCAGGAGGGACTGGCATGGCGGCGGCGGCCAATGGGGGTTGCCCGGGGCGGTGCTTAGCAGCTAAGCACCCCCTCAGGCGCCCCCGGTTGGCTGCCGCCGCCGCACTTCCCTTTCCTGCTTCTGTTAACTTAGCAGAAGCAGGAGGGATTGGCGCGGCGGCAGCAGGCAATGGGGGTTGCCCGGGGCGGTGCTTAGCAGCTAAGCACCCCCTCAGGCGCCCCCGATTGGCCGCCGCCGCACTTCCCTTTCCTGCTTCTGCTAACTTAGCAGAAGCAGGAGGGACTGGCGCGGCGGCAGCCAATGGGGGTTGCCCGGGGCGGCGCTTAGCAGCTAAGCACTGCCTCAGCCGCCGCGCTGCCCTTTCCTGCTTCTGCTAACTAAGGCATAGGCAGCCAGAAGCAGCTAAGCACTGCCTCAGCTGCCGCGCTGCCCTTTCCTGCTTCTGCTAAGGCATAGCAGAAGTAGGAAGACTGGAGCGGCGCTGGCGGCAGCCAATTGGGGGGGGGGGCGTAAGTCCGAACTGTGGCCTAGGGCGGCAAAAGGTAATGATCCGGGCCTGCTCTCGCCTGCTTCCCCTCAGCCTTGAGCGGAAGCCGGGAGTGACGCCCCGGCCAGAGGTGGAAGCCCCCCCAGGGTCCCCTTTTGGGTCCAGCTGCTGAGGTAAGTGAGACTAGGCCTCAAAGGCCTCCTCCTGGCTCCATTTGGTTCCCTTGTTCAAGAGCCTCCTCGCTGTAGGTTCCCCCCACGGTTTGGTGTGGAAGTAGCCTTTGCATTATACTGCATTACATTGGTCCAGGCTCCTCTCGCTGCCAATTTCCCACAGCACACCTGATGATCGCTCACGGCACACTAGTATGCCGCGGCACACCGGTTGGGAAACACTGGCATAAGGGCTGGGCTGGAGGTTTGGGTGGCTGCACTAAGCAGAGTTCCCCTCCTCACACAGCAGCATCTAGACCTCCTGAGTTACCTCAATTCTTGCAATTATATATTAAGAGTATGATAGCTGGGTCCGGAAGAGACTGCTTGCTTTGCTGCCGCAGGAGGAGGGGTGTTAGAGAGGAGCTGCCATGCTCATTGTCTAGCTCCCTGAAAGGCACAGAAGTTAAGCAGCCACACTCTCTCAATCATAGAGTAAGATACAGTATACGCACTCAGATTAAATATAAATATAAATTTTCATTATATTATTATATTCATTATATTATTATGGTGAATATCCTGGCAGTGCCTTTTAGGGCTGTGCTTTTGTCTTCAGCCAAACCACATCCATTTGTGGAAATGTAATCCCAAAGAACTCCATAAGAAAAACTTAAATACACTTTATGATGTTTCCAGTTATATAACAACTGTGATATTTTGCTTCAAAAGTTTGTTTATTTATTTACAATATTTATAGCCCGCCTTTCTCAGCCATACGGTGACTTTATGCTTTAATGTCTCCTAAACTATTAGGTAATATTTGAATAATTAGGTACCAGATTAAAGGGACTTTATGTAGCTTCTAAAAATAGATATGTGTTATTTTGTGTTATGGAAGTACTCTTCATGCTTTGCTTTAAAAAAAAGGGTGTCCCCCCCCCCTTTGGGAAACTCAACAGCTTGAGTAGAGTACTTTGCAGAAAATAATGGTAATATGTAGCATAAAATTTCAGAGTGCAAGAGGAAACCATAGATATTATTACTAGCTACTCCCATTTTCCCTAAACGTTAGGAAAATGTCAAACTGGTTTTAATATAATCTCTTGGGAGCCACACTTAGTGAGTCTCTCTCCAAATGATGTATCTATCTTTCAAATCTTTGAAAGATCAGTATCATTAGCATGTCTCTTCTTTCTTACAGATTGCCATGAAGAGCAATTTCCGTGCACACGTCTGTACTCTGTACGCAAGCCTGTGAAGCAATGCATCAGTTATTTGTGTGTTACCAGGTAAGGGAGAAGATGTCAAATAGCTTGTGGACTCCTTGTTGGTTTGTGGTTACCAGGTAAGGGAGAAGAAGTCAACTAGCTTGTGGATTCCTTGTCAAAACATAGTCTATGATCAGATGATATTGCTTCTTCTTCATGGAATCTGTGAGAATCACACAGATGGGTTTCTTCTGTGCATGCGCAGCTATCCGGAACAGTCTAAAGCTTTAGAAATGAAATATTTTGGTGGAGGCCTACGCCTCAGTTCCTTTCTTCCGCTGCAACAGCAGCATCTAGGAATAGTAGTTTTTTATTCTCCTCTAACTGTTTTAACGACTACGGACCTCTTCTTGACTAACACTTTGCCTTACCTTTCAACTTGTATATTCACTGCTCCTCGGACTCTGATTCGGATTTCTTTCAATGATGTGAACTTCTCAAATCCTGACCATGGCACCCCTGACGATGCCTACAAGTCAGACGCTATGTCTATGTTGCACCGTAGCCCTGACGGGTCCCTCAGTAAACCCACTTGATGCCAGCGATGGTTAAATGCTTTATCTATTATATAAAGGGGTTCCCGTCATGGAACGACCGTCCCAAACAGAGAAACCTTACAACGCAGAAACACCAAATCAGCCCACATACACACAAAACCCCAATTGGTATGTTTACCACCCCCCAAAAATTAAACAACACGACCAAAAATACAAAAAAACCACTGGACCACAACTCCCATGATCCATCACACCACACCCTTCTGGCAGTTTAGAATGTCGGAATGCTGGTGGAAGGGAGGGAGGGAGAAGAGGCAAGGGGAGCAAGGACTGATACAGAAAAGGAAGGATGGCAGGAAGGAGGGAAAGGAAAGAAGTAAGAGAGGGAAGGAAGGAAGGAGGGGGGGAGAATTAAAGAAAGAAGGATAGAAGCAAGAACAGATGGAAGGAAGGAGGGGAGAAGAAAGGAAGGAAAAATGAAGGATAGCAGGAAGGAGGGGAGGGGAAATGAAGGAAAGGATAGAAGGATGGAGTGAAGGAAGGAAGAAAAGAGAGGAGAAGAAAGGAAGGAAAAGGAAGGATAGCAGGAAGGAAGGGAGGGGAAGGAGAGGATAGAAGGATGGAATGAAGGAAGGAAGGCAAGAGAGGAGAAGAAAGGAAGGAAAAAGGAAGGATAGCAGGAAGGAAGGGAGGGGAAGGAGAGGATTTGGTGTTTCTGCGTTGTAAGGTTTCTCTGTTTGGGACGGTCGTTCCATGACGGGAACCCCTTTATATAATAGATACACATACACACATACATAAACACACCTGTACTTACACACATCAACACATATAAATACACATACATATACAAACACACATATACATAAGTACACACATATACACGCATACACATATACATGACTACACACGCAGTCCCCAAGTTTAAAAAAACCCCACAGCAACGCGTGGCCGGGACAGCTAGTTTAGAATAAATGAATAAAGAAAGCAGCTAGGATTATAGTCTAATGTTGCTCTCAAGCAGCAAAAGATAGCAGCATCAATGTCCAGGAATGAAGCAAGGTTGTAAGGCAATAGTCCAGGGATAACACAGGAGCAGAAACAAACACAGGATCCGAAGGCAAAGACTCTTAATGCCCCAATGGGCTAATCCAGGAAAAAGTTTGTGGCACCAAGGCTTTGGCAAATAGAGTCCGTGGCTGCAAGGCCTACTGGCCCAGGCAAAGTTCCGTGAAGGCTTGGCTTGGTTCTAAACGTTGGCAGAAGATGCCCATTGTCTCTGGGGCTGGACCTATATAGGTCCTCAAGGCTTTGATCCTTTCGACGTTAGTTGCGTCGTAACTCTGTTCTCAAAACAGTTGCACAGCTGGGCCTTCTCAACCTTTCCGCATTGGAATGGTATGCAAGTCCAATTAGCACTGGCACCTGGGCAGAGACGGGAGTTAACTCGGCTCTGCCTTGCTTTGGAAGCTTATCGGCTTGGGGTGAAACTTGGGTGCCTGTGGCCTTGAACGCGGAGTGAACTAGAGGCCTCTGTAGCCTGCAACTTTTAGGTTTTGCAGGCCTCTCTGCCATTTTGGTTTCAACATGGCGTGAGTCTTGCTGGGGGCTAGAGTCATGCTGGGACATGACAGTCTACCTTATTTCTTAAGAAGGGTGGAGCCCGTGAAGGCAAACTCCCAGACTCAAATGGGCACAAAATGCGCCTTTTATGCCTGGGAGAAAGCCATATTCCCCAGACTTGCCAGATATGCCAGGCCTTTAGTCCTCAGGCCCACTGAAACAGGAAATCCTGCCTTAACGCCCTCCTGTACAAACAGGCCTTGGCACCAGAGAGTGCGTAGCTGAGCAAATGCCCTGCCTCTGAGCCACCGTTGCTCCCCACCTTCCACTGCGGAGGTGCAAGAGCCCCTTACTCCGCAAAATGCAAATGCAGCTGAGGCTGCTGGCAGCAGTGCCCACCGAACTGGAGGTGCCACCCAAGTTAATGCCAATCAAGCCCCAGCTCGACTTCAGCGAAGCAGAGGCCAATGCCGGTCCCAACAACCAGGCAACCTCAACAGCGCCTCCCCCCAGAGGCTGCACAGGACCGCCACCCTCCTTTAATACCGAAAATGAGGGGCCGCCCAATGGGGCACCATCATTGCCATGGCAGGTGGTCTCCTTGGTGCTGTAGGTGCTTTCCTTCTTTGGAATTATGGGACTCTCAATCCCAAAGCCCATCATGAACATCATATATCTACTCAATCGCCGGAAACTGCTCGCCGGATCATAGTTTCTACTACCGATACCCAAAGTACACCTACCAAGAAAACCCCCACACCCACAATTCCCAGGTTGGGGGTTGCTGCCACCACTCTGACTGTTGTCGGGACCAAGGGGACTCAACTCAATTGGTCCCAAGGTGCTCCCTGGACACCCCACCTACATCAGGGTGTTCTTCGGCAGTTCCAACCGCAACGGCTGTTCATGCTCCTGAGTTAGGCTTCTCCTTCCAAGCAGTGAGAGCTCCAGTGCTCCCTCCAAGTGAGGCTCTACCTCAATATCAGGCAGGCAGGCATGCACACAAGGGCCCCTTACATCTGATTCCATGAAGACAATATGGTTCTTTGAATGGATGTGACATTCCTTCCCAAAATGGTCTCGCATTTCCATTTGTGCCAAGACACCATTCTACGTACCTTCTTCCCGAAGCCATCCTCACCTCTGGAAGTGGTCCTCCACTCCTTGGATGTTAAGAGAGCCCTGGCATTTTACTTGCACAGAGCTGCCCCTTATAGGAAGTCTCCAAGGCTATTCCTTAAGTATAGTAAGGATGCCCTTAGCTTACCAGTAACCTCCCAGCATCTTACTTCCTGGATCATCTTGATAATCCGCCTTGCATACCAGCTGGGAGATCAAGATCCACCACCACATGTGGCTGCACACTCAACCGGATTGGTGTCTACTTCTCAGGCATTCCTGTGAGGTGTCCCTGTTGAAGACATTTGTAGAGCAGCAACATGAACAGCACCCTCTACATTTGCTGCCCATTACAAACTGGACATCCTGGCAAAGAATGACGCCACCTTTGGCAGGGTGGTGCTGTTGTCCTGTGTGGCATGACCCACCTTCAAAGTTAGTAGCTTGTCAGTTACCCATATGTGCGATTTTCACACACTTCATAAAGAAGAAATAAGAGTTGCTTACCTGTAAATGTATTTCTTTGAGTGGTAAGGCAAAGGTTTCCCCTGACATTAAGTCTAGTTGACTCTGGGGGGTGGTGCGCATCATTTCTAAGCCAAATAGCTGGCATTGTCCATAGACACCTCCAAGGACATGTAGCCAACATGACTGCATGGAGCTCCGTTACCTTCCCACAGAAGCGATACCTATTGATCTATTCACATTTGCATGTTTTCGAACTGCTAGGTTGGCAGAAGCTGGGGCTAACAGCAGGAGCTCACTCTGCTCCCCAGATTCAAACCATCAATCTTTCGGTCAGCAAGTTCAGCAACTCAGTGGTTTAAACCACTGCATCAGCCCCTGAGGTACCGAGGCATGACATGGGGAGAATGGATGGGGCAGTGCGAATTTCACAGACAACCACTCATGGGCACATATGCAGAGTTATCTGCATGTGTGCTGGATTGAAATTGTGATCATGTCACCTAAAATAATCTGAAACAGTGAACATATGACCAAGGGAGAAACACCCATTTATACCAAACTGTGTTCAAAGTGGAGGAAATGTGTGGCTTTCAAGACAATTTCGGTTTAGATTAAAATACATGAGTGTGACATTAATGAATCGAACTAGAGCAGGAACTGGGATACGGTCCTTGTGTGGATCAGCCACAAATATGTATGCAACCCCTGTGTGGTCTTAAGGCTTTGTAACTCTTACAGCAATGAACTTTTCAGAAGTTATTGCTTATATCAATTTTAGCTTCTCATGGGTTTGGTTCTGCTGCATGTCTGTCTTTTCCTCACACCACAATTTCTTCTGTTCACAGCATCCGCCGGACATACATGATAAATAAGGAGATCTGCTCTCGTATTGTTTGCAAAGAGGATGAAGCCATGCAAGGTGAGTACATATGACAAGAAGGTAGGCATAGTCGCTGCGCATTCTGGAAACTGCAGGCCAAAAAGGTAACTTTTTCCAAAATAAGCAGAAACCAGGAGGTTATAAGTAGTAGCTAACATTACACCCTGTGTGGCTAGTGTTCGTCAGTGAAAACTAATTTCAAGACTGTCTTCTGGTTTGAATTTATTCAATAACTTCAGAGGCCAGTCTGTGTTTTATGGCCTTAGTTCCTCAGCTATGTAGATCCATAATACAAACCTACCTTGCAAGGTTGTTTTAACTGTCGTACCACCACAGAGCCTTCCCCTATTTTCCACGGTAGGGGTGCTCATTAAGTAGATCGCGATCTACTGGTAGATCGCGTAGGGCATCCTGGTAGATCGCAGACAGGCCGGAAGGAAGGCTCAGTCCCGCCCCGCAGGCTCCCGCCGCCACCCAGGTACAGAAGGAGGTTGAACTAGATGGCCCTTGGAGGTCTCCTCCTATTCTAGGAACCCATTTTTGTTGTTATTATTATTATTATCATCAGAGGCTGAATGGCCATCTGTGAGGAATGCTTTGATTGTGTTTTTCCCTTACGGCAGAAGGAGGTTGGACTGGATGGCCCTTGGAGGTCTCCTTCTACTCTAGGAACCAATTGTTGTTGTTACTTTTTAAAATTTTTTTTATTGTTTTATCATTATCAACACAATATTATACAATGTCTATTTAAAGCAGATTCATGTTATTCATTTCTAGGTACAATAGTTATATCATTCGTCCAAAATTTCATTTCTTCTTGTGGAGGAAACCTTCCTTCTTCCTTTTCTAATCCTTTTTCAATAAATTTTCTCCATACCTCATAAAAATCACTTTGTTTCCATATACCTCTTTTTACTTTTAATATACATGTTAACTTGTCATTTATTGCCAGTTTCCATACTTCCTTGTACCATTCCTCTATTTGTATATTTATTTCTTTTTTCCAATTCCTTGCTATAAGCAGTCTTGCTATTGTTAATAGGTTTGTTATCACATCTTTATCCTTTTTTTCCAATTGTATACTATTATATAATGATAATAAAGCTATACTAGGACTTCTTTCTATTTTAATATTCATTATATCTTCTATTTCTTTAAATACTTTCGCCCAAAATTTGCTTACATATTTACATTGCCACCACATATGTATGTATGTTCCTGTTTCTTGGCATCCTCTCCAACAGTTTTTCGAGTAGTTTTTATTTATATTTGCCATTCTTACTGGTGTAAGGTACCATTTCCATATTAATTCATAATAATTTTCTTTAATCCTTATTGATAAATTTTTAAGATGTCTTTGTCTCCACAATTGTTGCCACTCTGTTTCCTTTATTTTTATCCCTAAGTCTTCTTCCCAGACCTCCTTAAGGGTGTTATTTTTGTTTTTCCTTCCTTTATTTCAATTATTATCTTATATATTTTACTAGTTATTCCTTTCAAGTTTTCGTGCTCTTCTACATCCCTCCCATTTTGTATTATTTGTTCAAATTGGTTAACCTTACAATACTTTTTTATTGTTTTTTAGCCAATTTTTAAACCATTGTTCTAATTGTATACAATGGAACCATGTCAATTTTATTTCTCTAAATTCTTCCATAATCATTTCCTTCTTCGTTCCTACTTTTATCCAATCCCCCATTTTATCTAAAAAAATTTCCCTTAACTTTTTATCCATTATTTGTTTTAAATTCTTTGGAAATTTCTTTTCCATTACAATTGGGGTTATTACTGATCCATCCGTTATTAACATTCTCCTGTATTTATTCCACACTTCTAATATATTACTCAACATTGGATTTCTAATTTCCCTAATTTCTTTCCTTGTGAATTGTTTAAAAAATATATTCCATATTTCTTCTTCCACTTTTCCTGAGTAATTTCTTAGCCCATCTTTTAAAATCATTCCTTCTATAACCAGTCTCAATCTACTCGCTTCATAATATTTTTTAATGTTAGGGAGTGCTAAACCTCCTTCTTTTTGCGATTTATACCATAACTGTTTGTTTAGTCTATTTCTTTTACTACCATTGCAATATTTATTTATCATTTGTTGCCATTGTTGTTGTTACTATTATTATTATTAGCAGAGGCTGAATGAATATTATTATTATCATCATCATCATTATTATTATTATGAATAAATTCAGGGGCTTATTATACTCACATTTAGTTGAATTCAGTCTTAAAATATATTACATGGCTCTCACTGAAATAAATTTCCAAATATTTTGCTTTTATGGCTCTCTGAGTAGTGGGTAGGTAGATCATTTTGACTTGATTGTTTTATAAGTAGCTCGCATGCTGAAAAAGTGTGAGCACCCCTGTTCTACGGTTTAGCCTTCATTGTATATAGTTGTTGTGGGAGGGAGCCAAAGTTAGCTGCTTTCCTTTAAGGCCGTCATTCCCAAAGTGAGTGCTACTGCCCCCTGGGGGGGCGGGCAGTGGAGCGATTCAGGGGGGCGGTGATGGCCACCTTGGTTGGCCCCACCCCCTCTAAAATGGCTGCCAAACTGGGGGTCGCGGTGGTTTGCAGGCCTAATGTGGCACTACATAGGAAGCATCCCAGGAATGGCCACCACCCTATTCACTAATCCATTCATGACTGAATGTAATTATCTACACACACATTATAACAGTTGAAGAATAGGTGCGTCCTGCTTGGCTTGGCATCACGGTGAAAGGAGAGGGGCATCGGGGCAAATCTCTCTCCCTGCACACAGCTCCCTCTTGGCAATGCTTTCCTCATCACATGGGGAAAGTGTCACACTTTTGCGAGGCCCTGTGCTGGCTCCATTGCAGCCAGCAGAACACGGGAAGCCTTCTATGTTGTGGGGAAAGCGTCCAGCAACCCTTTCACCCAGTTTGGGGGCAGGGCCTCTTCCAGAAGTGAGATGACAGAAGGGCTCCATCCATTAGATGGGGTGAAAGCATTCTAGGACACTAAATTCCACCCATCTGATGGTGTCTATGTTTCTGGAGACAAGATTCACATCCCAGTCAGCCACAGAAATCTATCGGGTGACTTTGGACAAGTCCCACTCTCCCAGGCTCAATGGAATGCAACGTCTCTCTTATGGCCTTAGTTCCTCAGCTATGTAGATCTATAATACAAACCTACCTTGCAAGGTTGTTTTAACTGTCGTGCCACCACAGCCTTCCCCTATTTTCTACGGTTTAGCCTTCCTTGTATATAGTTGTTGTGGGAGGGAGCCAAAGCTAGCCCCTTTCCGCCTGGATCCGGCGCGGTCTGGATTTAGGCTGGGACATGGCACAGAGACAGCCTTGGTCGCCTTAGTGGATGATCTACGCCGGGAGCTTGACAGGGAAAGTGTGTCCCTGTTGGTTCTGCTGGACCTCTCAGCGGCCTTCGATACCGTCGACCACGGTATCCTTCTGGGATGCCTCGCTGGAATGGGCTTTGGAGGAACTGCATTGCAGTGGCTCCAGTCCTCCCTCGAGGGTCGCTCCCAGAAGGTGTTGCTAGGGGACTCCTGCTCGACCCCACGGCCATTGTACTGTGGGGTCCCGCCGGGTTCAATACTGTCCCCTATGTTATTTAACATATACATGAAGCCGTTGGGGGAGATCATCCGGAGTTTTGGGGGGCGGTGTCATCTGTACGCAGATGATGTCCAACTCTGTCACTCCTTCCCACCTGCTACTAAGGAGGCTGTTCAAGTCCTGAACTGGTGCTTGGCCGCTGTAACGGACTGGATGGGGGCTAACAAATTGAAACTAAATTCAGACAAGACAGAGGTACTCCTGGTCAGTCACAAGGCCGAACAGGGCATAGGGTTAGAGCCTGTGCTGGATGGGGTTACACTCCCCCTGAAGGCGCAGGTTCGCAGTCTGGGAGTGATCCTGGACTCATCGCTGAGCCTGGAGCCCCAGGTCTCAGCGGTGGCCGGGAGAGCTTTTGCACAGTTAAAGCTTGTACGCCAGCTGCGCCTCTACCTTGGGAAGTCTGACTTGGCCACGGTGGTCCACGCTCTGGTTACATCCCGAATAGACTACTGCAACGCTCTCTAAGTGGGGTTGCCTCTGAAGACTACTCGGAAGCTGCAATTAGTCCAACGTTCGGCAGCCAGGTTACTAACAGGAGTGGGGCACAGGGAGCATACAACTCCTTTGCTGTGCCAGCTCCACTGGCTGCCAATTAGCTTCCGGGCACAATTCAAAGTGCTGGTTTTAACCTACAAAACCCTATACGGTTCTGGCCCAGTTTACCTGTCCGAACGGATTCTCCCCTACCAACCATCAAGAACATTAAGATCCTCCGGAGAGGCCCTGCTCTTGGTCCCACCGGCTTCGCAAGCGCGGCTGGTGGGGACGAGAGACAGGCCTTCTCTGTGGTCGCCCCTCGGCTGTGGAACTCCTTGCCAAATGATGCTAGCTCTGCCCCCTCTCTGTTGTCCTTTAGGAGGCTGGTGAAGACCTGGATGTGGAACCAAGCCTTCCCAGAATAGGCTGAGATTGGCTATTGTCTGAATGTATGACCACGTTTACAGATTGAGTGGAATTGTTTTAATGGCGATGTGGTTTGATGATGGGTTTTTATGTATTTTAATATGTTGTTGTAGTTGTTTTTAAACTGTATAGCATTGAATTTTTGCTGTTATGCCGGTCTGAGTCCCTCGATAGAGGTGAAAAGGTCGGGGTACAAAAGTTTTAAATAAATGAATAAATAAATTTAAGGCTGTCATTCCCAAAGTGGGTGCTTTCATGACAAGAAAAGTTCATGATAGGTGTGCCCCCCCCCCCCCGGCACGGTCACTATCACTTGGAAATTACTTGCAGGCAAGCAGAGCTACACACTGAAAGTTTGTCTCTTCCTTTTGTGTCTCTTGTTTATCTCTAGAGGAGATGTGCCGCCAGATGGCCGGCTTGCCTCCACGCCGCCTTCGCCGCTCTGGTCAGCCCCAAGGGCCACTTTGCCGACGGAAGCAACAGCAGAAGGCTCTTGATGCCCAGTGAGCAAGACTGTCTAGAGAAGACCATGAGGAGGAGAACCCACCAAATAGTTCCACTGCTGACAACCCAACATAGGTTTGCCTTCTCACAACCTCATGTGTTGGGAGGCGCTCCATTTCAAAGAGCTTCCTTGCTTGCATCTCACTGGTGGCACCCCATGTCACCTTTAAGATGGGGTGCTAGCATTGTCCTGTGCTCTCGCTTCTGCAACACGCTTGCCTCAGGGCTGCTTATATAAGCCCTCTTCTCACACTTACCTTAACATATACATCCATACCTGTATACACAACTAGAGGAGTAGAGGCCCATGCCTGCTCCTACCCCAGGACTTGGTTTCCACTGCCAATTGTAGAGCCAATTTGCCTACAGAGAGTGAATGACACCTACACTTCCAGTCCAAACAGTGTAGAGCTGGCAATGCACCTTATTTTGAAGAATCAAAGATTTAGTAAGCACAAGAAGCACCCACTTAAATCTGTTTAAGACAGATGCTCCACAGAAATGTCCCGTGATTCTGCTCTCCTGGGGGGTCAGATTCCACTTGCGTGTGGAGAACAAGAGAAGGAACTCATTCTGAGCTCTGTGTTTGATAGTACGTATGTATGGGTCGCTCACGGTACATGCTAAGTGGAGACAGTCAGGTCCTGTATGTCTCTCCATAGATTCTATAAATTTGATCTCCAGTGATTCCCCATTAAAGGCATTGAGAATGACCATAATATACTTCTTTTGGTACATGCAGGCCCGGATTACCCATAAGGCCACCCTAGGCCATGACCTAGGGCGGCAGCCATGGGTGGGGGCAGCAGGTCTGGACCCCCCCCAAAAGTAAAAAAAAAATCAAAATAAATAAATAAAAAATCCAAAAATAATAATAAAAAGGGCGCATGCGCACGGCGGCGGAAGCACCATCCACGGCTGCCCCCCGCCCCCCTTTGCTCTGCTCTTGGCTCCAAAGGCTCTGCCCCCACCCCCGGCTCCACCCTGCCCCCGGCTCCGCCCCCGGCTCCTCGCCGGCGCAAATAGGAGGAGGAAGGAAAGCTCCACCCCCGGAGCCGATGCCACGGGGAGCCGTCATGCCGGCCTCAGAAGTGGCCGAAATCACTCTTTTCAGGCCGGCATGGTGGCTTTAGGAGGGAGGGAGAAGCCGCAGGGAGGCTCCCCACGGCTCCTCCCTCCCTCCTAAAGCCATCATGCCGGCCTGAAAAGGGCGATTTCGGCCGCTTCTGAGGCCGGCATGACGGCTCCCCGTGGCATCGGCTCTGGGGGTGGGGCTTTCCTTCCTCCTCCTCCTCGTGCCGGCGAGGAGGTGGGGGCGGAGCCGGGGGCCTTTGGCCTAGGGTGCCAAAAGGCCATGATCCGGGCCTGGGTACATGGGAAGAAAACTCCTACTTCTGTCTCAGAGTAAGTAGAAATACGCTACAGATACATGAAATTGCATACTAAACATCTACCACTACTATTAAAGTAATACAAATAACTAGCATTTAACACTACTGCCCCAACCACCAAAAAACACAGAAAAATTGATTTCTGTCCTTCAATTTGAAATTCTAAAACTATGAAATTCTTAAGCCTCTCTTAATTATGGGAACAAACTATATTTCTTTGGGAACAAAAAATATTTCCATGTATACCAATCTTTGAGTCCTGGAAGCCAAGTAAACTGAAATACCATCGACGCTGCCAACCAAACTCAGATACGTAGCAAATAGGCATTAGGTACATCTTAAACTAAATTGCAATTACTGCTGTTTTGTGGTGGTCCGATCCAATGATTACAATTATCAGACAGTTTCAGAGGCAGTCACAACTTCAAACTCAAAATGGAACCATAGTGCGGATACCAGAGGCATGAAGAATATTTGCAGATGTTCTTGTCCTTGACGACAGGGAATGCTAAGACATCAAGATATCTCACAAGAAAATGCAATTCAGTGTCACAGAAATGTGTTTTCACAAGTAGATTGGACTTTATGCCCCAATGTGCAAAAATCCAACACTTTGCATAGAAATTTTTTAGCTCAAAGCACAATTTTCTGTCTTAAAATTGGATGTTTTTGCACGCACGCACATGTGCATAGGTCCCTGAAATTTTTTTAAAGCACCTTCTCCCCCAACCCTGACACATTTAATTTTAACCAGCATGGGAAATAGTTTCAAAATTACTTCTCTTTATTTGTAAGAATAACATAGACGAAGAATGTTTTCTGTAGCAGATACGGTTTTCAGGAATGATACAATCTGGGCCTTTCTTTCCTCAGTGACGGCACAGCCTGCCTATGCCAACTAGTGCTAAAGGCACTTCGTGACTTGATGTCCTTGATGGATTATTTTGTTGCAAGAAAAAGAAAAAAAGGAAGGTGGCAAATGGAAGAGACTATGTTTTAAGTAGGGTGACTGCAGGAGAAAAGCCTTAGCTGGAAGCTCCCCTAGCGGTGGGCGACCATAACAAATGCCCTGTAGCTGGAAATAGACCGTCATTTGCCAAAGCGTTGGAAGGGGGTGTCGTAGCACCTTCACTACTGACTTTCCCAGACACTGACTGTATTCCTTCATTGTCTTTGCCTAGATCAGGGGTGCTCACACTTTTTCAGCATGCGAGCTACTTATAAAACAACCAAGTCAAAATGATCTCCCTACCCACTACTCAGAGAGCCATAAAAGCAAAATATTTGGAAATTTATTTCAGTGAGAGCCCTATAATATATTTTAAGACTGAATTCAACTAAATGTGAATATAATAAGCCCCTGAATTTATTCATAATAATAATGATGTTGATAATATTCATT
Organism: Anolis apletophallus; assembly: GCA_030556195.1. Classification (NCBI taxonomy): domain Eukaryota; kingdom Metazoa; phylum Chordata; class Lepidosauria; order Squamata; family Anolidae; genus Anolis; species Anolis apletophallus. The sequence goes on along the minus strand of JARBWK010000006.1, from coordinate 131,987,760 downwards.
CAGCCTCTGCTGCTGCTACTACTACTACTACTAATAGTAACAACAACAACAATAGGTTCCTAGAGTAGAATGAGACCTCCAAGGGCCATCCAGTCCAACCTCCTGCCATAAGGGAAAAACACAATCAAAGCATTCCTCACAGATGGCCATTCAGCCTCTGATAACAACAACGGCTTCCTGGAATAGGAGGAGACCTCCAAGGACCATCCAGTCCAACCTCCTTCTGCACCTGGGAGGACTCGGGAGCCTGCGGGGCGGGACTGAGCCTTACTCCCTTCCTGCCTGCGATCTACCAGGATGCCCTACGCGATCTACCAGTAGATTGCGATCTACCTAATGAGCACCCCTGGCCTAGATTTAAAAAATAAGAAGAAAGGATAGTTTGTCTGATAACAATAGGTTACCATGCACAATGTTGATTTTATCATGGGAACACATTACCTCAGACCTGGGCAATTACCGGCCCTCCAGGTGTTTTGGACTTCAAATCCCAGAAATCCTAACAGCTGCTAAACTGGCTAGGATTTCTGGGAGTTGAAGTCCAAAACACCTGGAGGGCCAGTAATTGCCCAGGTCTGCATTACCTGAATCCAGGCTGTTGGCATGTCCATTACTGTTCTGACTCTTATGCTGTGGGTCATTCCCTATATCCCAATGCCTTGCTACCATTTGAACCACAGACTGAATGTTGTGTCTTCAAAGGCCAAAGCACGTGATCTCACTACATAGCGGCCCCTCTACACTTTCAGATGTTGGAGAGTGGGGGAGACGGGGACGGGCCGGACACCCAATTGTTGTTTCAAGTCATAATGTATCTCAAAGGGAAGCTTTCCATTTATTTCTTTGGAGGCTTAGAATTCCCTTTGCAGAAGCTCTTTTCCTCTCTCAGACGCTAAAAATGTACAGCGGAGTAGTTTTTGCAATTTTTCATTTATAATTCAGGCATCTGTGTTTCTTACTTTTGCTCCCTTTCCAAATCTCTATCTATCTAACATGGATCAAAACTGATCCATCCTGCCAATTGGTGCTAGGCAGCTAAATCTATAAATGCTACATTGCATTAATTTATGACGAAAAACGGAATGCAAAAATCCAATCGTAGTTCAATAGTAATATATATATATTTCAATCCATCAAGTAGTAGGTTCCAAGATAGTGAAACGGGTATATTCAATATATAACATTTCAATTAAAAACCATCAATAATAAAGGTTTGTCACAAAACGGAAAGTCGTAGAGCTGCATTAGTTGAAAAAATAACATTCCTAAGAGTCGGGTATTTGTAATCCAAACGTAATATTATCTGGTAATCCAGGATGGAAGAAGGAGCTCTACAAAGGTCGGCGAACTAGTCGTTTCGCCCACCAAGACTTCCTCGGGACCTGTAGACTAATTCTGAATCCACAAGGAACCGGTTTCACTTGGTCCGAAAAACATCTGTAATAATAAAATAATAATGTCTCTGTATAGAAGTAACATCAATCGGTACACAGTACATCGTACATTCCCATTCATAGAGCTACCCGGAAACGCTGAACCCAAATACATACCAAGTAAATTTTCATACAATCATTTACCTTTATTATTGATGATTTTGAAGTGAAATGTTATATGAATATTGAATATACCCGTTTCACTATCTTGGAACCTATTACTTGATGGATTGAAAAATATATATATTACTATTGAACTACGATTGGATTTTTGCCTCCCGTTTTTCTTCATACTTTACTCATTGGAGCTACTCACCTTTTGCATTTAGTTACATTGCATTAATTTGCCAACAATGGAGAACAGCTGAACAACAGTAAAAAAAATTGCTGTACAATTAGAACTTTGTAGGCTGTTTCGAATCCAGTTGTCCAATTTGAACTGCTTGGAATGGATAAGGCACCGGGTTGGGATTTGCATGAAGGACACTCAACCTCATTCAGAGTATACGAGAAGTGTGTTAGAACTTGCTAATATGGGAAAGTTAACAGATGAAACGTTGATGCCTGTGGCATAGCTGGATCTCAGTCTGCTAGGACAGTGATTTTCAACCTTTTTTGAGCCGCGACACATTTTTTACATTTACAAAATCCTGGGGCACACCACCAACCAAAATGACACAAAATGACACTCTAACACAGTAATACATATAGTTAATATGTTTTTAAATGTATTTATACACTCAGTGTGAAACCTGGGCCTGTTTCGATGAACACAAAATAGATATCCTGGCAGGAATGGTAGAAAGACACACACAAAGCTCTTGCTCAACAGCTGTCAGTCTTATAGTTTATATATGAATGAAGTTCGAAGATAATTTCCCATGGCACACCTGATGATCTCTCACGGCACACTAGTGTTCCGCAGCACACTGGTTGAAAATCACTGTGCTAGGATGCTTCTTTTCACTGGTTAGCCTCATGACAAACAGGAGCATTGCAGGAGGATTATAAATCCATGTTCACAGCTCACATTAAGGAAATTCTCTTGGCTTGTACCAAGTGGGCATTTATGCTCGCAGTTTTATACAGGTTGAATGGCTTCGCACAAGAGTAATAGATCACACATGATACGGAATTTTACAATATTTCCTGAAATAGTGGGACACTTCCATGGCACACAATAGATTGCCGTAAGAAATTAGTAACTGGTAGTGATGCTAGTATATTGGTGTGAACTAGTGGAATGTATTTGCAGGGAAGGATCCTCTCTTAGAAAGTGAAGGTGCTGTTAAGGGGGTTAAGGAATTCAGACAAAAAAGGTATAGCAATCTTAGCACTTGACAGAAAATATAAATGGTTTCTACTGAAAACTATTGTTTGAGGTATCATCAGGTGATAGGGACAGGCCCGGATTACCCATAAGACCACCCTAGGCCAATTTTAATCCGATCTTTGGGCGCTTGCTTCTGCACCTGCGCAGTGAAGGAGGGAGGGGCGGAGCTGGCGCGAGCAAGGAGGAGGAACCCACGTCAGATGCCCTAGGGGCGGGACTTCCCTCGGGCTCCTTCTCCCTCGCGCCGGCCCCGCCCCTCCTTTCTTCACTGAAGGAAGGAGTGGCTCCCGCGCGAGCGAGATTGAGCCAGGGGGGAGTCCCGCCGGCCCTAGGGCGTCTGACGTGGCGTCCCCCCCGCGGTCTCCGCGCTCGCGTGGGCGGGTGCCACTCTTTCCTTCAGTGAAGGAAGGAGGGGCGCCCATGCGAGCGAGGAGGCGGCGGGGGGAAGCCACGTCAGACGCCCTAGGTGCGGGACTTCCCCTGGCTCCTTCTCCCTCGCGCTGGCTCCGCCCCTCCTTCCTTCACTGAAGGAAGGAGTGGTGCCCGCCCGCGCGAGAAGGAGCCGGGGGAAGTCCCACCGCCCCTAGGGCGTCTGACGTGGCGTCCCCCGCCGCTTCCTTGCTCGCCCGGGCGGGCGCCGCTCCTTCCTTCAGTGAAGGAAGGAGGGGCGCCCGTGCGAGCAAGGAGGCAGCGGGGGGAAGCCACGTCAGACGCCCTAGGGGCGGGACTTCCCCCGGCTCCTTCTCGCTCGCACTAGCTCCACCCCCGCAAGCAGCCCCGCCCCCTACAAGCACCCCCCCCCCGGGGGCGGCACTTACCGAGTGTGGCCTAGGGCACCACAGAAGGTTAATCCGGGCCTGGATAGGGAAGGGATATATTTTTAACAGCTCATTCATACCTTCACATCACTTCTAGTCTGTAAATCAGTGGTTCTCAACCTGTCAGATTAGTCTCTTTCACATTAGACATTTGTAGCACTACGATTCCCCCAGTTGTCCATTGTGAAAGAAACACAATATCTGTGTGTCTCTCTCAAAAAGCATGTGGGCAATTTGGACAAATCCTTCTTTTCCAGGGCACTTGCAGCTCCCAGTAGACCTGAAATGGTTTAGAGAAGAGATCATTTGATAGTCCTTCCCCAAAATGGGTTTATAGACACCCTAAGGTTCCCTGTGGGTAGTCAATGCTGCCTCTCTTATCAGAGGCATTTCTACAACAATTTTCAATCTGCTCCAAATGCTAAATATAGAATCAAATGTAAACACGTATGAATGTATTTCATAGTTCTCGTACTATGGGAGTTATTGTATAGAACTCCCATCCAAATGTTCTGTGAAAATGCCAGATATTTCTCATGCTGCTTTACTGTCTTACTTTATGCAGAGTCATGGCATGGAGTTCCTAGAAAAAAATATTACATGAATAAACTTTTTATATGTTTTTTGGAATATATGCATCGCTATATTAAAAGACAAACTAAGTTTCTATAACTTTGTGCGTATTTTGGTCTGTATCTCTCTCTTCCATCTGGATCTGCATTTGTACTCATTTATTTATTTATTTATTTATTCAGATTTATTAGTTGCCACTCCCATCCGGCTAGGGGCGACTTACAAGAAATAAACAACATTACAACACGTGTATTATAAAACATTAAAATCACAGACTTAAAATAGCAATTCTAAAATAGATACAGTGTCAGGAGATACAATGTCAGGAGAGGTGTGTCGATGACGATAGGGCCAACAATTTAAAATCCGAAAGCCTGTTGAAACAACAAGGTCTTACAGGCCTTCCGGAAAGCCAGGAGACTTGGAAGCGCACGAATTTCGGCAGGCAGCGCGTTCCAAAGAGTCGGGGCTATAATAGAGAAGGCTCTCCTCTGCGTCACGGTTAGGTGGTAGGACTTATGGCTCGGAACCATCAAGAGGCTCTGTGTCTCAGAAGGCAGCAGTCTAGCAGGACAGTATGGGATGAGGCGGTCCCTGAGGTACACTGGCCCCAGACCATTCAAGGCCTTATAGGTCAATACCAGCACTTTGAAGGTGATCCGGCATTCTACTGGGAGCCAGTGCAGTTCGCGGAGAATGGGGGTAATATGGCAGTTCAATGGAACACCTGCCAGCAGGCGAGCTGCAGCGTTCTGCACCAGCTTAAGTTTCCGGATCACTGACAAAGGAAGGCCAATGTAAAGAGCGTTACAGTAGTCTAGCCTCGAGATGACCGTGGCTTGGATCACTGTGGCTAGGTTGCATCGGGACAAGTAGGGGGTCAGCTTCCTCGCCTGGCGTAGATGAAAAAACGCTACTCTACTGACGATGGAGACATGTGTCTCCACCGACAGTTGAGAGCCGAGTGTTACCCCGAGACTCTTTACAGATGGACGTAGTGTCACGCCGTCCAGGGTTGGAAGCTGAACCTCCCTAGCGCCCGGGCGACCAAGCCACAGGATCTCCGTCTCATGAGATTGAGAATACATAAAATAATCTATTTCTTCCTTTGAATGAACTCCAGGATATTGCAGCAAACAAGCAACTTCTGGAAGGCCTGGTATATGGATTAGGTCGTGTCAAATTTGAGATCCACAATGGGGAATGTAATCCAAATGACTGCATGCTTGTCCTGCCATACTGACGATGTCTTGCAGTTTATAATTCATCTTGCATTCATAATTACTGTGAAGGTTTGCGTACGTATTTCTCTAAAAGAAAGTAAACATATTTAAAATATCTTATAGGCATACACATTTAAAATACCCATGTTTCAAATGTTCCTCCACTTACAGAAGACAAATTTGAATTCCCATTGTTCTTACATCCGGGTACACCTGAGTTTTGCCCTAGTAAATTACCCCCTTTGCTATTGTTATTTGTGACTTATAATGGTGGCCTCATTAAAATGTTAGTGTGAATTATTGGACTTGACACTTCAGGTTTCAAGTCCCTGAAGCCATGACCATAGAAGTTGTGACATGGAACACCCTGTAATGTATGAACATGGAGTACCATTATCAGAACTGCAGAAAGTGACTGTCCCATGCAAAGATTTTTGGTTGATACAGTTAAATAGCAAACCAACATTAAGAGGGATTACCTTCCAGTTGCAATTCTTTCTATGGCTGCCAGCTTTTGAACTGGGGACCTTGTAATTCTGCATTTAAGAACACCTTGGTCTTCAGTAATAAGCAAGATGTAAACATGAAAACACTTTAACTTGACAGACTACTTCAAAGTGCTGATTGCTATTACAATTACTTTACATACCTCCAAATCCTCAGACAGTTGCAAAGAGGAACTGCTCCTCAACAGAAGCCCCTTCTATACTGCCCTATATCCCAGGACCTGATCCCAGATTATCCGCTTTAAACTGAATTATACAAGTCTCCACTGCCAGATAATCTGGGATAAGAAGATAATCTAGGATCAGATCCTGGGATATAGGGGCAGTGTGGAAGAGGCCTATGTCAGCCCAACAGACAAGACAGATCATCCTTGAGACAAGACACCATTCAAGGGATGGCAGTGGTATTATCTGAAAACTCTGTTCTGAAACACAGAACTGAAAACAAGGTTCAGATAAAAGATGTCCTTGCCTGAGATCAGAAGCAGAAAACTTCCACTATGGGCCCTTCCGGATAGGCCCTATGTCCCAGGCTCTGATCCCAGGTTTTCTGTTTTAAACTGGATTATATGAGTCCGTACTGCCAGATAATCTGGGCAGGGAGGAGGAAGAGAGCTAGCTCCTCCTCCGGGCGCCCCTCCCTACCTAGGGCGGGGAGCCGCCGAAAAGGGCAGAAGGCGGCGCCAACAGCAGCGCGTCACAGGCCTGGCGTGACGCGCTGCCCCTTGGCGCCGCCTTCTGCCTTTTTCGGCGGCTCCCGCCCCAGGTAGGGGGGGCGCCAGAAAAGGAGGAGTAGGCGGCGCCAAGAGCAGCAGCGTCACAGGCCTGGCATGACGCGCTGCTCCTTGGCACCGCCTACTCCTCCTTTCGGCACCCCCTCCCTTCCTAGGGCGGGGCGCGAAAGGAGGAGTAGGCGGCGCCAAGAGCAGCGCGTCACAGGCCTGGCTGTGACGCGCTGCCCCTTGGCACCGCCTCCTCCTCCTTTTCGGCGCCCCCCTCCCTACCTAGGGCGGGGGAGCCGCCGAAAAAAGGGCAGAAGGCGGTGCCAAGGGGCAGCGCGTCACGCCAGGCCTGTGACGCGCTGCCCCTTGGCGCCGCCTTCTGCCCTTTTTCGGCCGTGTTAGGAGGGGCGGGGCCTGGGCCTGGAGGCGAGGCCTGGGGGCGGGGCCTGGGGGCGGGGCCTGGGGGCGGGGCCGAGCGGGCCCCTAGGTCATCAGTGACCTTTTATCCGGCCCTGGACCCCGTAGAAGTTGGACAGCACTGATCTAGTGCACATGTGATTGCTCTCACTGCTCCCAGGATCTTGTCCATGTGATCAGGCTGAACAAGCTGATATGAATCCCACAACCCCTGACAGATAGACGCCTCGGTTATCTCCCCTGGAACTGCATCAAAGCTGGAATCTAAGTTGGAACGTATCTGAACGACTTTCTCTGCAAAATGATGAGTGAACTTACTACATTGAGTAGTCAGGTGGTTGAGGGTCGTGTCGTCGTCGTCCCCCCCACTCATGAGGGTGAAGAAGCTCCCCGACCACCCTGAACAACTCAGCTGGTCTGGTTTTTGAAGACGCAATGTGGGCAGTTGAGAAAGCCTTCCTGGCTGTCCTCAAAGCCACGGAGTAGGCCTTAAGTGAGGCTCTTGCTCAGTTGGGTACACTCGGGTACACTCCAGGTTTTCCACCAGAGGCACTCTAGTCCCCATCTCGTTCGCTTCATCGCCAGCTCCTCAGAGAACCAAGGGGCTGGGTTAGCTGCATGACAAGGGGGGATGGTAAGGGGCGATTGTATCTACTGCCTTGGCCATCTCAGTGTTATAGAGACCAACCAGGGCTTCAACAGAATCATCAGCCACCATGACAGAAAGATCCCCAAGAGACATCAGGAATCCATCCGGATCCATAAGTCTCCAGGACCATCTTAATTGGTCCACCACCCCTGTGAAGGAGAAGCAGCTGTGTACAATTGTGTAGAATTTCAGCAGGTATCAGACAACAAGCAACACCTACTGAAAGTCTTCTTTCTCTACTAGTGTTAAAGATAATGGGGCCCTCTCCAGTTCTCACTCAGGTATTCCTAGGCATGGATGGATGTCAGTGCCTCACTCTGCAATACTAGAAATTTAGGACTGGAGGAAAATTTCACTGGTGGGAAAAATTATTTTGGGGGTAAATTTGTCATCAGGGGCAGTCCTACAGGTAGGACAAGTAAGCGGCCGCATAGGGCGCCATCTGGGAAGGGGGCGCCATCCTGGCCGCATGGGGCGCCATCCTGGCCCTGCCGATGTTCCTCAGCGCCGCAGCTGCCTGCTTTGGGCCCCGGCCTTGTGCGCTCCGATGCCGCTTCTGGGCATGCGCGGAGGTTTTTGCGCAGGCGCAGTTGCTCCGGAGCTGAAGTTGAGCACAGGAGCAACTGCACATGCGCGAAAACCTCCGCGCATGCCCAGTAGCTCCCTTGCGCAGAAGCCTGTAAGCAAAGCACTCCCTATCGGGAGGCAGGGAGTGCTTCCCTCTCCCTTTGTCTCCACCGCGTTTATGGGAAGGAGAAAAGAATCAGTGAAGGAAGTGTAAGTGAAGGAATGAATGATGGGCTTTCCTCCTCCTCCTCTGTGACCTCTTCTCTCCCTCCTTCCTTTCTTTGGCTCTATTTCTGTCTAGACCTGAGGGGCCTGAGGCTATGAGGAGTTGTGGGAGTTGGAGTCCAAAACACCTAGAGGGAGGGAGGGCCCAAGTTTGCCCAGGCCGCGCTGCCTGTATTCAACCTCATTTGAACATTTTGGCTGTTTTTCTATTTACATTTACATCGGGATCCTAATTTTGGACTTATGGGAGACTCCTATGAATTATGAGACGGGTGGTAGGTAATATATTCTGATTTTGATGCATTTACATTGCATTTCTTGTTGATTATTATACAGTTCTGCTTAATATTCTCATACAATATAATACAAATACAATATAACAATAGAATGATGATATATTTTATATTACATGTAATATTATAAACAATATTGCAGTATAGTGGTATTGTACAAAATAGTAATATATAATATTTTATTTTACTTTCTTTTGGGTTATTTGAGTTTTATAGGAGTAAGGAAAATATTTAGTAGAGGATAATGTTATTTAAATAAATAATTTTATTTATTATTTTATAATAATAATAATATAATAGAATGTTATGTTATATTATAATGTCAATATATTATAATTATATTGTAATGTAGTATAATATAATTATGATATTATATAGTATGAGTATGGTATAATATGTTGTATATACATTGATACAATATAATACTACTAATGGTATTGTGATATTATAATTGTATATTTGTTTTACATGAGGGGGGCAAAATAATGTTTTTTGGGGGGCGCCAAAATAATGTTCGCTTACCATTTAAAATTACCTTAGACCGCCCCTGGCTGTCATGCCTTCCCCCTGTAAGTTGCACCCAAGTTCAAGTATGAAGGCAGGGCATGTATGGAAAGCTGGGCATATTTCCCGAAAGTGCATATGATTTACAAAAAAGGGAGAAAAGCATAGCTTATTCAAAGGGTTACCATTCATTTCTGTTATATTAGTCTCATATGATGACATAGGTATACTATTTGTTCAGGTATCTGTACATATGACCACTCACATGTTAGTGTTAACTGTTAGTGTTAAAATCATGTTTCATCACTACTTGTGAAAGTTACTTTTTACTCCAAAAGTGCTGAAGGTGCTCTGCCAGGTTCTCATTAACTTTTGCCACTCTATTAAACACTTCATTGCCACAAATGCTCTAAGACCTTGGGTATATATTGGGGAATCTTTTCTATAAATGCACTGTCCCTTGGATTCTGGCTTTTGCGGGAGTTTATCTGAGGAGAGATAGGGGCCCTTTCCACACAGCTATATGCAGGCCCGGATTAAAACTTTTTTGCACCCTAGGCCACATTTAGGAATTAGGCCCCCCCCCCCCCACACACACACACACCACTCAGACCCACACTTGGCTGGCTTTCGCCATGGTGCCTCCGGGGCAGAAGAGAAAGGTGAGTAGGCACCATCCCGCCACCTCCAAGATCCCCATACATTCCCACTGGCTGGAAAGCTCCGCTGTGCTCTGAAGGTCTCCTCGGGGGTCGGGAGGCTTGGGCAGAGCGCAGCGGGTGCAAACTCACTCCAAAGGCGCGCATGAGAGAGAGAGAGAGAGAGAGAGACGGAGCAGAGACTTTGCCGGGAGAAGGAGCGAGGAGGGGCATGAGAAAGGGGGAAAGAGGGGCGCGGACCAGGTTTTTTTGGTCCGTGATCTGCGCCCCCCCCCCCTCTGGCTTGCACCCCTAGGTCATGGCCTCATTGGCCTTATGAGTAATCCGGGCATGGCTGTATGGCAGTGTGGATTCCGATAATCAAGTTCAAAGGACCCAGGAACTTTTTCTCTGGCTCCTGTGCTCATGGGTTTTTAGAAATATAAGCATTTGGGTTTTTCTAGTCTTTTGATTGACTGTATGCTTATGCTCTGTGTGTGTGTGTGTGTATGAGTGTGTGTGTATGTATGTATATATATATTACTGTTTTGCTAATTGTTTAAAAGGGGACCTTCTATCCTTGATTATTTGATTGAATAATCTAGAATAGCAGCAATATCTTATTATTTCATTAGAAATTCTGTCATGTTGGGGATATAAATTTGAATAAAATGTATAAATAGAATAAAATAACATGCACTGTTGTGTAAAATATAACAAGAACATCGCCCCATAGAGCGCTGAGGACACAGTTTGCAACTCATCTTTCAGCTGCCGTCTTTGGTAAGCAGAGAAAGTTCAACGGTGAGGTTTTCACTTTTAGGGGAAAGGAAGTGAATATTCAGATGTGGCTAGCGAAAAAAAGACCAACTGAAGCTGCGGGCGCACAATTCAAAATGTGATTTCTGAGCAAGGACATGAGTGGAAAACAAACAGTTATTTATAACTTACAAGATCACACCGTTTCCTGTTGATTTAAGCACTTGTGTACCCCTCCGGCTTTGATTGAAATGCTACTCTGAGACATTTTCCTGTTTTTTTCTTGTTTCTTTTTTCTCAGTATGTTTTTTTAACTGAAGTCCAGCAATGATTGTTCTAGATATATGATTATAAACATTACTATAAGATAATGATAATTTATAATGTAAAACCTTGTTAGTGTACCTTAGGGTTGCCACTTTTTGATATAAGAAATAAGGGACATTTACAAGATTTTTCACAAAAATAAGGGACACTTCCTAAATACTTGAAACTCAAGGTATAACTCAATTAGGTATAAATAGTTTTATTAACAGAATAAGATAATGATTGAAACTCACAAAAGAAACTGTCTTACACCCTCTTAACAGTACATGGTATGTTTCTGCATGTTTTGTCATGCAGAAAAAACATTATTAGAACTACCTAATTTTCTCCATCTGTATTTAGTACTTGACTTTGCTGGCTTTAAAAGTGCACTGTCTAAACATTTAAATAAAATAAATTTTATAAGACAGTACATCTTCATTATTATGTCAATAGTTAATGGTATAGTATGGGATACACAGCATTGTATAGTATTGGGATACATAGCTAGTAGGCATGGTTTAGAACCCAAAAAATAGCAAATCAAAAATCTGGGGGGGAGATTTTTTGATTAGTAATAGGAAGACTTACAAAAAAATTTCCAAAAATTTCTAAAATGTAACTTAATTACTAACGAAATGTGTTAGTAGTTCGTATGCCAGCGCATGCGCATTCCAGATGAGTTTTTGCCTACAACTCCCAGAAATCCTAACAGCTGGTAAATTGGCTGGGATTTCTGGGAGTTGTAGGCCAAAACTCTGAATAAATCACACTGAATTCTAGATGGGACTCTCCAAATAGGAAGGAGGGAGGGAAGGAGGGAGGGGGGGAGCGGGTATTCTATTCTTGGAAGCAGCAAAAGAAAAGGAGGAGGAGCCCCCTTGCTCCTTGCTGCCTCTCTCACCCCGATCCCGAGGGAGCGAGGGCCCAAGTTTGCCCAGGCTGGTCATATACCTACATTCCATGCACATGCAATAATACAGCAGTAATAACAATGGGTATAAGAAGAGGTAAAATTCAAACCGAAGTATTGTGACTGGTCCCTGCCTCATGCGGTGCAAACGGGCTCTTCTCTGTGAGCCCGGGAAAAGGCAGCGTTTTCTGCTTGGGTGCACACACATACATCCCCCCCAATAATATGTATTTGTGTGCTCCCAAGAAGCAAACGCTGGCTTTTCCCCTGGGCTAATTTCCCGGGCTAATAAGAGAAGAGCCCGTTTGCACCGCATAAGGAGAGACCAGTCAGAATACTTCGGATTGAATTTTACCTCTTGTTATTGTTATTACTGCTGTATTATTGCATGTGCATGGAATGTAGGTATGACCAGTTGGATTACTTATAATATTAGGCACTTACAGTAGCATTCATTCTATTATACATTAGGTTGGTTTCTCACCCCAATACTCTTTGATGCTTTAGATCCTGGCAGGGCAGGAGAGGCAGGGAAGCCTGGAAAAAATGTAAACAGAGAGGTTTACTCAAGTAAATCCACAAGAGAGGGCACTTCATCCAAAGTGCCCTCCTTTGCAGATTTACTTCTGAGTAATCCTCTGTTTGTTTTTCCAGGCTTCCAGCCGAAAGAAGGAGCGAGTTTAGGGCTTGCCTTGCCATAATACTTATTGGCAAAGGAGGCGGGAGGGTGGTGAGAGAGAAGGAGGATGCCCCCTTACGACCTAATAACGACACTTAAGAAAATCCTGGCCCCGAAGTTCGAAAAAGAAAGTCCACTTCCTGGTTGGCGTTCCAGGTGCGGAAATACTCGAAAGTAGCATTTCTTACGAATTTCTTACGAAACGAATCATTTTCATAACTTTTTTCTCATGCCTAATAGCTAGGCCTATTTAATGGGGAACTCTCAAGCAACCCGAAACTATATTTATCCAACATGATCTAACATTCCCCTTGGGTAACGGTTAATTGAGTCTACTCTACTTTGAAAAAGTCCTGTATCGCCTCTTCCTTCCAATGGGAATGCAGGCAAGCACACACTCGCAAGCGCACAACTATCAGCCTGCCCTGCGAGTTGGAATCCCTGGGCCGGCATTGCCGTGGAAACTGCAGCACGCGCCTTCCTCTGGTCAACCCTGCCCAGTCCTCTCCTGTTAGTCAATAATAAGGGACAGGGCCTGAAAAAACGGGACACAAATTTTAGGGCCAAAATAAGGGACGTCCCTTAGAATAAGGGACATATGGCAACCCTAGTGTACCTTGATTCTGTTCATCCCTTATTTTGTTAACACTTGCTTAGTGAGTGAGGCCCCTTCTACACTGCCCTATATTCCAGAATCTGATCTCAGATTATCTGCTTTGAACTGAATTATATGAGTTTACACTGGGTTAAGAAGATAATTTAGGATCAGATCCTGGGGTATAGGGCAGTGTTGAAGGGGCCTGAATTGTCAGAGAAATGTGAAGAGGAGTGTAGATATGGGGCATCATGAATTGCCTCTTCAAGGATTCTGCCCCCCGCCCCAAAAGTCAAATTTTCTTTCGGTCACCAAATTTTTAACAATACAATAATTTAAAACATCATTTGAGAATTTACAAATACCATCTCAAAGAGATGTGACAGGCAAAGATAACAAAGAACGCTAACACAGCAAATATATGTCTTTTAGGTATAGATTTGCCTGGCACTTTTAACTCTTAGTGGACTGTCCTTTGTTTGCCTTTAGTTAAGGAAAGCAGGTCGCATTTCTCAAATTCTCTTTTTTTTTCCCACCATGGTATTTATTTCTTCTGTCTTAGGTGGCGGTTCTTCCTCTTTCCTCTTATTGGACTGGCTGGTGGCTTTGCTTTTGGCTCTTTCATGCTAGTACTCCTTATATTTCTTGTCCCTTCTTGTCAAAATTCTATCATCTCTTCTGCACGGATGCAGGAATGTTAGTATTCTTTAAGTCAGTGTTTCCCAACCAGTGTGCTATGGCACACTAGTGTGCCATGTGCGATCATCAGGTGTGCCGTGGGAAATTGGAACCTCCAATACCCTTTCTTCCCCCTCCTGCCGAACACTTTTTCTTCTCCACTTGGGCTTCCTTCTTCCCAGCCTCGCTCTGCTCGCTTTCCCCACGTTGGGTGAGGCTACGCAGTAGCGCCCGCACGGGTCACGTCTTCCTCCCTCCCCCCTCCCCTCCTGAACACACTCACGCTGCCCCTTCAGATCAAAATGGTGGCAGAAGCGGCAGTGTAGAAGAAAAAGTAAGTGTTCGGCAGGAGGGGGAAGAAAGGGCGCGAAGGGGGAGGAAGAGGTCTCTGTCGAAAGCTGGCATGGGCAAACTTGGACCTTCCAGGTGTTTTGGGCTCCAACTCCCACCATTCCTAGCAGCCTCAGGCTCTTTTCCTCCCCCCCCCCCCCAGCCATTTAAGCAGGAAAGGGCCTCAGGCTGTTAGGAATGGTGGGAGTTGAAGTCCAAAGCACCCAGAGAGCCGAAGTTTTCCCATGCCTGTTTTAGGGACCTAAAAGTGGTGAGCCTCCTTCCAACATTGTGATTCTGGATAGAAAGCAAACAGCAACATAACAAAACATTGTTTGAGTCCACAGTGCTCTCTGGGTGTAGGTGAACTACAACTTCCAAACTCAAGGTCAATTCCCAAGCAAACCCTTTCAGTACTTTCTGTTGTTAATGGGAGTTCAATATACCAAGTTTGGTTCATTTCCATTGTTGCAAGAGTTCAGGATGCTCTTTGATTGTGTGTTAACTATAAGTCCCAGAAACTGTAACTCCCAAATGTCAAGGTCTATTTTCCCCAAACTCCATCTGTGTTCACATTTGGGCATATTGAGTATTCATGCCAAGTTTGGTCCTGATCCAACATTGTTTCAGTCCACAGTGTTCTCTGGATATAGGTGAACTACAACTCCAAAACTCAAGGTCAATGCCCACCAAACTCTTATAATATTTTCTCTCGGTTATGGGAGTTGTGTGTGGGAAGTTTGTATCTTTCTGCCATTTCTGCAGGATATCTATTTTGTGTTCAGGTCCAGGTTTCACACTAAGTGTATAAATACATTAAAAACACATTAACTATATGTATTACTGTGTTAGAGTGTCATTTTGTGTCATTTTGGTTGGTAGTGTGCCCCAGGATTTTGTAAATGTAAAAAATGTGCCGTGGCTCAAAAAATGTTGAAAAACACTGCTCTAGGGCAGTCTTTCTCAACCAGTGTGCCGTGGCACACTAGTGTGCCGTGACGGACCTCCTGCTGTGCCGCGAGAAAAGCTCTCTGCCCCCCTTCCTCCCCCCCTTCCTGCCGAACTCCTGCTGCTTGGGGGAGGAGGAGGAAGGGCCGGGAGTGGCGAAGAAAAAGAAAGAAGAAGGGACCGGGCGCCGCCTCCTTGGCCGTTTCCCAGCCAGCCTCCAATCCACCATGACTCCCACCATGACTCTCGCCCCTCGCTCGCTGAAGCCGCGTGGAGGAGGAGCCCCGCCCATTGAAGCCCGTTCACCGCTCATGCTCCTCCTCTGTAGGAGAGCTGAAGCTGGGGGGAGGGGGCAGGGCATGGCGCGGCCTGTAGGAGAGCTGAAGCTGGGGGGAGGGGGCAGGGCATGGCGCGGCCTGTAGGTGAGCTGAAGCTGGGGGGAGGGGTGGGGGCATGGTACGGCCTGGCTCTGCCCCTCCCGGCCGGCACTCCCAGCAGCTTCTCCAGCCTTGGGGACAGTGCCAAGCCAGCATTGTGCTGGCTCTGGCACCGCTGGCTTGGCACTGCCCCCTCAAGACTGGAGCAGCTGCTGGGAGAGGTGAAGCTGGGGGGAGGGGCGGGGCATGGCGCGGCCTGGCTCTGCCCCCTCCCCCGGCTTCGGCACTCCCAGCAGCTGCTCCCAGCAGGCCACCAACCCCCAACCATTCTTTACTGTGTTAGAGTGTCATTTTGTGTCATTTTGGTTGGTGGTGTGCCCCCGGATTTTTTTAATGTTAAAAGTGTGCCGCAGCTCAAAAAAGGTTGGGAAACACTGCTCTAGGGTACCAGAGGAGGGAACTGTCAAAACCACCTCTGAGTTCACTTTGCCAAAGAAAGCTCTGTGAAATTCATGGGGTCAACCATAATTCTACAGTGGCTTGAAGCCACACATAAACATACATTTGCTATACTAAAAAGGTCGTGTCTGGAAGGACTCCTATGCAAGCCAGCCCGTCTGCAGTTTAAAAGTTCTTATTTTGATCTACCTACGTGTCATTTTATTCAACAACAACAACAACAACAACAAAAAACTGACAGAGATGATTAATTAGAAAAGGGCTGATAAAATTTGGGGCTTCAACAACCAATCAGAATTGCATTGCATCTTTTTTGCAATGATTGCCCTCGTCTTCAGTGAACTGTGTAACTCCACCCCAGACAAGCGATTTCTATGGGGGCGTTGAGAGCTGGGCACTTCTCATTTCTGTACCATGAGTTGAAGGGCCACTCAGACACCACACAGGAGTTTGGTGACTCAAAACTGATCTCCCACATCAACTCAGCAGAGTCATGATGGACAGGTAAATGGGCGGCTTCTGCTGCTGTGCAGTATGACTGTATCCAGAGCTGGCTTGCTCAGGACTTCTTTTCTTCCCCATCTGACTCAGCTCTCCAGGTGGCTTCTCCCCATTTCTCGGTCCTCGGATGCCGTCATCTTGGTCTCCATCTCTCTCCCACACTCTCGCTCTCATAAATACTTTTCTTTCATTATTGTTCTTCATTATTATTTCCACTGTAATCTTTCTCTTCTGTTCCTCTCATACCCAGAGTTTGCTTAGATAATATCTCTATGCATTGTTTCAATCCTCAAATTGTTTTTATATATTCTTATGAAAGTATAGTATACCATAAATATACTATGACAACACCAACAACAGCAATTCCACCGTATGAACTATATAAGCAAAAGCTATAGACCCTTGCCACCAATAAAGTTATGACAATCAGCAGTCAAGGTTCAATAGGAGAAAAGGAAAGGGGAGAAGGGGGCAAAGGGAAGGGTTTAAGAGCCCAGAAATATACTTGAATGTTCAGTATACAGAAGACTTCTATGTAATTTACATGTTTAATCTCTAAGGTTGTGCTTTCCATTCTGGTCCTAATCTGTTTGTATTCTGTTTTTAACTACGTTGTGTTGTGTATTGATTGTTGTGAACCACTCTGAGCCTTTTTGGGAAGGGTGGTATATAAATCAAAATAATAAATAAATAAATAAATGTTCTGGCATCAAAAATAGATTTCTGTACAAGATATTCTGTATGTTGTTTAGTAAGAAACGTACAAATGATTCTAAGTACATTTTTTCTTAATTTGAACCTGTTTACATTAAAAAACACAAAGCATTTTTAGAGCATAAACTTTTTTTTACATTCGCAGAACAACATGTTTCTGTACATGGATAGAATTAGCGGCACAGCAATTGAATCTGGATGATCCCTCTACCTATCTGATCTCTCTGTTTGAATTAGTTTGTCTTATGGTTCATTTCATAATGGGACTTCAGGATAGTTTATGGAAATTCAAACGTCAAAACAAAATTAACCGGACAAATATATTCGAACCCCACAAGTCATTCCTTCACCTGCTTTGTTTTACATGATTAGGTCGTGCCTTCTGTTTCTCTTGTGATTATGTGCTTGTCCTAAGACAGAGATTCTTCCACAAAGGATTTAAGCCAGAGGCGGCCCCAGCGATTCCGCGCCCTACGCGGCCGCGTAGAGCGCTATCGCCTGGGAGGGGCACCACCGGCTGGGAGGCGCGCCCGCGCTGACTCCGCACCCCCACCGCCGCCACACTGCCCTGCGCCGTTTGCGCCTGCGCAGAAGCACCTACAGGCGCTATAGCGCCTGTAGACGCTTCTGCGCACGCGCGAACATTCGACCACCCGCACTTGCTCCCCAAGCGCCTGTCGCTTTGGAGCCAGCGCGCATGCGCAAAACCTGCACTGCATGCATGGCGCTGGCTCCAAAGCGGCAGACGCGCTTGGGAGCGAGTGCGCGTGCTTCTGCGCATGCGCCGCCAGCAGAAAGGTGCGCCGGAGGTGTGCCGCGGCCGATGGGGCCACCGGCGGTGGGCGTGGCGGCGCGTGGCGGCGGCGGCGGTGTGGGCGTGGCGGCGCGGTGTGGGGTGTGGGCGGCGGCTGCGGTGTGGGCGTGGCGGCGGCAAGTGACGCGGCGGCGGCGGGGAGGGGCGACAAAATTTCTTCGCGTACCCCCCCAAATTAGGTCGGGTCGTCCCTGATTTAAGCATAGGAAACAATATTAAACATAAAGCATCTCAACCCATATGGTTGGAGGGCTTCCTCACATAGTTGAGAATCATAGGATGCTCACCCTTTACTGTTTGGGTTCAGAATATGCACCTGGGTTCAAAATTTTACTTTGGAAAATATTTTTTACTTTGACAGCCCCTATCATCTGAGCCAGTGTTTTTCAACCTTTTTTGAGCCGCGGCACATTTTTTACACTTACAAAATCCTGGGGCACACCACCAACCAAAATGACACAAAATGACACTCTAACACAGTAATACATATAGTTAATATGTTTTAAATGTATTTATACACTCAGTGTGAAACCTGGGCCTGTTTCGATGAACACAACATAGATATCCTGGCAGGAATGGCAGAAAGACACACACGAAGGTCTTGCTCAACAGCGGGGAGTTATAGTTCACCTGCAATCAAATAGCATTTTGAACTCCACCAATGATGGAATGGAATCAAACTTCCCAGATTCACAGAACTACCATAACCAAGAGAAAATACTATAAGAGTTTGGTGGGCATTGACCTTGAGTTTTGGAGTTGTAGTTCACCTATATCCAGAGAGCACTGTGGAGGGGAGGGAGGAAGACGCGGGGCGAGTCTGTGCAGTAGCGCCCGCACGGGTCACGTCTTCCTCCCTCCCCCCTCCCGCAGAAGCAGCAGCGTGAGCAAAGCGAGGCAAAGCAAGCAGAGCGAGGCTGGGAAGAAGGGAGCCCGTGTGGAGAAGAAAAAGTGTTTGGCAGGAGGGGGAAGAAAGGGTATTGGAGGTTCCAATTTCCCACGGCACACCTGATGATCGCTCACGGCACACTAGTGTGCCACGGCACACCAGTTGGGAAACACTGATCTGAGCTACAGTGGTTGGCCACATCCAAGTTCTCAGGCCCATCTTTGCTTACTTAACAGGTCTGTGATGGTATTAAAAATAATGAACAAAAATAAGTCATGGCTCAAATTGCTTCCCACACTATACTTTGATGTGAAGGTGATCTGGGATGTGCTACTTTTTCTTCACCCTTGTTGGCTTTCATAGCTCCACATCAGATGCTGGGAACATTTCCCTTTTTGAGTATTGGTCTCATATTCCCCCAACCCCTCAACTTGTATAGCCACTGGTCATGCTGGCTGGGGATTCTGAGCATCCTTTATCCGGAATTCTGAAATCCAAAATGCAAAAAGGCGGCGACACCATTTGCTTCCTGATGTTTCAGTGGAAATAAACTTTGTTTCATGAGAAACATTATTTAAACCAGTGTTTCCCAACCAGTGTGCCGTGGCACACTAGTGTGCCATGAGCGATCATCAGGTGTGCCGTGGGAAATTGGAAAATCCAATACCCTTTCTTCCCCCTCCTGCCGAACACTTTTATTCTTCACTCGGGCTCCCTTCTTCCCAGCCTCGCTCTGCTCGCTTTGCCTCGCTTTGCTCTGGGGCGAGTCTGCGCAGTCGCGCCCGCACGGGTCACGTCTTTCTCCCTCCCCTCCTGAACACACTCATGCTGCCCCCTCGGATCAAAATGGCGGCAGAAGCGGCAGTGTAGAAGAAAAAGTAAGTGTTCGGCAGGAGGGGGAAGAAAGGGCGCAAAGGGGAAGGGGGAAGAAGAGGTCTCTGTCGAAAGCTGGCATGGGCAAACTTGGACCTTCCAGGTGTTTTGGACTCCAACTCCCACCATTCCTAGCAGCCTCAGGCCCTTTTCCTTCTTCTCCCTCAGCCATTAAAGCAGGAAAGGGCCTCAGACTGTTAGGAATGGTGGGAGTTGAAGTCCAAAGCACCCAGAGGGCCGAAGTTTTTCCATTCCTGTTTTAGGGAATGGGAGCCTAAAAGTGGTGAGTCTCCTTCCAACATTGTGATTCTGGATAGAAAACAAACCGCAACATAACATAACATGTTGTGTTCATCGAAACAGGCCCAGGTTTCACACTGAGTGTATAAATACATTTTAAAACATATTAACTATATGTATTACTGTGTTAGAGTGTCATTTTGTGTCATTTTGGTTGGTGGTGTGCCTCAGAATTTTGTAAATATAAAAAATGTGCCGCGGCTCAAAAAAGGTTGAAAAACACTGATTTAAACTATTGTAAAAAAAAAAATGCTGCCAGGCTATCTGCATATGAAACATTCTGTTCAGTCTTGGGTCCCATCTTCAAAATATCTCTTTATCTACATTTATACAGATATACTATGTTTCCCAAAAATAAGACTTACCCCAAAAATAAGCCCTAGCATGATTTTTGAGGATGACAGAAATATAAGCTCTATTTCAAAAATAAGCTCTAGTTGCAGTTCATTAAAAAGTCAATTTGGAAAAATACGACATCCCCTGAAAATAAGCCCTAATGTGTCTTTTGGAGCAAACATTAATATATTTTCTTATTTTGGGGAAACAGGGTAGATATTCCAAAACCCAAAACAATTCTAATAAGTATTTTGGATAAGAGATGCTCAACCTGTACAGTAATAACTTTCTCAAGTTCTACTCAAATGAGAAACAGATGTTTCAATCCAACCTCTTAACTGGCAGATCACCCCAAAAAGAAAGGTGATGGTGGGCTGAGATTATTTTTAACCCTTTCACTCCTGTTTTGCATTGCCTTTGAGGGTGGTAAAGGTCTTGCTTCAGTAGGCACAGTTATTTGCAGCCGGAGAGCTCTTCACACTCTTGCCTTACAATATAGGAAGTACAGAGAAAGAAAATCTCAGCTATTTTTCATCTCCTTCCGATTGTATAACCCAGATTTTTGCCATGCAGGGCATATTTTATTTATTTATTTATTTATTTATTTGGATAGTTATATCCTACCGTATATTAAAATATTTCAGGGTAGTGTCCAATAACAATATTTTTAAAAAAATACATTTTTCATTTAAAACCAGACAATTTAAAAATCAGTTGGGACGATTTAATGCCACTCATAACACATGTACAAATTTGAAGACCTGGAAGGTTGGTCCAAACATAGACTATCCTTCCTTGGAAGAATAGCCACAGTCAAGATGATGGTGTTACCAAAATTGAACTTTCTGTTTGCATCAGTCCCGATTATCCAGAAGGACTCTCATTTTGACATGTGGAATAGAGATATATCTAAATTTGTATGGTCTGAGGAAAAACCGAGGGTACGAATGAAAGTCCTACAAGACTCGAAAGACAGAGGAGGACTTGGACTCCCCAATTTAAAACTGTACTTCGAGGCTAACTGTTTATCATGGATTAGGAGCTGGTGCCGATTAGAAAATGGAAGGATTATGAATTTAGAAGGTTCGGACTTGAACTTTGGTCTTCATGGGTACCTTTGGTACGGAAAAGTGAAGGCAGACGGAAAATTCAAAGACCATTACATTAGAAAATCTTTAATAAAAGTATGGGAAAATACAAAAAGAAAATATACAAAAATACCTCTTTGGGTATCACCGAAAGAGGCATTCCAAATAAGACAATTGGAAAACAACAAATGGATAACATATAAAGACCTACTATATCAAGAAGGTACGGAGGTCAGCTTGAAGACCAAGCTCCAATTAGCTAATGAAGGATACCAGATGGGGTGGTTCCCATACTTCCAGATATGAGAAAGATTTAGAGAAGACGGGAAGATTGGTTTTGAAAAGCAAACCAATGAGCTAGAAGACGCAATCATGGGGAAGGAGGAGAAATTAGTGACAAAAATATACAAAATATTATTGAAATGGGATAGCGAAAAAGATCAAAATAGAGGATATATGAAGGAATGGTCCAGGAATATTGGATTCAAAATAAAACCAGATATATGGAAAAATATCTGGAAAAATAATATAAACATATCATATTGTTACAAATACAGAGAAAAATGGATAAAGGTACCTTACTCTAGATAAATTGGCAAAAATATATAAGAAAACAAAACCCAACTGCTGGTGTTGTAACGGGAAAAACGGTACCTTCTTTCACATGTGGTGGCTTTGCCCAAAAGCCAAAAGATATTGGAACATGATTCATAGAGAAACTGAATTTTAATAATAATAATAATAATAATAATAAAGAAACCTGAAAAATTTCTACTCAGAATCATGGAGCCTGATCTTGACATAAGTGAAAGAAATATATTTATTATTGTAACCACGACAGCAAAGCTACTATATGCAAACTACCGGAAGTCGAGGGACAGCCCGTCCAAAAACGAATGGATTCAAAAAGTCATAGAGACATGTCAGATGGAAAAGCTGACGGATGCCTTGAGGGAGGAAAACAGTAAAGAGAAAGCAAATAAAAAAAGGGATCGGTCCTTATTGCAAGAATATTGCAAAAGAGAGTGCAACATAGACCTAAACTTTATATAAGTTAAGTTACAATAGGTTGGAGCTAATTCCCCCAATAGATGTATTAAGGACATGATTTCTTTTATTTTCGATCTCTGTCACTGTAATTGTTCTCATACTATGTTTCCTCATTGTAGGTTATATAAGAAAATCAGTCGGGAAAGTAAGAGAAGATATAACAAAGAATATAAATATACAATATTATAAGACTAATAAGAAGGAAAAATCCCTGTTACTCCAAAAAACTTTCAGGGCACTTTCATTGCTATGCTATTTAATAGCATTTTCTTATCTATAGTTTGTATGTATCTCATTCTTTCTCGCTTCTTGATTCTACTGCCTCTATTCTATCACCCTTACATGCTATTCTCTTTTTTCTCTTATTTTATTCTGCATTTTGAAACCAAATAAAGATTTATTTCAAAAAAAAACAAACAAACACATGTACAAATTTGAACTAATCAAATAGGCCTCAAAGGCTTTGATTAAAAGCCATGTTTTGACCTTGTACTGGGTTGTGCAATGTAGGTAGTGCACTTTTAAAATAATTATTTGGCTCTCTGGCTTTCCTCTTTCCCAGGGGCGGTCTGAGGTAATTTCGCATGGTAGGCGAAAATTATTTCGGCGCCCCCCCCCCCACATTATTTTTGTGCCCCCTCCCCAAATATTTTTCTTGGTACCTTGCGCGCGCTCCTTCCGTTCCTCCCACGCGCCGCCGCTCCTTGCCCTGTCCAATTCGAAGGCTCTCCGCCCGCCCTCTGCAACGCCCGTGGGTGGGGCGGCAGCGGGCACCAGGAAGCGCTAGGAGAGGCCTTATCTCCGCGGCGATGCGCTGTGCCCACGGAGCTCTCTAGAGCTCCGTTGGCAGCGCATCTTGCTGGGAGGGCGCCCCGATCCCGCTGCTGCTGCTGCGCGTCGCCCTCCCGCGCGCATGCGCTGTCCCTATAGAGCTTTAGAGAGCTCCGTGGCACAGCGCGCGCGCGCATCGCCTCCGCGCGCATGCGCTGTGCCTACGAATTCAAGAGAGCTCCATAGGGACAGCGCATGCGAGGGCGGGGCGCCGGCTACATGCACTGTGCCTATGGGGAGCTCTCTTGAGGTCTGTACGCACAGCGCATGCGCGCACAAATCTCCGCGCACATGCGCAGTGCCTACGGACCTCAAGAGAGCTCCGTAGGCACTGCGCATGTGCACGAGATTTACGCCACGCATGCACCTGTGCCACGGACCTCAAGAAAGCTCCGTAGGCACTGTGTGCATGCGCGAAACCTTGAGGGCAGCGCAGCGCAGCAGCAGGGCGGCGCCCGCGGCGCCTCACGA
Organism: Anolis apletophallus; assembly: GCA_030556195.1. Lineage (NCBI taxonomy): Eukaryota > Metazoa > Chordata > Lepidosauria > Squamata > Anolidae > Anolis > Anolis apletophallus. The sequence continues at coordinate 131,963,948 of JARBWK010000006.1, read as the reverse complement.
TGGCGCCCCACCCCACCCCGCCGCGTCCAAGATGGTGCTCTACGCGGTTGCGTAGGCCGCGTAATGGCAAAGGCCGCCCCTGCTCTTTCCTCCTGGTTTAAGTAAGTATAAAATTTGGTGGTAACTATGTCTGCATTGTAGCAGCATCTCCCACCTCACTATAGTGTTGTAATTTGTGTACAAGATTCGCATGGAGTATTTTTCTTTAAAGAAATAGCATCTCCGAGATCTGTTAGGATTGCTTAACCTTGCATACTATACCACTGCCTTCTAACCTGGCCCCGTTTAAATGTGTTAAACTACAAGTTCCACCAGCTAGTATAATCAACCTTAAGGCACCAGATCCTATCTCATATTGGAAACTAAGCAAAGTCGTTTTGTTTATTATTTGGATGGGAGATGACAATTGAATCCCATGTGCTATGGGCAATATTTGAGAGGAAGGAACTGGTAAAACCACCTATGAATATTTCTTACCCAGGAAAATCTTGTGGGATTCTCATAAGCAGATAGGTGTCTTGAAGATGCTTGCGCACACAATGGTGGGAGTTGAAGTCCAAAGCACCCAGAGGGCCGAAGTTTTCCCATGCCTGTTTTAGGGACCTTAAAGTGGTGAGCCTCCTTCCAACATTGTGATTCTGGATAGAACAAAAAAAAACAACATAACATAACATTGTTTGAGTCCACAGTGCTCTCTAGGTGTAGGTGAACTAAGACTTCCAAACTCAAGGTCAATTCCCAAGCAAACTCTTTCTGTACTTTCTGTTGGTAATGAGAGTTCAATATGCCAAGTTTGGTTCAATTCAGTTGTTGCAAGAGTTCAGGATGCTCTTTGATTGTGTGTTAACTATAAATCCCAGAAACTGTAACTCCCAGATGTCAAGGTCTATTTTCCCCAAACTCCATCTGTGTTCACATTTGGGCATATTGAGTATTCATGCCAAGTTTGGTCCTGATCCAACATTGTTTCAGTCCACAGTGCTCTCTGGATATAGGTGAATTACAACTCCAAAACCCAAGGTCAATGCCCACCAAACTCTTATAGTATTTTCTCTTGGTTATGGGAGTTCTGTGTGGGCAGTTTGTGTCTTTCCCCCATTCCTGCTAGGATATCTATGTTGTGTTCATCGAAACAGGCCCAGGTTTCACACTGAGTGTATAAATACATTTAAAAACCTATTAACTATATGTATTACTGTGTTAGAGTGTCATTTTGTGTCATTTTGGTTGGTGGTTTGCCCCAGGATTTTGTAAATGTAAAAAATGTGCCGCGGCTCAAAAAAGGTTGAAAATCACTGTTCTAGAGTAATAGATGGGGAAGTTCCATCCAAGCCCCAGTGGTGGCTTCAGTTTCATTTTTTTTTTTTGCAGTGGGGGGGATTTCTATAACTCTTTGAAAATGCTCTCTTGAAATGTTAAATTGCTACAATGCTATACATTGGGGAATTGAAAGGATATGTCTGGGAGAAGGCAATGCTCATATTTTATACCCACAGACCTCCGGTCAAGCCAATTTTATTCTGCTTTAGGTACCAGAATCCCTTTCTCATCCACCGGTTCCACTCCATGCCCATTGTACAAAATAGCTGGCTCCTTCAGCTTCTCATCAGCTTGCCTGCCCACCTACTTTAACACCAGGACCTTTGCAAGTCCACCAACTAGGAGGTCCTTCTAAGAGGGCAGGTCCTTGGATTTGTTCCTGACCCACAGTAAGATAGAGAGAGAGAAGGAAACAGAAGAAGAGCCCCTTCCTCAGATCCCTCTCCTCCATGCATAGCTGGGAGCCTCTTTCCACTACATCAGACTCTGCACCCAGATGATAGGTATAACCTTGCCCGCCTCTACCAAGTGTGTAGACCTGCCGCCGCCAAACGACTGGAAGGACTCCCACCCCCATTTGTTCAAATCTGTCCTCAGCAGCCCTGATTTCTGCAAGTGTGATGTACAGTGCCCTCTTTTTAGAAATCAAGCACTGCTTTCTGCCTCCCTTAATGACATTCGGAAGAATACTGACATATAGTCTTTAAAGTTATTAAAAGCTTGCTGTTTTTTTCATGTCAAGTGAAATACCATTAGCATGCAAGATATGAAGTATGAGTAAAACCTTTGTATGGTCATAAAGATAACATTTGAAATTATTTAAATCACCATCAGTAAAATTGTGACACAAAACAAAACAAAAACATTTTGGTCTTCCTATACCACTGCAAAATCTTACTTTGGCAGACCATATTGATTTTCATCAGTAGCATTTATTTATTTATTTATTTATTCACACTTGGCAGACGCCACTCCCAATGTGGCTCAGGGCGACTCACAAAAGTGTAATCATAGAGTAAAAACACAATAAAAGCAAACACAGTAAAATACAACTCAACAGGAGTTGCAAACAGCGATGGAGGAGCACAATGTCCGAAAGGTCAGCAGCCTAAACCCAGGCCATTGCCTCGGGCGGCACTTTTGGGGGGGCAGCAGATCCGGACCCCAATTTTTTCAAAAAAAATTCCCAAAAAAAATTCGAAAAAAAATATTTTTAAAAAGGGCGCATGCGCGGGGCGGTGCAAGCGCCATCCACGCCACCCCCTCCCTTTGCTCTGCTCCTCTCGGCTCTGCTTTAGGAGGGAGGGAGGATCGGCTCTGCCCCTGACTCCGCCCCCGCCTCCTCGCCAGCGCTGAGCCGATCCTCCCTCCCTCCCTCCTAAAGTCGGCCTGAAAAGGGTGATTTTGGCCACATGGTGGCTTTAGGAGGGAGGGAGGGAGGGAGGAGCAGCCTTGGGGAGGCCCCGCATCGGCTCCAGGGGTGGGGCTATCCTTCCTCCTCCTCCTCGCGCCAGCGAGGAGGCGGAGGCGGAGCGGAGCCTGGGGGTGGGGAGGGGGCGGAGCCAGGGCAGGGAGGGGCGTAGGCAGACCCTTTGGCCTTGGGCGGCAAAAGGGCCTGATCTGGGCCTGCCTAAACCCCGAAGGGAGTGTTTTGCATGCCTTCCGGAATGCCAGCAGATCTGTAAGGGCACGGATGTCGCAAGGCAATGCATTCCACAGACTGGGGGCAATTATCGAGAAGGCTCTCCTTGTGGCCGTAAGATGATACATTTTAGCACTAAGGACCTCCAAGAGTTGTCCCGACTCAGAGCGTAGTGGCCTAGTGGGACAGTATGGGATGAGGCGGTCCCTGAGGTACACTGGCCCTAGACCATTCAAGGCCTTGAAGGTCAATACCAGCACCTTGAAAGTGATCCTGCATTCCACTGGTAGCCAGTGCAGCTTGTGTAGGATGGGTGTAATATGGCTGGTCCTAGAGGCGCCAGCCAACGGCCGAGCGGCCGCGTGCTATATCAATTTCCAGATCACCGACAAAGGAAGGCCAATGTAGAGAGCATTACAGTAGTCCAATCTTGAGATGACCGTGGCTTGGACCACTGTGGCTAGATCGCGGCGGGAAAGGTAGGGAGCCAGCTTCCTCGCCTGTCGGAGATGGAAAAAAGCTATGTGCATCTCCATCGTCAGTTGAGAGTCCAAGGTGACGCCAAGACTTTTAACTGTTGACGACGGACATAATGTCACGCCGTCCAGGGTAGGAAGCTGGATCTCCACCCCACCTGGGCGACCCAGCCACAGGATCTCCGTCTTAGCTGGATTCACCTTCAACCTACTGGCTAGCAGCCATCCAGTAAGCTTTTATTTCCCTCACTTCTCATAATAAATGCTCTTTTGCTATATGAAAAAATGGACTCTGCTTCCGCTTTTTGTTCAATCCAGAGTTCGAGTTCGAATGTTCCCTCTGATCTAATCACAGCTGCTCTTAATATGTTATTAATTCTTTTTATGTTTATTTGTCTTCTCAGTCTCCTTATGAAACAAAAGAAATTCCTGTACCACTTCAAGAACATGCGCTGGGCTAAAGGCCGCCATGAAACATACCTTTGCTATGTGGTGAAAAGGCGGAATAGTGCCACATCTTGCTCCCTTGATTTTGGATATCTCAGAAATAAGGTACAAAACATGGGTGAGGCATGTTAAGGAATCCTATAATAGCTTAGCGCCCACAGATGGCAAACACTTTATTCTTCTTGTTATGGGCCTTGGAGTTTGTTTGTTTATTTGTTTACTATATTTAAACTCTGCCCTCCTCACCCCGAAGGGGACTCAGAATTGATTATAATTTATTGTGACTCTCTCACAGAGTTGTCTTAGTGATGTTTATTCAAAGGAGCTTCACAACTACCTTCTTTGGAGGCTGAGAGTGTGTGACTTGCCTAAGGTCACCCAGTAGGTTTCTCTAATTGAGGGGGAAATTAAAAACTCTTTGACAATCTGTATACCTCTGTATACCTTTATAAAACGGAATGTTTGTATGTGTGTGTGTATGTGTGTATGTGTGTATGCGGAGGGCGGGAGGGCAGAAGGGCGGAAGCAGCCACTTTCACAGGCCAGGGCGGATATGTGGCAGCCACTTTCACAGGTCAGGGCGGATATGTGGCAGCCACTTTCACAGGCCAGGGCGGATATGTGGCAGCCACTTTCACAGGCCAGGGCGGATATGTGGCAGCCACTTTCACAGGCCAGGGCGGATATGTGGCAACCACTTTCACAGGCCACAGCGACCAGCGCGGGTGATGGACCTGCACCAAACTTGGTACACAGAGCCCCCCTAAACCCCTTTACGTCCTGGCGTGGGTCGGGGGACATGTCCCACGGATTATGGGATTTGTAGTACTTTCCAACACTTTGGTTCCCACAGACCACTGAGGCCACCAAAAAGGACCAATACTCAGCACACACAGCCCCCATGACCCACTCTACGTCCTGGTGCAGTTCGGAGGAGGGTGGACCATGGATGATGGGACTTGAAGTGCCTCTACTCACTTCCCAAGTCCGCTGCAACCCTCATCCAATCACTGATCAAGACTAAACTTGGCACACATAACCTCCATGACTGCCTTCACGTCCTGGTGAGGTTTGGGGGAGGACTGACAATGGATGATGGAATTTGTAGTATTTTCACACCCCTCTGTTCCCACAGACCACTGTGGCCCCCAAAAAGCACCGAGAAAGTCCACACTTGGCACACAGAGCCCCAGTGACCCACTCTACATCCTACTGAAGTTTGGAGGGGACAGAACATGGATGATGGGACTTGCAGTACCTTCCCTCACTTCCCAATCCTGCTACAAACCTAATTCAATGACTGATCAACACCAAATCTGGCACACAGAGCCCTCATGACCCACTCTACAGCCTGGTGCAGTTTACTGTGAGACGGACCACAGATGATGGGACTTGAAGTACCTTCACTCACTTCCGAAAAACAATGCATCCCTCATCCATTCACCAATACAGACCAAACTTAGCACACAGAGCCCCCCCCTGACCCAATCTACATCCGACTACACTTGGGGGGACAGAGATGATGGGACTTGCACTACCTTCAGTAATTTCATGATACCACTGCAACTCCCAATAATGATGGATCAAGACCAAACTTGGCACACAGAGCCCCCATGACCCACTCTACATCCTGCTGTGCTTCACAAATAACCCGGGCAGGGCCGGGTCCCCAAGCTAGTAAGGACTATAATAAGGACATCACTAGGATAGGACTAGCCGATCCTAGTGATGTCCAGTGATGTCTGGTGAATCTGGCTGTTCAATTACTTCTTGTGCCAGTGCTGCCTAACTTGAAGAAAGAGCAATGCTAGCATTAGAATAAATCACACTAGAGCATCTCTTACTTTCAGCAGAATTGGTACAACTTGGAAACAGAAACCTTAGAAACAGCTAACACAAGATTTGAAATGTAAACATGCAGAACTTTGTGTCACATCCCATTCGAACAAATATATCTACTCTTTAATTTTTCTACCAATTATCCACGTATTTATGTCATCTGAGGGTGAGTTATTATCCTTTCACAGAATCATATGGTAAAAACAGAAAAAGCTAAGTGTTGGAACACCCTTCTACCCCCAAATCCTTTCCCTATACACAGAATTTATATGTATGTAAAGTCTGAAAACATGCAAATGTGAGTAGATGAATAGGTACCACTCCAGTGGGACGGTAATGGCACTCTATGCAGTCATGCTGGCCACATGACCTTGGAGGTGTCTATGGACAATGCTGGCTCTTTGGCTAAGAAATGGAGATGAGCACCACCACCCCGAGTCGGACATGACTGGACTTAATGTCAGCGGAAAACCTTTACCTAAAGTTCCATTTGTTATCGAACAATAGAAGGGGCCCTGCCCAGATAGGGCCAAGGGCCAAAATTTCCCCTAAAAGCGAGGATCCCTTAGTAAAACTTGGCTGATCTTTTTAAAACACTAGAATTTCCCAAAATAACCCAATCAATTGTCTCACCAAGTCCTGGAAGCGTGCCCACCGAGAGAAGGAATCTTTACCAGCTGGAAAGGATGACAACTGCACACAGTCCTGAGTTCCACAAGCTGACATACTTTCTTTGCAAAATACATGGCAATATATACTTTTCCAGGCTATACAGATTCAAATTTGGCGCCCGCCTTGGCTACATGTGCTCCCAGCTGATTGGATGGAATGTTGTAAACAACTGAGCATCAGAAAGCCAGCCAGAGACCCCCAGCCAATTGCAAGCTAGCGCATCTTGCAATCCAGCCAATGAGGAAACCAGGGAGGCGGGACAAAGGCGAAAACAGTGAAACTGGCTTGTGGTGATGGGTTTCAGGTGGGCTTGGCATGTCCTTGGGGCAAACAAGGACTTCTGCATGTCCTTCTAGCAAGCCTAGCTATTGTTTAGATTTGAAAATAAACGGCTTTGTTTTGGTCCCAGATTGGTGTCTTCCTGTTTTGGCAAACATCAATCACCGGAGGCTTTGGTTTCTCTGTAAGATGGCTGGTTTGAACGAGTCTTTATTGTAGCCACCCATGGGGATTCGGTCCCCCATGGAAATAACCCTGTTATGAAATATGGTTTCTTTATGAAAATGCCTATGGTTCTATTAACACAGTGTTTCTCAACCTTTTTTAAAGCCGCGGCACATTTTTTACATTTACACAATCCTGGGGCACACCACCAACCAAAATGACACAAAATGACACCCTAACACAGTAATACATATAGTTAATATGTTTTTAAATGTATTTATACACTCAGTGTGAAACCTGGGCCTGTTTCGATGAACACAACAAAGATATCCTGGCAGGAATGGCAGAAAGTCACACACGAAGATCTTGCTCAGCTGGGAGTTATAGTTCACCCGCAATCAAAGAGCATTCTGAACTCCACCAATGATGGAATGGAATCAAACTTCCCACACAGAACTCCCATAACCAAGAGAAAATACTATAAGAGTTTGGTGGGCATTGACCTTGAGTTTTAGAGTTGTAGTTCACCTATAGCCAGAGAGCACTGTGGACTCAAACAATGTTGGATCAGGACCAAACTTGGCATGAATACTCAATATGCCCAAATGTGAACGCAGATGGAATTTGGGGAAAATAGACCTTGACATTTGGGAGTTACAGTTTCTGGGATTTATAGTTAACACACAATCAAACAGCATCCTGAACTCTTACAACAATGGAATTGAACCAAACTCGGCATATTGAACTCTCAATTTCCCACGGCACACCTGATGATAGCTCACGGCACACTGGTTGGGAAACACTGTATTAACAGACTAACCTCAGAGATTAATAGAAATACAGGTGGGTGGATCTGGTGGGGTTTCAGGGAGAAAGACCCTGAGAAAGACCCGGCATCTACCCTTATGATCATGCAAGTGAGGAAAATGATGGCTAATTTAAAATGAAGCAGCTAGTTGAACTGCGGTCCTCCTGATCCCCACCTCGGTTCCAGGAGGTTTTTCTAAACATAAAGTAACCACAATGGGAAAAATGGAAAATTATACAAACATTTGGGAAATGGGAGCACCATTTGCAACTGCACAATGCTCCTTTGCAGTCCAGACAAAGAAAGATCACAAAAAGGCAAACAAGCAGATGTCGCGTCTTCTCTGGGGGATCCATCAGTCCAGGAATCAACAGGAAAGAGTGAGAAAGGGTCCTTGAGTCCATGAGAGGAAAGAGTCCTTGCCCTGGTCCGCAAAAAGGGCTTTGGGACTTGGAAAACTAGAAGACTTGCAACGGTACTTTGGGAAACTATGCATCCCAAGCTGGGCCACCCTGGGTCTAGAGAAGGCAGCCCTGCCGAAGTTCCATTGTCCCTGGGTCAGCACATAGTCCAGATTTCCCCCTGGCATACAAGCTCCAAGCGTGGGAATCTTGCTTGTGCTGAGTAAAATGCTAGAAACAGACATTCTCTCCAAGGGGGGAGGAGGTAGGAATGGAAAATCAAAAGCAATAGAGAGGTACAGGAATAATGTAGTAAAAGGTATGTAACTGGGATGGAGCCAATCAGTTGTGGATAGCGGATACAAAGTGTCTGAGAGGGAAAACTGATGTTGCTATTCAGAGGAAAAGGTGCTTTTTCTCTGGAGAAATGGCTACAGTGTTTGGGGAGAATTGTACACATAGGCAGGGGAAGATGGAAAGGAAAAACTAATTTGGAAAACAACCTTTCCCATGCGGTAGGGCCAAGAAATGGCCCAAAAGGGTCCCATTGAACAGCGGAACTCCCTGCTGCATGTTCCTAACTAACTTCTGTCTGCTACGACACCACATTCATCTTTGGTTTGAAATAATTTTCCATTGTGAGTGTAAAGGATTTTTTGAAGGGAGGCAACATTAAAACACTCAGCTCTCCATACATAGCTTCAAATGGTAGTGAAGTCGAGCCCCTGTTTCATTGACCTGCATCAGGGAGTTCCAAAGTTCCTGCATATGTGGTCTGGCATCTCTAGCACAAAAGGCTGGGATTTGGCATCAAAAGACCTTCAGCCATTTCTACCTCTTTGTTTTCTTGCCTCACTTGACCTGAAGCCATGGACTCTTTGTGTACGGAGTTGCATGCGGACAGGCCAACAGGGGCAAGTCCTGAGTGATTTGAGAGACATAGTTTTCTAAGGACTTCCGTGTGTTTGGACTCTCCTCTGGCTAGCAAAAGGACTTTTCTCTTATAGTTTTTCCCAAGGACACAGATGGACTTTCTTTCTACTCCCTGAATATGAAATAATTGTTTCCCTGGACTCTCTCGCTATGAAATTGTATGAAATGCCAAAGCTGTATGAAAGCCAAGCATGATATTTTCCTAGACTTCTGTGTAAGTTCTCCCTTTGCGTGCCCTAACCCCCATGAAATGCCTAGAAACTGTATAAGAGTATTATTATTTCCTTTTCCTTCTATCCTTGAATTTTGAAATTGTAACTTCTAAATGTTTTGTCTTGATGAAATGTACTTTGTAACAAAGATGAGTCACCCTGCCTGTAAGAAGCCCCAAACATTTAGGAGGAATCCGGCAAAAGCCTTTGCAAGATTGAAGAGTGCTAATTAGGGATCAATGGTTATTTCAAAAGACAGGAAAAGCCGCCTGGCCACACCCTTTGTATAACATGGAGGGTCGTTTCACAAGACTCAAACCCAGGACATAGCCAAATTGCTACACGTATTTACTTAAGAAAGATCCTAAAAATAGAACACGCCACTTAGGAAATGACAGACGGCCAGACCCATGACCCAAAACCATGAAAACCATTTATTCCAAGGACCCAAACAATAGGTGGTAAGATTGCAGGACTGCAAGGGGTCTTCCCTTGCTAATCAGACATGCTATAATCTCAAAACTTCATTAACACATCTATTAATTGATCAGGGATTCCTCTGTGACCCAGGAAGAGCCCTCTCTGTTTAGCCTCACATGGAAAATCCCACAATCTCTCACACATTTACTAAACAAAGAAAAAACCATCAGAAGTGCATGCTACTGCCAGGAAATGTCATCAATGTTTCATCACCACACAAAGATAGCCAAACATCACCAGATTTAGGATTTCCTCCTTATCAATGAAACTTCATTAACACATCTTAATCTTCAAAACCATGACTCAATATTCCATTCATTCCCCCTCTTTCATCCCATTGGCTTAGACCCACAGCCAATTGAAGCAAACAGGCAGGAGTTTTGAAAACTGTTCTGTTTTGGGAAAAGTATAAAAACGTATGTATTACATGTATGCTTTGTACTAGCATGGCCGAAGGATCGCGGTTAGTACCTCATTTCCAGCTGGATGAATAAAAAAAACTCAGTGGCTTCTCTTCAACCTGGTGAGGTCTTTATTGGGAAATTTAGTGGAAAGGGGATTGATTGGTTGGCTTCCTTCCTCACCAGGCCATTTTAGACCCTCTTTGGTGAGTCTAAGTGGTCTGCCTTCAAGACAAGACCCCCAAATTTCTGTTCTCTATCAGTAGTGACTGTATAAATCCGTAGCCCTAATGCTTATTTATTCTAAGACTAGCTTTGGGACCCGGCGGTGCCCGGGTTATTTGAAATGGGCTGAGGCCTAGGAAGCCTTAATGTCCATTCAGGCTGAGGCCTAGGAACCCTTACTGTCCATTCAGGCTGAGGCCTAGGAAGCCTTACTGTCAATTGAGGCTGAGGCCTAGGAGGCTTTAATGTCCATTCATGCTGAGGCCTAGTAAGCCTTACTGTCAATTCAGGCTGAGGCCTAGGAAGCAATGCTGTCCATTCAGGCTGAGGCGTAGGAACCCTTACTGTCAATTCAGGCTGAAGCCTAGGAAGCCTTACTGTCAATGCAGGCTGAGGCCTAGGGAGTCTTAATGTCAATTTAGGCTGAGGCCTAGAAAGCCTTACTGTCAATTTAGGCTGAGGCCTAGGGAGTCGTACTGTCAGTTTAGGCTGAGGCCTAGGAAGCCTTACTGTCAATTTAGGCTGAGGCCTAGGAAGCCTTACTGTCAATGCAGGCTGAGGCCTAGGAAGCCTTACTGTCAATTTAGGCTGAGGCCTAGGAAGTCGTACTGTCAATTTAGGCTGAGGCCTAGGAAACCTTATTGTCAATGCAGGCTGAGGCCTAGGAAGCCATACAGTCAATGCAGGCTGAGGCCTAGGAAGCCTTACTGTCAATTCAGGCTGAGGCCTGTTGGGAAAAGTGGTGTTTTCACCTTCGGCTGGAAGGATGTATGTCTATTTTTGGGCCTAGCTTGTAATGCTAGTAGTGCCTGTAGTGAAATCCTCTCAGAAAATGAACATTCCATTACCAACTGAAAAAAACTGTCAATGGAAAAAAAACATGTCAACTGTCGCCAATCAGTGGCTATATGCACTGCTCGCAAGCATTCAGTTGCATTCTGTTTTGCTGGCCTATCACAGTCATTTATGCAAATTGTCAGTGGCAATGTCCATCAGTGGCAACCAATCATGTTGTTAGAATGTAGAGGCTGGGCGACACCCCCCCCCCCCCGGCAGTTTGGAGTTTTGGAATGTTGGGTGGCTGGCCAATCAGACTATTATGCAAATGATCCTGCATTGGGAGCCAATCGAAAAGCTGGCACATATTCCTCCGCAAACACTGACTTTTATTATATCTATAGATAGATAGATAGATAGACAGATGAACTCACTCTTGCAAGTGTTGAACCCCCAGTCCTGTGTTACATTCTCCCATATCTTCTTTTCTTGTAATTATGCAGATTCACCCTGTTCTTTGACCTCTCACTGATCATCAGTTGTATCTCTGTTCTGCTCTCTATTTTTCTGTGTCCTTACTTCAGTCTGGTTGCCATGTTGAAGTTGTCTTCCTGCGATACATTGCAACATGGGATCTGGATCCAAGGCACTGCTATCGAATCACCTGGTTCACATCCTGGAGCCCCTGTTACGACTGTGCCCGGCACGTGGCTGACTTCTTGAGTGCATATCCTAACCTAACATTGCGCATCTTTACTGCTCGCTTGTATTTTTGTGAAGAACGCAATGCTGAGCCTGAAGGGCTACGACGTCTCCACCGTGCAGGAGCTCAGGTAGCCATCATGACTTTCAAAGGTGAGTCAGAACAAGGGTGATTGGGAAATGAAAGCCAGGTAGGGAATTAGAAGAAGTCAGAAAGGAACAGCCAAGTAATGAAAAGTGCATCCCCAGTAGTTGAAGCTTAGGGTATATTTACCTAGAAGCTTAGCATGGATTTAGTATCCCTTATCTGAAATGCTTGGGGTCAGAAGTGCTTTGCAGTTTCTTGGATTTTTGAATATCCACATTGGCATATATTACATGGAACCAACACAGTGCACATCAGGAGAATGCTGCATTTAGTCTGAACTTTAAATGGCTATCCAAGGTACAGAATCTGTTTTGAGGATAGTTATCTGGGCTTGTGATAGCAGGCACCGGGAATGTGGCGCAGCTGGCTGGGTGTCAGCTGCATAAGATCTCTACTGACCAGAAGGTCATGAGTTCAAGGCCTGCCCGGGTCGAAGTGGGCTCTCGACCTATTGTGTAGCCTGTTGTCGACCTTTGCAACCTGAAAGACAGTTGCATCTGTCAAGTAGGAAATTAAGGTGCCACTTAGTGGGGAGGCTAAATTTAACTGATTTACGAGGCCATTAAAAAGATCTCCAGAAAACATGCTGAGGAATGAAGGAGTGCAACAGCTCCCTCTGGTGGCCAGATGTTAAATTGCCCCTGTCTGTCTTGTGTGTTTGTGTGTCTAAATGTAATGTTTACATTGTAATCCGCCCTGAGTCCCCTGCGGGGTGAGAAGGGCGGAATAGAAATGAAGTAAATAAATAAATAAATAAATTTTATGTCCAGACTAAAGCCTAGAGTGGATTGCCGCATTGGTATGGGAGCTCCTTTGCCAACCGTGGCTATACTGGGCAGGAGGAGGCCGACCAAGGGTTTGTAGCTTCTTGATAAAAGCACCCTACCCAGGATTCATGGATAGGAACATCTCAGTGGTTGCTTTGTAACTCTGGTGTGTAGATGCACTCTAACAGGTCAAACTTAATTTGAATATTCCGGATCCCTCTCCCATTAGATTACTTTTACTGCTGGAACACCTTTGTTGAGAACCGCAAGTCGACCTTCAAGGCTTGGGAAGGACTTCATGAGAATTCTGTGCGTCTTGCCAGAAAACTGCGTCGTATCCTTTTGGTGAGCAGGTCTTTCTCCCTTTCTGTTGCGCATTGTCCCCCACTTTCATTCTTGCTCTTATTCTCCCCCCCCCCAACTCTCCTCTGGGATTCCTGCCTTCTCCCAATGCACGCACCAGAACCATGGACACTCCCTGATTACCCTTTGGGCTTTGACATCTCAACTTAATTTTTCTTTCTTCACTTTTATCCTCCCTTTTTGTTGAATGTCCCTGTCTTTTCTTTTTTTCCACCACAGCCCCATTTTTTAACATTCCTGTACAGGCAGTCCCAAGTTACAAATATCTGACTTACAAACAGCTCATAGTAAAGAATGGGGGAGAGACAACAGGAAGTCTTCTGCCTTCAGGGCCAAAATAAGGGCTTTAAAAATGGACATTGCAAGCTATGGCCCTGAAGAAAGAGAAAAAGCCATCCCACATGCAGGGAACCCAGGTGCTAGAGTGCTAGACTCAAAAATAGTGAACCAAACAAGATTTATTGAATAACAACCAGTAAAAATGCTGGTGGCCCAAAATGCTTAGTTGGTTGCTAAAGGAAGTCCTTGAAAAAGGAAACTATCACTTGCCTCTTAACTTTGCAGAGTGATTGTGTGTCTCTTGGATCCCAGGTTCCTCTGTTGCTCTCTGGCTTTTGTAGGCCCATGGAGTCCTGTAAAACCCCCAAAATCCGCAGTCTCTGTTGAGGACAGGTCCTCCTTTACACTGCAGGCTTGGTTGAGAGTGAAGGTTAGGCTTAGTAGGTGAACTAAGTTGCTTTGTCGCAGCAGTGACTTAGTTTCCACCTTGCTATGTCCGTGTATTCTCTGGAATGGAGGCAGAGAGGAAGTCCTGCCTCTCATGTGACCTCTGGAAGAGGAGGAGCCAAGGGCGGTGACATCAGGTTTGGAGCCAAGACACAACTCCGCCCCTAAGTGCCCACATGGCTGGACAATAGAACAAAGACCCATACAGGTAAAGGCAAACAGGTACAGAGTACAGATGTAAGAACAGCCCCTTGGGGGCACCACAGAAAGTAAATCAGAAAGGAAAATCACTCCTGGAAAGTGTCTCCACAGAAGCTTTATAACCAATCCTTTTTTTCCACAAGTCCAATTTTTCAAAATCCAATTGTCACAGGGACAGAATGTGAGCAAAACAAACTCCGCAGGCTTCCCTATGCTATCCAAAGCTTTATATCTAATCTATCTATCTATGGCTGGAGTTACAGTTTAAAAATGTAGCTGTTCCGACTTACATACAAATTAAACTTAAGAACAAACCTACATAACCTATCTTGTTCATAACTTGGGGACTGCCTGTATTCCCTTTCTTTTTGTTATTTTTATTTTCTTCTTTGACGTCTTTTTTCTTCATACAATCATAGACTTGACAAGGTTATCAAAAGATGCCCTCTGTTAAATGCACAAGAAAAAACATCCCTAAAAGATGCCTGCACCTCCAAATAAGAGAGTATGCTACTCTTGGTACTATGCCACTCTTGCGTACTCCATACTCACAGGAAATAAATGGTTTTTTTTAATGTTTAGGTGGAATCTCTTTCTTGTAATGTGAATCCATTGGCTCAAGTTCTAGTATCTAGAACACCAGAAAGCAAGTTTGTTTCATCTTGACTACATGAGATCCTTTCATGTCAAATCTAAATAATCTCTTCTCTAAGCTAAACATATGAAGTCCCCAAGTTGTCCATATATTTGCAGTTTGTAGACTTTTACATATTTCTGTTGCACTTCTCTGAACGCATTCCAACTTAATGTCAAAATCGTGCTTGAACCATAATGCCTAGAACTGGACATAGTCTCTGACCAAAGCAGAATAGAGCAGCGTATATACATCCCTTGATCAGGGGACGACACTCCTGTTGATGCAACCCAGATTTGCATTGCCTTTTTGTTTGCCATAGCACATTGTTGACACATGTTTAACTTGTTGTATACCACAACCTCATATATCCTTCTCACATGTAGTGCTTTCAAGCCAGGCGCCACCTATCCCATATTTATAATTTTTATTTTTTGTCCCTTAGAATCATAGAGTTGGAAGAGACCTCGTGGGCCATCCAGTCCAATCCCATTCTGCCAAGAGGCAGGAAAATCGCATTCAAAGCACCCCTGAGAGATGGCCATCCAGCCTCTGTTTAAAAGCCTCCATAGAAGGAGCCTCACTCTGGGGCAGAGAGTTCCACTGCTGAACGGCTCTCAGAGTCAGGAAGTTCTGCCTAATGTTCAGGTGGAATCTCCTTTCCTGTAGTTTGAAGCCACTGCTCCATTGCTTCCTAGTCTCCTGGGCAGCAGAAAACAAGCTTGCTCCCTCCTCCCTATGACTTCCCCTCACATATTTATACATGGCCCTCCTCATGTCTCCTCTCAGCCTTCTCTTCTTCAGGCTAAACATGCGCAGCTCTTTAAGCCACTCCTCATAGGGCTTATTCTCTAGACCAGGGGTGCCCACACTTTTTCAGCACGCGAGCTACTTATAATAAAACCAAGTCAGAAAGATCTACCTACCTCCTCAAGGCTGGAGAGGGGAGGGGCGGGGCTTGGCGCGGCCAGGCTCCTCCCCCTCTGGCTTCCTCTCTACCAGCAGCTTCTCCAGACTTGAGGATGGTAGTGCCAAGCCAGCCTTGTGCTAGCTATGCCACCACTGGCTTGGCATTGCCATCCTTAAGCCTGGAGAAGCTGCTGGTAGAGCGGAAGCCAGAGGGGGGGTGGAGCCAGGTCGTGCCAAGCCCCGCCCCCTTCCCTTTGGCTTTGGAGCTCCCAGCAGCTTCTCCAGGCTTGAGGATGGCAATGTCAAGTTAGTGGTGACATAGCTAGCACAAGGCTGGCTTGGCACTGCCATCCTCAAGCCTGGAGAAGCAGCTGGGAGTGCCGAAGCCAGGGAGGGGGAGGGGCTTGGCACGGCCTGGCTCCGCCCCCTCTGAGAAGCGCCCCATCCGGCTGTGATCGACCTCCTTCGGTCTCGCGATTGACTAGTCGATCGCAATCGACTTCCTGGGCAGCCCTGCTCTAGACCCTTGATCATTTTAGTTGCCCTCCTCTGGACACATTCCAGTTTGTTTATTTATTTAAAACTTTTGTATCCTGATCTTCTCACCTCCATAGAGGGACTCAGACTGGCTTACAGCAAAGATTCAATGCTACAATAAATACTAAAAATATCCAACATCAATACAAGATTAAAATATATATGAATAAAATACATAAAAGCCAAATCGCCGACTAACACAAGTTGAACTCAGTCTATAAATGTGGTCATTCACTTTGGTCTATAACCAGTCTCAGCCTTCTTCTGAGAACGCTTCATTCCAAAGCCAGGTCTTTACTAGCCTTCTGAAGGTCAAGAGGGAGGGGGCAGATCTAACCTCACTTGGGGCCACCACGGAAAAGGCCGTCTCTCGTCCCCACCAGACGTGCTTGTGAAGGCAGTGGGACCGAGAGCAGGGCCTCCCTGGTGGATCTTATCGTTCTTGATGGTTCATAGGGGAGAATTCGTTCGGACAGGTAAACTGGGCCGGAACCATATAGGGTTTTGTAGGTTAACACCAGCACTTTAAATTGTGCTCGGAAACTAATTATCAATATCTCTCTTCAATTGTGGTGACCAGAATTGGACACCGTATTCCACGTGTGGTCTAACCAAGGCAGAACAGAGAGGTAGCATGGCTTCCCTGGATCTGTACACTAGACTCCTATTGATGCAGGCCAAAATCCCACTGGCTTAATGTAGTACCTTATATTTCTGCCTTTTGAATATTAATTTTGTTTTGTTAGTTTTGAAATAAATTTAGTTAGCTGTTGTGATCTATACCTACAATTTCTTGCAGGATATTTGAACATGCATTTCTTTCCTTCACAGCCACTTTATGAAGTTGATGACCTGCGAGATGCTTTTCGGATGCTGGGACTTTAAGGTGCTGAGATTGTGGGTAACGTGAAGAAAAATCTCTAGCCATGAACATTCAGACTCTTCATCCCACTCTTCCTTTTGCTACTTTTGTGAGCATGGCAATTCTGAGCAAAAAAAGTAGCCCTTCTGGGAAAAAATGAGAAAGACCCTCTGAGATTATGTACATAGATTTGCACATAGAGCCTCCTGCATCTCTTTGAGAGAAAGTAAAGTCAGTGAAATTATGAAATCTTCTTGCTATCCATTGGTGAGGATAACTAGAGAAAATTAATTGAGAAATTAATATTAAATAGAGTTAGAAGAAGTCTTGCCAAATCTCTTAGATTTGTTTTAAATTCCAGATATAGTCATCATTTAAAGGAAACATGATAGAATAGGAAGCTAAATATGAGTTGTAGCCTTACTTCAGTATGGGCAACATACAAAGTTATTGATATATCTTGTTACACAATGTCTAAAGGAGTCCCATTGGTATTGGATAGACTTGGAAACTGTGACGTGATGCCCTCTTGGCAGGCCCGGATTAACACCTCCATCGGGACCGTATTCCCTGCTGCTGCACTCTTCAGATTCGGCAGGGAGCCGGCACACGAGGCCACGCCCCCCATCCAGGGGCAGAGATCAGTGCGCTAAGAGGCAGCATTCTGTGTCTTCCTCCAGGCCCGCACGCCATTCGCTCCCTCCCTTCCGGACATGGCCTCCTTTGCGGAGGGAGGGAGGGTGCGAATGGCGTGCGGGCCTGGAGGGAGACACAGAATGCTGCCTCTTAGCGCGCTGATCTCTGCCTCTGGATGGGGGGGGGCGTGGCCTTGCGCGCTGGCTCCCTGCCGAATCTGAGGAGTGCAGCGGCAGGGAATACGGTCCCGATGGAGGGGGAGGACCCGGAGTGACATCTGGAGCTTCTTGATGAGGTGAATCCTGGATAGCGCCTCCGAATCCGGGCGCCTCCAAAGCTCCCTCTTGCTCTGGTATCAGAGTGGGAGGACCCACAGGCCCCACCCCTTCGCCCTTCGTGACGGACGAGAGCGAAGCTACTCCCTCCCTCCGCAAAGGAGGCCATGTCCAGAAGGGAGAAAGGGAGAAGAGGGCCAGGTCCTCGGGATTGGACCCAGGCACCCTCCCCACAACCAACACACCCAACTCCCCCTTGGAATTCGCAAGTTCCGAGAGCTGGGAGAGACCACAGGGGCCGGCCCCGGCGTTTTTTGTTTCGAATTTTTTTGGTCCATGATCTGCGCCCCCCTTGGCTTACGCCCCTAGGCCATGGCCTACGTTGGCCTTATGGGTAATCCAGGCCTGCCTCTTGGCTTGGCATCACCTTGCTATCATGCTTCCAAGCTGGATCTACGTATATAGCAAGCAATTATTCTTACAGCAGTCTGATATCCTCGCTGGACTGGGTGCTTACCCTGGGCAGGTTGGCTCTGTGGTGTGGTTTTTACCAAATTGTGAAATCGCGGTATCTTCTCACATCATTAACACTTGTTTGTTTTAATGTTGTTTTATGCAAATCGCCCGGAGCATCTGTGACGGAGGGCGATTAACAAATAATAAATTGAATGAATCATAGGTACAAAACCCAAAATGAAATATGTTGGAGTAGAAGTTAGAGGTGTAACATTTAATTTTTGCAATCAGGTCATGGAGTTGTAAAAATAATAATGGACAAAAAACGTGATCGGGGGGGGGGGGTCCCTTTGCCCAGTCATACTGCCCTATTGTACTCTTAACAGCCATGGCTGCAGCTTGTAGAGTTGAGATTTGTAGTTTGGTGGGACACTAGTTGAGAATATACTTGTGCATAAGTCAAGTTCATTTATAAGTTGAGGCCAGACTTTGTGCTCAAAATTATGGAATTCGAAAAGACTGACTAAGCCCAGCATCACTCCTCAAAGAGGGGAAAGAGCAAAAGCCACCCTGGGAGCCAGTTGGTCACCACAACCTATTATTTTTCAACCCACGCATTCAGAAAGACTAGAAGGAGCACCACAGTGGAGGGAAGAGAAGGGAATAGCATGCTTCTTTTAGTTTTCTCTGGACTGACTCAGCTCTTGCTTTCCCTCACTTTAATCAGAGAACTTTACTCAGAGAGGTACAGTACTTACATTGAGAGGAGCCCCTGCTGGTTCAGTGGGTTAAACCACTGAGCTGCTGAACTTGCTGACTGAAAGGTTGCCGGTACAAATCTGGGGAGCAGGGTGAGCTCCCACTGTTAGCCCCAGCTCTTGCCAACCTAGCAGTTTGAAAACATGCAAATGTGAGTAGATCAATAGGTACTGCACAGGCGGGAAGGTGACGGCACTCCATGCACTCATGCCGGCCACATGACCTTGGAGGTGTCTATGGTCAATGATGGCTCTTTTGCTTACAAATGGAGATGAGCACCAACCCCCAGAGTCAGACAAGACTGGACTTAATGTCAAGGGAAAACCTTTACCTTTACTTACTTACATTGACCTATCAATAAGTTGACACAAGGTTAGGGGCCATCATTTTTACTAATATTTCTAGACATTACTGTAACGAGATACATTATGTGCAGGATCTCTCACAAAACTACAAATCCCAAATCCCATAGCATGAATCTGAAATTCGAGGTGTTTTGGATTTCAGTTGTGGCTTCTAGGAACTGAAATCCAAAACACTTGGCATACCAAATGGTTGTAACCACTTTCATTAGATGTTGCCCTGGAATCGTAGTGCTAAACCTGTGCGCTAGTAAATAATGCAAAAATTAGAGAAACTGCAGATGGCAACCTCCATCTCTGTAGAGGCATTCTCCTTTTGGACAAAAAAGGAATGTCTTATCGAAAGGTATGTCTTTTACAGCACATGCATGCATCATCTAAAGCCATAGAGTTCTGTTTTCTAACTTGAGATGTACTGCGTATTCCTATAAGCACAATAAATTGACAGATAAGGTGTGCAATCAAGTGGCCCTTGGGGAGCATCCAAGGAAGGCACAGGATACTGCAAACTGGAACCTTTGTGAAGATTTATCTTGACCAATTGTACACAATAACGCTGTTGGCTTCTCCTATTTCCTTCACCAGAGGGGGAAATATATCTTGGCTTCTAGCAGGTTGTTGGTGTTTCTAGAACTACACATAAAAGTTCCAAAGTATAGGAACTGTGACATTTCTTTGCTAAGCATTAATTCTTTTCTATGTAGCTGCATAATATGCTTATTCCATATATAAATAAATACATCAATATGTGTATCTACTGATTTCGCTTTTGAATTTTTGGCACTGTCTGTCAGAGATTGGGGACAAGAGCTGAAATGCTAAAACAAAATCTAGACATTTTAATTTACGTAATAATTTAAATTACAATAACCTTCACAAAAATATATCATCTGCAATTTGTCTTGGTTTTATCTGTTTCATATAACCCAATTTTTTCTTCGTGGGCTCTGTAAATGCACACTTATGAAGCCTGCGCGCCAAAGCAGGCTCTAACGGAAACTCCCCTAGTTTGAATTTTTCAAGTTTTGGCGGTAACCCTGCTCAGCTTCCCCAGAGGGCATAAAAGCTGCTTCGCGCGCACCTCCTACATTCCTTTGTTTTCTGCCACATGGCTAATATCGGAACTTCTCCTAGCGGTTCGTTCTCCTAGAGAGTTTGTGTTCTAGTGGTTCGTTCTCTTGGATATGTCCACGACGAGTTTCAAGCACTGCGTTGCTTGTTCGAAGAAGATCCCGGACTCTGACGGCCACTTGAAGTGTCTCCGGTGCCTTGGCGAGACCCACATCGTTGCCTCGTGTGTACACTGCCAGGCACTCACTGCACAGTCTTGGAAGAGCAGGGTGCAGCGTCTTCGAGCCATTCTCTACAAAGAGGCCCTTGCCCCTGTTTCGATGGCGACGGCTGTCCCATCGACATCTTCGACGAGGAAGACCGCAGCGGACGCTCCAGTTCCCTCGACGTCGAGCTCTCTCCCGGCCGAGAAGAAGCACACATCGAAGTCAAAGTCTATGACGTTGACAAAGACGTTGAAGCCAAAGAAGCCGACGCGCACGGTGACCACTGAGACCGTGCAGCCGACACGCCCCCGACCGCCGTCGGTGAGCTCTGTCGCTTCCAGCCTGTCCCAGAGATCGGCCATCTCAATGACTCCCTCCACCAACGCCATGAG
Organism: Anolis apletophallus; assembly: GCA_030556195.1. Taxonomy (NCBI): domain Eukaryota; kingdom Metazoa; phylum Chordata; class Lepidosauria; order Squamata; family Anolidae; genus Anolis; species Anolis apletophallus. The sequence goes on along the minus strand of JARBWK010000006.1, from coordinate 131,942,865 downwards.
AATCGCCTTCAGGAGGTCGAGTGAGGAGGCCCGCAGGGTAGTGACGCAGCAACAAACTGTGCCACCGACTCAGGGAAAATCTTTGGAGGCGGCTGCTTCAAGGCCTTCGTCCCCGAAGAGGCATCGACTGCAGTCTTCTTTGCCCTCAACGTCGTCGACCTGCCCGGTCTTCAAGAGAATCCAGCCTCAGGGTGCCCTGGTCCCTCACCTCCCCCTGCTGTAGTAGTACAGTCCTTCTGGAAGACTCCTTCGTCCATCCCCCCGACCTCGAGGCGTATCGAGGCCTGGGTACAGGACAGACGAGCAGGACAAGGAGTGGCTCAAGCACCACCCAGCTCCCAACTCACTGGTGGTCAGAGCTTCCCAGTCTTCGGGCTGTGAGTCGTCAACGCCATCCGACCAAGAGGGGAAGAAGTTTGACGCAGTAGGCCAAAAAATCTATTCCGGCGGCCTGCTGTTGACCAAGATGGCCAATTACACTGCATGTATGGGGGCCTACCAATAGGTCCTTTGGGAAAAGGCCATGCCCCTTTTCCAGGGACTTCCTGCAGAATAGAAGGCCACACTGACGACCTTGGCGCAGGAGGCGAACTCCCTGACACACCACCAAATACTGATGGCCAGACACACCGGGGAGAGAGGACATTCTATAAAATTATTTATTTAATATTATTAAATGTGCACCTAAGCAGGTTTCTTAAATCTGCTTCGGCACACAATTAAGTGCTGTCTGGAAGCAGCCTCAGTTCTGCAGATGTTCTTGTGTTTTACACAACCTCCCTTTATTTTAATAGAGTTTCCACATGAGTGGCATCTAAACTATTGTGAACAATATGTTTTAGATACAAACTTAATTACTTTTTAAAAAATTCATTACAGGAGTGAAAATTGCCAGATGTCCAAGCTGGGTTCAGAAAAGGGAGAGGTATTAGAGATCATATTGCAATCATAACATTGGATTATAGAGCTCTGCAAAGAGTTTCAGCAAAAGAAAATCACCCTGTGCTTTATAGGTCATACTAGCTTGGGGACCCGGCCCTGCCCGGGTCATTTGAGAAGTGCAGCAGGATGTAGAGTGGGTCATGGGGGCTCTGTGTGCCAAGTTTAGTCTTGATCCATCATTATTGGGAGTTGCAGTGGTATCATGAAATTACTGAAGGTAGTGCAAGTCCCATCATCTCTGTGTGTCCCGTCCCCCCCAAAGTGTAGTAGGATGTAGATTGGGTCATGGGGGCTCTGTGTGCTAAGTTTGGTCTGTATTGGTGAATGGATGAGGGATGCATTGTTTTTCGGAAGTGAGTGAAGGTACTTCAAGTCCCATCATCCGTGGTCCGTCTCACAGTAAACTGCACCAGGCTGTAGAGTGGGTCATGAGGGCTCTGTGTGCCAGATTTGGTGTTGATCAGTCATTGGATTAGGTTTGTAGCAGGATTGGGAAGTGAGGGAAGGTACTGCAAGTCCCATCATCCATATTCTGTCCCCCTCCAAACTTCAGTAGGATGTAGAGTGGGTCACTGGGGCTCTGTGTGCCAAGTGTGGACTTTCTCGGTGTTTGTTGGGGGCCACAGTGGTCTGTGGGAACAGAGGGGTGTAAAAGTACTACAAATCCCATCATCCATTGTCAGTCCTCCCCCAAACCTCACCAGGACGTGAAGGCAGTCATAGGGGTTATGTATGGCAAGTTTGGTCTCGATCAGTGATTGGATGAGGGTTGCAGCGGACTTTGGAAGTGAGTAGAGGCACTTCAAGTCCCATCATCCATGGCCCACCCTCCTCCGAACTGCACCAGGACGTAGAGTGGGTCATGGGGGCTGTGTGCTGAGTGTGGTCTGTATTGGTCCGTTTGGTGGCCTCAGTGGTCTGTGGGAACCAGAGTCTTGGAAAGTACTACAAATCCCATAATACGTGGGTCATGCCATAGGGGGGGTTATGTGTACCAAGTTTGGTGCAGGTCCATCACCCGCGCTGGTCGCTGTGGCCTGTGAAAGTGGCTGCCACATATCCGCCCTGGCCTGTGAAAGTGGCTGCCACATATCCGCCCCTGGCCTGTGAAAGTATACCGGTGTAAAACAGAAAGGAGTAAAAAAATGGAAAAGGCCTGCATGGAATGGATTCTGGGTTGCTGGCTTTTCCCCTCAGTGGGAAGAAATCCTGTTGTTTGAATGTAGAGGCCTGGACTCTGGGTTGCTGGCTTTTTCCCCTCAGTGGGAAGAAATCCTGTTGTTTGAATGTAGAGGCCTGGACTCTGGGTTGCTGGCTTTTTTCCCCTCAGTGGGAAGAAATCCTGTTGTTTGAATGTAGAGGCCTGGATTCTGGGTTGCTGGCTTTTTTTCCCCTCAGTGGGAATAAATCCTGTTGTTTGAATCTAGAGGCCTGGATTCTGGGTTGCTGGCTTTTTTACCTCAGTGGGAAGAAATCCTGTTGTTTGAATGTAAAGGCCTGATTCTGGGTTGCTGGCTTTTTCCCCTCAGTGGGAAGAAATCCTGTTGTTTGAATGTAGAGGCCTGGACTCTGGGTTGCTGGCTTTTCCCCCTCAGTGGGAAGAAATCCTGTTGTTTGAATGTAGGCCTGGATTCTGGGTTGCTGGCTTTTTCCCTCAGTGGGAAGAAATCCTGTTGTTTGAATCTAGAGGCCTGGATTCTGGGTTGCTGGCTTTTTTCCCCTCAGTGGGAAGAAATCCTGTTGTTTGAATGTAAAGGCCTGGATTCTGGGTTGCTGGCTTTTTACCCCTCAGTGGGAAGAAATCCTGTTGTTTGAATGTAAAGGCCTGGATTCTGGGTTGCTGGCTTTCCCCTCAGTGGGAAGAAATCCTGTTGTTTGAATGTAAAGGCCTGGATTCTGGGTTGCTGGCTTTTCCCCTCAGTGGGAAGAAATCCTGTTGTTTGAATGTAAAGGCCTGGATTCTGGGTTGCTGGCTTTTTCCCCTCAGTGGGAAGAAATCCTGTTGTTTGAATGTAAAGGCCTGGATTCTGGTTTGCTGGCTTTTTTCCCTCAGTGGGAAGAAATCCTGTTGTTTGAATGTAAAGGCCTGGATTCTGGGTTGCTGGCTTTTTTCCCTCAGTGGGAAGAAATCCTGTTGTTTGAATGGAGGCCTGGATTCTGGGTTGCTGGCTTTTTTTCCCCTCAGTGGGAAGAAATCCTGTTGTTTGAATCTAGAGGCCTGGATTCTGGGTTGCTGGCTTTTTTCCCCTCAGTGGGAAGAAATCCTGTTGTTTGAATCTAGAGGCCTGGATTCTGGGTTGCTGGCTAATCAGTGGCTATCAATGCCCTCTGTCTGGTGCCTTAGAATTTTGGAGTGGCGAGGCTGTCCAATCAAAGGACTTTATGCAAATAGCTGCCACATATCCGCCCTTCCGCCCTTCCGCCCTCCGCATACACACACACATACACACATACACACATACAAACATTCCGTTTTATAAAGGTATACAGAGCATACCTTTATAAAATGTGCATATTTTGAAAACTTATGGATTGTTATAAAAGAAATGGGTGTGTCACAATATTTTATTGTCCTGATTCACAATCTATATGCAGATCAAGAAACACCAGTAGGAATAGAATATGGAGAAAAGTAACAAAGTGAGTCAGGCAAGGCTGCATTTTATCACAAAATCTATTGAATTTTTATGCAGAACATTTATGGAAAGCTGCACTAGACTCAAAGGAAGGAAGCATAACATTGGAAAAAGGAACATTAACAATTTATGATATGCAGATGATACAACATATGTAGCTGCAAACAACAAAGGTTAAGGAAATCTAAGAAACGAAGCAGGGTTAACCTTATGGAAACCAAAATAGTAACCACAGATTATTACAGTTTTAAAGTGAACAATAGAGACAATGAAGTGCACACTTTTGATACTTTAGCTCAGTCAAAAATCAAAATGGAGACTATAGACAAGAAATCAGGAGACGACTGAAGTCTGGAAAGAACAATTGTGAAAAAATTAATCAGGATCTTCAAATGTAAAGACACATAGTTTAATAACACAATCAGAATACACATATCATATATCCCATTGTTATTTATGATTATGAAAACTGGACAGTGAAAAACAAATTATTAGGAAGATAATCAATTCATTTGAAATATGGTGCTGGAGGAGGATGCTATGGAAATAAATGAGTCCTGGACCGAGTTAGAGCTGATTTCTCACTAGAAACCAGAATGACGAAATGAGGGCTATTGTACATTGAGCATACATGACATGACCTATTAGAAAATAAGATCATATTTGACAAACTGGGAGACAATAAGAAGCAATATCACATTACAAATTGGTAAACTTAGTCAATCACTGCCTTATATGTGATTTATTGTGCAAATTATGGTTTGCCTTCTCCATTTGGTCTTCTGCCAAATTGCTATCTTGTTTGCATTGTTAGAAAATCTATAGGGTTCGATTTTTTCAGGGGCGGGGATTAATTCTTTCACTTTCAGCTTGCCACCTGAAGGAAGATGAAGATATGCTTGCACAAGAGACGATGTGCCTCTAGATGGCAATAGATCTAAAGTCATAACTTGAGTCTCTTGGGGTTTTCTCTTTTCACGTCTTTCCCCCTCTGTGTGGCCTCCTCTGGACCAATACTCAGATTACACATTTTTCTTCTCTATCATGTTTCCTCCCAGATTTAAAATTCATTTTAATAAAGTTCTTTTCACTTAAGGCGGTAGTTTCTTGGTGATTCCACATAATTAATTATATTTCTTACCTGCCTTTCTTCATGGCTCGAGGTGGGTTACAGAACAATTAAAACACATAAACACTGTAAAAAGAACACAAATACATACATTAAAATGTCCCTCTATAAAAGCTACACACCAAAACATTTCTCTGTAAAATATGTATTAAAATACGTACTCAAAACAGAAAGGACATGTTTAAAGACTATCTGGATAGACCTGCCTGAAGAGATGTAAGCTAAAAAAAATGCTTAAAGACTATCTGGAGATGTAAGCTAACAAAATGCCACATCTGTACTGTGATCCTCTTTTGGTGACAACATCAAGAACCCCTGGGGTTGCGAGACCACAAGTTCCAGGACTTTGTGCAGAAAGGGAAGATTGGAAACTGTGCCGTTGCTCCCGAGCTATAGATGCCTAGTAAAGGGCAAGGACGTGGTCTTTCTATACCAGGGGATAGCCTATTTGGGGCAGTATTTCTAACATTGTGTTGGAAATTAAGTAACCAGAAGACATTTGCCTCTAAAGAAGTGAAACCATCTAAGATTTGTACATTTTGAAATCGCTATGCTGTTGTGACAATAAACCATTCAAGTTCTTGTTCCTCAAAAGTCTCTCTGTGTGGTGTTCCAGCCTAGTGGTCATAGACAGACACCGGGGGTTCCAGCTGCCCCGGGGGTTCCAGCTGCCCAGGGTCAGAATGGGGATGATGGGTGGCCAGATGGGTACGAGACTGCAGATGAAGATTTAGCCTGGGATGATGGATGGTTACATGGATATGGGCCTGAGGATGGGGTTAATGGTGACTCCATGGAAGTTAGTTCTGAATTCGACAGTGAGAGGCCCAGCGACCTTGATTCCCACGAGAACTTCTGCACTCCCTTGCCGGGCGAGCATTCTGAGGATAGGGAGGATTGAGTTTCCCAGCATGATAGCGATGAACCTGGGGCTGTTAATGGGGAGGAATTTGACAGGAGGGCCAGCATCCGATCCTCCCGGAGAGGTTGGAGTTTGAGAAAGGGGGTGCGTTGGTCACATAGAAAATAGATTCTTTTATTAGACCGGGCTGGGAGGGTTTTCGCCAGACCTGAAGCTACGTTCAGCTTGGAAGGACTCATGCTCAAGACTCTCTAAGTTCATGTCTGACCGCAGGAGTGGTTTGCCTTGTTACCGTATCTTGTTCCTTGGGATTTAAGTCATCCTGACTTGCCAGCTACAGAACTTTCTTGGACTATCATTGGATTTATTCGAGTTGCCTTGCATCTTTCTACTTTTGGACTATTACTTATTCTAAATAAACATACATTTATTGCATCTGCCTGGTGTGTGTGATCTAGGGGGGGCTGTCCGCGATCTGAGGTGCAACACTCAGTGACATCATTTTGATAATACAAGCCTCCTAATAAACGGACCTTTACAAAGAGGTGGCAGCGGTGCCCTGCCACGGTTTTAAAACAGCCTTCCTTCACAAATTGGTGGCAGCAAGAATACAAATTTGGTGGCAGCAAGATTAGTAGAAAGATCTTAAAGTGAAGTCGCTAGCTATCAGCGGCAAAGTCTTCACAGACAGGCTTAAAGGCTCACCGTCCAGGGTAGGCAGCCAGCACCCACTCAACCCAGGGCAACCCAGCCATAGGATCTCCGTCTTCGATGGGTTCACCTTCAACCGGCTGGCACGCAGCCATCCAGTCACAGCTTCGAGGCATTGATGGAAACAATCGGGTACGGTGTCCGGCCCCTTCATATGATGATGGCCCCTTCTACGCTGCCATAAAACATCCAGATTATATAGTGGTGTATTCATTTATTTATTTATTTAAAACTTTTGTACCCCGACCTTCTCACCTCTATCGAGGGACTCAGACCGGCATAACAGCAAAAATTCAATGCTATACAATTTAAAAACAACTACAACAACGTATTAAAATACATAAAACCCCAGCATAAAACCACTTTGCCATTAAAACAATTCCACTCAATCTGTAAACGTGGTCATACATTCAGACAACAGCCAATCTCAGCCTATTCTGGGAAGGCTTGGTTCCACATCCAGGTCTTCACCAGCCTCCTATAGGACAACAGAGAGGGGGCAGATCTAGCATCACTTGGGAGAGAGTTCCACAGCCGAGGGGTGACCGCAGTGAAGGCCCTGTCTCTCCTCCCCACCAGTCGTGCTTGCGAAGCCGGCGGGACCGAGAGCAGGGCCTCTCCGGAGGATCTTAATGTTCTTGATGGTTCGTAGGGGAGAATCCGTTCGGACAGTTAAACTGGGTCAGAACCATATAGGGTTTTGTAGGTTAAAACCAGCACTTTGAATTGTGCCCGGAAGCTATTTGGCAGCCAGTGGAGCTGGCGCAGCAAGGGAGTTGTATGCTCCCTGTGCCCCACTCCTGTTAGTAACCTGGCTGCCGAACGTTGGACTAATTGCAGCTTCCGAGCAGTCTTCAGAGGCAACCCCACGTAGAGAGCGTTGCAGTTGTCTATTCGGGATGTAACCAGAGCATGGACCACCGTGGCCAAGTCAGACTTCCCAAGGTACGGACGCAGCTGGCGCACAAGCTTTAACTGTGCAAAAGCTCTCCCGGCCGTCGCCGAGACCTGGGGCTGCAGGCTCAGCGATGAATCCAGGATCACTCCCAGACTGCGAACCTGTGTAGATTTATACTATTTATTTATTTATTTATTTCCGGCATTTTACCCCACTCTTCTCAACCCCCGAGGGGGGATTCAGAGCGGCTTCCAAAAAGGCACAATTTGATGCCAACACAGTAAAACACAGTAAAACACAATATAAAGCCCTCCAAAACATTACACATTTTAATACATTAAAATACAATTACATCAACATATCATACATATTCATTTAAGTTTTTTTAAAAAACCAAAAAAAACCCCAGTGTTCCGTCCATAAAAAGCATTGAGCCCTATTCATCAACTTTCCATTAAAATCCAGTCTAAAATTCTGCCTTGTGCTAGTGTGCAAACGCCTGGTCCCATAGCCAGGCTTTTACTTTTTTCCTGAATGTCAGGAGGGATGGAATTGATCGTATGTCGCTAAGAAGCGTATTCCACAGATGGGGAGCCACCACTGAGAAAGCCCTTTCCCTCGTCCCCACCAGCCGCATTTGAGAAGTTGGCGGAAGTGAGAGCAGGGCCTCCCTGGATGATCTTAAATTATGAGGTGGGACGTAGAGGCTGATGCATTCAGACAAGTAAGCTGGGCCAGAACCGTATAGAGCTTTAAAGGTCAAAACCAGCACTTTGAATTGAGCTCGGAAGTGGACAGGCAGCCAGTGGAGCTGACACAACAGGGGGGTGGTATGCTCCCTGTATGTAGCTCCAGTTAGTAATCTGGCTGCCGCCTGTTGGACTAGATGTAATTTCCGAACTGTCTTCAAAGGCAGCCCCACGTAGAGTGCGTTGCAGTAATCTATTCGGGATGTGACCAGAGCGTGGACGATCGTGGCCAAGTCAGACTTCCCAAGGTACGGGCGCAGCTGGCCACCCAGTTCAAAGCAGGTAAATGTGGATTATATACTTTGATAATCTGGATTATATGGCAGTGTGGAAGGGGCATGACTGTAAAGCCCTCAGGTGAGTTAAGTGTAGGCTGCAGTTACTGTTTTTTTTCCTCTCTTTTTTAAAGGATGTAGCCTTATTCTTTAGGGCAGTGTTTCCCAACCAGTGTGCCGGGGCACACTAGTGTGCCGTGAGCGATCATCAGGTGTGCCGTGGGAAATTGGAACCTCCAATACCCTTTCTTCCCCCTCCTGCCAAACACTCTCTGGGTGTAGGTGAACTAAAACTTCCAAACTCAAGGTCAATTCCCAAGCAAACCCTTTCGGTACTTTCTGTTGGTAATGAGAGTTCAATATGCCAAGTTTGGTTGAATTCATTGTTGCAAGAGTTCAGGATGCTCTTTGATTGTGTGTTACCTATAAATCCCAGAAACTGTAACTCCCCAAATGTCAATGTCTATTTTCCCCAAACTCCATCTGCGTTCACATTTGGGCATATTGAGTATTCATGCCAAGTTTGGTCCTGATCCAACATTGTTTCAGTCCAGTGCTCTATGGATATAGGTGAACTACAACTCCAAAACTCAAGGTCAATGCCCACCAAACTCTTATAGCATTTTCTCTTGGTTATGAGAGTTCTGTGTGGGAAGTTTGTGTCTTTCTGCCATTCCTGCCAGGATATTTATGTTGTGTTCATCAAAACAGGTCCAGGTTTCACGCTGAGTGTATAAATATATTTAAAAACATATTAACTATATGTATGACTGTGTTAGAGTGTCATTTTGTGTCATTTTGGTTGATGGTGTGCCCCAAGATTTTGTAAATGTAAAAAATGTGCCGCGGCTCAAAAAAGGTTGAAAAACACTGCTTTATCTATATATATATAAAGGAAGAGTCGTCATGGAAAGACCGTCCCAAACAGAGAAACCTTACAACGCAGAGACACCAAACTTGCCAACAGAAATAGGCCTCAAGCAAGGTACGTTTGTAGCAAAGAAACCTTTCCCCCCAAAACCTAAAAGGCCCCCAAAACAACGAGTAAAAAAACCGACATTTCCCAGAATCCTCCAGGGCTGCCAACGACTTTCCCAGCCTCTACATTCTGACAACATGATTGGCTGCCAATAAGGGCGGATTTGCATAATTCCTGTACTGGCCAGCCAACATGAACATTCCGACCCATAATAAACTGTTAGAGGAGGATAAGGCAAAGGGCTGAGGCACAAACACAAACACCCAATTCACTTCACACAGAAACAATTCCAACCCTTACATGCAGGTCCTTCTCAAAAAATTAGCATATAGTGCTAAAGTTCATTATTTTCCATAATGTAATGATAAAAATTAAACTTTCATATATTTTAGATTCATTGCACACCAACTGAAATATTTCAGGTCTTTTTTTGTTTTAATACTGATGATTGTGGCATACAGCTCCTGAAAACCCAAAAATCCTATCTCAAAAAATTAGCATATTTCACCTGACCAATAAAATAAAAGTGTTTTTCAAAAAAAAAAGTCAACCTTCAAATAATTATGTTCAGTTATGCAATCAAAACTTGGTCGGGAATCCTTTTGCAGAAATGACTGCTTCAATGCAGCATGGCATGGAGGCAATCAGCCTGTGGCAGTGCTGAGGTGTTATGGAGGCCCAGGATGCTTCGATAGCGGCCTTAAGATCATCCAGAGTGTTGGGTCTTGCGTCTCTCAACTTTCTCTTCACAATATCCCACAGATTCTCTATGGGGTTCAGATCAGGAGAGTTGGCAGGTCAATTGAGCACAGTAATACCATGGTCAGTAAACCATTGACCAGTGGTTTTGGCACTGTGAGCAGGTGCCAGGTCGTGCTGAAAAATGAAATCTTCATCTCCATAAAGCTTTTCAGCCGATGGAAGCATGAAGTGCTCCAAAATCTCCTGATAGCTAGCTGCATTGACCCTGCTGCCCTTGATAAAACACAGTGGGCCAGCACCAGCAGCTGGCATGGCACCCCACACCATCACTGACTGTGGGTACTTGACACTGGACTTCAGGCATTTTGGCATTTCCTTCCCCCCAGTCTTCCTCCAGACTCTGGCACCTTGATTTCCGAATGACATGCAAAATTTGCTTTCATCAGAAAAAAGGACTTGGGCCCACTTAGCAACAGTCCAGTGCTGCTTCTCTGTTGCCCAGGTCAGGCGCTTCTGCCGCTGTTTCTGGTTCAAAAGTGGCTTGACCTGGGGAATGCGGCACCTGTAGCCCATTGTGCATGGTGGCTCTTGATGTTTCTACTCCAGACTCAGTCCACTGCTTCCGCAGGTCCCCCAAGGTCTGGAATCGGTCCTTCTCCACAATCTTCCTCAGGGTCCGGTCACCTCTTCTCGTTGTGCAGCGTTTTCTGCCACATTTTTCCCTTCCCACAGACTTCCCATTGAGGTGCCTTGATACAGCACTCTGGGAACAGCCTATTTGTTCAGACATTTCTTTCTGGGTCTTACCCTCTTGCTTGAGGGTGTCAGTGATGGCCTTCTGGACAGCAGTCAGGTCGGCAGTCTTACCCATGATGGCGGTTTGGAATAATGAACCAGGCTGGGAGTTTTTAAAAGCCTCAGGAATCTTTTGCAGGTGTTTAGAGTTAATTAGTTGATTCAGATGATTAAGTTAATAGCTCATTTAGAGGACCTTTTCTTGATATGCTACTTTGTTGAGATAGGATTTTTGGGTTTTCAGGAGCTGTATGCCAAAGTCATCAGTATTAAAACAAAAAGAGACCTGAAATATTTCAGTTGGTGTACAATGAATCTAAAATATATGAAAGTTTAATTTTTATCATTACATTATGGAAAATAATGAACTTTAGCACTATATGCTAATTTTTTGAGAAGGACCTAGAACATAAGAACATAAGAGCCATGCTGAATCGGACCTCAGCCCATCTAGTCCAGCATTCTGTATCACACAGTGGCCCACCAGTTGTACACGGGGATCTCGAGCAGAAGGGAGGCAAAACCCTGACCTGCTCCCGACCCCGCACAACCAGTACCCAGGGAAATCCTGCCTACCTCAACCAACTCCGAGGTGGCACTTGAATGTCCTTTTCAGTAACTACTGATTCCCTTGGTATCCATGAATCTGTCTAATCCTGCCTTGAAGCTGTCCAGGCTGACAGCTGTCACAACCTCCTCTGGAAGTGAGTTCCATAACCCAATGACCCTCTGGGTGAAGAAATATTTCCCTTTATTAGTCCTAATTTTCCTACCTTGGAGCTTCAGGGAGTGCCCTCTAGTCCTAGTGTTTTGTGACAAAGAAAATAATTTTTCTTTATTCACCTTTTCTATCCCATGCATGATTTTATACACTTCGAACAAGTCACCTCTTAAACGCCGTCTTTCAAGGCTGAAAAGACCAAGGCGTTGCAACCTGGTTTCATAAGGGAGCCGCTCCATCCCTTGGATCATTCTTGTTGCCCTTTTCTGTACCTTTTCCAGTTCCGTTATATCCTTCTTAAGGTGCGGAGACCAGAATTGTACACAGTACTCCAAATGTGGCCTTACCATCGATTTGTAGAGAGGTAATACAACATTTGCCGACCAATTTTCAATTCCCTTCCTGATCATGCCAAACATAGAATTTGCTTTTTCACTGCTGCAGCGCACTGGGTTGACATCTTCATTGAGCTGTCCACCAAGACCCCAAGATCCCTTTCCTGGTTTGTCTCGGAAAGCTTTGACCCCATCAATTTGTAGGTGTAGTTGGGGTTCTTTGCCCCGATGTGCATGACTTTACACTTGTTTAGGTTAAAATGCATTTGCCACTTTGTTGCCCATTCACTCAATTTCAAGAGATCTTTCTGGAGCTCTTTGCAATCAGTTTCATTTTTAACTATCCTGAACAATTTAGTGTCGTCTGCAAACTTTGCTACCTCAGAATTCACTCCTACATCCAGATCATTAATGAATAAATTAAAAAGTAACGGACCCAAAACTGAACCTTGGGGTACACCACTTCTCACCTCTTTCCACCCAGAGAAATGTCCGTTTATTACCACCCGTTGTTTCCTACAGTTTAGCCAGGTTCCAGCAGGACAGGCTCTCTAGCCTTTTGGCAACCATCCTAAGAGAAGGAAAACTCTGATTTCAAACCCGGGCAGATGGTGCTCGTCTAACCCTGTAAGGTCAACCATCTAAGAGAAGGAAACTCGAACCAAACCTACGACCTGAGGACCTCGCTGCCACCGTCCAAGCTTGCTAGGCCCGGCAGACGAACCTTGGTTTAAAGGGTGAGGCCAGTTCTGTGCACGCTGCGCTCCACCAGAAAAATCCATTGCACAGGCTCGAAGGACACATCCAACTTCCGAAAAAGCCCTGTAGCGATAGGCGAGGGACGAAACGGTAGGTGTAAAGATGCACTGGAAGCCGCAGACCCAACCCTGCATGCAGGCGGTTCAGGACTTTGGTCGCTCGAGACTGACCTGGGAGATGACAGTCTTGTTCGGCAGCATCCTGAACGACCAAGCAGCCTTTTTTAAGGAGAGCACTGCTTGCTCCATATGGAGAGGGGCCTAGAAAAGGTGGCCTAACTAAAGCTCATCCCCGTCCTCCTGGTTGGCTAGCCGCGGCCAACGGGCATTTTCTGATGCGGTCGAACAAAGACAAAGAAACAAAGGCCAACACCTGCCTGCAAAGGTGCAAATAGACTGACACTTGCATGCTGGAACATCAGAACCATGCAAGATTCTGCAGATAGTGGACGTCCTGAGCGTCGTTCTGCTCTAATAGCCCATGAACTATCACGGCTTAACATTGACACGCCGAATGGGTCTCGAAGAGAAACGACAACGCAGAAAGAACCGCAACTTGGGAAAAAACATCACCCAAGGAGACTTTCTGCTGCGCTTTCTGCAACCGAACTTGCCTATCTCAGATTGGCCTTTTTTAGCCATCAACGCGCTTGTAAAAAGCGTGGGATGAGTCCTTCCTGAATCTTCGTTCGCGAAGTAATGCCGAGAGAGCCAGGTTCCAGGACCTGTACTCAGACTTTCTTGCATCTCCTAAATAGGGCACAGCAACGCAACATGGCATTAGATGATGCAACATGGCTAGACCCCTTCCAGTCCGGCTTCCGTTCGGGGCACGGGACGGAGACGGTTCTGGTCTCCATCACAGACCAACTCCGCTGCCAGCTCGACCAAGGCGGGTCTGCGCTGCTCGTGTTATTGGACCTCACGGCAGCGTTTGACACGGTCGACCACAATCTATTGATCCACCGCCTGGCCGTGGCTGGAGTGAGGGGGACAGCCCTTAAATGGCTGATCTCCTTCTTCCACCAGCGGTCTCAGCGTGTGAGGAGGGGCGAGGTGGTCTCCGAGGGCTCCCCACTACTCTGTGGGTCCCCAGGGGCCATTCTCTCCCCCTGTTATTTAACATCTACATGCAGCCGCTTGCACAGCTGGTGCGGAGTTATGGGCTGGAGTGTCACCCAGCTCATTCTGAGGATGGAGGGCAGGCCGGGTTCTGTCCCCGATAATTTCCAACACTGCCTCGAAGCCGTTACTGGATGGCTGCGAGCCAGTAGGTTGAGGGTGAATCCGGCGAAGACGGAGATCTTGTGGCTGGGTCGCCCGGGTGATGTTAATGTCCAGCTTCCGAGCCTGGACGGTGCGGTGTTATGCCCATCGCCTTCCGTAAAGAGCCTGGGGTCCATTTGGACTCCCAGCTGACCATGGAGGCCCAGGTCTCTGCGGTCAGCAAGATCGCTTTTCATCTGCGACAGGCAAGGAGGCTGGCCCCTATCTCTCCCGAACGATCTGGCAACGGTGATCCAAGCCACAGTCATCTCAAGGCTGGATTACTGCAACGCGCTCTACGTTGGCCTTCCTCTGTCGGTGACCCGGAAGCTCAGGCTAGTGCAGAACACTGCCGCCCGGCTCCTGTCTGGCACGCCAGCTGGCGCCTCACATAACACCTGTTTTGCAGGATCTGCACTGGCTGCCAATTGAGCACCGGATCACCTTCAAAGTGTTGGTCCTCACCTTTAAGGCCTTACACGGCCTGGGGCCAGCGTATTTGAGGGACCGTCTCACCCCATATTGCCCTCCGAGATCACTTCGGTCTGAGGACTCCAATCTCCTGGAGATACCTTCAGCTAAACTCGCAAGGCTGACTGCTACCTGCCGGAGGGCGTTCTCTGTCATAGCACCTACGCTGTGGAACGCCCTCCCGGCCGGAACTCGGGCTATGAAGGACTTGCTCCCGTTTAGACGGGCCTGTAAAACATACCTGTTTAAGCAGGCCTTTGGTGAGTAAGTCCTGCCCATGCCCCGCCATCTATTCGTTCTTTTGAGGATGATGTGCTGTTCATTGTGTTAACTGTGTTATTAATTACTATACTGCTGTTGTTTTTAATTGTTTTTAACTGCTTATTGCCTGTATTTTACTGTGCCCTTCGGCTCCTGTAAGCCGCCACGAGCCTCAGGGAGTCGGCGGCATAGAAGCCCGAATAATAAATAAATAAATAAATAAACGCGTGCCGGGTAGAGCTAGTGGTATATATTTGTGTGTAGGTTTCCTTTCAGTCTGTCTAAATGCCTCAACCGTTTAACAAGGGGAGGGGGGCGGTTACCCCCATGTTTGGGAGAGGGGGGGGGGGCCTGCCAAGGAAAAGCCTGGATGGAGGAAGGAAGGCAGGCAGGCCCCTCAAGAGCCTGGGTGCAGGCCTCTGGTTTCCATGGCAACAGCAAACCTCTGTGAGATTGGGGTGTGGAGAGAGAGAGGGGAAGGTTGGTCACGTGGCCCGGAAGGCAGGCTCTCGGTCGCCCCCTCTGGCAGGAAGTGGAAGGGAGACGGCGAAGGAGGGAGATGGAGAGTGTGTGTGTGTATAGGAGAGAGAAGGCCGCGCGCCAGTGCGGGAGGGCGGGAGGGGGTTTGGTGCCGAAGAAGCCCCCACCCCCCTTTCTGTCTGTGTAGCGGTGCTGCTGGGCGTCAAGCGCGAAGGCCGCCGCTGCTGCTGCCACGGCCGAGGGGGCGCGGTTGTGGGCCGCTTGCTGCCGCTGGGCCCGGCTCCGCCCCCTCCCTGCCGCCGCCTCTCCCCGCCCCCTCCCCAGCCGGGCCTAGCCAGGTAAGCCGCCGGCTTGAGGGCCCACATTAGGGAGGGAGGGAGGGTAGGCCGCTCGCTCGCCCGCTCGGAAAGGGGGCTTTCCAGTAGGCCCTTGATTCGCCCGCCAGCGCTGTTTTGCGGGCGGCGCTTCTGACCCAGGTTGAGCATCCCTGGGCCAAATCCCTCAGGGGTTTGGGGGGAAGGGGGTTGTGCATGCAGAACGAGGCCCTTCGGAGCTGGGCCCCCCCCAAGGCGGAACCGCTGACACTTTTGAGCAGGCCTGGGCAAACTGTGGCCCTCCAGGTGTTTTGGACTCCAACTCCCACAATTCCTCACAGCCTCAGGCCTTTGGACTCCAACTCCCACAATTCCTCACAGCCTCAGGCCTTTGGACTCCAACTCCCACAATTCCTCACAGCCTCAGGCCTTTGGACTGGACTCCAACTCCCACAATTCCTCACAGCCTCAGGCCTTTGGACTCCAACTCCCACAATTCCTCACAGCCTCAGGCCTTTGGACTCCAACTCCCACAATTCCTCACAGCCTCAGGCCTTTGGACTCAACTCCCACAATTCCTCACAGCCTCAGGCCTTTGGACTCCAACTCCCACAATTCCTCACAGCCTCAGGCCTTTGGACTCCAACTCCCACAATTCCTCACAGCCTCAGGCCTTTGGACTCCAACTCCCACAATTCCTCACAGCCTCAGGCCTTTGGACTCCAACTCCCACAATTCCTCACAGCCTCAGGCCTTTGGACTTCAACTCCCACAATTCCTCACAGCCTCAGGCCTTTGGACTCCAACTCCCACAATTCCTCACAGCCTCAGGCCTTTGGACTCCAACTCCCACAATTCCTCACAGCCTCAGGCCTTTGGACTCCAACTCCCACAATTCCTCACAGCCTCAGGCCTTTGGACTCCAACTCCCACAATTCCTCACAGCCTCAGGCCTTTGGACTCCAACTCCCACAATTCCTCACAGCCTCAGGCCTTTGGACTCCAACTCCCACAATTCCTCACAGCCTCAGGCCTTTGGACTTCAACTCCCACAATTCCTCACAGCCTCAGGCCTTTGGACTCCAACTCCCACAATTCCTCACAGCCTCAGGCCTCTTCCTTTTCCCCTCAGCCGCTTAAGCGGAAGAGGCCTGAGGCTGTGAGGAATTGTGAGGAATGGAGTCCAAAAGTTGGAGTCCCTGGACCTGAGGGCCACAGTTTGCCCAGGCCTGGCTTTTGAGGGATTCCACACACGGCTGTGGCTGCAGGACATCCTCTGAGACAGCCTACCATTATGATGATAATGATGATGTTTATTTATACCTGCCTTCTCTCCCCAGAGGGGACTCAAAAGTGGCTTGTAAGAAAAGCATTAGCACAGAAATTGAAATACGCAAGTCTACAAGAATTAAACACAAACAATGCTAAAAATGCAGTTAGAAACCATTAAGTCATATTCAGACTTAAAAACCGCAACACCCCCGAACTAGATCTTAAGCACCTTTCTTTCAAAGCCTGTCTGAATCAAAAGGCCTCTGGAAGGACAGCAGGGAGGGGGCCGTTCTGGCTTCCCTGGGAAGAAGGGAGTCCCTGAGTTGAGGGGCAGCAGCCACTTAGAAGGAAGCCCCCCTCCCATTCCCACCAACCAAGTTTGAGATGGAGGTGGGACCGAGGTAGGGGGTTCTCCTGTTTGTATAAGGCAGGGGTGCTCACACTTTTCCAGCATGCGAGCTACTTATAAAACAACCAAGTCAAAATGATCTACCTACCTACTACTCAGAGAGCCATAAAAGCAAAATATTAGGAAATTTATTTCAGTGAGAGCCATATAATACATTTTAAGACTGAATTCAACTAAATGTGAGTATAATAAGCCCCTGAGCATTCCTCACAAATGGCACTTGAGCCATACACACTGTGCCTGTGATCTGCCTGGGATCTACCAGGACGCCCTTCGAGATCTACCAGGACACCCTTCGAGATCCACCAGTAGATCACGATCTACCTAATGAGCACCCCTGGTATCAGGGGATGCAGTTGGCCAGATAGCCTAGACCTGAGCCATCTGAGGCTTTAAAGATCCGAGCCAGCAGTTTGAATTTATTTATTTACTTTATTTATATTCCGCTCTTCTCACCTCGTAGGGGACTCAGAGCGGATTACAGGTACACATACTTAGCAGACAATCCCTGCCATTTCCACATACACACATATAGACGAACATAGGCAAACTCTGGCCACTAGAGGGAGCTGACGCACTCCTCATCTCTCAGCATTCCCAGCGTCCCTTGTTGTTCCCTCTGTATTCCTCAGCGTTCCTGGAGTTCTTTAATGGCCTCGTAATTCAGTCAAAATTTGCCTCCCCACTTAATGTGGTACCTTTATCTCCTACTTGACAGATGCAACTGTCTTTCGGGCTGCAAAGGTCGACAGCAGGCTACACTTAAAGGTCGAGTACCCACCTCGACCCGGGCAGGCCTCGAACTCATGACCTATTGGTCAGAGAGATCTTATGCAGCTGACACTTAGCCAGCTGCGCCAAATAGCCTAGACCTGAGTCATTTGAGACTTTAAAGATCCGAGCCAGCAGTTTGAATTGTGCCTGGAAGTAGACTTCCAGCCGGGGAAGCTACTGCAACCAGGGAGTGGTGTGTCCAGTCAGTAACCTGGCTGCAGCTCTTTGGACAAGCTGAAGTTTCCAAGATCGATGGCCATCTGTCAGGGGTACTTTGATTGTGCTTTTTTTGCATGGCAGAGGGTTGGACTAGATGGCCCATGTTGATTCTTCCAACTTTGATTCTATGCCCCTTTCCACACAGTTGGATAAAATCCCACACTAACTGCTTTGAATTGGAATATATGGCAGTGTGGACTATGATAACCCAGCTCAAAGCAGATATTGTGGGATTTTCTGCCTTGATATTCTGGGTTGTATGGTAGGGCCCTATTGTTCTATGGCTTTCTGGTCTTTGAAACAGTTTCTTGATTTTGGCCCCTTCTACTCTTCTATATAAAATCCAGATTTTCTGCTTTGAACGGGCTTATATGGCAGTGTAGAGTCTTATGATCCAATTCAAAGCAGATACTGTGGATTAGTTGTTTTGATAATCTGGATTATATAGCAGTATAAAAGGGGCCTTTGTCTTTGGACGAACCTGTTTCCTTTGCACGGCTATTATTTTGGTTAGAATTACCCTTGTCTACTGTCATTACATCTTGAGCCTTGAACCCATTCCACACATCTGTATAAAATCCACATTCAACTGAATTATCTGGTAGTGTGGATTCAGATAATCCCGTTCAAAGCAAATATTGTGCATGATCTGCCTTGATATTCTGGGTTAGATGGCTGCGTGGAAGGGCCCTTTGAAGTTTCGGCTCTGGAGTCTTGTGCACGAATGTATCCTCAAGCACTGATGGTGATGCTTACATTTTAAGTGCCACTTCACCTTGCTCCCCTTTAATATGGGGGCAAAATACCTTATTATTACTGAGATTATGGTTTTGAAACTCATGAAAGGAAGTGTATAGGAGATTGGTACCTATTTTTATGTGATTTCAATATTTACAGCATCTAATGTTTCCCCAAGTATCTGTTATACATAAATGATTCATACTTTATTTATATAAAAATGCAAAACCACCTTATTATTATTGAGATTATAGTTTTGAAACCCATGATATGAAGTGTATAGGAGATTGGTACTTATTCTTATATGATTGCAATATTTGCAGCATCCAGTGTTTTCCTAAGTACCTGTTAAACACAAAGGATTCATACTCTCTGTGTATAAAGTGTCACATGTGCTGGGTTTCCACTTGGAAATGCTGCCAATCAGGCTGAGCTAAAGAGTGACAGCATTTAGGTAGGCACACCTGCTTTTTGCCTTTAGTATTTACAAAAATGAAGCTTTGAATGGCTCTTTGCATGTTTCAGTTGTTGAAAGGGCTTTATTTATTTATTTATTTATTTATTTATTTTAATTTATACCCGCCACTCCCCAAAGACTCGGGGCAGTTCACACTCGAAAGACATACAAAACACTTTAAAGGTTTAAAACAAATTCAAGAAATTCAGCAACAAAAACAAGGTACAAAATGCGAATACAATTTCAGCTATATTATCTTCCTCAGTCGGTAACACGCTTTCAGTGATCTTTACAATCGCCTTCAAAGGTAGCACTCTTTCTACATAGTTGATAGGTGCTGAGTCTGAGGACAATGCCTTTCTAAAATCATTTTGAGAGAGTCTTCCTCTTGCTAAAGTAGCTCCAAAGTCACTGCAGTCAGTCGCAGTCCTGGAGATATGGGTTTGCTTTCTGTTCAGGTTGTTTTCCCCCAGGTGGGTTGCAATTCTTTGAGCGACCTACAATCTGATTGCGGACTGAACAAAAATAATCCTCTTTATACATCTTAATTCTGATACCAAGGATTAAGTATGAGTGTAATCTACTAAGTGTAGTCTTACATTTAATATAACTAACGGATAAACTGGCCAACAATTTCATTTGTAGAGGGAGCAGAATTTAACCTGCCATGAAATCATAATGTGTGAAAAAATCATCTTTATCATGTTGTAAAGCAATGCTTTTGAGTTGGGGGAGATGAGTCATTTACAAGAAACGTTGCTCAGAGGACTCCCGACTATATTTACTTAGTCTTCGAGGAGGCTCTTTCCGTGTCCCCCACGGAATATGTAAGAGAAATAACACTGTGAGAGAAATAAGGGTCCTCACATTGTGAAAGCTATCCACTCCTTGCTATCCTCCCAGTAGACTCAAATCAAGTAAAAGTTTCATGAGAACCACCACTCCCATACTGTCCCACGAGAACACTTAGATCTGAAGAGAGGAACCTTCTAGCCGTGCCCAGTGTCAAGCAATACCATCTAACTTCAACACGGAGAAGGGCGTTCTCCATCATCACCCCAGTCCTCTGGAACGCATTACCTCCGGAGGTTAGGACCTTGTGCAATCTGTTGGCTTTTCGGAAGGCCTGCAAGTCAGTCCTATTCCGGCAGGCCTTTGAGCTGTGATATGCTATCTTCCGAGACTGTGTTTTCTTTTAGGAATCGTTTTATTCTGTGGTTTTAATGCTATTGTAGATTGTGATTTTATCGTTGTAGCAACCCAGTTCCCTTTCATGCCTAGGGGGCAGGGGGCAGCACCGGGGGTCCCACTTGCATTAGGGCCAGCTGTGGCTGATGAGGACATGGAGGAAGGGGATGATGAGTTAGCTGGGCCTTCATCTCCCACAGTGAGCTTGGCCTGGGATGATGGCTGGCCTGATGGCTATGATAGCTGGGAAAGTCAGGCTGACACTGAAAGTGCTGACTCCGATAATCAGTATGAGAAACCAGGTGGTTACGGGTCGCAGGAAAGGATCAGGGAAACAGCGGAGGATGAGCCCATGGAAGCTGAAAGGGAGTTAGGCTGTCATGAAGATAGTGACCCAGATGCTGGGAGGCAAGGACGGAGCTTTGATAGGAGACGGAGCATTGAGTCTAGCAGGAGAGAATGGCACCGAAGCCTAGAGTGCCAGAGGAGCGCTAGGTCCCGAAGCACAGATCGGCGCCGCAGCCTAGAGCGGTGAGGGTCTCACCAGGGAATTAAGTATAGGATCCATGGGAACGGATCCTCAGTTACTCGGCCACTTCTGATCTGAAGGGAGTGAAGCGAGTGAAGATCCACGGAGCCAGGATTGAGGCTCGTACCATGCCAAGAAGTTTCTTGGGCTTGCTTTCTTGAACTTTTGCCTTGTTTGCCTTGCCACGGACCAAGTCTGTTTTTGATCCGCATTGTTTTGCGGAGCATTTGCCAAGCTTTTGCCTTCGGAGTTACCTAAGAACACTTTGCCTTTTTTTATTGCAACTTTGATACTTTTTTGGACAATTCTCTTTTTCACCTGTCTTTTATTATTCAATAAATAGTTAACTGATTACTGTCTCTGTGTGTGTGATTAAGGGGCCGGGCCGAGACCCTGCATCGTGACAATCGTGGTGTTGATGTAAGCCGCCCCAAGTCACTGCGAGTGGCAGCTAATAAGTCAAATAAATAAATAATTTTCCCCCAGCACCAGCAAGAGTATCTCTCTGGCCAGCTAAACCAGGAAATCCCAAATGTATTGCTCCCCATGAGGGTCTGCCTCCAGGGGCAAACCAAGAATGGGAAACATGGAAATCCCTGAACAGACTCATAAGTGGAGTTGGCAGATGAAAGGACAACCTGGCAAAATGGCACTATTCTAAAATAATCCTCCACCTTGTGCGACAGTGGAGCAGAACAGAAAACTCGTATCTGTATGCTTGACCACAATGCCCCGCACAGAGGAAGAATTGTTTAAAGCTACAGACAATGCAGTTGCTGTTGCCCATTTTTGGTCTAAAATTATTTAGCCTCTTGTTCTCCCTCTATTTTATCAGTTTTATACTTGTTTATTTATGCAGTGCGTTTTGACACAAAATAAAATAAATCTTTATCATTTGTTCAAAACATTATATTTACAAACAATGTCGAATATCTTTCAGTGATTTTTTTCAATTGTTTCGGGTGTAGAGACCTCAACTGGGCATCCAGAACATTTGCCATCTTCTGTGTTTGTACGGCCACAACAAAATTCAGCAAACCACTTTTTTACCATTGAAATTGATGGTGCAGAGTTCCCATAGCATTTATCAAGCTTAGCCTTGGTTTGAGTGATGTTGATAAAAAAGCACTGATGAATCTAGCAGTATCCTTGAGACTAACTGGTTTAAATGTGAATACTTACAGGAATATAGTGCTGTGTTTTGGACATGACTGTTTTTAAAATATCAAAGGAAAGATCCATGGAGGCAAATAGTTGAGTGGAGAAGCATTTCTATGTTCTGCCACTGGCAATTATGCAGTGGGCCATGTACGTTTTCTCTGTCACACAACACTAGGACTAGGGGGCACTCCCTAAAGCTCCAAGGTAGGAAAGTTAGGACTAATAAAGGGAAATATTTCTTCACCCAGAGGGTCATCGGGTTATGGAACTCACTTCCAGAGGAGGTTGTGACAGCGGTCAGCCTGGACAGCTTCAAGGCAGGATTAGACAGATTCATGGATACCAAGGGAATCAGTAGCTACTGAAATGGACATCCAAGTGCCACCTCTGTGTTGATGGAGGCAGACAGGATTTCCCCGGGTACTGGTTGTGGGGGGTCGGGAGCAGGTGAGGGTTTTGCCCTCCTTTCTGCTAGAGATCCCTGTGTACAACTAGTGGGCCACTGTGTGACACAGAATGCTGAGGCCCGATTCAGCATGGCTCTTCTTATGTTCTTATGTTCTTACGTTCTGTGTTAAGATTTTCCGGAGGGGATTAGGTTTGGGGAGCAGGAATTGTGGCTATATTAATGTGCACTATTTTTTAAATTCTAGATGGTGCTTAATTTCAAATTTACAGATAGCCAGAATTTAACCAAGATCCTCTTCCAAAGCAGCAGTAATTACCAGGGAGGGAAGACAATAATGCTTGGGCAGATAGGCAGCAGATTGAAAGACTCAATCAAGACTTTATTACGGTCCTTGTCCAGCATAGAGGACTTAATCAGGGAAACCATGGCACTGAATCTAGAAGTCCTGAGCAGGGCTGTTGAGAACAGGTTGACTTGGGAAGTCTCATTCATAAGGTTGCCACTGCCAATTTGAGGGCAGTTAATAACTAATAGAGCATCAACATTAACAAATAGAACATCAAATGACTAGCATTAATAGGCCAAATGCAGGTTGAGTATCCCTTATCCAAAATACCTGGGACCAGAAGTGTTTTAGCTTTTTAGTTTTTGGAGTTTCGAATACCTTTATTTGGAAATATACATAATGAGATATTGGAGGTGGAATCCAAGCCTAAACATGACATTAATAGATGTTTAATGTACACCTTGTACATATACCTGGTGGTTGTTTTATACAACAGTTTAAATAATTTTGTGCATAAAACAAAGTTGTGTTCATTGAAGCATGAGAAAGCAAAGGTGTAACTATCAACAGCCACCCATGTAAGCAATTTCAGTTTCTGGAGCTGTTCAGATTTTGGAATTCCAGGTGAGGGATGCTCAACTTGAATAGCAATTATACTTAATTATTTTACAAACAGAACATCCAGCTTCTAGCAGTTATTGGACTGCAATCCTTGTCATCACCATTGGTTAGACTGGCCAGGGCTAAGGAGAGTTTAACAAAACTCTGAAGTTGCCTAGTTTTGTTTTAAAGGATCAATACGAGGACGGGTCAATAATTCCGTGACTTTTTGAATTTCCCACCTCTTAACTGAAAGGGCAACACTGCTCCTGTCAACAGGCACCTGTCAGTTGACTCCTGTCAAAATTTGAACAAGCTGCGTCATTTAGTTTGTGTTTAACAGCCATTGATAGCAGACTACCGTGTGATTTAAGGAGAAAATGGAAAAAAGTGAATTCCGTGTGCTCATTAAGCATAATTTTTTGTGTGGAAAAAAAACCATCACTCAAACCAAGGCTAAGCTTGATAAATACTATGGGGACTTTCAATGGAAAAAAAAGGGTTTACTGAATTTTGTTGTGGCCGTACAAGCATGGAAGATGCCAAATGTTCTGGATGCCCAGTTGAGGTCTCTACACCCGAAACAATTGAAAAAAAAATCACGATTTGGTGTTGGCCGATCGGAGATTGAAAGTGCGAGAGATTGTGGAAGCCATAGGCATCTGACATGGCTCAGTGGTTTCAATTTTAAATGATTACTTGGGTATGAGAAAGCTTTCCACGAGATGGGTGCTGCGTTTGCTCACAATCGACCACAAACGCAATCGTGTGACAATTTCGCAGAAGTGTTTGACGTTTAACCACAATATGGACGGGTTTTTGCGCCGTTTCGTAACCGTGGACGAATCGTGGATCCACCACAACACACCAGAGACCAAACAGCAGTCAAAACAGTGGGTTTCTCGGGGTGAATCGGCCCCAAAGAAGGCCAAAGTGGGTTTGTCAGCCAATAAAGTCATGGCGACTGTTTTTTGGGATGCACGCGGTATAATCCACATTGACTACCTTCAAAAGGGTAAAACAATCAATGGCGAATATTATGCCAACTTATTGGGTCGATTTAATGAGAATTTGAAGGAAAAAAACGACCGCATTTGGCCAAGAAAAAAGTTTTTTTGCACCAGGACAATGCAAGGGTGCACACATGTGCAGTTGCCATAGCAACAATCCATGAATTGGGATACGAATTGCTCCCTCATCCACCTTATTCTCCGGATTTAGCCCCGAGTGACTATTTCTTGTTTCCAAACCTGAAGAAATGGCTTGGCAGAAAGAGATTTGACTCCCAACAATGAAATCATCTCACAAACAAATGTTATTTTTTGGAAGCAGTATTTTTTGGAATGCAGTATGACCTCCTTTTTCTGTGGACTGGTACCCATGGTTTCACCTACCCACCTTTGACAAGAATGTTCTAGTCCTCTGGGGTGACTCAATGCTAACTTCTGGTTATACACAATTTCTAGTTTCACTAGTAACTTTGAGAGCATACCCCTCATTGATACTGGAGTCATAACCTCATTCTCAAGATCAAAGGACACATTGTTGAGTAAGATATACATGGACATCTTCATACACAAATAAGATTTAGTGCATTAGTCTCAATGCACTTGCACACTTTCTTTTGATCTTTCAGTCTCTGTGTATTGCAGCTTTGTATATTGCAGTTTTGGTGCAAACTGAAATGTGGAGTTGGGTTTATGTTGTTCTTTAAAGCAATATATGCACGTACATTTTGAATATTTTATTCTGATAGTGTCTTGAAGACTCAATTGATGATGCAGATTGCAGAGTTTTGTTTTATATTATCAAAACATCAGATTTGATCATTTTGCAAATTTTAAAATAGAGTTGGGGACCCCTTAGACTTGTAAATATTTTATATTATAACATCCACATTCCCTTTCCATTTCCAATATATTCTTTAACTAGAATTGATTAATTTACCACTCTTGATTTTAGTAAAGTTTTTTTTATATTGGAAAGCATCTGTTTTCTTTTTTTTTCCATATAAATTTTTATTGTTTTAACATTTAATAATACAAGGAAAGAGGGGGAACAATCAAGAAGATAGGAAAGTTGGAAAACAACAAAGGATATTATTTAAAAAAAAGACAGACGAGAGAGAAAAATATTGAAAAAAAGATAATAGAAAAATAGGAAAAAGGTAGAAAAAATAAAAATAAAAATGTGTGACTTCCATTCCAAGCTCACTTTGATCTTGACTTCTTAACAGATAAAAAATTACTGTCTCTTAGTTATTTTATTTTCTTCTTATTTTGTTCTTCATACTTTTGGAAAAGTTCCCAATGTGTTTCTTTAATTGGGTTACCCGTGTACCTCTTCAAAAAAAAAAAAGTTAGTTTGTTCATATCTTTAATTTCCCTAATTTTAATTTTCCAATCTTCTATTTCCGGCGTATCCTCCAATTTCCATCCCCTGGCAAAGACCATTCTAGCTGCTGTTGTCATGTATATAAACAATTTATCTGTATTCTCGTCTAGTATTAGATCTGAGTCTGTAATTCCCAACAGATAGTACTCCGGCTTTTTCTTAAATTTTATTTCTAAAATTTTCTGGATTTCTTTATGTATTTCTGTCCAGTACTTCATGGCCGCTTTACAATGCCACCACATGTGGAAGAAGCTTCCCTCCTGGTCTTTGCATTTCCAACAGTTTCTTGATAACTCTTTATTCATTTTTGCCAGTTTCACTGGGGTCATATACCACCTGTGAAACATTTTCAACCAGTTCTCCCTTAAGTCCGAGGCATACGTATATTTTAATTTTTTGTTCCACAACTGTTCCCACTCCTTTAAATGTACAGGTCTTCTGAAATTTTCAGCCCATTTGATCATGCAGTCCTTTATTTCTTCTGTTTCCGTGGCCCTTTCTAAAAGTATTTTATAGATTTTTGTTATTATCTTTCTATCTGACGTTAGAATCATGTCCCAACTATTTTCTGTTAGGTTAAATCCCACTTTCTTGTCTTGGTTATAAAGATCCTTGATTTGCAAATAATTTAACCATGTTAAATTCCTAAACTTTTCTTTCAGTTCCTCATGTGATTTTAATTTGTCTGTGTTTTTAACTAATATGTCCTTGTATGTGGGCCAGCATGTCCACCCTAGCAGTCTTCTTTGATGGGCTTCCATTGATGAGACCCACAATGGAGTTTTAGTATAAAAATACTTTTTATACTTCTGCCATATTCTCAGTAAGGCGGATCTCACAAAATGGTTGCCAATTTTTCCCCCTTTTTCTCTCTGTCATACCAGACATAGGCATGCCAGCCACCCATAAGTTAAATCCATCCAGATTTATTATTTTTTCTCTTTGTAAGGTCATCCAATCTTTTGACCACATTAATGCACAGGCATCGTGGTACAGCCTTAGGTCCGGAAAGCCAATGCCCTCTTTTGTTTTTTTAATCTATTAATGTTATATGTTTGATTCTTGGCTTTTTCCCATTCCACAGAAATTTTGATAGGTCTCTATTCCATTCATTACACTTTCCTTGGTTGCGGATTATTGGTAAATTTTGGAAAAGGAATAATAACTTCGGAAGTATATTCATTTTCACTAATGAGATACGTCCCAGAAGTGACAAATTTAAATTCTTCCATCTATTCAAGTCTTTCTGAATCTTTTTCCAGACTGTCTCATAGTTATTTTTCAAAAGTTGGGAATTCTTAGCTGTTATCCATATACCCAGGTATCTTATTTTAGTCATCATTTGTAATCCTGTTTGTTCTTTTAGTTTATCTTGTTTTTCCCTATCCAAATTCTTCGTCGAAATCATTGTTTTTTTTTTGTTCATCTTAAATCCTGCCAGTTTGCCGAATTCTTCTATTTTTTGTAGCCAATTGTTTAAATTTTTGCATGGGTCTTCAATCAGTCCCACCACAACATCTGCGAAAGTGCGTATTTTATAATGATATTTCCCTATTTTTGAACCAATAATATTTTCATCTTCTCTCACGGCTTTCATTAAGATTTCTAATGCCATTATGAAAATTAGTGGGGACAGAGGACAGCCTTGCCTTGTGCCTTTTGATATTTCAAACTCTTCGGATGCTTGTCCGTTTATTATAATTTTCGCTTTTTGGATTTCATATATCGCATTTATGGCATTATTAAATTTGAATCCCATGTCTAGTTCTTGTAGTACCATTTTGAAAAAAATCCCAATTTAAATTGTCGAAAGCTTTTTCAGCATCTACCGACAGGATTGCCCATTCTTTCTGGGGATTTTGTTCATAATATTCAATCAAATTAGTTACCGTCCGTATATTGTCTTTCATATTTCTATTTGGGAGGAACCCTGTTTGTTCCTCCCCTATCCATTCCCTCAAGAATTCCTTTA
This sequence comes from Anolis apletophallus, assembly GCA_030556195.1. Classification (NCBI taxonomy): domain Eukaryota; kingdom Metazoa; phylum Chordata; class Lepidosauria; order Squamata; family Anolidae; genus Anolis; species Anolis apletophallus. The sequence continues at coordinate 131,915,173 of JARBWK010000006.1, read as the reverse complement.
ATCTCGTGGATAAGATATTCGCAAATATCTTATAGTCCGTGTTTAACAACGAGATTGGTCTGTAGTTCTTAATATCAGTTCCATCAGTGTCTTCCTTAGGAATCATTACTATTTCCGCATACTTCCAAGAGTCCGGTATTATCTGTAGATACATTGCTTCATTGAAAATTCTTTTCAGTAATGGGGTTATCTCCTGTTTCATTAACTTGTAAAAACCTGCCGTAAATCCGTCTGGGTCGGGGGCTTTGTCCGGGCTTAGACTGCTTATTGCTTTTTCTATTTCTTCCGTTGTTATTTCCTTGTTTAAACTTTCTCTGGTAACATCTTTCATTTTTTCTAATTTGAATTGGCCAAAATATTCCATTATATTGTCTTTGGGGATTATATCCTTTGTGTATTGTTGTTTATAATATTTTCCAAATTCTTCCATTATTTCCTTTTTCTTTGTTATTACCTTATCTTTTACTTTAATCTTTATTATTTGTCTTGATTGTCTTTTCTTACGGACCTGTCTCGCTAACAATTTTCCTTGTTTGTTTGCATTTTCAAATGACTGTTGTTTCAGAAATTTCAATTGTTTAGCTTGAAATTCTAATTCCAAGTGGTGTTTTTCTTGGTTTAAAACTTGTATTTCTCGAACTAGGGTTTTATTTTTAGGTTTGAGTTTAGCCTCTTTCTCCATTAGTGCTATTTTTGCTTCTATTTCCTTCATTTCTTTATTTCTTTCCTTATTATTTCTGGCGTTATGTTGGATCAAATGACCTCTCAAGACGGCTTTCAATGCATCCCATACAATTTGGGATGTAGTTTCTTTTATATCATTTAATTTGATATAATCTCGAATTATACTTTTATACCTGTCTGAATCTTCTTCTTTTTTCAAAAGGTTTTCATTTAATCTCCATTTTCGAGTCCCTTTCCTTTGATTGATCACAACTTCTAAGGGTGAGTGGTCTGACAGATCTCTCGGCAAAATATTTATTTCATTTATTTTTATAACTAGATTTTTTGTGGCCCATGCCATGTCTATCCTTGACCATGTTTGATGGCGATTTGAGAAAAAAGTGTAGTCTCTCGTATTTTCATTTTTAATTCTCCAAATGTCCTCCAATTCCAATTCCTCTTTTATATCTAGAAATTTTTGTGGCAGTTGACTATTACTTTGGGTTACTCCTTTCTTTCGTTTTGTACTCTTATCCAAGGCACTGCTCAAGACCCCATTGAAGTCTCCTAAAAGGAGAAGTTCATCAAATTCCACTTCCTTCAATTTCTCTCTCAGGGTCTGAACGAACTTAGTTTTGGTACCATTTTTTTATATTGGAAAGCATCTGTTTTCTTAATAGAATCATAGAATAATAGAGTTGGAAGAGACCACATATGCCCTCTAATCCAATCCCCTGGCATACAGGAAAAGCAAATCAAAGTACCCCTGTCAGATGGCCATCCAGCCTCTGTTTAAAAGCTTCCAGTGTTGTCCGTAGACGCCTCCAAGGTCATGTGGCCAGCATGACTGCATGGAGCACAGTTACCCATTGATCTACTCACATTTTTATGTTTTTGAACTGCTCGGTTTGACAGGGCGTAGGGCAAGGGCTTGTGCAAACGCAAAAGCTGGAGGGTCGGGCTGGAAGTAAAGTGCTGGGTAATCCAAACCATAAGTTAGAGATTGGGCAGTCCTAATCAGGCGCTAAACCATTATTTAAAGGCACATTGGAACATTCAAGTTTTAAAGTCTTTCCGGAAGGTGGACAGAGTGGGGGCTAATCTGATCTCCCTGGGAAGAGAGTTCCAGAGCCTGGGGGCCACTTTAGAGAAGTCCCCCCCTCTCTCATCCCCCATGATGGAGGTGGGAGCAAGAGAAGGGCCTCCCCAGCAGATTTTAGAGCCCGCTCCAGTTCATAGAGGGAGATACGATCACGAAGATAAGCAGAACCCAAACCATTTAGGACTTTGTAGGTAATAACCTGCATCTTGAATTGGGCCCGGAAACTTATTGGCAACCAGTGGAGCTGCTTCAGTTAAGGCGCTGAGTGCTCCCTGTAACTAGCTCCAGTTATCAACCTGGCTGCCGACCTTTGCACAAGTTGCATTTTCCGGGCCCAGGTTGCCATCCTATACCCCGATTGACCTCGCAAGTGACCAGGAGGACCTCTGGTTTGTCTGGATTTTAATTTTTTAAATTTTTTATCATGGTTAAATACATTTGTTATACATTGTTTATTTTGCAGCAGATACAATCTACCATACTTTAACTTTTCGCATCTAGTATTTTTTTCTGCTTGTACATATTATCTATCCCTCACTACTGTGCTCCCCTCCCTCCTCCCAAGCCACAGCTTTTATATATCAGCTGTCCAAAATTTCAATTCTTCTTGTGGAGGTAACTTACTTTCTTTTAAATTCCTTTTTCAATAAATTTTCTCCATACATCATCAAAATCACTTTGTTTCCATATACCTCTTTTAACTTTTAATATACATGGCTTTGGGACCAGCCGTTTGGTCAAAAGAAGTAGCAGCACCCTAAAGGGAGGAAGTGGGTTGATGTTAAGACTGATGAGGCTGGTTTGTGTTTTGGATTATTGTTTCTGATTTTAATTATGGTGTTTTATTATGTTGTGTATATGTTGTTGATTTTATTGTAACTGTTGAAGTAGCCTCTAAATGGGGCTCAATGTAAGCCGCCCTGAGTCCCCCTTCGGGATAAAAATGCGACAAATAAAATAAATAAATAAATATACATGTCAGTTTATCATTTATTGCTAACTTCCATACTTCCTTGTACCACTCCTCAATTTGTATATTTATTTCTCTTTTCTAATTCCTTGCTATAAGCAGTCTTGCTATTGTTAATGAGTTTGTTATCACGTTTTTATCCTCTTTTTAATTGTTTATTATTATATAATAATAAAGCTATACTAGGACCTCTTTCTATTTTATTGTTCATTTTATCTTCTATTTCTCTAAATACTTTCCCCCAAAAATTATTTACATATTTACATTACCAACACATATGTATATATGTTCAGAATTCTTAACATCCTCTCCAGCAAATTTTTGAATAGTTTTTATTTATATTTGCTGTACTAACTGGTGTTAGGTACCATTTCCATATTAACTTATAATAATTTTAGGAATTAGGTTTGATAAATTTAGAAAATATTAAAAAAGAGGATAGTTCATTTGACTGGTTTCAATATAAACAACTGTCTGAGATCTTCAAAAAAGACAGAATAAAAGGCTTTGACCAAACCGCAAACTTCTGGGATAAATTAATCCAAAAAAAGAAAAAGAGAATTTCGATAATCTATAGAAAACTTTTAGAATGGGCTACAGAAGAAGAGTCGGTGAAAATTTGCATGATTAAATGGGCCAACAACTTCGGACACAGCATCAAATTGGAAATCTGGGAAAAGACATGGAGGACTCATCTAAAATACATGTACTCCTATGATTTAAAAGAGAACTTGTTGAAGATCCAGCACAGATGGTACCTCACCCCAGCTAGTATAGCCAAATACTGTAAAAAATATGACCAGCGGTGCTGGAAATGTAAAAAGGAGGTGGGCAGTTTTTACCATATGTGGTGGGGGTGTAAAAAGCTAAAGAATTTTTGGAGGAAAATTTATAGAGAAATACAATCAGCTCTTAAGGTTAAGTTTGAAATGAAGCCGGAATATCTTCTTTTAGGGTTAATAGACTTTAAACTGGAAAAAAATGTAGAAAAACTGTTTGTATATTGTATTGCAGCCGCTAGACTAATTCTCGCGAAAAAATGGAAAGAAAGGGAGATACCAAGCCTCGACTCTTGGAGATCCAAATTAATGGAGATTATGAAAATGGATATGTTAACAACAGCACTGGCCGACAACAACATCGGGAAAAAAACAGACTGGACTCTATTAATAAACCACTTCAGGAACTCAAATTTGGATTGGACGATCGAGCTGTAACCATGCAGAAGGCTATGACTTAGGGCAGTGTTTCTCAACCAGTGTGCCATGGCACACTTGTGTGCAGTGAGCAATCATCAGGTGTGCCGCGGAAAATTAGCACTCTCCCCCCTCCTAGCAGCCCCCTCACAGGTTTCCAAGAAATAAATTGAGCCTCTCCGCTTGGAAATGGTGGTTTTTTGTTTTTTACTATTTTACTGGATTTTTTGAGATTTGCCTCCCCCCCCCCCCCAAGGAACTGTTTATAACAGCTTCATGACATCCATAGTTAACTGGAAGCAAGTTTCACCCAGGGTGAAATTTCACAAAGGTCTGGAGAACAAGCTCTATGAGGAGCAGCTTGAAGAGCTGGGCATGTTTAGCCTGAAGAAGAGAAGGCTGAGAGAAGACATTATAGCCATGTATAAGTATGTCAGAAGAAGTCATATATATGTTGTGCTCATCGAAACAGGCCCAGGTTTCACACTGAGTGTATAAATACATTTAAAAACATATTAACTATATGTATTTCCGTGTTAGAGTGTCATTTTGTGTCATTTTGGTTGGTGGTGTGCCCCAGGATTTTGTAAATGTAAAAAGTGTGCTCAAAAAAGGTTGGGAAACACTGACTTAGGGTAGTAAGCATAGCCAGATTATGTTAGAAGAACTACAATAGCATAGTAAGATTCTAAAGACGGGATTTGTGGGAAATGATCGGGGGGAACAACCCTGTTATTGTTTTTATACTCACGTCAAGGTATTCTTTTTCTAACTTCTATTTTTCCTTTCTACCTCCCCAGGATCTCCCTGGGGAGGTTTCTCCTACCCCCACCCCCCATAAGGCGCGTGTCTTGCCTTGCCCGCCCCCACCTAAGATTCTTTCTTTCTCGCTTTTTAATTGTTGTGTGTTATTATGCAAAATCAATAAATATCATTTAAAATAAACTTATAATAATTTTCTTTAACCCGTATTGATAATTTTTTAAAATGTCTTTGTCTCCATAATTGTTGCCACTCTGTTTCATTTATTTTTACCCCTAAATCTGCTTCCCAGACCTCCTTGAGGATTTTTTTTTGTTTTTCCTTCCTTAATTTCAATTATTATCTTATATACCACCCAATCTAGAATCTTGCCCAAGAAAGGGAGATTAGAAATTGCCCGGTAGTTGTTAAGGACCAAATTATTCACGAGAGATATGTTCCTAACAAGACTGCAGTAACACAAAATCACAGATATAACTCTGTATCCTGTCCCAGATACCACAGGGTTGCCCCCCTCACCTCTTACCTGGGCATGGGTTCATGATCATGCCTTCTAACCCTTCGTCTAAGTCATTAATAAAGATGTTGAATAGGACCGGGCCCAGGACAGAACCCTGTGGCACTCCTCTTGTCACTTCTTTCCAGGATGAAGAGGAAGCATTGGTGAGCACCCTCTGGGAATCATCCGCTTAACCAATTGCAGATCCAACTAACTGTAGTTTTGTCTAGCGCACATTTGACTCGTTAGTTTGCCAGAAGGTCATAGGGGACTGTAAGCTAACCTCAGCCGCTCGCAAATGATCACACAAGAGGCATCCTGATAATCACTGCAAACTTTACTGAGTAATACGAACAGGAACCAAGCCAGAAGTGGCGAGCCCGCCATGGACATACACATATATACCCTCCCCCAACTTTCAAACGCAATATTCCTGCTTTCGCTTTTCCCACTGAGATCTTCGCGCCCGAACCCCGGGCCGTTAGTTCCCACACCGCTACTCTTTATCTTTGTTATGGCTAGGTCAGAAATCCGGATTTTGGGCGGCAACTTCTTGGCCCGGAATTCCGGTTCCTGACACGGACGTTGTCGAAGGCCTTACTGAAATCCAGGTACGCTCCATCCACGGCATGCCCCAAATCTACCCAGCCTGTAACTCTATCGAAAAACGAGATCAGATGAGTCTGGCATGACTTGTTTTTGATAAATCCGTGTTGACTATTAGCAATGACCGCATTTGTTTGTGTTTGCAGGCCACTTCCTTAACAATCTTTTCCAGAATCTTGCCTGGTATCGACATGAGGCTGACCGGACAGTAATTGTTTGGGTCATCCCTTTTTCCCTTCTTGACGATTGGGACCACATTGGCCCTCCTCCAATCTGCTGGGACTTCTCCCGTTGTCCAAGAACTCTAAAAAATTATTGCCAATGGTTCCGAGATGACTTCCGCTAGTTCCTTCAATATTCTTGGGTGTAGTTGATCTGGCCCTGGGGATTTGAACTCATTTAGAGCGGCCAGTTATTCCTGGATGACTTGTTTTCCAATCTGGGGTTGGATGTCCTCTAATCCCTCATCCTCTCCATCTTTCTTTTTGTGAGAAGACTGAGGCAAAGAAGGTATTAAGTAGTTCTGCCTTTTCCCTATCCCCTTTCAGCATTGCCCCATCTTCTCCTCGAAGAGGCCCTATCGCCTCCTTGTTCTTCCTTTTTCTACTGACATAAGAAAATAAGCCCTTTTTATTGTTTTTAATGTCCCTGGCAGAGCCTGAGCTCTTTTGTGCTGTAGCCTTGCTGACCTTTTCCCTACAGGAGTTGGCTATTTGTTTGAATTCTTTTTTTGTGTGTGATTTCTCCCTTTTTCCACTTTTTATTCATGTCTCTTTTGAGTCTTAGCACAGTTAGAAGTTCTTTGGACGTCCATTCTGGCTTCTTTGCACTTGTCCTATTTTTTAATCTTTGTTGGCAGTGTTTGCAATTGTGACTTGAGTATTTAACTCTTGAAAAACTCCGATCCATCCGTAACTCCCTTGTCTTTTAGTATCTGTGTCCACGGAATACTGCACAGTATTTCCTTCATTTTTAGGAAGTCAGGTCTCCTAAAGTCCAAAATGCGGGTTTGACTTGTCTTAGTTTCGGCCTTCCTTTGTACCTCAAATTGCAGGAGCACATGGTCACTTGCCCCTAAGGATCCGACCAGTTCAACTGCATTGATCAGGTCCTTCGCATTTGTTAGGATGAGATCGAGAGTAGACGACCCCCTTGTTGCCTCTTCTACCTTCTGGACCATGAAATTGCCTGCAAGGCAAGCAAGGAATTTGTTGGACTTTGTACTCTTGGCCGAGTTTGTTTTCCAGCAAATATCGGGATAGTTGAAATTGCCCATGTCTACTATATCTCTTCTTTGTGCCTGTTTGGTCAACTGTTGGCAGAAGACTTCACCAAGTTCTTCATCTTGGCCTGGAGGACTGTAGTAGATGCCTACAACGAGATCTTTTTGAGTCTCAGTTCCCTTGATTCTTATCCAGATGCTTTCAAGCTGGTTTCCTGGATTGCTGTCTTGCATCTCTTCTGCAGCGTAAGGTTTTGACATACAAGGTTACTCTGCCTCCTCTCCCCTTTTTTTTGGTTTCTGTGAAAGTGGTTATTGTCAGATTATTGCATTTTGAATGGCAATTCATGAGTCAGCACAAGATGTATTTTCTGCAGTGTGACATGTTTGACACCAGATGGCGCTGTCTCAAGACTGATGAATGGAATCTTGAGGAATGACAGTTGGGATCTGACAGTTGGGATCTGACAGTTGGGAATTGTCCGTTGAAAAGGACAGTTAGGATAAAATATTTGTGAGGAAAGGATGTTTAAAAAGGTAGCTGTGATGACTGTTGTTTTTCCATGCTTAGCTTGTTATTGTTAAATACAATTCAATACAAAGTTATATTTTTACCTTGTGAATTGAATGAGAGTTTCATTATTCACACGAACAGAGACTGGAGGTTTTTTGGGCCAATGAGGAATTAAACTTCTATATTTCTGTTGCCTATTCCGCTGTGGCATAAATACTCGACGCCGAAGAGTTATAGCCCTCGCTGTCCTCATTCTAGCGATAGGAGTCATCCCACCAGGTTTCAGTGATGCCTATGACATATTTGTGGTGTTGTGCTAAAAGTTGAAGTTCATCTTGTTTATGCCCATACTCTGTGCATTAGTGTAAAAACATGTGAGTCCCCGAGATCTTCCCCTGAGCTGTTTATTTGGGATTATTGTGCTTTTGGTACTTGATCCTCATTGTGTTTGTGCAGCCCTCAGTTTAGTTTTCTGGCGGTTTCCACACGTTGTGGGTAAAGTACTGTTCGCAAGGCTGTTGTCCCCCTCCCCTGGTAGACCTAGTTTAAAGTGCGCCAATGAGGTTTGCGAGTCTGTGAGCAAAAAGGTGGTTTCCTACTTGTGTGAGATGCATCCCATCCCTTGCCAGTAGGCCACCCTCCTGGAAAAGCAGACCATGGTTGAGGAAGCCAAAGCGTTCCTCTTGACACTATTTATTTCGTAACCCTGGAAGATCTACAGCAGTGGTTTACAACTTTTGGTCATCCAGGTGTTTGGGACTTTAGCTTCCACAATTCCTAACAGCTGGTAAGCTTGGCTGGGATTTCTGGAAGTTGAAGTCCAGAAATCAACTGGAGGACCAAAGGTTGGGAACTACTGGTATCCAGAAAAATACAACGGGTTTTAATTTTCCATGCGAAATATTTGCACTTCATATTTTATGAGGAGCACGTTTGGTGGGAATTTCCATGGCCTGGTACACAGATATTGGGCCCTACTGCCGAGGCTTTTCAGAGCTATTTTGAAGACAAGATCTCGCTCCTCCGCCGGGACCTCCTAGCCACGATTGATATGGTAAGAGAGCTTGAGACACTGTGAATCCAGCGAAAATGGAAACCCTATGGCTGGGTCGCCCAGGCCATAGGGATATCCAGTTGCCTACCCTGGATGGCGAGGCATTACGCTCGTCATCTTTGGTAAAGAGTCTGGGAGTCCTTCTAGACCAGTGGTTCTCAACCTTTCTAAAGCCGTGACCCCTAAATACAGTTCCTCATGTTGTGGTGACCCCCAATCATAAAATTATTTTCATTGCTACTTTAGAACTGTATTTTTGCTACTGTTTTGAATGGTAATGTAAATATCTGATATGCAGGATGTATATAATTAAAGCATAGTGATTAATCACAAAAACAATATGTTTGAGGGAGTATGGACAATGGATGATGGGATTTGCAGTACCTTCAATTGATTCAGCTCTGACTTCCACAGACCACTGAGACCCCCACAAATTACAGAACTGGACCAAACTTGGCCCAGAGAACCCACATGACCAACAGAAAATACTGGAGGGGTTTGGGAGGAATTGGCAGTGATTTAGGGGAGATGTAGTTCACCTACATCCAGAGAGAACTGAGAACCCAAGCAACTATGGATCTGGACCAAACTTGACACGAATACTAATTATGCCTAATGAGGGCAAACCAAAGAGAACATTATACATTAAAAAGTATGGAGTGGATCTCATCAGATAAACACATGCTGCCAACACTGTGATGTACAGTTCCAATAAAATTGATGATAGGGAAAATAGACCATGACATTTGGGAGTTGCAGTTACTTGGAAGTTAGAGTTCACCTGCCATCAAATAGCATTCTGAACACCAACAACAATGGAATTGAACCAAATTTGGGATATAGAACTCCCATGACCAACAGAAAATACTGGAGAGGTTTGGGAGGAATTGACAGTGATTTAGGAGAGCGCTGTGAAAATACCTGATATGTAGGTTGTGGTGGATTCGTCAAAAGGTGGAGGGTAAAGCATAGTGTGGGGCAGCAGCAGCTCCCTGGAGGCGCTGGTGCAAGAGACCAGAGAGGAGGAGGAAGAAGAACACAGAGGAAAAGGACGAGGGCAGGCCACACTGCTGCTGCTGCTGCCCTGTGCTCCTCTTGTCACTCTTCGAGGCTTCGGGGCCTCAAAGAGCTGTGACAAAAGCACAATGTGGGGCACAGCAGCGGGGTCTGCCCTCTTCCTCCTCCAGGGTCCTCCTCCTCCTCCGCTCCGTTTGGAAGTGCCCAAGTTGAGGGGAGGAGGGGGAAGAGCCCAGAGAAGAAGGACAAGGGCAGGCTTTGCTGCTGCTACTACCCCACACTCCTTTCCCCACTCTGAGCCTTCCAAGCGAAGCGGAGGCTTCAAAGGGCAGAGAGAAGAGCACGGAGTGGGGCAGCAGCAGCAGCAAGATCTCCCTCCTCCTCCTCCAGGGTCTTCCTCCTCCATTACGTTTGGAGGTCCCCAAAGGGAGAGGAGGAGGAAGAGCCCAGAGGAGGAGGAGATGGGCAAGCATCACTGCTGCTGCCCCATGCTGCTCTCGCCGCTTTGCAAGGCGAGGCCTCAAAGGGGGCGAGGGTGGCATAGGGTAGCAGCAGCAGCGAGGTCTTCCCTCCTTCTCCTCCAGGGTCCTCTTCCTCCTCTCCATTTGGAGGTCCCCAAACGGAGAGGAGGAGGAGCCCAGAGGAGAAGGAGATGGGCGAGCCTCGCTACTGCTGCCCCACGCTGCTCTCGCCACTTTTTGAGGTGAGGCCTCGAAGGGGGCGAGAAGCGGGTGGCACAGAGCAGCAGCAGCAGCGAGGTCTTCCCTCCTTCTCCTCCGAGGTCTTCCTCCTCCACTCCGTTTGGTGCTCCCCAAAGGGAGAGGAGAAAGAGGAAGTAGAGCCCAAAGGAGAAGGAGATGGACAAGCCTTGCTGCTGCCGCCGCCCGCACTCCTCTCGCCACTCTGCAGGGCTTCATTGAGAAGCAGAAAGAACACGGCGCAGGGCAGCAGCAACGAGGCCTGCCCTCGTCCAGGCTCTTCTTCCTCCTCTTCTCCCTTCTCATCTGGCAGCGCCTCCAAATTGAGGTGCAGGCCTTGAGGCGGGGTGTGGCTGCTTCCTCCTTCTCGCTGTCATCTCCTTCGGCCTCACCCCTCCGCCTCCCAGGAATGGCTGTGGGGACCTTGAGGCCGAGGGAGGCATCGTGAGAGGCCCTCAGCTGGGTCCCGGCGTTGTCGGCTGGCGAGACCGTGTTCCAGCCGAGGGGGCATCGCAAGAGGCTCTCAGCTGGGTCCCGGCCTTGCCAGCTGGCAAGACCACGTCCCAGCCGAGGGAGGCATTGCAGGAGGCCCTTAGCTGGGTTGCAGCCTTGCCAGCTGGTGAAACCATATCCCAGCCGAGGGAGGCTTCGTGGCCTTGGGGCGGGGCCTAAGGAGGTGGCCTCGCGACCCCTCTGAAATGGCCATGCGACCCCCTGGGGGTCGCGACCCCAGGTTGAGAACCACTGTTCTAGACCCTCTGCTAGTGATCGAGGCTCAAATTTCCGCTGTGAGCAGAGCGGCATTTTTCCATCTCTGATAGGCTAGATGACTATTTGTCCTATTTGTCCCGGAGCGATCTGGCTATGGTGATCCAGGCCACGGTCATCTCGAGACTAGATTACTGTAACGCTCTCTACATTGGCTTACCTTTGATGGTGACCCGGAAGTTCAAGCTAGTGCAGAATGCTGCGGCTCGGCTACTCACCGGGGAACCGGCAAGCTGCCACATAACTTCTGTCTTACAGCAGCTGCACTGGCTGCTGATTGAATACCGGATCACTTTCAAAGTGTTAGTTCTCACTTTTAAACACTGGTTTGGGGCCAGTGTACTTGAAGGATCGCCTTATCCCGTATAAACCCCAGAGCTCGCTAGAAATTCCAAGCTGTAAGACCTATCGCTTGACGGCAACCAGACGTAGGGCTTTCACGATCATTGCCCCATCGTTATGGAATGCTTTTCCACCAGAGGTTCGAGCGCTGCAGGAGTTGTTGGCCTTCCGCAGAGCTTGTAAAACCTATTTATTTCAGCAAGCATTTGATCTGTGTTAATGTCATTTTAATGCTGTTTTAACTGATTTATTTCATTGTTGATTGTAAACCGCCCCGAGCCTTTGTGGGAGTGGTGGTATATAAGCCTAAATAAATAAATATATTGCATTTATATCACACTTTTTGTCCAACATGACATTCAAGATGTATACATAGTGCTTTACAGGTCTCCGGTTTCTGGAAATATCCTGAATAGTATAAAGCACCAGAATTACCAATATTTACTTGTTCTAGTACAAGAGAAAAACCATAACTAGCCAGTTCTGTGGCTTAGAAGTAATTGCCATGAAAATCACTGTAGTTCCATTTGGAAACCCCTGTTTGAAAATCCTTAAAATATTTTATTTTGCACTTAATAGCTTCCTACTGGAAAATTCATGATGACCAGTCTTAAATGACTGCTCTAAATCAGGCCAGAGCAACCCTTGATCCTTCACGTGTTTGGGCCTCCATGTCTCAGAAGCCCTAGCCAAATTGTATAGTGGTCAGGAATTTTAGGAGCTGAAGTCCAAAACACCTTGAGGGCTGCAAGTTGTACAGGCCTACTCTGAGTAATTAACATTTTTGTCTTCACTTCTTTATCATTAAATCTTTAAAATTAAAAGCATGGTTATGGATTCGGGGAATCTGCATGTTAAATCTATATAAATGGTTATTGAAACAGTTACCATCATTATTGGATATACTCCCCCTCTTTCCTTCCCTGAAGGGCATACTTTTGAAAAGTTTGGCAGTGTTATGCAGAACAGGGGTAAAGATATCTGTTTTTAAAATATGAACTGATTTAATCTTCTTGGTCTAGATTTTGAGACAAAACTTCAAGCAGAGATCATTGGGACTTGGCACTATGGAGACGGAAAGCGAACAGAACTCAAACTCGGCCAGTGGCAGCTCAGGCTCTGGAGGAAGCACTCGTCCTCAAATATCACAAATGACCCTTTATGAGCGTCAGGCGGTACAGGTCAGAGTTATCATTGTTTTTGCGGCAGGTGGATTGCTGTGTTAGGTGTTATCACGCTTGCTTATAAAATTGAGTGGATAAGTCATTTATGGGTTGCTGTGAGTTTTCTGGGCTGTCTGGCCATGTTCCAGAAGCATTATCTACTAACGTTTTGCCCACATCTATGTCAGGCATCCATAGAGGTTGTGAGGTCTGTTGGAAACTAGGCAAGTGGAGTTTGTGTATCTGTGGAATGTCGAGGGTGGGAGAAAGAACTCTTGTTTCCTCTGGGTGGATCTTCGTCTTTACTCTTGTGGCTTGTTCTCCCATCATGAGAATAAAGACAGATCCACCCAGACGAAAAATGTTTTACCATACATCAAGAGAAATACTGACCACATAGCTTGACTGTACAAACTATCTACAGATCCAATAAGAAAACAACAAATGCTACGTTCAGCAAAGGACAAAGAGGAATCCTCTCACCTCTGCAGGAGTCTACTATATACCATGCAGCTGTGGACAAGTCTACATAGGGACCACCAAACGCAGCAATGTCCAATCAAGAATCAAGGAACATGAAAGGCACTGCAAACTAATTCAACCAGCGAAGTCAGCCATAGCAGAGCACCTGATGAACCAGCCAGGACACAGCATATTATTTGAGAACACAGAAAAGTTTGACCACTCTAACAAACACCATGTCAGACTGCACAGAGAAGCCATTGAAATCCACAAGCATGTGGACAATTCCAACAGAAAGGAGGAAACCATGAAAAGGAACAAAATCTGGCGACAAGTATTTGAAAATCTATAAAATCAGGACCGTAAATAAAGAACAACACTCAGAAAACGGGAAATCCAGATAGGAAACAATCAAGGCCAGCTAATCACCTCCCAACAAAGGATTTTCCTAGGCAGGAAGCAGCCAGGCTTTGAAGCTGTGAGTATATTCAGTGCTAATTAAGGTGGCCAATTGCAACATTCACACGTGTCTCAAACAGACAAGAGTTCTTTTTCCCACCCTGGACATTCCACAGATACTTGTTTCCATCAAACTTCACAACCTCTGAGGATGCCTGGGCAAAATATCAGGAGAGAATGCTTCTGGAACATGGCCATACAGCCCGGAAAACTCACAGCAAACTAGTGATTCCGGCCATGAAAACCCTTGGCAACACAACTCATTTATGGCTTAATAATTGGCTTTCAACATGTGTTGGTGGTCAGCACATTGCCTCTTAGTGTACCAGAAGAGATGTTTACTCTTATATGGTGTGTTGGGTTCCACAGGGTCTAGGACAATAGGTTTCACCTTTAGGTTGCCAGCAGATTCACCTCTGCTTAAAATCCAGTCTCTTCCTCACCATTCAGTTCAAGCTCTGTTTAGCCTGGTGGCCTGATTCATTGGCATGCTCATTTCTGTATTCTGAATCTGTATTTCTTACTTACTACAGGCCCTTCAAGCACTGCAGCGACAACCCAATGCAGCCCAGTATTTCCACCAGTTTATGCTCCAGCAGCAACTTAACAGTGCTCAGCTTCACAGCTTGGCCGCAGTCCAGCAGGTGAGATAGAAAGGTCAAAAGGCAAAAGGATTGGCTGATATAAGGCAGTTTGAAATGAGAATGGTCTTGCTTGGAAAATTAGCTACTCTGCATAGAGGTTTACCACTCCGCAAAAATGCAATATGTATAGCTTGAATTCATGTTTGTGTAGAAGTCTTAGAGATGGTAGTCAAGAATCTTTTTTTACTAGTTTTACTATACAAAAGCTCTGGCCCTAATTGGATAACATTGGCCTTACCACTGTTATTCATGAAATGTTGATGTCCAGATCGAAACAGAGGTGCTTGCCATCTAAAGTCCTAACCTAAAGATGGAAATGTGTCAACTAATTCTGGATAGGACTACACTCCTTCTGAAAGACTGTGTTCGCAGCTTGGGAGTGTTCTTGGATCCATCTTTCCAAATGTCAGCCCAGGGAGATGTGACAGACAGAATTGCTTACTACCAGCTTTGGCTGATACGCCCTTCTTAGAATTTGAGGACCTAAAGATGGTAGTGCACATGCTGCTAATCTCAAGGTTGGCCTTCTGCAATGCACTGTACTTTGGGCTACTTCTGCACCAAGTTAGGAAACTCTGATATGTTCAAACCACGCCAGCCAGTTTTAAGTTGTGAATTTTAATCTGCATTTCAGCAGTGGATTTTAACTTGTATTTTAACACTATGTATCTTGTATGTGTTTTAAAGTGTTTTATCTCTTGTTTTGATGATGTTGTTCCCTGCCTCGAGCTGCAAGGAGAGGCGGGTGATAAATAGGGAAATAGGGAAATGACTAGGGCAATAGACATGATCATTCCAGAATGTCCCCTCTCAAGTAGCTAAGCTAAATCATCTCCTTGGTTTACCGAGGAGCTGGCAGTGATGAAGCGAATGAAGAGGGGACTAGAGAGCGTGTGGCGGAAAAAGCCCAGCAAGTCAAATCAAGCACAGCTTAATGCCTACTTAAAGGCATATACCGTGGCAATAGAAGCCGCAAAGAATTCTTTCTTTGCGGCCAATATTGCGTCTAGAAAGAATCGTCCAGCGGAGCTGATTTGAGTAGTCAGAGGGTTGTTAAATCCCTTCTGTTAAGAAGGGAGCCCTGACAACTCAGTAGCTCGCTGTGAAGCTTTTGCTCGGTTCTTCGCAGACGAAGTTGCTTTGATTCGCTCTGGCTTTGACCCGATATTAACGGCAGTCTCTGAGGATGTAACACGAGCATCTGCTTGTCTGATTTTGATGCATTCGTTTCAATCTGTGCAGCTATAGGATGTGGACAAGATTCTTGGAGAGGTGAGGGCGACCACATGCATCCTAGACCCCTGCCCATCCTGGCTGATAAAGGAAGCCAGAGGGGGTTTGGCAGGGTGGGTGAAGGTGGTGGTCAACGCCTCCCTATGGGAGGGCATGTTTCCAGCGAGCCTAAAAGAGGCTGTTATAAAGCCGCTGTTGAAGAAACCATTGCTGGACCCCACCCAATTAGACAACTTTCGGCCAGTATCCAATCTCCCATTTTTGGGCAAAGTCATGGAACGTGTGGTGGCCTTGCAACTTCAGGGATTCTTGGTCGACACTGATTATCTTGATCCGGCACAGTCTGGCTTTAGACCGGAACATGGTACTAAAACAGCCTTGGTAGATGATCTACGCTGGGAAATAGACAGGGGGTGTGTATCCCTGTTGGTTCTGCTGGACCTCTCAGCGACCTTTGATACCGTCGACCACGATATCCTTCTGGGACGCCTCAGGAATATGGGACTTCGGGGTACTTTCTTACAGTGGCTCTAGTCCTTCCTTGAGGGTCATTCCCAAAAGGTGTTGCTGGGGGACACCTGCTCGTCACACAACACACTGTGGGACACCTTACCTGCACTAACACAACCAACACAGAAGGCTGTAAGCCAAAGGAAAGCCTAGTAGGAACTAATGATTTCTCTATCAAACACTATAAGGAAATATATATCAATCATATAGTCTGCCAAAGAAGTAATCTGGAAGAATATCACACACACTGGAATCAATAGAGACCCCTCGATGAGAAAAATAACGAGTAATCACAACTATAGATACAAGAAGTGTCTATAGGGCAGCAATCCTGTATGCTACTGCCCACCCATCAAAACTCAAATTGCGCTAAGTACACTAGACCGTAACATATACAAAAACTTACATACAGCACATCATATGTTCAAGCATGGAACATGGAGGGGGAGGAAAGGCAATAGACACCTCGTCCTCACAACCATTGATTTGAGGGGTCCCGCAGGGTTCTATTCTGTCCCCCATGTTCTTTAACATTTACATGAAGCCGCCGGGAGAGATAATCCGGAGTTTTGGGGTCAGATGTCGTCTACAAGGATGATGTCCAACTCTATCACTCCTTTCTGCCTGTTACTAAGGAGGCTGTGCAGGTCCTGAACTGGTGCTTGACTGCTGTATTGGACTGGATGAGGGCGAACAGATTGAAACTTAATCCAGACAAGACAGAGGTACTCCTGATTAGTCGAAAGGCCGAACAGACGATAGGGTTTCAGCCTGTGTTAGACGGGGTTACACTCCCCCTGAAGACACAGGTTCGCAGCTTGGGAGTGATCCTGGACTCATCGCTGAGCCTGGAATCCCAGGTCTTGGCGGTGGCCAGGAGAGCTTTTGCAGAATTAAAACTTGTGCACCAGCTGCGCCCGTACCTTGGGAAGTCTGACTTGGCCATGGTGGTCAACGCTCTAGTTATATCCCAAATGGATTACTGCAACGCTCTCTATGTGGGGCTGCCTTTGAAAACTTCTTGGAAGCTTCAATTAGTCCAACGGTTGGCAGCGATGTTAACCGGAGTGGCGAACAGGGGGCGTACCACTCCTCTTTTACGTCAGCTTCACTGGCTGCCGATTAGCTTCCGGGCACAATTCAAAGTGCTGGTTTTAACTTTTAAAGCCCTGAACGGTTCTGGCTCAGTTTACCTGTCCGAACGTATCTCCTGCTATGAACCATCATGCAGCTTAAGATCGTCAGGAGAGGCCCTGCTCTCGATCCCAGCACTTTCGCAAACGTGGCTGGCGGGAACGAGAGACAGGGCCTTCTCGGCAGTGCCCACCCATCTGTGGAATTCTCTCCCTAAGGACATCAGGTTAGCCACCTCCCTCCTGTCATTTAGGAGACAACTGAAGACCTGGCTCTGGAACCAGGCATTTGACTAAAGGCAATATGGAAGTAAAACTTATGGACATTTATTTATTTACAGTATTTTTACCCCGCCCTTCTCAACCCCCGAGGGGGGACTCAGAGCAGCTAACAAGGCAGCAATTAGATGCCGGCAACAATGGACAATGTAAAATACAAGCACAATTAAAACAACAGCAGTTAAACAAAATCACGATCAATTAACTTTAAATTAAAATGATCTTCAGTCTGTATCCTATCAGAATCCAGTTAGTAGCGGTAAGCCGTATTCTCATGTCCGCCGTCATTATCAGTCCAATCCCGGTAAAGTGCTGCATTGGGTTACTGTGCAAAGTCCTGGTCCCATCTTGATGTTGGATTTTCGGCTTAGCTTGGTATATTGGTATGCTAATTTAATATTAATAAATGTATTGTTGAGTTATTGTTGATAATATTTTTAAACGTATTTTATTGTTTTAACTGTATTTTATTGGTAATAATAATAAAAAACTATATTTGTACCCCGCCCCCATCTCCCCAATGTGGACTCGGGGCGGCTTACACAAGGCCAAGCCCAAACAACAAATTACAGTAAAATAAAATCAAAACATCAGCAATAAACACAATAAAAATACATGCATATAAATACAAAACAATATACAACTAGATATCTAAAATCACAAAGACAGGGCGGGCCGCAGGCACACATATAAATTGTTAAAAACTCAGGGTGAGATAAGCAGAATAGCATCCTTTACGGGGGAAAACATCCTTTATGGAGGAGGGGGGATGGAGTCCAAGAATGGGGGCATTGAGGAGAGCAATGGTAGAAATTAAATAACTACTCTCCGAAGGCACAGCGGAAAAGCCAGGTTTTCAGGTGCTTTTACAATGTCTCCAGAGTGGTATATGTGAACTGCATCATTGGATGCTTATGTGAAGCCACCCTGAGTCTCCTTGTGGGGATAAGGGTGGGATAGAAGTATATTTAATAATAAATAAATAATATATTTTATTTTAGTGTTATTAATTATTAAGGATGATGATGTTAAACAGCACTGGACCCAGGACAGAACCCTGGGTCCTCCTCTCCCCCTACTGGTCACGCCATGCCACTTTGTCATGACATACTATAGATAGTAAGTATTAAATATGACTGTTATTTATGTATTTATTTACTACATTTCTATACCGCCATTCCCATGGTGGTCTACATAGCGGCACAATTCGATGCCCGAACAATATACAAACAGATAAGACAATTAAACATAGCTAAAATTTTAAATTATTTATTTATTTATTTATTCCAACTTACATACCGCCACTCCCTGAGGGCTTGGAGCCGTTTACAGTGCAAACCAGAACAATATACATAAAAAACAAATTAAAACAAAGAGAAATCACCAATCAGCAGGATTCGAATGCCTGCCGGAATAAGAATGTTTTGCATGCCCTCCGAAAGGAAGGTAAGCTTCGCAGAGGTCAGGTTTCTGCCGGCAAGGCATTCCATAGGTATGGAGCCACAATCGTGAAGGCTCTGCGCCTGGTGACCACCAGGTGGAACCAGGTCTTAAAGTTGGGAACTTCAAGCAAGTTTTGGTCTTCTGAACAAAGTGATCTCTGCGGTTGGTAGGGGGTGAGGCGGTCCCTCAGGTACACCGACCATATAAGGCCTTAAAGGTGAGAACCAACACTTTGAAAGTAATCCGGTGCTCAATCGGCAGCCAGTGCAACTGCTGCAGAATTACACTATAAAAACCGAATAAAACCATAAAACCTCCGCATTTCATTTCCAAATCATCATCCAGTCACGTTGTCCAGCCATTCCGAGATCAGAGTTATCAGCTACACTTCAGGAAAAGCCTGTTCAAATAACCAGGTCTTAACTTTTTTACAAAATATTAAGAGGGTGGGGGCCAATCTAATTTCCCTGGGGAGGGCATTCCACAGCCGAGGGGCCACCGCTGAGAAGGCCCTGTCTCTCGTCCCCACCAGCCGCATCTGTGAGGATGGCAGGACCGAGAGCAGGGCCTCCCCAGAAGATCTTAAATTTCTAGATGGTTCGTAAGGAGAGATACTTTCGGACAGATAGGTAGGGCCAGAACCGTTTAGGGCTTTATAGTCTAAAGCCAGCACTTTGAATTGTGCTTGGTAGCAGATTGGCAGCCCTGAGCGCTGTTCTTGTTAGTAACCTGGCAGCTGCCCGTTGTACCATTTGGAGCTTCCAAACAGTCTTCAAAGGCAACCCCACGTAGAGAGCGTTGCAGTAGTCTATACGGGATGTAACCAGAGCATGTACTGCCGTGGTCAAGTCAGGCTTTCCAAGGTATGGGCGCAGTTGGTGCACAAGCAAATTGGAACATAGAAAGTTGCACATGAATTGAACTGGAGGCTTATCCTTGAGGGACTATGATCATGATTTTGTTGTAGTTTCAAGAAGTAAAATGGGTGGAAATGGTCTGACTGACGACTACTTCTTGGCAAAAATTTTGATTCTGAATGAAAAGGTTGTTATTTCTTGTAGGCTACAATTGCAGCCAGCCGACAGGCAAATTCTCCAAATACAAGCACCCCTCAGCAGACAGCCACCACACAGGCTTCAGTAAGTAACTCCCTTCAGTCACCTCTCATTTATTTATTTATTTATTTATTTATTCATGTATTCATTTGTAACTTGTATACCACCACTTCCAAAGGCTCGGGGCCGTTCACAGAGGAACAGCATACACAATTTAAAACAACAATTTCATGTCTGTTTACTTCGAGAATGCCTTGCCTTCTGGATAGCTAAATTCATTATTGTGTCTGGCACTTTGGAGCTCAGGAAGAGGGCTCTGGCGATGATAGTGGGGTCCCTTTTGGTGAAATAAAAAAGGATCCTGGAGCAGCGGGGTAAAGCAGCTGGTTTGTGTTTTGAGTGGTAAAGCATAATTGGATGGTATTGGCTTCCAAATCTATTATGATTCCCCCTGCCCCAACTCCACAAGAGGTTTTTGTGTGTGTTGGTTAACCATTTTACCCTCATTCCTTCTTTTGTATCGTGCAAGGAATTAGAAACTCACCCCTGACTACTTCTGCTCTAAGAAAACCCTAAAAACATTAGCTATCAAGTGACTTGGAAGTCATATGCAAACACAGTGCTGCTAGAAAAGGTTGCTTCTGTTGTTGCTTTTCCTTCTTAGTGGTTCCTGAACTTGGCTCCATGAGCATTTGCTCTGCTGGCTATGTGTAGCTGATGTATAGCGGACTTAATACGAGGCTGCTCTGCTGCTTCCTTAACAATTTTAGCCTTTTAATCTTTTAATAGCCATTTAAATTCCTTTGAATGTTGTAGGCATAATAATTCCATTTTAATAATATTTTGTATATTTTTAATCTATGCTGCATTTAATTTAAATTTTGTAAATGGCTTTTAGTCCCATTTCTGGGGTGAAAGGCATGATGGTGGTGGTGGTAGTAGTACTATTCTAACAACTTTGGAAAATGTATCTATAAATCAGGGGTGCCCACAGTTTTTCAGCATACGAGCTACTTATATTAAAACCAAGTCCGAAAGATCTACCTACCTACCTCCTCAAGGCTGGAGAGGGGAGGGGGTGGGGCGGAGCTTGGCCAGAGGGGGGCAGAGCCAGGCCGCGCCAAGCCCCGCCCCCTCCCCTCTGGCTTTGGAGCTCCCAGCAGCTTCTCCAGGCTTGAGGATGGCAATGCCAAGCCAGTGGTGACATACAGTAGCTAGCACAAGGCTGGCTTGGCATTGCCATCCTCAAGCCTGGAGAAGCTGCTGGTAGAGCAGAAGCCACAGGGGGGCGGAGCCAGGCCGCACCAAGCCCCGCTCCCTCCTCTCTGGCTTTGGAGCTCCCAGCAGCTTCTCCAGGCTTGAGGATGGCAGTGCCAATGCAAGAGCAATTCAGGTGATAAAATACTACAGTAATCAGTTGTATATCAAAATATCATATATTCAAGTACATAATAGACATATTTCATTTACCACAGTGGGACAAATATATCAAATAAGTAGACCACTAGAAGAGTGCACCACTCAGAGAATCATACATTAAATTATATGCAGCATAGCAAAATACAATCAATGTAAGCACGATAATGTTCCATATAGAAGCCGATGGTCAAGAAAGCAATAAAAGCTTCTTGGCTGCTGGGTCACTACAGTTCGAATTCGTATCACGAGCGTATCAATTCACATGGAGGACGGACCATTCCACCAGCAGGAAAGTATCCTCCAACTGTCACTTAATATTCGTAAGTAAAGGGTGCTCAGAACTGTAGGTGACGGTTGGAGGATCCCAAGGAAGTCCGTGTTAAGCGGAACAGAAAATAAGTTCACCGAAACCGCTCAGTGATGTCAATATGTGCTGTGCGCATGTATCGGCACGCTCAGTGGCGGGCCGCAAGGTAAGCTGAGCGTCGTAGTTCCAGAAAAGCGCTCTACAGGGCCTGATAGCGCAATGCGCATGCGCGGGTACACCCAGTGGCGTGCCGCAAAGGATGTTGGTATTGGTAGTTCATAAAGTAAAAGGCTCTGGAGACAAGCAGTGGTTTCTGTGAGTTAGGCAAATGCCGCAATAAGTAAGCAGGAACCTCACGGGAGTAAGGACAGTGGGGAGGAGTGCCTGACGGCGGGAGCTCACTCCAAGGCCGGCGGAGGGCCGTTTCGTCACTGGGACTTCTTCAGAGGCAACATATTGGAGAAATAGGTGTCCTCAAGGGTGATCAGTCATCACGAGCGTATCAATTCACATGGAGGACGGACCATTCCACCAGCAGGAAATGGACTTCCTTGGGATCCTCCAACTGTCACCTACAGGTCTGAGCACCCTATTAAGGTACTTTACTTACGAATTCTAACTGTAGTGACCCAGCAGCCAAGAAGCTTTTATTGCTTTCTTGACCATTGGCTTCTATATGGAACATTATCGTGCTTACATTGATTGTATTTTGCTATGCTGCATATAATTTAATGTATGATTCTCTGAGTGGTGCACTCTACTAGTGGTCCACTTATTTGATATATTTGTCCCACTGTGGTAAATGAAATATGTCTATTATGTACTTGAATATATGATATTTTGATATACAACTGATTACTGTAGTATTTTATCATCTGAATTGCTCTTGCATTGTGTAATACGGTGTTGCCCCTTGCCTAGTGTGTGATGGCAGTGCCAAGCCAGTGGGAGGGGGCTTGGCCCTGCCCTCCACAAACCTGGAGCAGCTGCTGGGAGTGCCGAAGCTGGGGAGGGGGCGGGGCTTGGTGCGGCCTGGCTCCGCCCCCTCTGAGAAGCGCCCCATCCGGTTGGGATTGACTGGTCGATCGCGACCAGTCAATCCCTGCTCTAAATCATTGCTATAGATTTTTATACAGCAGGAGGAGAGGCCTTACAACTGAAAGTTAGAAATGACTTTGGGGAATCTGGGCTGGTTGAGAAGATCATAACCATGTATTTCCTGTTAACTTGTTTCACTTCAGCTTTTGAGGCTGTCTTTTTCTATTAATGCTCCCCTTTATTTTGCTTTACAGATTAATTTGGCCACCACATCAGCTGCACAATTAATCAGCCGTTCACAGAGTGTGAGTTCACCTAGTGCCACCACCCTGACGCAATCGGTGCTCTTGGGGAATACCACCTCACCACCTCTCAACCAGTCACAAGCTCAGATGTATCTTCGGGTAAGAGGCGTAAACACATTGCTGTCTCGAATAAATAGCTCATTTGGTCCACTTGCACTATTGCATGTACTTGGGCCAGTCTGTAGACTGGCAGTCTTTATTCCTGTGAACTTTTGGTTGAGTTTCAGCATAGTTGTTCAATGTAGATATAATACAGGGAGAGATATACTGTGCGGCATTTCTGTTTGGTTTTCCATGAATCTTAAAGATCCCATGGCACTTAATATGTGTTTGCATAATGCACTGGAACATAATCCCCTTCTTTTAACATGTCTGGATCGTGGATCTCTTTTTTAAAACCAGTCTTGGTAAGATACTCAGCTGAAAGGTGATTCCCTTCTATTCGTTTAAATAATCAGATTTGTAAATACTGTCACAGCCTGTAATTGACAGTGTTTGAAGGGGAAAAGTCATATTCTAAGCTCAATGGAAAACAAGCTTCTTGCTCCTCCACATTCTTGCCCCTCCTCCGCATTCTATCTTTTAACAAAAATAGAGTTATTTTATTTGTTTGACCTCAGGTTTTTCATTTTTTCGTTTGTTAATGAATGCAGTCTGTTGAATATGAAAAACCTGTTTCTCTATTGATCCAGAGTGAGTCAGGGTCTCTCATCCTCCTCTCCCTCTTATTGTCATTCACAAACTCATTGTTATTGATTTCTCATAATTGATGCTATAACAAGACAGGACTAGGATTCTGTGAGATTAGAGTTTTATACCCCACCTGACGATGGAAACCCACTGAGTGACCTTGAGCAAGTCACACTTTCTTAGTCTCTGAAAATGGCAATGGTGCACTCCCTCTGAACAAAACTTGCCAAGAAAACCCTACAATAATGACTTGAAGACATATAACAACAACCTTATGTTATTGAAAGGGGGACCGTGGTGGCATGTCCATCCATGTAAAGTAAGTTACCTCTGCATTCCACCTCCTGCCAAGTGGCTGCAGGGAAGAGGACGCTGCTGAGTTGGAATGAGTGCCTGTTGGAGACTATAGGCCCCACGACATATTATAACCTATTTGCTTGTGGTTCGCTTTCTTTCCTCCTTTCTCTCCCTTTTGCTCTTCCCATCTCCATACTGTCTAAACCTCCAACAGCCGCAGTTGGGGAACCTGTTGCAGGTGAACCGCACCTTGGGCCGCAATGTACCTCTTACCTCCCAGCTCATCCTGATGCCTAACGGGGCTGTGGCTGCTGTTCAGCAGGAAGTGCCACCCACTCATTCTCCTGGGGTCCACACAGACACGGACCAGGTCAGTGACACCCTCTTCCGGGGTTCCCACGACCAACCTGGCCTGCCCCCGTTTCGAGTGTGTCCTTCTAGCCCGCACTTTATGTGAGTAGAGCATTCATTTTGTGCTCTACTCTAGGATTCTTGGCAGCACCCAATCAGAAATGCTCCCATTTCTGAAGTCGACATATTGATGAGTCAGTTCTACTTCTGTGAGTGTGTTGGTTATGCCCTTCTATGCTCACGCTGACACACATGATTTACTGCTTGAGCATTCACTAATGTTTCTGACTCCACAAGTAGTAGCCCAAGCCACAAGAAACCTGGGCTCAAGAAGCCAGAAGTCCTGACCTTCTTTATGACAAGGGGTTTCCCCCCCCAAAAAATGAATGTGGGGCAGGGCGAGTGATTTGGTAAGACAAAACAGGTGTCTACTTGTTGGTTGGGGTTTGCAATGGTCAAACTCATTTCTGAGGAATGTCAGAATGGCTTATGCGGCCTCTGTGTCTTTCTAAAGATTCTCTGTCTTATCCTTTCCTCTTGTCCATCCCCGTTCTTGGATTGCTTAGAGATATTTCCATCCTGCTTTGCATCTTTTTCTCTCTCTCTCTCTGTTTTCTTTCTTAACTAATGTTAATTCCACCAAAAGTCAGCCACAGGTTATTTCATAAGTAGGAGAGAGTCCATGTGATAAAAGATAAAATAGGCCATGTGAAAATCAAGAAAAGATGGGCAGAGAAGACAGAAGCGAGTACAGTTTGAACTCAAGGAATATAGAGGTAGTGGACCCTAGACTACTTGTAGCACATGTGTAAGGGAACATGTTCAAGGCTGATTTAAAACCCATTCTGGGGAGGCTGTGCAGGGCTTTCCTTTTCTTAAAGCTCCTCCCAGAAAGTGCCATGGGATCTTTAACCTGACCCAAAATGGGGAGAAAAGAGCTGAGATGATATTTTTACCAAGAAAGAATTGATTATCTATTTTAAAATGTCTCAGTCCTCATTCCCTAATTTGCAGCACTGGCCAGCATTCAGTTTTGGACACAAGGAAAAGGAAGGCAGCAACACATTCAAAATGCCTTTGAAGCATGCTTGGTTTTATTGCTAATCAAGACAAAAGAGACCTGTGACCTGTGCTAATGGGTGGTCCCTCCGCCTCTGTTTCCTTCCCAGGTGCAGAATTTGGCTGTCAGAAGTCAGCAGACCTCAGCAGCTAATGCCCAGCTCCAGGCTTCTGCTCCAAAGGCTGCTTTACCAGGGAATGCTCAGCCTTCAGTACTACCACAGGCCACCCATGCTGGCCAGGCCTTGACAGTGGCACAAGCTTCTTCTGGCAATGTAGGGCAGCAGTCTCTCAATCTCAGCCAAGGGGCGGCAGGAAATAATGGCATTTCCGGAGGCGTAGCTTCATCTGTGGGGACTCATACTGCCTCTGGGTTGGGTCAGTCAACCTCATCTGGCCAAGGGGGCAGCTGCCAGAGGAAAGGTACTGGCGTAGTCCAGCCTTTGCCTGTAGCCTCTGCTGCCCAGGCCGTGACTGTGAGCCAGGGAAGTCAGACAGAGGCAGAAAATGCAGCTGCAAAGAAGGCAGAAGCAGATGGTAATGGTCAGCAGACTGTGGGTATGAACCTGACCAGGACAGCAACGCCAGCCCCAAGCCAGACTTTGATCAGTTCTGGTAGGTGAAAGTAGACACTTTCTTGACTCTTCAGAGCCTCCCACGGCTGCTTGGTTCATTGGCCCAATTGTTCAGTAACCAATCTCACTGTTGTGACAGTTGCGTACTCTTGCTAAATGCCACAGGGAAGATTGGCTGTCAAGCATTTTGCAGAATTTTTTGCTTGTTTGTCATGGAGATTGTAGCTGGGAGGTGAGAGGCTGATTTGCAGGCTCCTTGTCTGGGGATCAGGTGCTCGGGAGAGTTGGGAGTGCACTGCCATGCTTTCTTTATTTAAGGCTGATGGATTATTGGAGAAACTTCTGTCCATCTAGCCTATGATACCTGAGAATGACTCTTCAAGATCTGAGGCAGGCCTTTTACTAGCCTTCCTGTTCTCTACATTCCCTTCTGCTAATGTGATTGGACCATGAATCATGTCTAAACTGTATGTTCCCCCACTGGGTCGTGGTCCCCACCCATCTATGAGGTAACTGCATTTGCTTGCTTCTCTCTCTTGTTTCCTTGGAGTTGGCCTTTCCCCTTCTCTGCCAGATTATATTTTCTTGGAGGCAGAAATCTGGTTTCATTTGGTTAAGTTCAGATGAAGCCGTGGTGGTACAGTGGGTTAAACCCTTGTGCCACCTGATCTGGTGACCGGAAGGTTGGCAGTTCGAATCCGGGGAGCGGAGTGAGCTCCCATCTGTCAGTTGCAGCTTCCCAGGCATGCAGGGACATGAGAGAAACCTCCCACAGGATGACGAAACACCCAGGTGTCCCCTGGGCAGTGTCTCTACAGAAGGCCCATTCTCACACCAGAAGCCATTTGCAGTTCCTCAAATGGTTTCTGACATTTAAAAAACCCTTAAGCTAGCATGAGTGCTGATACTGCTGTGTATTTTGTTCTTTCTGCTCACAGCAACCTATACCCAAATCCAGCCTCACTCCTTGATCCAGCAGCAGCAGCAGATTCACCTTCAGAAGCAAGTAGTGATTCAGCAGCAAATCGCCATCCATCACCAGCAGCAGTTCCAGCATCGGCAGTCCCAACTCTTACACACTGCCACACACCTTCAGTTAGCCCAGCAGCAGCAGCACCAGCACCAACAAGCTCCCTCTCTGGCCCAGCAGCAGCAAGGGCCAGCGCAGGGCCAGCATCAGGGCCAAGCTCTTCAGGGCCAACCGCCAGCCCAGACCCTGGTTGTCCAACCCATGCTGCAGTCTCAGCCCCAGCCAGTGCAGCTCCATTCGGACAGTCTTTGCCAGGCAGCCACAAAGTCCCCAGTCCCTATTCAGTCCAAACCCCCAATGGCTCAACTCAAGGTCCCCCAACTTGGTGCTGCCAAGATGTCGGCGTCCCAGCAGCCCATCCCTCACATCCCAGTCCAGGTGGTGGGCAGCCGCCAGCAGGGCTCTGCGCAGGCTCAGGCACTGGGACTTCCTCAACTGAATGCAGCGGTGCAGGCTCCTCGGGGCTTGCCTGCTGTTGTCCAGCCAGTGGTGTCCCAGGCTCATACAGCCTCCTCCTCAGTGTCACAGGCCTCGTCTGCCTTGTTTCCTCCTTCTTCTCCACCTCCCCTACAAGAAGCACCTCCTCAACTCACTTCTGGAGTGAGTGTAGCCCAAGTCCAAGGGACAACGCAGGTGAAGAGCACTGTTGCATCTCCAGGGATGGCTCAGGCACTGCCAGCAGCGTACTATGTGCAGCCTGTCCAGTTACCAGTAAGTGGCATAGTTACTATTAAGGGAGCAGGGCTGAATGGGGAAGGGATGAGATTGGCTCTTACATACACCTAACACACAACCTGCTTAGCCAGTCACAGCTTGGCATGGTCAGAATTTGCCTTGTATGGACTTTCTTTATCTACCTGGTATTGTGATAAATACCAAATCTACACCAGCCATCTTAGTCGGAAGTTTTTGGCAGTTGGGCTGAAGAGGAGCACTTGGGGATAAAACCAGATGGGAGCCACAGAGAAGACAATCTCGTATTAAGAGGCTATTCCCACAGGAGTTCCGTACTGTGCTTGCTATCAATGGGATAAGGATAGGAAAGTGTCCCAAAAATTTATGCTTCTTGTTAAGTAATGGTAGTTTAGCTTATGCTTTTGATCCCATGTTTTAAGACAATTTTATTAATAGGAAAGCTTAGTAAATACTCAGAAGAGGTTTTTTTCTTACTATTATTTTGACTGCTTGTATGTTGGACTTGGAATTGACTGTGGGCTTCAAATGCCCTACTTTACCACGTTCCTCAAAAGCTGCAGTACTATTCAGAGGAGTGTATTGATGTTAGCACTGTGGCTACCATAGTAATATTAACATTAATGTTCACATTCTTCATTCCTCCTTGGCAAGGGTATTCATCCAAATAGGACCCTTTGCTGCCACCTTTTCCCAACTTCTCCCATTTCCAAGTAGACTCGAGAAACAGCTGATTCTTCCCTTCGCATGGAGTCTGTCCTTTCAAACTGGCTCCTTTCTCTCAACACAGAGTAAGCCACAGGCTTTGGCAATCAAGCGCAAAGCAGAATCGGAAGAGGAAAGGGAGGAGTCCAGCGCCCCACCCCCTCTCCTGGCTGCCAAATCTCCTGTGGCAGAGAGTCCTAAAACCACCGAAGATAAGGGCGGCCCTGGAAGTGAAGGGAACAGGGGTGAGTTTTCCTGGTTCTCTTTACTGTAGTTACATGATTGTGCCTTGTGACAGACTCCGGGTATGATTCATAATGGACACAGAGAACACACATTGGGATGAATAAGATAAAATATTTATTGGATGAATTCTGCTATCTATTCTTATATGGCTATAGAGTGACACCCTAGATTCGTTGTTTTGTAATACTTGCACTGTGTCATGTATGTCTGGTCCATGTGGCCCCCAGGGCTCAAAGCTTACATGAGCTTACATGAGCAACATCTGTCCTGCCACAGTTGGTTCCTGCAGCTATACCGGTCCACGTATCATGGTCTCAATCCTATTGCTCGTCCCAAGTAGAGTAGATTCATTAAATCTGTCAGAAGCAGACTACTTAAACGTTTAAAAGTCCAATTGAATCATTGTGCCTACCCTAGCTAGGATAAGCATTTGAATATTTATTTATTTTATTTCATATACTTGGACACGGCCCTTCTCACCCCCGAGGGGGTGGGGGGACTCAGGGCGGCCTCACAGGAAACACCATTTGGTGCCATCGTAATGATAAAAACAATCAACAAATTCATTACAACAAAACATTAAATAAACAGTTGTCAAAACACGCCAATTAAAATCCGGGTCCAGGTCAATTCATTGTCACTTCGAAATTGCTTATGTCTTCTTCATGCAAGCCGCTATTCAATGGTCACATGCAAGGTCCTACAGCCAAGTCTTGAGTTTCCTTGTAAAGGACAGGAGGGAGGTGGCCAATCTGATGTCTTTGGGGAGGGAATTCCACAGATGGGGGGCCAGTGCTAAGGAGGCCCTGTCTCTCGTCTCCATCAATCGCATTTGTGATAGCGGTGGGAATGGTGCACATTCCCTTTCTAACCCATATGGACAGTAGATTCCACATATGTCCTTAATACAATACATCTTGTCTATTGAGCATACGTATGGAAATATACAAGCCACATCACTAAAATTGACCTTCAGATGGATTGGGATATTTAATACTATTTCTGTTCTTTCAGAGAAATCAGAATCTTTCCCCAGTGCTACTACCAATGCACCCCCAAGTGATCCCACCTCTGTCACTTCTACAGCTGCTCCTGTGCCCACCTTGGCCATGTTGTCCCGCCAGATGGGAGACTCTAAACCTCCGCAAGCCATTGTCAAGCCTCAGATTCTTACACATATTATAGAAGGTTTTGTCATTCAGGAAGGGGCCGAACCATTCCCGGTAAGAAGCATGAAGGTTGGAGTGCCCTGGGCAGAAGCTCCTCTTTTATTCTTTTTGTTTTGCATGTATGAGTAGTTTGTTAACTGACCTAGCATTTGTTGAAGACGGTAAAATTGCCTGTCCCTGTCGCCGCCTCTACAGGTGTGCTGAGTATCTCAGAATGAATACTTTGGAGAATATTGTGTGTTCATGCAAGTTTTCTTTCCATCTCTCTGTAGGTGGGTTGCTCTCAACTGATAAAAGACTTTGAGAAGCCTCTTCAAGGTGGAGCTCCTACCAGGCAGGCTGAGAACCAGTCTAGCAACTCTCCGGGAGGGGAAAGTGTAACAGCTGGTAAGTCTTTACTATTGACCTAGTAATTCAAAGAGAGTCTCCGTCTGGAGTGAGCTATTTCTGTGTTGGTAACTGTTGGAGCTTTTTAGTTCTCTGTCCATATTGTCGTCCATGATGGTAACCACGTGCCAATTCCAAGTGTTTTTGATTTGTTTACACTTTTTTGAAGGCATGTTTGAATTAAGTGAAGGAATTTAATCTCCATCACTTGGAGGCATTAGGTTCTGCCACATTAATGGTAGGCATAAGGGGCCATGGGTACCAGGCACATCCCAAACCAGGGGTGCCCACACATTTTTAGCATGCGAGCTACTTATATTAAAACCAAGTCAGAAAGATCTACCTACCTTCTCAAGGCTGGAGAGGGGAGGGGGTGGGGTGGGGCTTGGCCACAGGGGCGGAGCCAGGCTGCACCAAGCCCCGCCCCCTCCCCTCTGACTTTGGAGGTCCCAGCAGCTTCTCCAGGCTTGAGGATGGCAATGCCAAGCCAGTGGTGGCATAGCTAGCACAAGACTGGCTTGGCCCTGCCCTCCTCAAACCTGGAGCAGCTGCTGGTAGAGCGGAAGCCACAGGGGGCGGAGCCAGACCGCGCCAAGCCCCACCCCCTCCCCTCTGGCTTTGGAGCACCCAGCAGCTTCTCCAGGCTTGAGGATGGCAATGCCAAGCCAGTGGTGGCATAGCTAGCACAAGACTGGCTTGGCCCTGCCCTCTTCAAACCTGGAGCAGCTGCTGGGAGTGCCGAAGCCGGGAGGGGTGGGGCTTTGGTGGGGCCTGGCTCCGCCCCCCTCTGAGAAGTGCCCCATCCGGCTGGGATCGACCTTCGGTCCCGGGATCGACTGGTCGATCGCGATCGACTTCCTGGGCAGCCCTGTCCCAAACCATTCTGTGAAACGTACTTTTCCCTCTAAAATAAAAAAAAATTGTCAAAAATTGACCCCAAAAACCTGGGTTGACTTATCCAGGTGCTGTGTGTAAGTACAGCAACCTGAACTTTTACCAAAAAGGTATAATTCCCTTCTCTTGGGTATAGAGGAGTGATATAGGCAAGAGAACATAATAGAAGCAGTCGCTCCTCTCCGCTGTGGCACTGTTTTTGGCTTTTTAAGTGCTGGCTGGGAAAATGGTGGTAATGGTGGCCAGGAGTGGCTGCCCACCAGAGGCAACGCTGGCACCTTTCCCTCTCTGGGATGGCCCTCAACTTAACGACAGGCCATATCCCCCAAGCCTGCCCTTGTTTAATACTTTGGGTTCACTTCTGGCCTTTTTGAAGGGGAAAATGCCACTTCCCCTCAAAATATGTAATGATGAGAGAACCCGGGGGGGGGGGGGGGTCTTCTTTCTCAGGACACACAAATCCTTTCTCCACTCTACTCAGAGAAGGGCATCGCCCCCCCTTTTTTAAAAAAAGAACTAATATTGTACCTTAATGTTTATATTAAAAAGGAGAACCATCTCCATCTCTTAGTCATGTGACAAAATGCATTTTCGATGCCTGGATGGGAAAATGGTGGTGGCCAGGAGTGCTTTTCCTCTTGTGGTGGCATTAGTGATTTCCCCTTTTTGTAGGATGACCCTCAATGTCTCCGTGGATTATATCAAAAGCCATCCTTTTGGCTCCAAAACATATTATGGACTTTTATATGAGGTCAACATACACAAGAATACATGGTAATTTTAGGCCAGGTTGGTAGTGGAAGTGGATCAGAAATTGAGGTAACTTCTGGCCCCTTCTGGTGCTGAAAAAAGGCCCCTTAGGCCTAAATAGACCAGGAGGAGCTTTTAGAATTGGCTCCAAATGGTAGCCAGTTACCTTTATTGATGCTCCTAGTGATAAGAATGTTAGTTTAAGAGCCAAAGAGAAAGGGAGAGATGACCGGTGCAGGTTGGTGAGCGTGTGGCCCTCTAAAGGTTGAGATTTTCATTTAATTTCATTTCAATTTATTATTTGATGAGTCGCTCTCCACTGGAGTGCTCTGAGCGACGTACACAGCAATAAAACAGCAACATAACAACGATAAATCACAAATTAAAAGCTTTGACGAAAAGCCAAGTTTTGAGAGCTTGAGAGAAAGACCGCAAATGAGGTATAGCTCTAATGTATGGAGGTAAGGAATTCCACAAGGTTGGGGCAAGAATCTAGAAGGCCCTGCGCCTCGTGGGGTCCAGGCGTGCCTCCCTAGGACCAGGAACAAATGAGGTTTTCTTGAGCTGATCTTGGTGGTCTCTGATGACAAGTATGTGAGAGACGATCTCTGAGGTATTGAGGGCCTTGACCTTGGATGACCCTGAAAGTCAGAACCAGTGTCTTATAAGAATCTCAATGTTCAATTGGGAGCCAATGCAGGTGTTGTAACACTGGAGCTATGTGATGTCTCATTGGTGTCCGAGTAAGTAATCTGGCAGCTGCATTTTGAACCAATTGGATCTTCCGTGTCACTGAAAGAGGAGTACCAGCGTACAATGCATTACACTAATCCAAACTGTGGCGTGGATTACCATTGCAAGGGTCTCTGTTGGAAGGTAAGAAGCCAGCTGCCTTGCTTGGCGGAGGTGGAAAAAGGCCTGCTTACTGATGGTGGAAATCTGAGCTTCCATCGTCAACTGGAAGTCCAGCAAGATACCGAGGCTCTTCACCGTAGCAGACGGGGCTAAGGATTCACCATCAAAGGTGGGCAGAGGGCAGGCCAGTTCCCGGGGCCGACCTGGCCATAAGATTTCAGAACTGAGGCCTACATCGTGGCAGGACTTCCGGTTTCCTTG
The DNA here is from genome assembly GCA_030556195.1 of Anolis apletophallus. Lineage (NCBI taxonomy): Eukaryota > Metazoa > Chordata > Lepidosauria > Squamata > Anolidae > Anolis > Anolis apletophallus. The sequence goes on along the minus strand of JARBWK010000006.1, from coordinate 131,882,348 downwards.
CGCTCAGCGCCTGTGCTTACATGATCTCCTCTTTGACTTCTGGGAAGCAGGAGCCAATCTTCCCTTAGCGTCCTCAAGGTTGGGCGCCATCTTAGGGAATTGGCTCAGAGCTTGCCTCCCTGACAAATAGAGGCAGCGGCGCCGGCCTCGGTCTCTCAGAGCCCGGGATTCCTCAGCCACCTCTAGGCCCCTGTTTAGGGAACCCGAGATGTCCAAGGTCTCCAGCTCCATCTGCAGACGTTGGCAGTCATCGGCCGACTCTCAGGGCTCCCTGGGATCTCTTGCCGGACCATGGGCAAGAGCTCTCCGTAACGTCCTCAAAAGGGCAACTACTCCCAGATGGTGTGGCGCGACTCCCTGCCGCCTACAAGTGCCATGCTCTGATCTATTTTTTCATACTCCGCAAGATGGATAAATGAAGGGACGGACACACACTCGTATATTCAGAAACAAAGAGAAGACATATTGTTACAGATGTTTTCATTTCCTTTGCTGGAGGCTTTGATATTTTACATCGGTTGCTGATTAATCTTTCAATGGGGGATTATACTGAGACTCAACCCTAAAATCATAGGCTTGCATTCTGCTGTAGTTAGTTGGAAAAGTTATTTTTCTTGACTGTACATATCTCTGCTTCTCTCCCATTTCCTCAGAGCAAGACAAGAAAGCGAACCTGCTGAAATGTGAATTCTGTGGAAAATATGGCCCGGCCAATCAGTTCCGTGGTTCGAAGAGATTTTGTTCTGTAACATGTGCCAAGAGGTAACAATAACAACATTTCCTATTTGAGATACCATGTTTCATATGGTCACTGATCTTTAACTTTAAATTTAGTGATCATGGAGGCATGCCTAAATTATTAATAAGCTAATTATTTCTGTATAGTGCCTAATACATTTCAGTTACTTTTATAAATAGGTCTTTATTATTTCTTTGAAAAAGAAGTTTTAAAACTCGGGAAACTTGTGTTGTTGATCAGTTTACGCTGTTGCCTTTTCCAGAAAAGGTTCCTCATGCCCAGGTCTGACAGTGGCACCCATATGGTTAAACAAGCCAACAGTTGCTGCTGCCATGAGTATGACGGTAGTCATCCAAGATAGATGGCTGGCCCGGAAATTCTTCTTTATGCAAGCATGTTGACATCAGCAGCATCCCCCTCCCCAGCTATTTTGCCTGGAAATACCTTGAGATCATAGAGCTTCCATTGATTCTTATTTTAGGCTAATAAAAAAGACACTATCCCCCCTTTTTCTGATGCCAGGTACAATGTGGGCTGTAGTCACCAACTTCGGCTGCAAAGGAAAAAAATGAAAGAGCTCCAAGAAGCAAATTATGCCCGTCGGCGACGTGGACCTCGACGCAGCAGCTCGGAGATTGCTCGAGCCAAGATCCAGGGCAAACGCCACAGGGTGAGGATGCAAACCCACCTCTTTCTCTTGCATGCACAGGAGGCAATACTGCGGTGGCTTGATATGAAAGAGGCATGTAGCATAGCTTTTTAGCTCCTACGTTATACAGTATGTATGCTGCCTAATAAAGTACAGCTGCAGTCTCATTCCATTTGGGAATCTGTGAACACGAAAAAGCCTTGCTGAATGTACTGGATAACTTATTTCTTCCTCCATAGTTGGTAAGATTAAACAGGCACATATCAGGCTGAGCCCTGTTGTATAGACAAGGCTTTTTGGCAGCTGGGTTGTTGTAGGTTTTTTCGGCTGTATGTCCATGTGCTAGAAGCATTCTCTCCTGACGTTTCGCCTGCATCTATGCAGGAGAGAATGCCTCTAGAACAGGGGTGGGCAATTATTTTTTCCAAGGGGCCACACGAGAGCCAAAAAATATTATGGAGGGCCGCATCTAAAGGCGGAACTACATTCTAATCTACATTATTTATTTATTTATTTGTTTACTATATTTACTATATATTACACATCATTAATATTAACATATTAATATATCAAGAAATATTCATATATTATTAGTATTAATATAATTATTATATTATAGTGTATATATAGACATAATATATTGAAATTATAATGTAATATAACATTTATTATATTATTATATTATATCATAACATTATTATAAAATAATAAAAACCACTTGAATTAAATTAAATTCAAGAAGACAAGGTGTGAAGAAGGTAGGAGGAAGGAGGGCAGAGGGAGGGCAGAGGGAGGAGGAGCGGCAGCCGTATTGACATGGTCCTGCCTCAAAGCGGGGGCTGCTGTGGGCTGCACCAGGGCAGCGGGGTTCCTTCCTGCCTTCTCCGGCGGCTCCGGAGTGCCCTTGCGGTGGTCTTGCATGGAGGGTCGCGCGTCGGTGGAGTGAGGGAGGGCCCGAGGGTGAAGGCAGCACCAGCGCTGGGCTCTCCGCCTCCTCCTGCCTCTGGCGTGGAGAGGCTCCGATGGCCAGCGTGGGAGGGTGAGTGCCGACGGCGTGGCAGGGAGGAGCCTTTGGACAACTTCCTGTAGCCCCGGATGAGCTGTCTGAGGCATTCTGGGAACCGTAGTTTCCTGACACCTGCGGCTCCCAGAATGTCTCAGCCAGCTCATCCGGGACTATAGGAAGTCGTCTAAAGGCTCCTCCCCGCCATGCTGCTGGCACTCACCCTCCCACATTGGCCATCCGGAACCTCTCCATGCCAGAGGCAGGAGGAGGAGGCGGAGAGCCTAGGGCACTCCAAAGCCGCCGCTCCAAAGGGATGTCAGGCACGCCAAAGCCGTCGCGATGGGATGGCGGCAGCGGTACCCCTTCTTGGCCCCGCCCCCAACGCCCTCTCCCCGGGCCAGACAGAACCGGCCAGGGGGCCGCATCCAGCCCGCGGGCCGTAGGTTGACCACCCCTGCTCTAGAACATGGCCATACAGCCCAAGAAACCTACAACAACCCAGTGATTCCGGCCATGAAAGCCTTCAACAATACATTTTTGGCAACTCTTCAGAAGGTGTCCAGCTCTTCTCTAAATTCTTTCCAAGTAACAGCTAGTGCAATACAATACAGCAGATTGTGTACTATCTTCTGGTATTTCCAAAATTGGAAGCTTGCTTCCTACTGTGTGACATAATGAAGGAATTGCCAAAGTGTCGTCTTTCGATATTCTCTTTGAGGATTCACAGGGCCGCCTCTCATTCTTGGGCTATACTGGTTTGAGTTGGATGGCCATCTGTCAGGGGTGCTTGGAATGCAATTTTCCTGCTTCTTGGCAGAATGGGGTTGGACTGGATGGCCCATGAGGTCTCTCCCAACTCTTCTATGATTCTATGAGTACCAGTATGAAGCGTTTCCTCTTGCTGTATGTTCTGTTGGTTTGGTTTTGCAGGGCCAAGAAGATTCAAGCAGAGGATCGGATAACTCCAGCTATGATGAAGCTCTGTCCCCTACGTCCCCAGGGCCCCTTTCAGTCAGGCCCAGTCATGGTGACCGGGACCTTGGCAGCTCAAATATGATTCAACCTCTCCCTGACCTCCATGGCATCAATCCGGTTTTCCTATCCAGCAATCCCAGCCGCTGGAGTGTAGAGGAAGTGTACGAGTTTATTGCATCCCTACAAGGCAAGTTCACCTCCTCCTCTGCTTGTTTTTTCTGTAAGCTGTCCTGAGCCCTCGGGGAAAGACAGCATACCAAACTGAATACATAATAAATAAAAAAATTAAAGAGAAGACATGCTCAGTCTTTAGTTTTCAGAAGTATAATAGACCACACTTCAGCTCTCCTGCCCAATTTGTAAAAGGGTGGAACCATACACCGTTCTCATGTGAACCAGTTTAACCCAATATTGTCTATGCTGTTTAGATTGCAAGTACTCACTCTCCCCTTACAAAACCTAATTGTATGGTGCAACTGGATGCTCAAAATAGGGTTAATATGACAGTTTTCTGTTAGTAAACCATAATGATGACAGAGGTGATCTTTTGTCTCAGATCCCTTCATCCCAATATCTGGGCGTGACATCAGAGTAATTGTGAGGTATTTTGAACTTGAAAGCACCTTACGAGGTATTGCAGATGGGCAACTGTGGAGGGAGAGTGGGCTGCACTTGCCAAACAATACAAGAAAAATTTGAAATCCTTCAAAACGCATAGGGAGCATGCAGGAGTACTTTAATCATGTTCTAACTTTTGTTTTTTGGTTTTTTTTAAAAAAAGTTGCTCCTTGGCTGAAATTTGTAATTGCTCTCTGGATGCTCTAGTGCAGGGGTGCCCACACTTTTTCAGCATGTGAGCTACTTATAATAAAACCAAGTCAGAAAGATCCACCTTCCACGTTTGCTTCCAGACAAGAGAGAAGCAGGGTGGAGCCGGGGGAGGGGGTGGAGCTTGGTGCGGCCTGGCTCCGCCCCCTAGCTTCAGCTCTAGCAGCAGCTTCTCCAGGCTTGAGGGTGGCAGTGCCAAGCCAGTGGTGGCATAGCTAATACAAGGCTGGCTTGGCCCTGCCATCCTCAAGCCTGGAGAAGCTGCTGGGAGTGCCGAAGCTGGGAGAGGGGCGGGGCTTGGCGCGGCCTGGCTCCGCCCCCCTCTGGCTTCAGCTCAAGCAGCAGCTTCTCCAGGCTTGAGGATGGCAGTTCCAAGCCAGTGGTGGCACAGCTAGCACAAGGCTGGCTTGGCCCTGCCCTCCTCAAGGCTGAATCAGCTGCTGGGATTGCCGAAGCCAGAGAGGGGGCGGGGGCTTGGCGCGGCCTGGCCTCGCCCCCTCCGAGAAGCGCCCCATCAGCTGGGATCAACCTCCTTCCGATCGACTTCCTGGGCAGCCCTACTCTAGTTGATGGCTTGGATCACAACAGAGCAAAAACTGTATTGTCAAAGACTTTCACAGCCAAAATCACCGGGGTGTGGTGTTGTTTCCAGGCTGTATGGCCATGTTCTAGCCTTTTCTCCTGATATTTCACCTGCATCTGTGGCTGGCATCTTCAGATCCTCTGAGAATGCCAGATAGGTAGGTGAAATGTCGGGAGAAAATGTGGCCATACAGCCTGGAAACCACACAACACCCTGGAACAGAAATTGTTTTTGTCCCCTGGCAGGCAAGTCAGTCTCCAAAAGTGAAAATACCCCCCTCCCGCATACTTGCTGGAATGTATTTAAGGGTCTTCTGGAGCGGTGTTTCCCAAAGTGTGCTCTCCCAGGAGTTTTGGACTTCATTTCCCCAGAATCCCTGGTCATCGGCTAAGGCAGCTGAGGCTTCTGGAACTTGGAAGTCCAAAACACCTGGAGGACAAGAGTCTGGGAAGCACTGTTCTAGAGTAAACTGAAGAAAAAAATGGCACGCTTCCTCTGTTACAGATTCAAAGTCTTTCTCATGCAGCTGACACTTAGCCAGCTGCGCCGGGAATATGGCGCAGCTGGCTAAGTGTCAGCTGCATAAGATCTCTCTGACCAGTAGGTCATGAGTTCGAGGCCTGCCCAGGTCGAGGTGGGTGATCGACCTTTAAGTGTAGCCTGCTGTCGACCTTTGCAGCCCGAAAGACAGTTGCATCTGTCAAGTAGGAGATAAAGGTACCACATTAAGTGGGGAGGCAAATTTTGACTGAATTATGAGGCCATTAAAAGAACTCCAGGAACTCTGAGGAATGCGGAGGAGTGCATCAGCTCCCCCTGGTGGCCAGTCTTTGCCTCTGTTCGTCTATATGTGTGTATGTGGAAACGGCAGGGATTGTCTGCTAAGTATGTGTACCTGTAATCCGCTCTGAGTCCCCTTTGGGGTGAGAAGAGTGGAATATAAATAAAGTGTATTATTATTATTCTTAAATTCAAAGTACAGATGAGTAGAAGAACAGTGCCTAGTCTTCTTGCTATGGCCCCTTATAGAGATTCTCCCGTTTGAATCCTTTAGGTTGCCAGGAGATTGCAGAGGAGTTTCGCTCTCAGGAGATTGATGGCCAAGCCCTCCTCCTTCTGAAGGAAGAGCACCTCATGAGTGCCATGAACATCAAACTGGGACCTGCTCTCAAGATCTGCGCAAAGATCAACATTCTCAAAGAGACCTAAGAAAGGCAGACTGATTCCCTCCTGTAGACTGCGGCTCTTGCCCCAGCTTTTCAACGTCGAGGGAACTGATGGAAACCAAGCTCTTATAAGCCTGTCCCTTGGAGTCCTTAAAGTATCTCATGTTGCCTGCAAGTTCTCTAGCCTGTGGCTTGTTCTTGAGGGCAGCATGGCAAAGATGCCGAGTTATTCTGTGCTGAGGCTTCTTAGTGGAAGGGGCGAGGAAGCTGTTTTTCTTCTCAGTACCAGAGTTTTTGGATGTTCATATTCTCCTTTCCATGGGATCTTTCTTCTGCACAGAGGATCAACACACACCTAGCTTATGTTTTCTCTTGCCGAGGAGGGGAAGCTGGAAAAGATTACATTTGGAACTAAAGTTTTTAACAACATCATGTTCCTTTCTTAGTGTTGACGGGAAGTCAGTAGCAAACTGACCATCTCGAGCATTTGAAGGATAAGAGCTTCTTCATTCCGAATTGAACCCTTCCCCAGACAACAAGAGCACTTTTGGCTATGGCATCAGCGGAGAATGTCTTTTAAAGATCTTCTAATTCCACTTGTTTGTGTTGTGTGTTTTGGAGATACCACCCCAGATCCAAAGGAGAATCCAAGTGTACTGAACTCCAGTTGTTTCTATCTTGCTTCTAAAAGTTTTCTTTGTTCAGTTTTGTACTTTGCCCTCTTCCCGAGAGAGCATTTGGGACAAAAGCTGCTTCTTGCAGGTTTGTATCTCCCATCAAAGCCTGTATATTTTCCTTTATTATACGAATATTCTGTTCCTCAGTATAAAGAATGCTTCAAAAACAAAGTTGCTATTTTTCTGTAGCCTGATCCTTCCCCTGACTACCAGCTTTTTTGATATCTGGCACAATAATAATAATTGTTATTATTATTTGTACCCCGCCCCCATCTCCCCAATGGGGACTCGGGGCGGCTCACATGAGGCCAAGCCCAAACAACAAATTACAATAAAATAAAATCAAAACATCAGCAATAAACACAATAAAAATACATACATATGAATAAAAAATATATACAACTAGATAATCTAAAATCACAAAGACAGGGCGGGCCACAGGCACACATATAAAGTGTTAAAAACTCAGGGTGAGATAAGCGGAATAGCATCCTTTGCGGGGAGAAATGTCCTTTATGGGGGGAGGGGGGATGGACTCCAAGAATGGGGGCATTGAGGAGAGCAATGGTAGAAATTAAATAACTACTCTCCGAAGGCACAGCAGAAAAGCCAGGTTTTCAGGTGTTTTTTAAAGGTCTCCAGAGTGGGGGCTTTCCTAATCTCTCCAGGCAAGGAATTCCAGAGTCGGGGGGGCCACAGAGAAGGCCCTCTCCCTTGTGCCCACCAGACAAATCTATGAGACTGGCAGGAGCGACGGAAGGGCCTCCCCCGAGGAGCAGAGGGTTCGAGCTGGTTCATGGAGGGAGATCCGGTCACGAAGGTAGGCGGGTCCTGAACCGTTTAGGGCTTTATAGGTGATCACCTGTACCTTGAATTAAGTGTTGTGGCATTGCTTCTCTTTTGTCTTTTCTCTTGTATCACTGAGCTTCACCAAGGCCTGTTACAGGATTTGAATGAAAGCTTAATGAAGAGATGTTAAAACATATGTTGAAACACCGATGCAACTTTATTCCTTACATCTTTTTGTTACCTATGTGCCTGTTGTACTATCTGAACAGATTAGAGTAGGACAGCTATTTCCACTCTTCTGCCAGTGTGTTTGGAACAAGCCTGAAAGATATAAAATCAATAGCAAGACCCAGTTTCATATTTTACTCCATAAGAAACTTTTCTATTGACTTTAGAAAGCTTCCCAGCACCGATTGAATAATAATAGCCATGGCTCTTGGCTTGTTCCTTCTCTTCCAGATAATGACTTCAGCATGTATTGCCTTAAAATGCAACATGTTTGGCTAGAGGGCTTACAGGTATAAAAAAATCTTGGTACATGCTTTGTCTTTCTAGCTGAGGGTTTTTCAGAAAAGGAAATCTTTTGTTCCCCTAGCTTTTCTGGATGCTGCTGAACTGTAGGTCCCAGCAGCCCTCGGCAGCATGGTTGATGAAGTAGAGCTGGAAGTTGTATTGTGGCAACATCTGCAGCTATTTGAGTCTTGCAGATGTTTGGTGGGAAATTGTCATGAATATTACTATAGCACACTAGCTCCTTAAATGAAGAAATCTGCAAGATGTGAGAAGGCTGTAGAGCAGGGCTACTCAAGTAGTCGATTCGGATCAACTAGTCGATCTTCGGCCCTCATCCGGTCGATCTTTGGGCCTCAGCAGCCGGATGGGGCGCGCCTGCCATGCGCACGTGCACCCTGTGCGCACGTGCACTCCTGCTGCTGTGCTTCTTCCGCTTGCGGGGCATTGCAGGAAGGAGGAAGCATGAGGCGGGGCCTCCAGAGGGAGCACGAGGCGGGGCAGAGCTGCTTCTGAACAAGAGGCAGGGCGGTGCGCTCCCTTTCTGAAGGTCCCGCCTTCCGTCCGGGTGGCGCTTTTTCCCCTGTGGGGCATTGCAATGCGGGGCCTCCAGAGGAGCACGAGGCGGGGCGCTGCTTCTGAACAAGAGCAGCACCAATGCCGAGCAGAATGCGCGCTCCTGCCTTCCGCCCGGGTGGCGCTTTTTCCGCCTGTGGGGCATTGCAGGAAGGAGGAAGCACGAGGCGGGGCCTCCAGAGGGAGCGCCCTGCTTCTCCAGAAGCAGCTGCGCAGCCTCCGCTGCCATCAAGACACGCAGGGCAGAGCGCTTCCTCCTACCTCATGCTTCCTCCTTCCTGCAATGCCCCGCAGGCGGAAGAAGCGCTGTGCCGGCGAAAAAGAGCAGCAGGAACACACGCGGCGGCGGGGGCAGATAGATCTTTAGGACTTGGTTGCTTAAGAGTAGCTCTCATTCTGAAAAAGTGTGAGCACCCCTGCTGTAGAGTTATCATGAAGCAGTTTAGTACTCTTGTTCTTTGCTCAGTTCACACCAAAATAACTGCAATAAATGTGGAATATACAGTGTCAGAAGGACTTGGAGCAGTAAATATTTTCTAAGTGAGCATCAAGGCTCCAACATTCCAGAGAATGGTCCTTTCATAACGTATGTCCCATCAAGTGTAAAAAAACCACTCTGTAGTATAGACATTGCTTGCTCCGATGGCTTTGTGACATTCACAGTAGAACACTCCTCACTTATAATGACATTGCTACTCCCCTGTCTTCTCCCTTTTATCAGGCAGTGACTTAATGCCTACTATGTTGCCTGGGCAGAATCCAACTGGAGATCTGGTAGAAACTCAGCTGCTCAGAAACTCTTCCTTGGCTAGCAAAGTGCAAGCTGTTACTGTGTATAACATAATTGTGCCAGGAAGTCAAAAAGCAGGTACTTCTTAACACGTGTGTCACGATCATGATTCTGACCAGAATATGATGATTTCAAAGTATACCTAATATCCATACTGCAACAAAAGTGCACATTATGGCTGCATTTGGACATTACCACAACCTGGAGTTAAAAAGAGGTTCCACTTGTCAGAGACAATCCACCAGGCCAGTATATGGGTAGACTAACTTTTTTTTCTTGTGAAGACTCCTGGTCTTTCAGAAGAAAATGAGCAGAGACAATTCCTGATATGTTCTTGGTAAATAAACCATGGGCTGAATAAATGTAGTTTGTTACCTGGAGGTTGGGGAAAAGTACAATGTTAAGAACACAACAACAAGGCTACACAGCGTAATGTGTCTAAACAGTCACTAAGTAACTTGGCTAGCAAAGTGCAAGCTGTTACTGTGTATAACATAATTGTGCCAGGAAGTCAAAAAGCAGGTACTTCTTAACACGTGTGTGTCACGATCATGATTCTGACCAGAATATGATGATTTCAAAGTATACCTAATATCCATACTGCAACAAAAGTGCACATTATGGCTGCATTTGGACATTACCACAACCTGGAGTTAAAAAGAGGTTCCACTTGTCAGAGACAATCCACCAGGCCAGTATATGGGTAGACTAACTTTTTTTTTCTTGTGAAGATTCCTGGTCTTTCAGAAGAAAATGAGCAAAGACAATTCCTGATATGTTCTTGGTAAATAAACCATGGGCTGAATAAATGTAGTTTGTTACCTGGAGGTTGGGGAAAAGTACGATGTTAAGAACACAACAACAAGGCTACACAGCGTAATGTGTCTAAACAGTCACTAAGTATACTCATAGCAACAATGCCAAAATGAAAACATCCGGGAATTTACAGCCTACAAGAAATAAGCAGGGTAATCCATCCAAAATACAGTCAATAAGAACATCAGTCCGCAAACGGGGGATGTAGAATAACAGTATACATTCAAATAGTCTCAAATAGAGTAGGACTAACGGGGCCCTACACCACGGCGCAGCGTGACTGAGTACACATGTACTAGCCTCGTCCCGACTAGCGAGCTTGTTACTGACCAGCACACATACCCTTCATGGGCTTTATTTACCCCTTATCTGTTTTGTTCCACTGATTTATTAAGGAACTTTCTTATTGACTCATGGGTGCAGATGTCGTACTAGGCCCAATGACGTAATTCGACCGCGACAGGTCGGCATCATTGCGAGACTACGCTGCGCCCCAGTTCCGCAAGACTTCACTTCTATCGCCTCAGGAAGTTTCTGCCCTTAGCACGCAATGATGACATGACAGACCATGACGAGATTGTATTTTGGGGCTGATTATATCCCAAAGCATCGTGGAGTATATTCTACTATTATGACATTACGCTGGGGCCAAGTGTTGCAATTACGGCACTCCAGCCCTCCACTGTGAGGCTTACATCCCCCGTTTATTGACTGTATTTTGGATGGATTACCTTGCTTATTTCTTGTAGGCTGTAAATTCCCGGATGTTTTCATTTTAGCATTCTTGCTAGGAGTAAACTTAGTGACTGTTTAGACACATTACGCTGTGTAGCCTTGTTGTTGTGTTCTTAGTGTTCCAAGCAGCTTCGTCGCTTTGTTTTTGAAAAGTACGATGTGCCATTTATCCAGTTCTATAAAAATAAGGTGTGGTCTTTTTGAGTTTCAAGGATGAAAATGGTCACCAAGGTTGTTCCAAATGTAAGGGAGTGACTGGGCAGCACATGTCCATAGCAAGCCAATAAGCAGTGTTTATGAAACTGCAAGAACCCTGCACTCGATGCCATAGCAGTGTCAAAGATGGAATTTATGGAATTTACTTCCAGAAGAGGTTGTGACAGCTGTCAGCCTGAACAACTTCAAGGCAGGATTAGACAGATTCATGGATACCAAGTGTATCGGTAGTTACTGAAAAGGACATTCAAGTGCCACCTCGGAGTTGGTTGAGGTAGGCAGGATATCCCTGGGTACTGGTGTGTGGGGGGGGGTCGGGAGCAGGTTAGGGTTTTGCCCCTCCCTTCTGCTCGAGATCCCCGTCTACAACTGGGGGCCACTGTGTGATACAGAATGCTGGACTAGATGGGCTGAGGTCCGATTCAGCATGGCTCTTCTTATGTTCTTATGTTCTTAAAGATCAGCTGGGCCTACATCCAGTATCAGCCTGCATCATGAATTCTCTCACTGTTGTAAGTCAGTAGCTAAGTCCCATGTGGTTTTGCCTTTTTATCGGTGTGTGCCTGGGGCTGCTATTTATATAATTTAGACTCTGCTCTGGTTCAGTCTTTTCCAGGATATGTCTGATTCTGCTGCTTTTGCAGCTGGGAACGACCACAAGCATGAAAAACCTGCAGCATGAGCCCTCTCATAGGAGGCCATTAGTTGAGAAACAGCTCCCAGAGCGATCCCTTCTTTACTATCTGTGCTGATGAACTGAAAACACACAGTTGAGGACTTTCAAAGCCATTTTATTTTTAAAGTTCTATGTTTTTGTACAAAGTCTCTTAAACACCACAGTGAAAAAGTGTCTGTTGCAGTGACCCACTTTCTTTAAGGGAGGAGGAGCTTGACTAATCAGTGACTTGTGTCTCTTTCACCCCACCAAAAACATGGACTCTCTTTTTGAAAAGGACAAATTGACCCAGAGATCTATTCCTAGTTAAGACTACCAGCTCCTAACAGGATAGCGAATAGAAGTGGGTATCCTCTCTCGTAGAGCTGCAGTTCCTAGCAAATTCAAGTGAATTCAGGAGTCCCAATGTTTCTTGAACTAAGTTACTATACCTTCACCAGAAAGGGATGTGTTCTGAGCTGCAGCTTTCCACTCTTTTATGAGGTAGCTGTCCTACACCCACCTGTCCAACTCCAAAATTAACAGAACTATTATGTCCCATCCCTTCAAAGCAAATACAGAAACAGGTTGGATTTGATATCCCTCATTAAGAGCAGACAGCAGTAATAGCTGAGACACATAGTAATAGTGGAAGTTTCTTGAGTCCCTTCAAAGTAAAAAAAAATAAATTGAAATCCTGGCAGGAATCTGGTGCTTCACTTCTCTATCTTTGTATTTATTTCATAGTCCCAAAGGCTTGGAGCAATGAACTCAAAACAACATACATTCTGTGGCAGTTGACTTTATTCATCCTGCCTTTGTCTCGTTCAATCCTACTCCTGTCGAGGATCAGTCTTTGATATTTTGCACACGTGGCCACAATCATGTTCACAATTAAAGCTGAATGGCCTATTGCATTACTAAAGTGTTTCAAGGGAATGGCATCGCAGGAACTGTTTTGCTATAGGCGGTCTTAATTCTCCAGCTTCCATTCACTTCTGGACCTTTCCCCCAAAATATACATATTATTGGCAGGTTCCTTTGCCAGTGATCAAACAAAATTCAAATGTACATTTAATACAAGCTTTGGTTAAGAAAATCAGATGGTACGTCAACTGCACATCAGGGAAGAATTAGAAAATGCAAGGAAAACTTACAAGATGTGAAAAATGTACAACCGAATAACGGGGGAGGGGAGGGGGGAGAACACCCCAGAGTTCTTTACAATAAAGTCTATAGAAAATAATCTCAAAACCAGCAGCTCTGACCACTCCACCTGCTTGCTAGTACTACTTTCCCTCCATTTAAGGCCATTCCTTCTCTTCCATACCAGATATGCTGGACCACTCTCTGCAATTAGGTCTCATAATTTGTCCACAGGTCATGGAAAACCCGAGGCTTTGCAGGCAATGAAGTCTGTTTTGCTACACAAGGCCCTGGCAATTCCCCTTATTCCAAAGCTCATTAGGACACCTTTGCATTCATAAGTACTGCCCCTATTTGCATCAGCAGAAAGGAAAAGTGGGACAGTCTTGGTGAAAGCAAGCAGTTTAAAGGGGCAACTAGAAAAGACAGAAAGATGAGGGGAAAGTGGCTTAGTGCCAGCTGCCGATGCAAAGGACTGGTCACAGAAAGAAATTAGGGAGATCACATGGGTAGTAAATGGTCATCTCGCTCTTCCGACTCGTCTCCAAGCTGATCATCACCAACGCCACGATACGCAGCTGGTTCATTTCGTGGTTTGGACCGGCACACAAAATCACAGCCATCCTGCAAACACAGATTAAGGCATTAACATGAGACCACAAGAAATTGTTGAAACTTCATCTTACTCTGTTATGATCCCTTCTTAGAATGATTGGTTCTAGCCTCCTTAATCTTGAAGATGCACTGAAGAAATTCAAATTAATCACAAATGTTTCTAGGGCAGTGATTTTCAACCAGTGTGCCGTGGAACACTAGTGTGCCGTGAGAGATCATCAGGTGTGCCGTGGGAAATTATTTTCTAACTTCATTCATAAATAAACTATAAGGCGCATCTGTCCCTTTAAGAAATGGAACCATAGCACTCTCACGTCACCTAAGAAGTGACACGAGAGTGCTATGGTTGCGCCATCTTGGATTCGCTCAGACGCGGCTAAGTAAACAAAGTTAGAGTTAGTGCTGCAGCTGCGCGTCGAGTGACAGTGGGATCACAGCAAGACAAGCGAGTGACAGTGATGGAGAAGTTTTTGAGAAGGGAAAATGCAAATGCCGAACAGCTATTTTGACATTGCTCCCGTTTTCTGTGTGAGATGAGCTTCTCAAGCTTGACTGTGATAAAAACTAAAAACAGAGAGACTGACAGCTGTTGAGCAAGAGCTTCGTGTGTGTCTTTCTACCATTCCTGCCAGGATATCTATTAGTGTTCATCGAAACAGGTCCAGGTTTCACACTAAGTGAGTGTATAAATACATTTAAAAACATATTAACTATATGTATTACTGTGTTAGAGTGTCATTTTGTGTCATTTTGGTTGGTGGTGTGCCCCAGGATTTTGTAAATGTAAAAAAAGTGCCGCGGCTCAAAAATGGTTGAAAATCACTGTTCTAGGGAAAATGCCCCAAGGAGCTGTGCTCTTGGTGCAAGCGACCAAGGTTAAAAGAGAATCTATAGTATGCTAATGCTAAAATCTACAAAAGAACTCATCTGTTATCTTTAAAAGTCCAATGCAATCCCATCATGGAAACCAGGAAGCCAAAAAAAAACCCCACACCCCATTGGCTGCATTTGGACAGTAAAAAAAACCCAGGGCTTTTGCATGTAATAGTGAAAGGAGTGGAGTAATGTGAAATAATGTTTTTAAAATTGAGGTGCCCCAACTCATCAGCTTTGGACATTCTGCTCGTTTCTCCTGCAACACGCCAAAAATGGATTCTCTCTTAGGCTGGTTAGGAAACATGGGTAATATGGGTTTCTGCTAGGTTCAGCTGACAAGAATGGCAGGCATTCCCCCTGCAACTGGGGCCCTTTCTAAACTGCCCTATAGCCCTGGATCTGATGATCCCATATTATCTGTTTGAACATGATTATATAAGTTTACACTGCCAGATAATATGGGATAAGCAGATGATCTGGGATCAGATCCTGGGATGTAGAAGGGTCCTGGGAGCAATCCGTACTCATGAGTATACTGCTGATAGGTCAGGACTCCCTGATTTGTTACTGTCTATATCAGGCATGGGCAAACTTCAGCCCTCTGGGTGTTTTGGATTTCAACACCCACAATTCCTTATTTCTGGGAGTTGGAAGTTCAAAATATCCGGAAGACCAAAGTTTGCCCATGCCTGGCATATATCCATGTAGAACTCCAGAAACGTTAGCCAAAAAACCAACTTGAAAACCTGTGTTGACAGGTCAATTTAAATACTGTATCTTTATTTTATTTTTTTTTATTCGCATTTATATACCGCTCCATTCCAGAGGCTCGGGGCAGTTTACAACATACAACATAATCTAAATAGATTTAAACAGTAAATAGAAGAATAAAACAATTGAACAAATTACACAGTAGGCAATAGGACAGTAGAGCAACAGAGCAATTGTCCTTAGCATATTTCTATGGTATAGGTTTCTTGGGCCTTAGGTATTAAAGGCCTGTTGGAATAGTGTTGTCTTACTGGCTCTTCTTTATTTATTTATTTATTTGGACTTGTACACCGCCACTCCCAGCGGCTCGGGACAGTTTACAACACAATTCAATAAAACAAACAATGGGCAAAACATATATATATAATAGTAAGTAAAACAGCAAAATAAAAACACAGCTAAAATCACAAGCTAAAATTACAAGCTTTCGAAGGCCTGTCTGAACAAGTGTGTCTTGCAGGCCCTCTGAAAGGTGACCAAATTTCGGAAAGCCCGCTTTTCCAGTGGCAACGTATTCCAAAGAGCCGGGGCAATGATTGAAAATGCCCTGCACCTTGTCGGAGTCTGGTGGAAAGACTTCACACTAGGGATGTCTAGAAGATTCTGGTCTTCTGAACGAAGTGATCTTGGAGGGTTATATGGAATCAGGCGATCCCATAGGTACACTGGCTCCAGACCATACAAGGCCTTAAAAGTAAGAACTAACACCCTGAAAGTGATCTGGTATTCAATTGGTAGCCAGTGCAGGTTCTGCAGTATAGGTGTTATACAGTGGCTCGTGGGTTCTTTCTTCTGAAAGCCAAGAGCTCTGTAAGGGCCCGGACATCGTCCGGCGAAGCATTCCAGAGAACGGGCTGCAACAGAGAAGGATCCCTGTCGAGTTGAAGACAGGTGGTAGGTTCTGATGGTAGGCACCTCTAATAGGTTGTGATCTTTAGACCAAAGTGATCTCTGGAGTCTCCCCCTTCTTTAAGTGGAGTAACAAAAGCATAGTACAGGGGTTCCCAAACAGACGTCCCTGGGCTAGATGTGGCCCCCAAGGTAATTTATCCAGCCCCCACAGTAAACTTTAGAACCAGCTTAAAAGGGTGGAGTAGTATGCCTGGCATACGTACTTTGTCCCAGAAGAGGCTAAGAGACACAAACTGCCTCGCCTCTACCTACTGCTTTCCACCCATTTTGAATGCCTGGGTCGGAAGGTGGCAGTGGCCAGGGGTACCCTGTTGGTCCCCCCTCTGTGGAATGCCTCATATCAAAAATTGTAATTTTGGCTCACCAATCTGTCCCCGACCTTTACATTAGGTCGACTCATACACAAGCAGATTCATTATATCCTAATTTTAGTCAATAAAATTAAGATATAATTTAGTTAACCGGTGTATTGTGTTGGAGTTAACTTTTGACGTGTGGTTCTTTGCTTCACAATAAAAGTTCTGAACTCTTTCCTCAGCTGTGCTTAGCCCCTTCCACACAGCTGAATAAAACCCCACATTTTCTGCTTTGAACTGGAATATATGGCCATGTGGACTCAGATAACCCAGTTCAAAGCAGGTATTGTGGGGTTTTCTGCCTTGATATTCTGGTTATATGGCTGTGTAAAAGGGTCCCTTGAAGAAAGGAACAGCCCTGAGGTTTGCTGCAACTCCTTTGTGCACACTTTCAAAGATACTTTATTTGAAGCAGGGACCCTGAGAACTCAAAGCACACGCAAAGCTCATTCCCATCATGCTAACTCCTGGTGTCATCACATATTAGCAGTGCAGCCAGGTACTGCAAGCAACTTTTCCCAGCATTGTAAGGTCTTGGAATGTGAAATTTCAGAGAAAATCCCCACAGGCTGTGACTTCCATATTGCAAGATACAGACACGTGCTTTACTACTTACTGCCACTAGGTTGCCCAGATCTTGCCAGAAAGCAAAATGGGGAAACTGCTCCATGCCTTTTGCTCCCACTATCAGGCGCTGGTACAGAAACCCTCCAGTGATATACACCGCAACCAGTGAGGCAAATCTGGAATACAAATTCAAAATACAAATATATCGGGAAGAAAACTGCAAATCTATTGAAAGAATATGGCATACAGGCAAGTGGCTGATGGTCTGTAGTATTACATAAATCATTTACATTTTCACTGTAAATTTCAGTGGGGGGGGGGGGAACAACCCTAAAATTGAACTTTTATGTTTATGGCGAAATCTCCCTACACGGGTGTTCTTTATTCTGAAATACGCTGGGAAGATGCCAACACTTACATTCAGGGGCGGATTTAGTGGTAAGCAAAGTAAGCAGCTGCTTAGGGCGCCACGTGGTCAGGGGCGCATCCAGCCGCCAGGTTCCGCGCATGCACAATTGGTGCGCGCGACTCCAGCTGGATGGAGACGAGAATCGCGCCCTACACAAGGCCGAAAAGGCGGAACCTTTTGCAGCCGGGGCGGAGCCTCCTGCCTCTGGCTGCAAAAGGTTCCTCCTTTTCAGCCTTGTGTAGGGCGCGATTCTTTTCTCCGTCCAGCTGGAGTTGCGCGCACCAATGCCGCATGCGCAGGCATGTATGCGCCCCCTCCACGAGGCCGGAAACTAAGGAGGAGGGTTTGGCGGCCGGAGGCAGAGCCTCCACCCTCGGCCGCCAAACCCTCCTCAGTTTCCAGCCTTGTGGAGGGTGTGCAAGTGCACCGGGGGCGCATGTGCACCCTCCACGAGGCTGGAGAGCAAGGGGGCACCAAAATAATGTTCGCTTACCATTTTGAATTACCTTAGTCCGGCCCTGCTTGCATTGCAGAGTTTCAAATTCACATCCTTCAATGTACAGATTCATTATTCCTGAGCAGATAAGTCAAATTCACACTGCCTTCCACTATAATATCTGGTTTTGAGATAAGACCCATGAACTAGGCAATGGTAGGTGAATTCAATTTTCTAAAGGTAGTCCTGTCCCAAAATTAAAGCTTAATTATTTAATACCTTTAAATCCCCTTGATATATAATGGCATAAGACAACGAGTGCAGTGCATTGCGGAGGATTTCAGATAAACCTACATGATGAGCAATATGGAGCCAACGCTTAGGTGTGAGTCTTCTGAAGGACAGGCCAAGCTGCTCTCTAACTCAAAGATATAGAAACACTCGTTGATCTTCTCCCGCTCTTCTGTGACCATAGTGAAACCAGTCTGTTTGGGTAACATAAAATATTCATGAAAGTCGTCAATATATGCATTACCCCAAAATACAAACAGGACAGAATCCTTCCTTCCCTTTAGCCTTCCGAGACACCTGGACTATCTTTCCTCACTGGTGAGTTCATTTCAATAGGGCCGTATTTCTCTTACTAGCTAGCAAGAGAGGTGATCTCTTTCACAGTATTACCTTTTAACCAATTTCTACGTACATAAATAACTAACTGCTGGCGAAAACTTGCCCAACCAATGGAATGAAGATGCAGGTTCGCAGTTTGGGTGTGTGCCTGGAACCCCAGGTTTCGACGGTGACCAGGGAAGCATTCGCACAGTTAAAACTTGTGCGCCAACTGCGCCCGTACCTTGGGAAGTCTGACTTGGCCACAGTAGTCCACGCTCTGGTTACATCCCGTATAGATTACTACAATGCCCTCTACGTGGGACTGCCTCTCAAGACTGTTCAGAAGCTTCAACTGGTCCAACGGACAGCAGCCAGGTTAATAACAGGAGCAGCACTCAGGGAGCGCACAACACCTCTGTTGCGCCAGCTCCACTGGCTACCAGTTTGCTACCGGGCACAATTCAAAGTGCTGGCTTTAGCCTTTAAAGCCCTTAACTGTTCTGGTCCAACTTACATGTCTGAATGCATCTCTTCCTATGAACCTTCAAGATACTTAAGATCATCCGGAGAGGCCCTGCTCTCGGTCCCTCCTGCTTTCCAGGCGCGATTGGTGGGAACGAGAGACAGGGCCTTTTCAGTGGTGGCTCCTCAGCTTTGGAACGCCCTTCCTTATGACATCAGATCAGCCCCCTCCCTCCTGACATTTTGCAAGAAGGTCAAGGCCTGGATGTCTGACCGGGCATTTGTAGATGTAGTATGATTATCAAATTGAGACCTACGGAACGACGACAATGCAATTGGAAACCGATTTAATAATGAGACGCTGATACTGTGCTTTTAACGTTAAGTGCTAATTTGTATATGACGGAATTGGGTTGATAATTGTTGATATGTTTGTCTTGGGAAGTTTTTGCCATTTGTACACCGCCTTGAGTCGCCTTTGGGCTGAGAGAGGCGGTCTAGAAGCAAAGTAAATAAATAAATGCTAAAGCAGGAGAGAACATCGCTGCCATTCTGACCTGTGAGCATCCCTGCAGGAATGTATACCCTCATTCTTTTGAGTATGTAACTCGGCTCAAAACTGGAGATACAATAATGAGCAATTACTCCCAGGCGGGAGTAATTTGGTCCAAAATAAACCCTGGACTCTTTGAACTTTCCCATCTTTAGTAACTACTCACTGCTATTGTTTTCCGGTTACAGTTGATCATTATTATGGCTTTTCTCTTCTCTTTGTCACAACGGCTACTATAGGGATCTCCCCCTTTATAGATCAGCATAATCCACTTACCTGTCAAGACATAAACACAAAGAATGTGAAGCACATATTCTACAGGTAGTGTAACAGGGAAGATCTGCTGAGGAATTGGGCCATCTTACTTCCACTGGCGAGGTGGGCCTCGTTGATTCGCCCCACCACAACTTTTTTCTTCGTTGCATCCTCCTGGATCAGACCAGCATAGGGAGTACTATTATTAACTTCTCGACACACCCGGAATGAGTAGACGTAGGTATCACTACCACTTTTACTCTCTGTTTGAAAACTGCAGGAGGAAACACCAAAGAGGTATAATTTTAGGAAACACCCTTAAGGCAGTGATTTTCAACCTTTTTTGAATCGCGGCACATTTTTTACATTTACAAAATCCTGGGGCACACCACCAACCAAAATGACACTCTAACTGTCATTTTACTAACTGTCACCCTCTCCCCTCGTGATGCCGCTGCTTCCGCCAAAACCCCTCCCGCCCCCCCCGCCGGAGGCCCACGCGTAGGAGGCTTGTCACCGTCCCACGGGGGAGGGCTGCGCTGAGTGGCCAAATCGCACGTGGGCTCGGCTGAGCAGGACAAATAGGAATTGAGCACACGGGGTGGCTCCGAGCCTCGGAACATACTGCGGCGGAGGCTCGCAGCTGTCGCCACCCCCAGCTCTCCTTCCCGAAGGGGTTCAGCCCCCCCAGGAGTGCCTCCCCCCTGCGTCCCTTCAGCTTCCCTGCTATCGCCTTGGGGCCAGATCAGGAAAGAACTGAGCTAGGCTGTGGAGCTGCACATCCCGGCCTCTGCTCTGCTGCGAACCCGGATCCCAGCCAGGAGAGGCCAAGAGATGAGGGGTTGCTCCCCTTCTCTGGCACGGAGGGGCTAGACTTCAGGCAGTGGAAATGAGGCTTTCCTGGCCGAAGCAGCAATGCCAGCCAGCCTGGCAGCAGTCAGGGAGAGCCCTCGGTGTCCAGAACTTTCCTCCCTCCCTCCCTCTCTCATTCCTTCCTTCCCTCCCTCTGTGCACCAAGGAGGAGTCGCAACCTGGCCAGGTAGCCCTTGGCGCGCAGAGGGAGGGAAGGAAGGAGAGAGGAGGGAGGAAAGTTCTGGATGCCGAGGGCTCCCCCTGACTGTAGCCAGGCTGGCTGGCATTGCTGCTTCGGTCAGGAAAGCCTCATTTCTGCTGCCTGAAGTTTCCTGCTAGGCTCTCTCACTCTCTCTCTCTACACTGTAATTTCCCACGGCACACCTGATGATTTCTCACGGCACACTGGTTGGGGAACACTGCCCTAAGGAATAATTAAAATACGTTGCATGATCGATAATCTGAAAGAACTGGAAATATATTTGCTTCTCTCTCTCTTCCCCCAAACTTTTCTGAACCCCCAAATTGGTGTTTTTTTCTCAAATGAAGAAACAACATCTGCTCATTTCAAGCGTCTTGAGAAGAAAGGCTTGGAGACATTCCCTCTTGTTTGGGCTTCTACTCCTACAGTTTCATCGCCAGTATGGCCAATGGCACGAACACCCCAGTCAAGTCAAGTCAAGGGCTCCTAAAATCTCCCAGCCAGCATGATCAAGTGACTCCTGGATCACTTCCAGCTTCCTAACGTCAATAGTTCAAACATTCCCTCTGTTTCATTTCCTGCATCACAATCGTCCCTTTTCTGAGCAAGCCACTTTTGCTGCAAGCACTGTACCTCATGCTGGCAAGTGGCTCCAATCTCTTCAGAAGTGCTTTTTCCTTGGGGGATTCATGTCCTTCCTCACCAACTAGATCACATTTATTCTCACCCGTTGTTGAGGCGGTTATGATGGCAAGCACCACGGCATGGAGACAAGCACGGGCCGGGAACATTCTATAGTAACTTGAAATAAAGTAGAGGCAATAAGTAAAGGCACACTGTTAATATGGCATTTGTCATTTGAGTTCCAGAAATCAAATGTTGGAGGAATCTGGGACATGACGACTCTCATAGGAATGACAAGACAGAATTATAGGGCGCTGGGGAAATATTGCCACTTTGTAGGAGGGATTTGTACCAAGTACACCAGACAATCATAAAATTCAGGTCCACCTGACAGGAGAAGACAGATGGTACATTCACTGAAAAGTATTCTCTTCAGCCCTTATGTAAACACCTTTCAAAAAGGTAACTGGGATCACTTGAGCTAGGTTGACTTCAAATGTCCAGAGGCAGTAACTCTTTTGAATTTCCAATTCTTTTATTTATTTATTTATATATTCTTACGGCTTCTAGACCACTCCCTCTAGAAGCTCGGAGCGGTTTACAACAGGTAAAAACAGGCGTGGAGCTGACATTATAGAACAACGGTGTAAAAGCAGATAAGCAATGATTTAACCTAAAACATTACTAGCGCTAAAATGATTCTAAAACTAAGCTAAGCTACACAGAAAGCATAACAGTTACTCAACTGGAAAAGCCAGGCGAAAAAGAGCCGTCTTGCAGGCTCGGCGAAAAGAGGACAGTTCCGATACCTCTGACTTCCTCAGGTAGGGCATTCCATAAGGTTGGGGCCACCACCGAGAATGCTCTTTGTCTTGTTGAGGACAGGTGGAGTTGCTGGATGGAGGGGACGTTGAGAAGATTTTGTACACCAGAGCGTAGGGATCTCTGGGGACAATATGGTGAAAAGCGGTCCCTCAAGTACACTGGCCCAAGACCATACAAGGCCTTAAAGGTTAACACCAATACCTTGAAGGAGATCCGGTGCTCGATGGACAGCCAGTGCAGTTGCTGCAATATTGGTGTAATATGGCATCTCGCCCGGTGCCCGGCGAAAAGGCGTGCTGCAGCATTCTGCACTAACTTGAGCTTCCGGATCGTCCCCAAGGGTAGGCCGATGTAAAGGGTGTTACAGTAATCCAGTCTCAAGATGACCGTCGCCTGGATCACCGTGGCCAGGTCGTTCACGGAGAGGTAGGGTGCCAGCCGCCTAGCCTGGCGCAGATGGAAAAATGCGACTTTGCAGGCCGTGGAGACCTGAGTCTCCATGGACAGCAGTGGATCCAATTGGACTCCCAAGCTCTTTACTAGCGATGACAGGCATAGAGCCTCGCCATCCAGTGTAGGCAACTGGCATTCCCCCCACCCGGATGGCCCAGCCACAAGATCTCCGTCTTCGAGGGATTCACCTTCAATCGGCTGGATCGTAGCCATCCAGTTACGTCTTCAAGGCATAGATGGAAAGAATTGGGTATGGAGTCTGGCCGGCCCTCCATCCTCAGCACCAGCTGGGTGTCATCAGCGTACTGGTGACACTCCAGCCCAAAGCTGCGCACCAACTGGGCCAGGGGATGCATGTAGATGTTAAATAGTAGAGGGGAGAGGATCGCTCCCTGGGGGACCCCACAATTTAATGGGAGTCTCTTTGCACTGAAAGATTTGAAATTTGAAGACTTTGAAGTGGCACTATGTTATGAGTCACTTTATACAGAGGGAAATGAAAATGAAAACGGTTTAAGTGATCTGTTCGCAGGGGGAAAAAATGATAGCAGTAGAGCATGGCACCCTTGCTTCAAAAATGGTGAAAGGATCACATTTAACCTGAAGCTCTCTTTCCTAAACAAGCCCTGAACAGACGATGAGGTTTGTATTGGATAGATTAAAGTTTAAAATCAGAAAGAAAAGCCTGTTCTATGGAATGGGCAACAAGACAGATACTGTAAAACAGGAAAAATCTGGAAGCCTCAATGTACAAATACTACTACTACTACTACTACTTCTACTACTACCTACCTACCTACCTACCTACCTATCTATCTATCTATCTACTGTGTTTCCCCGATAGTAAGACACCCCGATTGTAAGACGTATCGGGGTGTCAGGGGTCGGCTAATATAAGCTGTACCCGAAAGTAAGACGTACCCGCCGCCACGCCACCGCCGCCGCAACCGGCCCCATCAGCCGCGGCACACCTCCGCGGCACACCTATCTGCGCGTGCCTTCCTGCGCCGCCGGCGCGCAGTCGCAGTCCCTCCGAAACGCGCCCGGAGGGACTGCGACTGCGCCACGCCACGCACGCGCAGTCGCTTCCAAGCGCGCCTGCCACTTTGGAGCCAGCGCGCTGGCTCCAAAGCGGCAGGCGCGCTCGGAGGGACTGCGTGCGTGGCGGGCGGCGCAGGAAGGCACGCGCAGAAGCGCGCCGCGCCGATGGGGCCGGTTGTGGCGGCGGCGGCATGGCGGCGGTGTGGACGTGGCGGCGGCGGTGTGGGCGTGGCGACGGGGTACGTCTTACTTTATATAAGACGTACCCCGAAAGTAAGACGTAGTGGGACTTTTCGGGGGGAAACAAAAGTAAGACGCTGTCTTACTTTCGGGGAAACAAGGTATTTATCTATCTATATAATAAAAGTGAGTGCGGTGGTGCGGAGGGAGGAATATGTGCCAGAGTTTCGATTGGTTGCCACTGTGGGTCAGGATCAGGACCAAACTTGGCAAACAGGGGCCCAGTGGCCCACTTCACAACCTGGTCTGGTTTAGGGCAGGATGGGCCACGAATAATGGGATTTGCAGTACCTTCACCTCATTCACTTCCCAAACAAAACTGTAGCCCCTATAAATCACAGACCAGGCCCAAAATTGACAGCAAGGCTTCCTTAACTTGATTTTCCTGACTAGGCCTCAGCTCATGGGATATTGTTAGGCTTCCTCAACTTGATTTTCCTGACTAGGCCCCCAACAATGACAGAACAAGACCAAACTTGGCACACAGACCCCCCAAGGTGCACCCTACATCCTGGTGCAGTTTGAGGGAGGATGGACCATGGATGATGGGACTTGCAGTACTTTAATTCACTTCCTTACAGCACTGTGGCCCACACCAATGACGGATCAGAACCAAACTTGGCACACAAATCCCCATGACCCACTTTACATCCTGGTGCGGTTTACAGCAGGATGGCTCACAAATGATGGGATTTGCAGTACCTTCACCCAATTCATTTCCCACAGAACATTGCAGGCCCTACAAATCAGAGACCAGGTCCAAATTTGGCACACAGAGTACCCATGACCCACTCTACATCCGTGGGATGGACCACGGATGATGGGAGTTGAAGTACCTTCAGTCACGTTCTGAGATTGCTGCGACTCTCATCCAATAACTGATCAAGACCGCACTTGGCACACAGAGCCCCCATGACCCACTCTATATCCTGGTGCAGTTTGGAGAACGGGGGACCATAGATGATGGGGACTACCAGTGCCTTCCCTCACTTCCAGAGACCGCTGCAACCCTCATCCAGAGAATGATCAAGACCAAATGTGACACACACAGCCCCCATGACCCACTCTACATTCTGGTGCTGTTTGGAGGGGGATGGACCATGGCCAATGGGACTCACAGTACCTTCACTAAGTCCATGAGACCACTGCAAGCCACATAAACATCTAATAGGAACCAGCCTTGGCACACAATGCCTTCCTCAAATGACCCGGGCACCGCTGGGTCCTCAGCTAGTAATATAATAAAAAACTTCCCGAGAGGACTCGGATGGGTTTCCAACAAACAACTGCAATGTAATTTAAGACATTTTTCTTTCAGGTATATTGCAGGGGAAATAGTGAAATCTATGATGGCACAACTGGTAATTATGCCTATGTAAGTGCTTTTGGGATAGGCCTAAATATCCAAAGATGCCGGATGTAGTCTGATCTTGGAAGCCAAACAGGTCAACATTGGTTAGCACTTGGATGGGTTACCACCAAAATTCTGTAAATATCTAAATTACAGAGACTGCTGTAATTTAGATGTTTCTTGCATTTGAACATCATAGTGCAGTGGTAGTCACTATATTTATGCAGCTTTTGACAATGCGATAAAGAAGAGTAGCCTGATCTTTGGCAGTTCTTACGACTCATGTTCAGAGAATATGATAGCACCATTCCATAAGACAGTGTTTTTCAACCTTTTTTGAGCCGCGGCACATTTTTTACGTTTACAAAATCCTGGGGCACACCACTAACCGAACTGACACAAAATGACACTCTAACACAGTAATACATATAGTTAATATGTTTTTAAATGTATTTATACACTCAGTGTGAAACCTGGGCCTGTTTCGATGAACACAACATAGATATCCTGGCAGGAATGACACAAAGACACACACGAAGGTATTGCTAAACAGCTGGGAGTTATAGTTCACCTGCAATCAAAGAGCATTCTGAACTCCACCAATGATGGAATGGCATCAAACTTCCCACACAGAACTCCCATAACCAAGAGAAAATACTATAAGAGTTTGGTGGGCATGGACCTTGAGTTTTGGAGTTGTAGTTCACCTATATCCAGGGAGCACTGTGGAGGAGAGGGAGGAAGACGTGGGGCGAGTTTGCGCAGTAGCGCCCGCACGGGTCACATCTTCCTCCCTCCCGCTAAAGTGGCAGTGTGAGCAAAGCGAGGCAAAGCGAGCAGAGCGAGGCTGGGAAGAAGGGAGCCCGAGTGGAGAAGAAAAAGTGTTGAGCAGGAGGGGGAAGAAAGGGTATTGGAGGTTCCAGTTTCCCACGGCACACCTGATGATCACTCACAGCACACTGGTTGGGAAACACTGCCATAGGAGCCTAATTATGTACATATGCATTATAGTTACTTTAAAGTTGAATTGTAACCTTTTTATTGTTCCAAAGTCCAGCAGCAGTGTCCTGTTCGAATGAGGAGACTGGCTAGAACGGCCAAGAGACTGAATCACAAGATTAATGCAGGAATCGGATGAGATGCAACCTGGACTCTAAAGTCCCTAAAACAGTGTTTCCCAACCAGTGTGCCATGGCACACTAGTGTGCCGTGAGCGATCATCAGGTGTGCCGTGAGAAATTGGAACCTCCAATACCCTTTCTTCCCCCTCCTGCCGAACACTTTTTCTGATCTACTCGGGCTCCCTTCTTCCCAGCCTCGCTCTGCTCGCTTTGCTCTGGGGCGAGTCTGCGCAGTAGCGCCCGCACTGGTCACGCCTTCCTCCCTCCCCCCTCCCCTCCTGACACGCTCACGCTGCCCCCTCGGATCAAAATGGCGGCAGAAGCGGCAGTGTAGAAGAAAAAGTAAGGGTTCGGCAGGAGGGGGAAGAAAGGGCACGAAGGGGAAGGGGGAGGAAGAGGACTCTGTCGAAAGCTGGCATGGGCAAACTTGGACCTTCCAGGTGTTTTGGACTCTAACTCCCACCATTCCTAGCAGCCTCAGGCCCTTTTCCTCCCCCAGCCATTTAAGCAGGAAAAGGCCTCAGGCTGTTGGGAGTGGTGGGAGTTGAAATCCAAAGCACCCAGAGGGCCGAAGTTTTCCTATGCCTGTTTTAGGGACCTTAAAGTGGTGAGCCTCCTTCCAACATTGTGATTCTGGATAGAAAACAAACAACAACATAACATAACATTGTTTGAGTCCACAGTGCTCTCTGGCTGTAGGTGAACTACAACTTCCAAACTCAAGGTCAATTCCCAAACAAACCCTTTCAGTACTTTCTGTTGGTAATAAGAGTTCAATATGACAAGTTTGGTTCAATTCCATTGATGCAAGAGTTCAGAATGCTCTTTGATTGTGTGTTAACTATAAATCCCAGAAACTGTAACTCCCAAATGTCAAGGTCTATTTTCCCCAAACTCCATCTGTGTTCAAATTTGGTCCTGATCCAACATTGTTTCAGTCCACAGTGGATATAGGTGAACTACAACTCCAAAACTCAAGGTCAATGCCCACCAAACTCTTACAGTATTTTCTCTTGGTTATGGGAGTTCTGTGTGGGAAGTTTGTGTCTTTCTGCCATTCGTGCCAAGATATCTATTTTGTGTTCATCGAAGCAGGCCCAGGTTTCACACTGAGTGTATAAATACATTTAAAAACATATTAACTACATGTATTACTGTGTTAAGAGTGTCATTTCGTGTCATTTTGGTTGGTGGTGTGCCCCAGGATTTTGTAAATGTAAAAAGTGTGCCACGGCGCAAAAAAGGTTGAAAAACATTGCCCTAAAAGACAAAAGCATGTCACCGAGATCTCTACCTCTGGGACGCCACAACTGCAAAAGGAGCACAAGCAACAGACTTCCCAATGACAGCCAACCAACAGATGTGTTTCAGATCCTCTTTTTGAGACCTCTTGAAATAAATGAGAAGTAGTTCTCATGTTATCAGCACATCCAATGCAAGCTGAGCACTGGAAATCCCGTTTTGAAGACACCTGCTCTTTTCCTGAATACTAATTACAGGCATGTTTGTTCAGGTACGGTGACGCTGCTGCGTGACAGAATGGGGCGGCCCCTGAGGTTCCTTGTGGCGGCTGCAGGGCTGGTTCTGTGGCCCGGGAAGCTTCTCTGCTGTCCGGGGCCTCCTGCGATCTGCCTGGATCTCGAAGAACTCGCTCTGAAAGATTATTTGCATAACGTCTCTAATTGGCCAGCACCACTAACATTCCGACACTCTAAACTGCCGGGGGGGGGTGGCTCCCAGCCTCTACATTATAACAACACGATTGGTTGCCACTGAGGAAGTATTTGTATAACGCCTCTAATGGGCCAGCACCAGTAACATTCCGACACTCTAAACTGCCGGGGGTGGCTCCCAGCCTCTACATTCTAACAACATGATTGGTTGCCACTGAGGAAGTATTTGTATAAAGCCTCTAATTGGCCAGCACCACTACCATTCCGACACTCTAAACTGCCGGGTGTGGGGGGTGGCTCCCAGCCTCTACATTCTAACAACATGATTGGTTGCCACTGAGGAAGTATTTGTATAACGCCTCTAATTGGCCAGCACCACTAACATTCCGACACTCTAAACCGCCAGGGGGGGGGGTGGCTCCCAGCCTCTACATTCTAACAACATGATTGGTTACCACTGAGGAAGTATTTGTATAACGCCTCTAATTGGCCAGCACCACTAACATTCCTACACTCTAAACTGCCAGGGGGGGGGGTGGCTCCCAGCCTCTACATTCTAACATGATTGGTTACCACTGAGGAGGTATTTGTATAACGCCTCTAATTGGCCAGCACCACTAACATTCCGACACTCTAAACTGCCAGGGGTGGGGGGTGGCTCCCAGCCTCTACATTCTAACAACATGATTGGTTACCACTGAGGAAGTATTTGTATAACGCCTCTAATTGGCCAGCACCACTACCATTCCGACACTCTAAACTGCCAGGGGTGGGGGGTTGGCTCCCAGCCCCTACATTCTAACAACATGATTGGTTTCCACTGAGGAAGTATTTGTATAACGCCTCTAATTGGCCAGCACCACTACCATTCCGACACTCTAAACTGCCAGGGGGTGGGGGGTTGGCTCCCAGCCCCTACATTCTAACAACATGATTGGTTGCCACTGAGGAAGTATTTGTATAACGCCTCTAATTGGCCAGCACCACCAACATTCCGACACTCTAATCTGCCAGAGGGGGGTGGCTCCCAGCCTCTACATTATAACAACATGATTGGTTGCTACTGAGGAAGTATTTGCATAATGCCTCTAATTGGCCAGCACCAACAACATTCCGACACACTAAACTTCTGGGGGCGCTCCCAGCCTCTACATTCTAACAACATGATTGGTTACCACTGAGGAAGTATTTGTATAACGCCTCTAATTGGTCAGCACCACCAACAGCACCACCTCGGCACTGGATCAGGGGGCTGCGTGTGGAGGGAGGGAAGGCGCCCCGGGGGAAGGAGGGAAGGAAGGAAGGAGGGCGGGAAGGAGGGCCCTGCCTCTCACCTGCGGCTCCAGCCCTCAGTGGCCCCTCGGCTGCGAAGGAAGGAAGGGAGCTCGCCCGAAGAGAGAGGGAGGGAGCCAGTCAGCGGGAGCCCAGCGGGGCCTCGTGACGCCTCATGCCGACAGCCCCCTGCACCGGAAACAGGAAGCGGGCCGGAAGCAAGCACGCCGACAGCAAATGGGCGGGAGCTGACAGTCGTGCTTCACCTCTACGAAGATTGGTTGTCGGGAGGCCACTTGCTCCAATCATTCTTCCTGTAAGGCGGGGCTTTCCGTGTGACAGGCAACCTCGGCGCCCAATCGGTGGGGGAAGAAGTGACGCCCTCTCTCAAGCAGGTGCCCCGCCCCCGCAGTCACGAGGCTCGCTCCAATCATTCTTCCGCTCGCGCCGCTGAGGGAGGGCCCTCTCTCAAGCAGGTGGGGCGCCATCAATTCTTCCTGTGCTTTGGCAGGACTGACAGGAATCAGAGACTTGGGGGAGGGAGGGAGGGAGGGGCCTGGAAGTCTGGAGTGGGATGAGGAGGGCTTGGCTTCACCTTCAGGCCTAGACCAGGCCTGGGCAAACTTGGGCCCTCCGGGTGTTTTGCACTCCAACTCCCACAATTCCTCACAGCCTCAGGCCTCTTCCTTTTCCCCTCAGCCGCTTAAGCCTGAGGCTGTGAGGAATTGGAAGGGCCTAGACCAGGCCTGGGCAAACTTGGGCCCTCCAGGTGTTTTGGACTCCAACTCCCACAATTCCTCACAGCCTCAGGCCTCTTCCTTTTCCCCTCAGCCGCTTAAGCCTGAGGCTGTGAGGAATTGGAAGGGCCTAGACCAGGCCTGGGCAAACTTGGGCCCTCCAGGTGTTTTGGACTTCAACTCCCACAATTCCTCACAGCCTCAGGCCTCTTCCTTTCCCCCTCAGCTGCTTAAGCCTGAGGCTGTGAGGAATTGGAAGGGCCTAGACCAGGCCTGGGCAAACCGTGGCCCTCCAGGTGTTTTGCACTCCAACTCCCACAATTCCTCACAGCCTCAGGCCTCTTCCTTGTCCCCTCAGCCACTTAAGCCTGAGGCTGTGAGGAATTGGAAGGGCCTAGACCAGGCCTGGGCAAACTGTGGCCCTCCAGGTGTTTTGGACTCCAACTCCCACAATTCCTCACAGCCTCAGGTCTCTTCCATTTCCCCTCAGCCGCTTAAGCCTGAGGCTGTGAGGAATTGGAAGGGCCTAGACCAGGCCTGGGCAAACCGTGGCCCTCCAGGTGTTTTGGACTCCAACTCCCACAATTCCTCACAGCATCAGGCCTCTTCCTTTTCCCCTCAGCCGCTTAAGCCTGAGGCTGTGAGGAATTGGAAGGGCCTAGACCAGGCCTGGGCAAACTTGGGCCCTCCAGGTGTTTTGGACTTCAACTCCCACAATTCCTCACAGCCTCAGGCCTCTTCCTTTCCCCCTCAGCTGCTTAAGCCTGAGGCTGTGAGGAATTGGAAGGGCCTAGACCAGGCCTGGGCAAACTGTGGCCCTCCAGGTGTTTTGGACTCCAACTCCCACAATTCCTCACAGCCTCAGGCCTCTTCCTTGTCCCCTCAGCCTCAGGCTGTAAGCCTGAGGCTGTGAGGTGTTTTTTGGAAGGGCCTAGACCAGGCCTGGGCAACCACTGGGTGGCCCTCCCGGTGTTTTGGACTCCAACTCCCACAATTCCTCACAGCCTCAGGCCTCTTCCATTTCCCCTCAGCCGCTTAAGCCTGAGGCTGTGAGGAATTGGAAGGGCCTAGACCAGGCCTGGGCAAACCGTGGCCCTCCAGGTGTTTTGGACTCCAACTCCCACAATTCCTCACAGCCTCAGGCCTCTTCCTTGTCCCCTCAGCCGCTTAAGCCTGAGGCTGTGAGGAATTGGAAGGGCCTAGACCAGGCCTGGGCAAACTGTGGCCCTCCAGGTGTTTTGGACTTCAGCTCCCACAATTCCTCACAGCCTCAGGCCTCTTCCTTTTCCCCTCAGCCGCTTAAGCCTGAGGCTGTGAGGAATTGGAAGGGCATAGACTAGGCCTGGGCAAACTGTGGCCCTCCAGGTGTTTTGGACTCCAACTCCCACAATTCCTCACAGCCTCAGGCCTCTTCCTTTTCCCCTCAGCCGCTTAAGCCTGAGGTTGAGAGGAATTGGAAGGGCCTAGACCAGGCCTGGGCAAACCGTGGCCCTCCAGGTGTTTTGGACTCCAACTCCCACAATTCCTCACAGCCTCAGGCCTCTTCCTTTTCCCCTCAGCCGCTTAAACCTGAGGCTGTGAGGAATTGGAAGGGCCTAGACCAGGCCTGGGCAAACTGTGGCCCTCCAGGTGTTTTGGACTCCCAACTCCCACAATTCCTCACAGCCTCAGGCCTCTTCCTTTTCCCCTCAGCCGCTTAAGCCTGAGGCTGTGAGGAATTGGAAGGGCCTAGACCAGGCCTGGGCAAACTGTGGCCCTCCAGGTGTTTTGGACTCCAACTCCCACAATTCCTCGCAGCCTCAGGCCTCTTCCTTTTCCCCTCAGCCGCTTAAGCCTGAGGCTGTGAGGAATTGGAAGGGCCTAGACCAGGCCTGGGCAAACTGTGGCCCTCCAGGTGTTTTGGACTCCCAACTCCCACAATTCCTCACAGCCTCAGGCCTCTTCCTTTTCCCCTCAGCCGCTTAAGCCTGAGGCTGTGAGGAATTGGAAGGGCCTAGACCAGGCCTGGGCAATCTGTGGCCCTCCAGGTGTTTTGGACTCCAACTCCCACAATTCCTCGCAGCCTCAGGCCTCTTCCTTTTCCCCTCAGCCGCTTAAGCCTGAGGCTGTGAGGAATTGGAAGGGCCTAGACCTGGTAGACCAGGCCTGGGCAACACACACAAAGAGCATCCTGAACTCTTGCAACAATGGAATTGAACCAAACTTGGCATATTGAACTCTCATTACCAACAGAAAGTACTGAAAGGGTTTGCTTGGGAACTGACCTTGAGTTTGGAAGTTGTAGTTCACCTACACCCAGAGAGCACTGTGGACTCAAACAATGTTATGTTATGTTGTTGTTTGTTTTCTATCCAGAATCACAATGTTGGAAGGAGGCTCACCACTTTCAGGTCCCTAAAACAGGCATGGGAAAACTTCGGCCCTCTGGGTGCTTTGGACTTCAACTCCCACCATTCCTAACAGCCTGAGGCTTTTTCCTGCTTAAGCGGCTGAGGGGAAAAGGAAGAGGCCTGAGGCTGTGAGGAATTGTGGGAGTTGGAGTCCAAAACACCTGGAGGGCCCAAGTTTGCCCAGGCCTGGTGTAGAGGGAAGCCCCTCCCAGTCTACCGGATCCTTAAGTCACGCCACCGGTTGCCAGTTTAGTTTCCCGGTAAAGTCCAGGTTTTGACCTGTCAGGCCATGCATGGTTTGGGTCCAGGTTAACTAAATGTTAATTGTCAGTATTTTAAATATTTTAATGTACTTTTAAATTATATTCTAACATTTATTTCAGTGTTTTTAGAGCATTGGATTGTTGCCTGTATGTAAAGCCGCCTTGAGACCCCTCTGGGGTGAGAAAGGCTGGGTAGAAACGTAAACAAACAAATAAATAACTACAGCATCGCCTTCTCCCGTAAAATCTGCCCCCAACACTTAGGTCCTCGGGGCGAAGGGGGGATGGGGCACTTGCTCCAACCAGCCAGAACCCAACTGGGAACCACCATCCCCCAGGGCAGTGTTTTTCAACCTTTTTTTGAGCCGCGGAACATTTTTTACATTTACAAAATCCTGGGGCACACCACCAACCAAAATTACACAAAATGACACTCTAACACAGTAATACATATAGTTAGTATGTTTTTAAATGTATTTATACACTCAGTGTGAAACCTGGGCCTGTTTCAATGAACACAACATACAGGTCCTTCTCAAAAAATTAGCATATAGTGCTAAAGTTCATTATTTTCCATAATGTAATGATAAAAATTAAACTTTCATATATTTTAGATTCATTGCACACCAACTGAAATATTTCAGGTCTTTTTTTGTTTTAATACTGATGATTGTGGCATACAGCTCCTGAAAACCCAAAAATCCTATCTCAAAAAATTAGCATATCAGGAAAAGGTCCTCTAAACGAGCTATTAACCTAATCATCTGAATCAACTAATTAACTCTAAACACCTGCAAAAGATTCCTGAGGCTTTTAAAAACTCCCAGCCTGGTTCATTATTCCAAACCGCCATCATGGGTAAGACTGCCGACCTGACTGCTGTCCAGAAGGCCATCACTGACACCCTCAAGCAAGAGGGTAAGACCCAGAAAGACATTTCTGAGCAAAGAGGCTGTTCCCAGAGTGCTGTATCAAGGCACCTCAATGGGAAGTCTGTGGGAAGGAAAAAATGTGGCAGAAAACGCTGCACAACGAGAAGAGGTGACCAGACCCTGAGGAAGATTGTGGAGAAGGACCGATTCCAGACCTTGGGGGACCTGCGGAAGCAGTGGACTGAGTCTGGAGTAGAAACATCAAGAGCCACCGTGCACAGGCGTGTGCAGGAAATGGGCTACAGGTGCCGCATTCCCCAGGTCAAGCCACATTTGAACCAGAAACAGTGGCAGAAGCACCTGACCTGGGCAACAGAGAAGCAGCACTGGACTGATGCTAAGTGGGCCCAAGTCCTTTTTTCTGATGAAAGCAAATTTTGCATGTCATTCGGAAATCAAGGTGCCAGAGTCTGGAGGAAGACTGGGGAGAAGGAAATGCCAAAATGCCTGAAGTCCAGTGTCAAGTACCCACAGTCAGTGAAGGTGTAGGGTGCCATGTCAGGTGCTGGTGTTGGCCCACTGTGTTTTATCAAGGGCAGGCAGGGTCAATGCAGCTAGCTATCAGGAGATTTTGGAGCACTTCATGCTTCCATCAGCTGAAAAGCTTTATGGAGATGAAGATTTCATTTTTCAGCATGACCTGGCACCTGCGCACAGTGCCAAAACCACTGGTCAATGGTTTACTGACCATGGTATTACTGTGCTCAATTGGCCTGCCTACTCTCCTGACCCGAACCCCATAGAGAATCTGTGGGATATTATGAAGAGAAAGTTGAGAGACGCAAGACCCAACACTCTGGATGAGCTTAAGGCCGCTATCGAAGCATCCTGGGCCTCCATAACACCTCAGCACTGCCACAGGCTGATTGCCTCCATGCCACGCCGCATTGAAGCAGTCATTTCTGCAAAAGGATTCCCGACCAAGTATTGATTGCATAACTGAACATAATTATTTGAAGGTTGACTTTTTTTTTGGAAAAACACTTTTATTTTATTGGTCGGATGAAATATGCTAATTTTTTTGAGATAGGATTTTTGGGTTTCCAGGAGCTCTATGCCATAATCATCAGTATTAAAACAAAAAAAAAGACCTGAAATATTTCAGTTGGTGTGCAATGAATCTAAAATATATGAAAGTTTAATTTTTATCATTACATTATGGAAAATAATGAACTTTAGCACTATATGCTAATTTTTTAAGAAGGACCTGTAGATATCCTGGCAGGAATGGCAGAAAGACACAAACTTCCCACACAGAACTCCCATAACCAAGAGAAAATGCTATAAGAGTTTGGTGGGCATTGACCGTGGGTTTTGGAGTTGTAGTTCACCTATATCCAGAGAGCACTGTGGACTCAAATAATGTTTGATCAGGACCAAACTTGGCATGAATACTCAATATGCCCAAATGTGAACACAGATGGAGTTTGGGAAAAATAGACCTTCACATTTGGGAATTACAGTTTCTGGTATTTATAGTTAACACACAATTAAAGAGCATCCTGAACTCTTGCAAGAATGGAATTGAACCAAACTTGGCATATTGAACTGTTAAAGCTGTTTGTGGAGGCCAGAGGCTGTCTGTGTAAATGGACACCCCTGCCACATGCACACATACACGTGTATAGATTATTATGTGTATCGATATCATACAACTTGAGAAATATTTATCTTTGGAGACTGCGCAGTTTGCTAGCATGCCATGCACTAACACATCTCATTAAAATAAGGCATGAATTCATCCAAGTGTCACTATTGGAATTTCAACAGGTCATTATTTGTCAGTAACGTTTTTGGTATACAATGCAATACCTTTATTTATGCTCTGTTTAATGAAAAGGAGGAGAAAGATTTAGGAAAGTAAGATGTAGCTGCCCAATTCTGCCAAACTACAGTCCTTTTTCCACATGCCAATCTTTTGTGAAGACTCAGAGAGAGAGAGAGAGAGAGATATCAAGGACAAACTCACATGAGGCTTGTGAGGAAATAGTTGGCGTGCTCATATAACTGAAAGCCAACTGAAGGTGTTCCCAATATCTGTAGCAGAGCAGCACTACAGGGAAAGGATGGATAGTATAGCTTGCTTGAGAAAGATGATAAACAGAACTCAGAATGTTTCTCTTTTCCTTTTGTATTTGCATTAATGGATGCTATCTCTGAATTTCAGTGCTGCTCCCACGAATGAAAAAGAGAGCTGAGAGATAGAGAACCATAAGACCTCTCTTTAATGATGATACAGGATTTCTCTTGTTTGATTCTCGCTGCACTTTGGGACAATGTTTCATAAGTGGAAGGAGTAAGCCTTGCTCAGAATTGCAGGTCCCGAGGAAGAAAGGACTGCCATTATTCTTCCTAGATGTGGAAGAGCATGACTTCATCAGTTGTTCTCAATTAAAGCCTGAGCAGGGGGAAGGGGTGCCAAGGAGACCAAAGAAACCCTAGATAAATCAGGAAGAAGGCAGGAAGACAGGAGCTCCAGGAAAGGAGATGAGTGGAAGGGGTCTCCTTTGGTACTGAGGGCTGGGACTGTGACAAGGAAAAACATGAGCAACAAGTGCACTGAAGCCCTTTTGGGCTGCTGGATGGGGAGGTCCTCCAAGAAAATTGAGAGCCCTGAGAGGAAGTTGAGGTGTCTGAGAATAAGCCCTGCTTCCAATGAGAAGGCCCTACCAAGATGTCAGACTTTCCCACTTGCCAAATTCTATATAATGAAGATACTTACCAGGACTTGTGATATTGTCTTTTGACTTGGCTGGGGACTCAATGAGCTTAAAGCAGTGGTTCTCAACTTGTGGGCCCCCAGGATTTCAACTCCCAGAAATCCTAACAGCTCATGAACTGGTTGGATTTCTGGGAGTTGTAGGCTAAAACACCTGAGGACCTGGGGCTTAAAGAAAATCTCCTTTACATACTTTAGAACAGTGTTTCCCAACTGGTGTGCTGTGAGTGATCATCAGGTGTGCCGTGGGAAATTGGAACCTCCAATACCATTTCTTCTCCCTCCTGCCGAACACTTTTTCTTCTCCACTCGGGCTCCCTTCTTCCCAGCCTTGCTCTGCTCACTTTGCCCACGCTGCTGCTTCTGCCACCATTTTGATCCGAGGGGGCAGCGTGAGCGTGTTCAGGAGGGGAGGGGGGAGGGAGGAAGACATGGGGCGAGTCTACGCAGTAGCGCCCACACAGGTCACGTCAAAGCAAGGCAGAGCGAGGCTGGGAAGAAGGGGGTTCGAGTGGAGAAGAAAAAGTAAGTCTTCGGCAGGAGGGGGAAGAAAGGGCACGAAGGGGAAGGGGGAGGAAGAGGTCTCTGTCGACAGCTGGCATGGGCAAACTTGGACCTTCCAGGTGTTTTGGACTCCAACTCCCACCATTCCTAGCAGCCTCGGGCACTTTTCCTCCCCCTCAGCTACTTAATCAAGAAAGGGCCTCCGGCTGTTAGGAATGGTGGGAATTGAAGTCCCAAGCACCCAGAGGACCAAAGTTTTCCCATGCCTGTTTTAGGGATCTTAAAGTAGTGAGCCTCCTTCTAACATTGTGATTCTGGATAGAAAACAAACAACAACATAACATAACATTGTTTGAGTCCACAGTGCTCTCTGGGTGTAGGTGAACTACAACTTCCAAACTCAAGGTCAATTCCCAAGCAAACCCTTTCAGTACTTTCGGTTGGTAATGAGAGTTCAGTATGTCAAGTTTGGTTCAATTCCATTGTTGCAAGAGTTCAGGATGCTCTTTGTTTGTGTGTTTACTCATAAATCCCAGATACTGTAACTCCCAAATGTCAAGGTCTATTTTCCCCAAAGTCCATCTGTGTTCACATTTGGGCATATTGAGTATTCATGCCAAGTTTCGTCCTGATCCAACATTGTTTGAGTCCACAGTGCTCTCTGGATATAGGTGAACTATAACTCCAAAACTCAAGGTCAACTATCTGTATTACTGTGTTAGATTGTCATTTTGTGGCATTTTGGTTCGTGGTGTGCCCCAGGATTTTGTAAATGTAAAACATGTGCCGCGGCTCAAAAAAGGTTGAAAAACACTGCTTTAGAGGCCTCAGGCATGTTTGAGAAATCATGCAAGTGGAGTGGGAGTGTTAGATGTATCCCTTTCCATGGACTGTGTGCCATTAGGGAACTCCTCAAGGGGAAAACCCAGACAGAATGAGGGAATGAAAGAAAGTGGAAAGGGATGATTATCAGCCAGAAGAAATGCAATGTAAAGACAAGGCAGATAATTTTAATAATCTAAACTTTTTATTTCAAATTATCCAAGGTTGCAAAACCTTCAGCTAGAAAGCTGTCTCAAACTAATTTTCAATGATTGAACTTCGACAGTATTACTTCTTGCCATAGCGCAGCTTTGTCCTAGGCCCTGGATGTCTTCATAAACTGGGGAAACAAGAAAGATAAAAGCAATCTTGTAATAAAGTGACTGAGTAAAAAAGCAATCAGACCCACTCAAGATGATAGTTCTAAGGTGTAGTTATAGGCATAAACCAGAGCTTTCCAAACTGTGTGTTACAACGTTAGTGTGTCGGCTGCAGTGTGTCAATGTGTCACGTGAATGCAATGAGAAATGACAAAAATCCATAAATCAATCAAGCAATCAAAACTATTTGTACCCCGTCCCCTCTCCCCATGGGGACTCAGGGCGGCTAACAACATGTAAGAATAAACAAAGCAAATGTGCAACATAAACAATCAATCATAAATTAAATCATCCTAAAATCACTAAAACACAATTACACAAACCACATTTTTAAACCAAAGTGAAAAGCCACATCCAAAGTTGAAAGTCATATTCGGTAAAGCAGTCCTTATTGAACAAGCCAGATATTCAGATGTTAGGTTCTTCATACGCCTGGGAGCATAGGTGTGTGTTTTAATAGCTTGCTGTAAGAGGGCAGAGAAAGGTCCCTTCTAATTGCCTTTGGGAAAGAATTCAGAGGCATGGGGCAACTGCAGAGAAGGCACGCTCTCTCTCATCCTCACCAACTGGGTTCGAGGCAGGGGTGGGATCAAGAGGAGGACCTCCTCTGGTGACTGCAGCGTTCGGGCAGGTTCATATGAGGGGAGGCGGTTTGTCAGGTACTCTGCACCCAAACTGTTTAGGGCTTTAAAAGTAACAACCAGCACTTTAAATTTCGCCCAGTAACAAACTGGCAGCCAGAATCCCAATAGACCACTGCGACTCCTCCTCCCGCCCCCAAGCCTTGCTTGCTGCTGCACACAGAAATCTGGTGGACAGAGCTGGTAGAGGTTTACACCACCTCCCTCATCCAACCAGCTCTCTGTGATGCAAGGCAAATCTGCATGCTTATCCAGAATTAGATCTTGTATGGCAGCTGTTTCTCCATTCACTGTTCTGACATTGAGCAACAGCATATTCAACCCAGTGGGCTTTGGTTACCCAGACTCTTTACAGTCCGAGATGGACCTAGGGTAGCAAGAATCCTCTCGCATTCCCAAGGCCATCTACTCCTTCCTCATCTCCTTCTGCCCTGTAAGACCAGGATAGGTGCCTCCCAACCCTGTGAAACTCCTCCCTGCCCCTCATGGTGTATCCCCTTACTTCCTTTGGACAATTTCCTTACAATTTGGACAACAATATATGTGGATGTAGTCAGGCAGGTGAGGAATGGGTCATGTGTATTTCTAATGGGAAAATTGCAATTTATATGTTTATGAATCAGTGTTGGTGGTGACCAGGAGTGCCTTTGCACAATTAAAGCTTGTATGCCAGCTGTGCCTGTACCTTGAGATGCCAGATCTGGCCACAGTAGTCCTGAAGGGGTTAAAAAGTAAAAAGTACCCCTCCCAAGAGGAGATGCTCCAAGTGCCCGTATGTCAGCAATAATCTGCCCAGAGACAGCAGAACAAAGAAAGAGCCATACTATGGGTTAATGTGAAGAATGTTACTTGCTGATAAGAATGAGTATAAATATCTTGTAACTGTGTAGCTCGGGGCGATAGCCATTTTGTTCCTTTACCTCCATGGTAAGAGGGGCTATTCTCCTCAATACTGATCAGATTGAAATTTAAAGTCTTGTTTGGATTCATCAGCCTTGGCTGAGTTCTTCCACCTGATGGGCTCTGCAACCAAAAACCCAAATTTCCGTTACAGTCCATGCCCTAGTGACATCATGATTAGATTACTGCAATGTGCTTTACGTGGGGCTGCCTTTGAAGGCCGTTCTGAAAATTCAGCTGGTCCAAAGATCAGTAGCTAGATTACTAACTGGGGCTCTGTACAGGGAGAGAACTACTCCCATGTTACGACAAATTGGCTACCCGTTTGTTTCCAGGTGAAATACAAAGTGCTGGTTATTACCTTTAAAGCCTTAAATGGTTTGGGCCCAGACTACATAGCCAACCGCATCTCTGTATATAAGTCTGTTCGGACATTGCAATCAGCAGATGAGGCTTTCTGGCTTAGGTATAGCTGTTAGGAATGAGAGAAAGGGTCTTCTCCGTGGTTGCTCCCACCTCTGGAACTCCCTCCCTAAGGAAATTAAATGCCCCCTTCCTTTCTCTTGTTTAAGAAACCATAAAAAACCTTCCTATGCTCGCAAGCATATAATGAGAAGGACAAAGGAAATATCTCAGCTCTGCTTGGAACATGAAAATGGCTGCTACCTTGGTTTTATATCCTTGAAATTTTAATGTTTTTAAACATTTCACTATTTAAAAAAAATTAAAGTCTTGTTATAATAGTTGAGTTAAAATATAATTTTAGTATGTTGTCTAACTTGGTGGTAATGTCTCATTATTGTTAATGTTTAATGTGTGTTTTTAATTTATGGTATGTCTTATTTATTGATTGTATCATACGGCATTGAATATTTGCCATTATATGTTGTTGGCCACCCTGAGTCCACATTGGGGAGATAGGGCGGGATACAAATGATGATGATGATGATGCTGTACCAAATCCACAATGCACATTTGTCTGGGCACAACTTTCGTTTCCCTTGTCTAAGAATGTTTTCCTTGGCCATGTGGTTTTCTAATGCGCCAGACTGGAAAAAATATCTGATTAAGAGCATAGCTTGGAAAAGCTCTTCAATTGGATTACACTGTCTTTCAACCAGTATGGCTAATGGATCAAAATTTCCAAATAAACCCTAACCATTCAAAAACAGTGATCATTTTGAGAGTTGTAGTCTAAAAAGTAACTATCTCAAACTTTGATTGAGAGCCTGTCTGCCAGCAGCAGTGGAAGAGGGGCTGGAGCCATCTTCTCCTTGGGAACTGTGTATCCCAACCCTCATATACATTAAAAATTCTGCCTGCATATGACCTCAACAGGCCATAGCTAAATAATCAATATTCTGAAATCTCATACCAATATAGAGTTAGATTTAACTTGACACAATATTATACCTATTGTGAGATTCCATCTGACTGTTAGGAAGAATGTCCTGATACTAAGAGCTGTTTGTCAGTGGAATATGTTACCTTGGAGTGTGGTGGACTCTCCTCTGGAAATTTTTAAACAAAGGCTAGATAGCTTGGATTGTGTGTTCTTGCATAGCAGGAGGAGGAGGTTCGACTGGATCGGGCCTGGCAGTCTTTTGCAACTCTATGATTTTATCATGATGCTGATTTAGTTCATTGCCAGCTAAAGTTGTGCAAATCAATGTACAATTTATCAATTCCCCCAAAACCATTGAAAAACACAATTTAAAACAGCATAAAAATCTTCCATTGCTCATCCTCTGGGCAGGGGTGCTCATTAGGTAGATCGTGATCTACGTCCTGGTAGATCGCAGGCAGGGCGGGAGGAAGGCTCAGTCCCACCCCGCAGGCTCCCAACGCCGCCCAGGTGCAGAAGGAGGTTGGACTGGATGGCCCTTGGAGATCTCCTCCTATTCTAGGAACCCATTGTTGTTGTTATTATTATTATTATTATTATCAGAGGCTGAATGGCCATCTGTGAAGAATGCTTTGATTGTGTTTTTCTCTTATGACAGAAGGAGGTTGGACTGGATGGCCCTTGGAGGTCTCCTTCTACTCTAGGAACCTATTGTTGTTGTTACTATTAGTAGTAGTAGTAGTAGTAGTAGTAGTAGCAGAGGCTGAATGAATATTATCATCACTATTATTATGAATAAATTCAGGGGCTTATTATACTCACATTTAGTTGAATTCAGTCTTAAAATATATTATATGGCTCTCACTGAAATAAATTTCCAAATATTTTGCTTTTATGGCTCTCTGAGTAGTGGGTGGGTAGATCATTTTGACTTGGTTGTTTTATAAGTAGCTCACATGCTGAAAAAGTGTGAGCACCCCTGGTCTATAGTAATCTTCACTTTTGCTGGGATGGCTTTATAAATTAAAAAAAAGTCTGGAACATGAAATCAACTGAATAGCTAATGAAGTTGGAGGCAACATCATGCCAGGTGGTGTTATTGTGAACTCGGTGTGTGACTGGTTTTGTGAATCCTGGACCGAATTTGGGCTTAAAGACTTTGGATTTTGTCTTGCAAATAGTTATATTGTTATTGACGGGCTTTTTGACCTCTGAACATGGAAATAACTACTAGCACTCAGATTGTGGATTTAGGGTTTGATTCAAGAATTCTCTGTGTGTGACCTCTGTGTGAATATTAACTCTCTGGGTTTGAGTGTGAACAACACATCATGACATCCCCTTTCCCAGTTACTCATGGAAACAGTGTGCGACCTGAAGATGAGGCATACTGGGAATTCCTTCTGCTGGAAATAAACAGCAAGCAATAAGCCAACACTTCCAGAGAGATACAGGACTGGAAACAAAGACAACAAAAAAGAAAGAAACCTTGGATTGTTTGGAACAAAAGCAGTAAAATCAGCCCCAGCTGTTTGGCCGTCAGGTTTAGTCATACCTTCAGTGGGAGAATGCAAACCCAGCGTGTTGCAGTGGCTGAGCTGTCGTTTGAACCCTGGTCCTAATCCAACACTCAAATCAGAACTCTATGCTTGCTCACTGTACAGCTCAGACCATGCCGGATTACCCATAAGGCCAATGAGGCCATGGCCTAGGGGCGCAAGCCGGGGGGGGGGGCGCAGATCACACCCCTCTTTCCCCCTTTCTCATGCCCCTCCTCGCTCCTTCTCCCGGCAAAGTCTCTGCTCCGTCTCCTCCGTCTCTCGCTCGCACGCGCTCTCTCTTGCTCTCTAACTTTCTGTCACATGCTCTCTCTCTCTCTTTCTCTGTCTTGCGCTCTCTCTGTCGCTCTCTCTGTCACGCGTGCTCTCTCTCTCTGTCTCTCGCTCTCTGTCTCGCTCTCTCTGTCGCGTGCCTTTGGAGCGAGTTTGCACCCGCTGCGCTCTCCCCAAGCCTCCTGACTCCTGAGGAGACCTTCAGAGCACAGCGGAGCTTTCCAGCCGGTGGGAATGGGGACCTTGGAGGTGGCGGGAGGTTGCCTTAAAGGGGGCGTAATTCCAAAGTGTGGCCTAGGGCGCAAAAAAGTGTTAATCCGGGCCTGGCTCAGACACTGGGCACTTTGTCAACATGTATAGTAATGACCTCAGACTGGAAATGGCATTTCACTCTAGCTTGACTGGCTGTATAAAAATCTTAATAATTTTCAATGGATTTTAGATTTGCTTAAATTTCTGCTATGTTTTAATGTTAGATATGCAGTGGTTGATCAGTTATGTTCTTATTTAAATTTTGTTTATCTGTTATAATTTTAATTTTGTTATAGTGTGAATTTTCTTTTGGGATATGAGGGAGTTGTTTATTTCTCTTTGTTAGTGTACTCTGGCATTGAAAGTTTGCCATTTTTTTTGTTAGAAACTGCCCTGAGTCCCTTTGGGGAGATAGGGTGGTATATAAATAAAGTTGTTGTTGTTGTTATTATGCCATTACCAACAGAGTGCCTTGAACCCTTTGAAAATTTATGAAAAAAACAAAAGCTTCCAGAGTATCATTAAATACAAATGTACTTTCTCCCACAATAGATTATATGACAACTAATTCTGACAACTTGAAATGCCAAGAAACCCATTTTTATGTAGTTTCTTCGCTAACCTCAAATCTCCAACCATGATAATGTCAGCTGGGCTTTTACTTCCAAAGTCTGGTGTTTCTGCCTTCTAACTTACCATCCTCAAAATATCAAGAGGGCTCAAGAAACTTCTGCATTGCAAGGGAACTTATATTCAGCAACTCCAGTCTCATCTAAAGAAAATAATGTATTATTTACTCATCTCGTACATGTTATGGCAAATTATTTAAATCTATCAAAATGTTGAAAAAATGGGGGGATACAAGGAAAGGAAAGGAAATTAATATCCTCTCTCCTTGGAAAAGAGGAACCAAATAAACAGAGTTAGAATTTTTTTCACAAAATTACACAGATTTGGGGGAGGGGGGGGGGGGCCAACATGGTCTTAATCTGGCCTGACAAAGTCCTATTGCATATCTCACCTCCCAAACCTACCTGTTTCATAATAGTCATAAGCACGAACTGAAGCCGGCTTGAGATTTGAAACAGAAAGATCTTGCACAATCACGAAACTGAAACTTGTTGCCTTGTAGGAAAGCTAGAAATAAGAGTACAAATGAGGAGTGGTCAGTCTTCTCTTTGGTTACTGTATATATTTATTTATTTATTTATAGGTTTATTTATTTATTTCATTTATAACCCGCCCTTCTCTACACCCCAAGGGGGACTCAGGGCGGCTAACAAAAGGCAATAATTCAATGCCACATACAAGGAACAGAACAACAAAGCAGATTAAAAACAGTTACATATCAAAATACCCCCCATAATCCCCGTTCCATATTCATAGGCTGTCCAGCCACTCTGCAGTCCGCCAACACAACCCTTTCCTACTCAAATTGTCTGTCCGCTGCTCCATATCAACCAAACACCTGGTTCCAAAGCCATGTATTTAGCTTTTTTCTAAAGCAAAGGAAGGAAGAAATTGATCTTATTTCTCTGGGGAGCGAGTTCCACAGGCGAGGGGCCACTACCGAGAAGGCCCTGTCTCGTCCCCACCAAACGTATTT
This sequence comes from Anolis apletophallus, assembly GCA_030556195.1. Lineage (NCBI taxonomy): Eukaryota > Metazoa > Chordata > Lepidosauria > Squamata > Anolidae > Anolis > Anolis apletophallus. The sequence goes on along the minus strand of JARBWK010000006.1, from coordinate 131,837,691 downwards.
GCGACGAAGGTGGGATCGAGAGCCGGGCCTCCCCGGAAGATCGTAAGTTTCGAGGTGGGACATAAGGGGAGATATGTTCTGACAAGTAAGCTGGGCCAGAACCGTAAAGGGTTTTAAAGGTCAAAACCAGCACTTTGAATTGTGCTCGGAATTGGATAGGCAGCCAGTGGAGCTGGCACAACAGAGGACGTCGCTCCAGTTAGTAACCTTGCTGCCGACCACTGGACTAGTTGAAGTTTCTGAACAGTCTTCAAAGGCAGCCCCATGTATAGAGCATTGCAGTAATCTATTCGGGGTGTAACCAGAGCATGGACCACCGTGGCCAGATCAGACTTCCCAAGGTACAGGTGCAGCTGGCGCACAAGTTTTAACTGTGCAAAAGCTCTCCCGGCCACCACCAAGACCTGGGGTTCCAGGCTCAGCAATGAATCCAGGATCACTCCCAGACTGCGAACCTGCGCCTTCAGGGGGAGTGTGACCCCATCCAACGCAGGCTGTAACCTTATACCCTCTTCGGCCTTTCAACTGACCAGGAGGACCTCTGTCTTGTCTGGATCCAATTTCAATTTGCTAGCTCTCATCCAGTCCGACACAGCAGCCAAGCACTGGTTCAAGGTCTGGACAGCCTCCTTGGTAACAGGTGGAAAGGAGTGACAGATTTGGACATCATCTGCATAGAGATGACATCGCATTCTGAAACTCCGGATGATCTCCCCCAGCGGCTTCATGTAGATGTTAAACAACATTGGGGACAATATTGAACTCTGTGGGTCTCCACAAGACAACGGTTGTGGAGTTGAACAGGTGTCACCCAACAACACCTTCTGAGACCGTCCCTTGAGAAATGACGAGAGCCACTGCAGAACAGTACCTCCAAGCCCCATATCTGCAAGGCGTCCCAGAAGGATACCATGGTCAACGGTATCAAAGGCTGCTGAGAGGTCCAGCAGAACCAACAGGGGCACACTCCCCCTGTCGAGTTCCTGGCGTAGATCATCTACCAAGGCAACCAAGGCTGTCTCAGTTCCATGTCCTGGCCTAAAGCCAGACTGTGCCGGATCTAGATAATCAGTGTCTACCAGAAACCCCTGGTGTTGTGAGGCCACCACACGTTCCATGACTTTGTTCAAATAGGGGAGATTAGAAACTGGCTGATAGTTGACTAATTGAGTGGGGTCCAGTGATGGCTTTTTAACAGCTTGTTTTAAGCTGGCTGGAATGTTGCCCTCCTGTAAGGAGGCATTGACCACCACCTTCACCCACTCTGCCAAACCCCCTCTGGCTTCCTTTATCAGCCAGGATGGGCAGGGGTCTAGGATGCGTGTGTTTGGCCTCGCCACTCCAAGGATCCTGTCCACTCAAGCTGAACCAATTGAAATGAATCAATCAAAATCGGACAGACAGGTGCTCATGTTACATCCTCAGAGACTGCTGTTAAAGTGGTATCGGAACGGATCAGAGCGACTTTGTCTGCGAAGAACCGAGCAAATGCTTCACAGCGAGCTGCCGAGTTGTCAGGGATCACACACTGAGTTGGATTTAACAGCCCTCTGACAACACGAAACGGCTCAGCTGGACAGTTCTTTGCGGACGCAACATTGGCTGCAATAAAAGATTTTTCTGTGGCCTTTGTTACCACGTCATAGGACCTCAAAAAGGCACCTAGGCTTGTTCGGGCTGATCTGTTATGTTTCCGATGCCACACGCCCTCTAGCCTCCTCTTCTTTCGCTTCATCTCTGCCAGCTTCTCAGTGAACCAAGGGGCTGGTTTAGCTCGGTTACTCAAGAGGAGGCGTTCCGGAGCAATCGTGTCTTGCTCTAGTCATCTCACTATCCCAGAGAGAGACAAGAGCCTCGACAGAATCACCTATCGAGGAGGCGGGAAAATCCCCAAGAGCCACCAGGAATCCATTAGGATCCATAAGCCTCCTAGGGCGGACCATTTTAATGGGTCCTCCACCCCTGCGGAGGTTGACCTCATGAGGACAGTGGCTCTTATTTCACATGCCAGGAAGGTAATGCTCAAGATCCTGCAAGGAAGACTCCAGAAAGACATAGAGGGGGGGGGGGAGGGAGAGTTGCCAGATGTGCAAGCTGGGTTCAGAAAAGGCAGAGGAACGAGAGACCCAATGGCCAATATTCGCTGAATAATGGAGAAAGGCAGGGAGTTACAGAAAAAATATCTATTTCTATTCTATTGACTATTCTAAAGCCTTTGACTGTGTGGATCATAATAAATAGTGGCAAGTTATTGGTGGTCTGGGGATACCAAGTCACCTTGTCCGTCTCCTGAGGAATCTGTATAAGGACCAAGTAGCAACAGTAAGAACTGACCATGGAACAACAGACTGGTTCAGGATTGGGAAAGGCGTATGGCAGGGCTGTATACCCAACCTATTCAACTTGTATGCAGAACACATCATGTGATGTGCAGGGTTTGATTAATCCAAGGCTGGAGTTATAATTGCTGGAAGAAACATTAACAACCTTAGATATGCAGAGGATACCACTTTGATGGCTGAAAGTGAGGAGGAGCCGAGGAGCCTTCTAACCAAGGTGAAAGAGGAAAAGCTGGTTGCAGTTAAACAAAAAACCCCAAGATTCTGGCAAATGGACTGATTGATAACTGGAAAATAGAGGGGGGAAACATGGAGGCAGTGACAGACTTTGTATTTTAGGTGTGAAGATCACAGCAAATGCAGACTTCAGCCAGGAAATCAGAAGATGCTTCTTGGGAGGAGAGCAATGATAAAATAGTGAAGAGTAGAGACATCACACTAGCAATGAAGATCTGCACAGTAAAAGAAATGGTATTCCCCGTAGTAACCTACGGATGTGAGAGCTGGACCATAAGGAAGGCTGAGCAAAGGAAGATGGATGCTTTTGTGCTGTGGTGTTGGAGGAAAATTCTGAGAGTGCCTTGGACCGCGAGAAGATCCAACCACTTTATTTCAGGAAATAAAGCCCGACTGCTCACTGGAAGGAAGGATATTAGAGGCAAAGATGAAGTACTTTGGCCACATCATGAGAAGACAGGAAAGCTTAGAGAAGACAATGATGCTGGGGAAAATGGAAGGAAAAAGGAAGAGCGGCCGACCAAGGGCAAGATGGATGGATGGTATCCTCAAAGTGACTGGCTTGACCTTGAAGGAGTTTGGGGTGGCCACGGCTGACAGGGAGCTCTGGCATGGGCTGGTCCATGAGGTCAGGAAGAGTAAAGCAGGGGTGGGCAATTACTGGCCCTCCAGGTGTTTTGGACTTCAACTCCCAGAAATTCTAACAGCTGGTAAACTAGCTAGGATTTCTGGGAGTTGAAGTCCAAAACACCTGGAGGGCTGGTAATTGCCCACCCCTGATCTAAAGTGACTGAATGAATTAACAACAACATGATGTATGGATAAGTTAAGGGTCCTTCTACAAAGAGATGAAATCTTCAGCACCATCTCAGAGGATCAGCTAACCATTTTTTTAAAAAAAGGAACAATCCCCTTCCTTGAGTTGAATAGTGAAAGGCAAGAGCTTAGTATTTATTTTATTTATTTAATATTTATTTATTTTATTTATTTGGATTTGTAGACCGCCACTCCCAAAGGCTCGGAGCGGTTTACAACACAGCTCAGTAACAGAACAATGGATTTAACATGGAATAAGATATACATAAAACAGTAGATAAAATATGTTTAAGTCACAGGGTTCCAAACTCTTGTCTAAACAAATGCGTCTTGCAGGCTTGACGGAAAGAAGCCAAATTTCGTAGGGCCCGCATTTCTGATGGTAGCGAATTCCAGAGGGCCGGGGCAATGATAGAGAAGGCCCTGCGCTGCGTCAAAGTCAGATGAAAAGACTTCACACTAGGAATGATGAGAAGGTTCTGGTCTTCAGAACGGAGTGATCTCGGAGCGTTATATGGAATCACCTCCCAGACTTGGCCTGAGCTACCGGAACTCTTTTAATTAAATTCAATTTTTTTAGCTTTTTACTATTGAACTGCGTCGCCCGGAGCATATGGACTCACAAATAATAAAATCAATCAATCAATCAATCAGGTGATCCCGTAGGTACACTGGCCCCAGACCATATAAGGCCTTGAAAGTAAGAACTAACACCTTGAAAGTGATCCGGCATTCAATTGGCAGCCAATGCAGGTGCTGCAGTATAGGTGTAATGTGGCAGCTCGCGGGCTCCAGCATTCTGCACTAGCTTAAGCTTCCGGATCAGAGTCAAGGGTAGGCCAATGTACAGAGCGTTACAGTAGTCAAGTCTTGAGATGACCGTAGCTTGGATTACCATGGCTAGGTCGTTCCATGAGAGATAAGGAGCCAGACGCTTCGCCTGTCGCAGGTGGAAGAATGCGATTCTGCTGACATTTGAGATTTGAGCCTCTATTGACAGCAGTGGGTCCAAATCGACACCCAGGCTTTTTACTGATGATGACGGGCAAAGAGGCTCGCCATCCAGGGTCGGCAGTTGGATTTCCCTATCACCCGGACGACCCAGCCAAAGGACCTCTGTCTTCGCCGGATTCACCTTCAACCTACTGGCTTGCAGCCATCCAGTAACGGCTTCAAGGCATTGATGGAAATTATCGGGTACGGATTCAGGTAATTCTCTTTACTCTCAGAACTCTTTTGAATGGACTAAGCTCTTGCCATTTGTCACTTTACTCAGAGAAGTAAATTATCCCCCTTTTAATATAAGAGTTATGATACTTATATTGACCTGTGGATAAGCTGATGCAGGTTTTTGGGGTTGATTTTTGACTAACATTGTAGTCTTATACATGAGTATATACAGTAATACTCCACAAAATGAGGAGCAGATATGACTCTTACGTACCTCATCCAGGTAACAGATGACATGGTTTTCTTTAGTTTCCACCTTCATCACAACCCTGTCATCACGAAGCTATGAACAAGGAAGCAAAAGAAAGCTGTCAGTTGCCATTACAAGATACATCATAGAACATGGCGTCATTAGCTTGCCGAAGCCTAGTGAAAATAATACTTTATAGACCCCATGCAGCAAGACCTATTTGAGATATTCGGAAACATTATTCAGAGAGATCGAGGGTCTTTTTTGACTGTATAATTTCTATTTGCTTTCTTTGTCCCGCAAAAACAATGTTTGTGCAGTTTAATAAACTTTTCCCATGTTTTTATGATAGAACCAAATAGGAAATGACATTTATAACCCAGGAACAAAAAATCAGGTTATATAGTGTGATAAGCAACAAGGAAAATATTATTTAAAAAGAGGGGGGGGGTCTTTAAAGGGTGAGAATCTCATGTTTCAGTTTCTACCACCGAACCTCCCTCTCCCAGACAGATTTCCTCTCACTGTTGCTTACTCTAAAGCAGGGGTGCCCACACTTTTTCAGCATACGAGCTACTTATATTAAAACCAAGTCAGAAAGATCTACCTACCTCCTCAAGGCTGGAGAGGGGTGGGGCGGGGCTTGGCCAGAGGGGGGCGCAGCAATGCCATGCTAAGCCCCGCCCCCTCCTCCTGGCTTTGGAGCTCCTAGCAGCTTCTCCAGGCTTGAGGATGGCAATGCCAAGCCAGTGGTGACATAGCTAGCACAAGGCTGGCTTGGCATTGCCATCCACAAGCCTGGAGAAGCTGCTGGTAGAGCAGAAGCCACAGGGGTGGAGCCAGGCTGCGCCAAGCCCCGCCCCCTCCCCTCTGGCTTTGGAGCTCCCAGCAGCTTCTCCAGGCTTGAGGATGGCAATGCCAAGCCAGTGGTGGCATAGCTAGCACAAGGCTGTCTTGGCCCTGCCCTCCACAAACCTGGAGCTGCTGCTGGGAGTGCCGAAGCCGGGGAGGGGGCGGGGCTTGGTGCGGCCTGGCTCCGCCCCATCTGAGAAGCGCCCCATCCGGCTGGGATCGACCTCCTTCGGTCCTGGGATCGACTGGTTGATCGTGATCGACTTCCTGGGCAGCCCTGCTCTAAAGTGAAAGAGCTCCCCCAGGCTTCAGGCTGTTATCTCCATCAGCCCTGTCCAATGAAACCGATTAAATGGAATCATCAGTGATTGACCTTGGATCTTACAGTAACTGCAGAAGTAGCCAATATCCATGCGACAGAAAATTGGAAAAATTACTGTGTTGGATTTATTTATTTATTTATTTATTTTATTTGGATTTGTAGACCGCCACTCCCAAAGGCTCGGAGCAGTTTACAACACAACTCAGTAACAGACAATGGGTAAAAACATAGCATAAGGTATACATGAAACAGTAGATAAAATATGTTTAAGTCATAGGGTTCCAAATGCTTGTCTAAACAAATGTGTCTTGTAGGCTCAACGGAAAGAAGCTAGGTTTCATAGGGCCCGCAGCTTCCAAAATCCTAAAGTCAGCTTGACTAGTGGGAAATGTTGGCTTGGGGATTCTAGGCGATGCAGAAGGAAATGCCAATGTTTCCAACTTCTATACAATGCACTGCTCCTACTAAGAAGTAGAAAGTCTATATTTCCAATTGGTCCTGCTTACAACTCTGGATTTTTTTATGTCCCCATGGCCTATTCTTTACCTTTTGTAGAGAAGACTGGTCAGGTACACATCCTGTGAGCATCTTTACATCAACAATGGCCATGTTGGAGGTATTGCGCTTTCCGGTGTAACTAAAAAAGAAGTACACAATAAACATGGATTCCTACCCAAAAACTGTTGTGGGTAGCTTTTGCTTGGCACACCAAAAAAATCGTTTCCTGGACAGAACTGATATTGTCTCAGCAGCAACTGTACTAGATTGCAGGTACATGTTGCCTCCAAGAGAGCATCTGGACTCTACAAATAAAACAAATGCAACGACTGATTTGCTTAGACAAGGTACTTACTAAAAACTGGGAACCTAGAAACACACAATACAGACCTACATCTGTATTGTGGCTTTGACACAGAAATTCCTTTTAGCCAAGTCTTGTTATACAGTGCACACGTCTTCCTCCTCCTCATCCTGTGTCTAGATGGGCTTTTCCTTCCCTTTTTAGTAGAATCAACACTGGGAGAATGGTGAAGAAGGGGTGGAGAAATATACCCTATAGACCTGGGGTTGCTGCAACAAATGTTCAGTGAATAATACAATAAAATAGGAGTTGAGAAAGAATGAGCTTGTATTCTAGTTCAGTGTTTCCCAACCTGTGTGCCGTGGCACACTAGTGTGCCATGAGCGATCATCAGGTGTGCCGTGGGAAATTGGAACCTCCAATACTCTTTCTTCCCCCTCCTGCCGAACACTTTTTCTTCTCTCGGGCTCCCTTCTTCCCAGCCTCGCTCTGCTCGCTTTGCCTCGCTTTGCTCTGGGGCTAGTCTGCACAGTAGCGCCCGCACAGGTCATGTCTTCCTCCCTTCCCCCTCCCCTTCTGAACACGCTCACGCTGCCCCCTCAGATCAAAATGGCGGCAGAAGCAGCAGTGTAGAAGAAAAAGTAAGTGTTCGGCAGGAGGGGGAAGAAAGGGCGCGAAGGGGAAGGGGGAGGAAGAGGTCTCTGTCGAAAGCTGGCATGGGCAAACTTGGACCTTCCAGGTGTTTTCGACTCCAACTCCCACCATTCCTAGCAGCCTCAGGCCCTTTTCCTTTTCCCCCCTCAGCCACTTAAGCAGGAAAGGGCCTCAGGCTGTTAGGAATGGTGGGAGTTGAAGTCCAAAACACCCAGAGGGCCGAAGTTTTCCCATGCCTGTTTTAGGGACCTGAAAGTGGTGAGCCTCCTTCCAACATTGTGATTCTGGATAGAAAACAAACAACAACATAACATAACATTGTTTGAGTCCACAGTGCTCTCTGGGTGTAGGTGAACTACAACCTCCAAACGCAAGGTCAATTCCCAAGCAACCCCTTTCAGTACTTTTTGTTGGTAATGAGAGTTCAATATGCCAAGTTTGGTTCAATTCCGTTGTTGCAAGAGTTCAGGATGCTCTTTGATTGTGTGTTTACTATAAATCCCAGTTGTAACTCCCAAATGTTCTATTTTCAAAACAGGCATATTGAGTATTCATGCCAAGTTTGGTCCTGACCAACATTGTTTGAATGTATAAACTACATTCAAAAACTTATAGCATTAAGTTCTATGCCATGTATTACTGTGTTTCACCCTGAATGTGTCATTACTGTTTGTGTCATTTTGTGTCATTTTGGTTGGTGGTGTGCCCCAGGATTTTGTAAATGTAAAAAATGTGCCGCGGCTCAAAAAAGGTTGAAAAACACTCTTCTAGTTGATCCTACTTAGCTATAGATATTGATCTACAACAGGCAAGGTAAATAGCAACAGCCTCTAGCATCCCTTATTGAGTATGCAGAAATATCCAAAAAGAAGGGGAAGCGTTGCTAAAAATGTTGAAGTGTGTATGTGATGTAGGACCCTACCCATCATATGCTATTTCTACCTCTGATACCAAAATTTCAATCAAAGGATGCCCAGGAACACATCTATTTTGTTAATGGAGGCATATCTGTAACTGGAAAAACACAAAAGAAAGTACCCAGCCACATGATTATTCTGCTTCCACAGAAAAAGCTAGTTCTTTGGAACTAGCTTTTGGAAAATTATTTTACTTTCACAACAAAATCCTCTTCTGGTTAATATATGACAGAGGTAGGGAACCTATGGCTCAGGAGCCAGATGTGGCTCTTTTCATGATTGCATCTGGCTCTCCAGAGCAGCCCAGACCTCGGTTTCTCAGCACGCAGCGGGGAGGAGTGACGCAAATGTGCAGCGACTGCCGCTTCCCCCTCTCCCCTTCCTTCTTTCCTCCATTCTCTTCCTTCCTTCCTTCCTTCCTTCCTTCCTTCCTTCCTTCCTTCCTTCCTTCCTTCCTTTCTCCCCCTTCACCCTTTCCTTCTCCCCTTCCTTTTCCCTCCCTCTCTCTCCTTCCTTGTTCCTCCATTCTCCTTCGTTCCTTTCTTCCTTTTCCTTTTTTCCTTTCTCCCCTTCACCCTTTCCTTCTCCTTCTCTCCTTCCTTTTCCCTCCCTCTCTCTTCTTTCCTTCATTCTCCCTCCCTCCCTCTTCCTTCCTCCCTTCTTCTATTCTTTCCCCCAAGTCTTCCTTTCCTTCTCCTTCCTTTCTTTTCACTTCCCTCTCTCCCCTTCTTTCTTTTCTTCTTTTCCCTTCATTATTTTACTTTTTCCTCACTCCCTTTCCTTTCTTTTCCCCACCCTTTCCTTTCCTCCCTTTCCATTTCCTTCTTTTTCCCCCTCCATGTCTCTCTCCTGCTTTTCTTTTCTTCCTTTTCCATAGTTCTTTTCTTTCTTCCTCTCCCCCTCCCTCCTTTATTTCCTGTGTCTTTCTTTCCCCCTTCCTTCCGCCTTCTCTTCCTTCCCAGAGTCCTGAGCATGCCTTTAGCAGAGCCAGGTCTACCGGAGGAATCCTTTTCTCATAGTATGTACGTATATACTCACATTTAGTTGAATTCAGTCTTAAAATATATATTATATGGCTCTCACCGAAATAAATTTCCAAATATTTTGCTTTCATGGCTCTCTGAGTCAAAAAGGTTCCCGACCCCTGATATATGACTTTCACATACCTTATTCCATTTGTATGGACCGATGACACACTATAATTTCATAGTAGATTTCTGTAGTCATAAACATGTATACTATTTAGATATTATTATTATTTATTTACGACATATACCGCCTTTCTCAGCCCGAGGGCGACTCCGAGGAAGCCCAATACAACCAGGGGGGATTAGCATACAGGACTGCTCGACTATGGTGTTTTCTGGTAACAAAATATCTGCTGATATCAAAATATCTGGTTACTCCTTATTTCCCAAACTGCATCATTCCAGACCAGAAGACTGACTTTCCATTATTAACTTGCACATCTATTTGGGCCATGCATGCACATTTATGTTGTGTCTGAATATCTGAGGTACCTGGTTGTGATGTTAATAGTAAACTTTTTCTGGATGTTGTCTGAACAAGAGGCATTTGCAGTCTGCACAGAGATGGAAAACCCAGAAGATTTCTGAGGGAGGATGATGTTGTATCTCAGAGTTGTCTGGAAGAAAAGGGTGGAAAATAAACATGCAGCTGAAAAAAATAAGATGAGTCCATATGGTTTCTAAGATGAGTTTTAAAAACTGACATCTTCAAAGGAGTGTGAAAAGATTTTTAAAAAGGAAGTTTAAAGGTAATTTAAGAGCTGGCTTTTCCCCCTGGGGTGCAAATACGTCACGCTGTTATCTAAGGGTGCATCTCCATTGTAGAATTAATGTAGTTCGACACCACTGTAACTGCCATGGCTCAATGCTGTGGAATAATAGGAGTTGTAATTTTATAAGGCCTCTTCTACAAAAGAGTGCTGATACCTCACCAAACTACAACTCCCATGGCTCCATAGTACTGAGCCATGACAGTTATTGTGATGTCAAACTGCAGGACTGAAGACCGACAGGTCAGAGGTGTGAATCTAGGGAGAGCGTGGATGAGCTCCCTCTGGCAGCTCCAGCTCCCCATGCGGCGACATGAGAGAAGCCTCCCAAAAAGAGGGTAAAACATCAAAAATTGCCATCACAGACCAGCTCCGTTGCCAGCTCGACCGAGGCGGATCGGCGCTGCTAGTGCTTCTTGATCTCACTGCAGTGTTTGATACTGTCGATTACGATCTGTTGATACACCGCCTCCGTGGGCTGGCCCTTAATTGGTTCAGCTTATTTCACCAGAACCGGGGACAGCGAGTTTAATGGATGGGACAACTCTCCGAGAAGTGCCCCCTCTATTGTGGGGTACCTCAAGGGGCTATCCTTTCCCTTCTTTTATTTATCATCTATGTCTGACTGCTTGCTCAGCTGGTATGGAGTTTCGGTCTGGAGTGTTATCAGTACATTGATGAGACCCAGCTCCTTCTGCGTTTGGAGACCGGGGCAGTTCCCCTAGTTATTTATTTTTATCTCTGTTTACAGTGCTACAGTTTTTACAGTGTTAAGTAAAGAATTTCAGAGAGTTCTATTAGCTCTGCCTTCATGCTTCCTTTCAACCACCTGTGCGTCCATTTTAAAGCTCACTCAGCTGTCTCGGGCTTTTTTTAAAGGGACAGACATCAGCTGGAGGGAAGGAAAACATGTGTTTCCTGGCATGCAGGGTCAGACAGACATGCAAAGAACTGCATCTTTCAGCCAGATGCGGGATAAAAGGGGACCTTTTTATCCCGCAGTTTCCCTCCTTTGTATCATCGCGAGTTTTCCAGTGACGTTGCTAGCCACCTCCCATTTTGAAATGGGAGCTCTCGTGATTAAGGTACTGTGTGGATGTGGCCTGAGTTTCCACAATTCTGATGTGTTTGTTTCATGGGAAATAGAGGTTTCTTCCACTGGAGTGAAGGATAATAAATACCCCATATTGTCCCATGAGATCACTGAGATCAGAAGACCAGGATCTTCTCCTTATCCCAAGCGCAAAAACCTATCGCCTCACTTCAACGAGGATAAGGGCTTTTTCCATTGTAGCCCCCACACTCTGGAATTCCCTGCCGCCGGAGATCAGGTCTCTCCGTGACATCTTGGCTTTTCGCAAAGCCTGTAAAACCTGGTTGTTCTGGCAGGCCTTTGTAACCTAGGCCCAACTATTTGAACAGTCCAGTCAAATACTGTTGCGCTATGCTCAGCGCCACTGTTTTATTGTCCTTTTGTTTAAATTTTAGTGTTTTAATGCTTTCTGCTGTGCTTCTGTTGGATTGTGAGCCGCCCTGAGCCACTCCGGGAGTGGCGGCCTAGAAATCCAACAAATAAATAAATAAATAAAATGTTATTTATACCCCGCCACCATCTCCCCGAAGGGACTCGGGGTGAGTTATGTGAGGCCAAGCCCAAGCCCAATCTGGCTGCCGCCCGTTGGACCAACTGAAACTTCCGGGCCGTCTTCAATGGCAGCCCCACGTAGAGTGCATTACAGTAATCCAATCTGGAGGTGACTAGGGCGTGGACCACCAAGGCCAGATCTGACTTCACAAGGTACAGTCGCAGCTGGCACATGAGTTTTAATTGTGCAAAGGCCCTCCCAGCCACCGCCGACGCCTGGGCTTCAAGCATTAGCGATGAATCTAGGACAGGGGTGCTCACACTTTTTCAGCATGCGAGCTACTCTTAAAGCAACCAAGACAAAAAGATCTACCTTCCCCTGCCACTGCACGCTCTCGCCGCGGCACGTGCTCTTGTTGCTGTTTTCCGCCCACGCAGCGCTTCTTTTGCCTGCGGGGCATTGCAGGAAGGACGAAGCACGAGACGGGGCCTCCGGAGGGAGCGCTCCGCCCTGCCTGTCTCGCACAGCTGCTTCTGGACGCCCCGCTTCGTGCTTCCTCCTTCCTGCAAAGCCCCGCAGGTGGAAGAAGCACCACGAGAGCGGAAGCCAGCAGCAAGAGCGCGCGTGCGTGCAGGGTGTGCGCGCGCATGGCAGGAGCACCCCATCCGGCTGGTGAGGCCCGAAGATCGACTAGTAGATCGCAATCTACCTAATGAGCACCCTGATCTAGGAGGACACCCAAGCTGCGGACCTGTGACTAAAAATCCCATAATATGTAAGAATTGAATGCTGCAGAATTATGACTACTGTCATGCATTTCCCATAGCAAAAAAAATGGTTGCAGAAGCCCCTTCCTCAGCCAGATCCTGCCCTTCTGGAGATGTGTCGACTTTTACCTGGACAAAGACACATCCTTCGCCATTCACGGCCACTGCATATTCCCCTGGAACATCCGGTAGAGAGGTTTGCTGCAGCAAAAGGCGGTTGGTACTGTCCACCTCAAATACTTTCTCAAAAGGCTTGTTGGAATGGATCTTGACAGTGTTGTGACCATCCTTAGAGTAGGTAAGTTTGGCAAATCGAGCCAGAGCTTGAATAGCAACCACTGTGTCCTGAAAGAGGAATATGATAACAAAAGGCCCATTTGGGGATTTGTTGGAAAACAATATGGAAGTCATTAAAAAGTTATTCTTCTAAGGCAGGCGAGAGTCATTTTAGCCAAGTTAAAGTCCCTGCTCTTGATTACTATTTATTTATGATCAGAAGTGTACTAAAATTACTGAAAAGGACATTCAAGTGGCACCTCGGAGTTGGTTGAGGTAGGCAGGATTTCCTGGGTACTGGTTGTGGGGGTCGGGAGCAGGTCAGGGTTTTGCCCTCCCTTCTGCTCGAGATCCCCGTGTACAACTGGTGGGCCACTGTGTGATACAGAATGCTGGACTAGATGGGCTGAGGTCCGATTCAGCATGGCTCTTCTTATGTTCTTAACCCCTTCCTTAGTCTCACTTTAATTCAGTGGTAAACACACAGAGTAAATATTGCTGCTGGCTACTGTATTTATTATTTTAGACCCCAGGTTTTATATTTCTGGTATCATAGGTAGCAATTCTCAGTATCAGTAGCAACTTTTTATTCTATGCTCAGCCCTCCCAAATCACAAGGGATATTGTTCCCTGGTTTTTCTCCCCCTTCGTTGCCTGTGGAGCAGAAGACTGGACAGAACTCCTTACACCTTAAGATTTTCAGAACACTCTTACATTTACTTTGTTTTATTGTATGCATACATTTTAACTGTTTATATGTTTTAACTGTTTTATAATTTGATATGGTATGTTTATTGTTGCCAGGCCCGAATTACCTATAAGGCCACACTAGGCCATGGCCTATGGGTGCAGGCCTAAGGGGCACCAGATCAAGGACCCAAAAAAAATGTTCAGACAAAACCGCAACGTGTGGCATGATGAATCTCTCTCTCTCAATCTCTCGGGGGAGGGCAAGGGGAGAGCGCTGCGAGGGGGCAGGGGAGGAGGTAATGGTGCCCCCCCTCGCCATCGCTCCCGCCCCCTTGTCAAGGAAGGATGGCGTGAGGAGGAGGTGGAGGGAAGCCCCCGGGGTCGCTTCCTCCTCCTCGCCGCGCCCTCCTTCCTTGAGTCAAGGAGGAGGAAGGAAGGGAAGCCCCGCCCCTGTGGCTGCTTCTGGGCATGCACGGCAGGAGGGAGGGCGCAAGGGCCCGAAGAGGAGGAAGGAAGGGAAGCCCCGGGGCCGCTGTGGCACCCAGGAACATGGCGGCCCCGCGTATGTGCGGCAGTGGCCACGGGGCGGGGCTTCCCTTCCTCCTCGGAGGAGGAAGAGGTGGAGGGAAGCCCCGCCCCCGTGGCCGCTTCCGGGCATGTGCGGCAGTGGCCCTGCCCCAGGGGGTTGGGCTTCCAATGTGTGGCCTAGGGCGCCAAAAGAGCTTAATCCGGGCCTGATTGTTGCACGTATGATGCAGCATTGCATTTTTGCCGTAGTTTGTAAGCCACTCTGTGTCCCCTTCAGGGTGAGAAGAATGGGGTATAAATATAGTAAATAAAATAAATAAACATAAATACTTTGAAAAAAGAGGCCAGAGCTGAATGGAAAGGCACTGCATGCTGATTGGCCATGTTGCCTTGTTTCATGAGAACTGAATAGTGGTCTGCTAAGGTGCTTGTTGGCTATTACAGAAACTAAAATCAGTTTAGATCTGGATGGGACATGAAGGGCATTACTACACACTAGCTATTATACCGCACTGTTCCCACAATGTGGGATAGTGCCAACTTACAGCATGAAGATGGGCAATTTCATCCAGCTTTCAGGTTGGTGTCAATTGACCTTCCTGCCGTGCCCCTTCCTCTTGTTTTTTTTTTTTTAATGTAAAGGCTATTTGCAATTATGAAGTGCTGGGAGGGGTGACAATGAAGGGAGTGCATCAGAGGCTGCCACAGAAGCATCTGGACTCACAGCACAAAGTAAGTCCTGGAATGTGGCATGACCAGAGGCTATTGACAGCTTCATCACAGGGACACAGAAAACCAAGCAATGCATATCATTACTATGTTGGTTTGCCATGTCCATAAAATAAAGTCTAAAAGACGCCAATTGCTAGTAAGTGAAATACTCTGTTATGAGAGCACCATTTCTTTGGCATAATCTGTATAAACCCTCAGTTGCTTTCTATTGATATAAGCCAAAACATCAGTGTATTGATTATTGGTGATTGGTGCGGGGGGGGGGGAGGGGGGGAGTTCAACGGGAATTACTTTACCTGGGTGGATGAGTAACCTCCGTAAGGATTCTGTTGCTTGGTCATCCAGTTCACAATCTGTGACGCTGTTGTAATTTGTGCTGCGGTCGGGTTGGCCCCAATGAGCAGTGCCAGGAGCACATAGGCAGCCGTCTCCACTTCCGCAGATGAGGCACGGGGGTAGAAGGAAGGAGGCCTTTCTGTTGGTGGCTTATCATTCCGTTCCCAGTATAATGAACCACCTGATAATGGCAAAGAGGTGCTAAGAAAACAGCTAAGAGGAAAAAGTTCAAACCAGTTCTTTCAAGTACCCTGTGGAAATCATCTACCTCACTTCCTTCTCTAGGAAGAATAATAATTCAAAACCTGAATTATCTCTCTTTATTCAAGTACCCTGTGGAAATCATCTACCTCACTTCCTTCTCTAGGAAGAATAATAATTCAAAACCTGAATTATCTCTCTTTGTGTGCATTCATTCTAACGATTGTTGAAACTGAGATCCTGTACAGATAACTTTCTTTTTACAAATTAACATGCACCGCCTCGTTTATTTTGGCAGTTTTACAAATAATAAGGATGCCAATTTAATGTAACGCTGGAAGATACGTATCTACCTGAATCTAACAGGTGGAGTCTGGTAGAGTTTTAAATAAAGGCTCAATGACCTATTGGCCAGGTTATTTTGGGTATCATTCTGCTGTTGGAAGCAGTTCCATCAGCAAGATGAAGGAGGGGTGAGAGAAATGGTCCCTGATCATATGCCCAAGAGGGTTGAAAAACTGTCTGGAACAGTGTTTTGGACAATATGGAAGACAGTAAAATGGGAAGAGAAAAGAACTCCTATTGCTGACGTTGGTTAGCATCGCCTATTATGTAAAAGCAAGTAAGAAACAGTACTGTAAGTTTTATTTATTTCATGGGAAAGATGCTTTGGAAGTGGGGGCATGTGAACTTACAAAGGGATAATGTTTGCATAAATGCTCACTTCTTTTATATTATTGTTGTTGTTATGTATATCCTGTTTTTTCTCTCAACAAAGGAGACTCAATTATTTTCTCTCTCCAAATCATCTCAAGTTATTCTTTCTCTATTTCAGATGTGTTTATTCCTGCACTTATCTACAAGTAGAAAAGTGGTAAGTAGGGAAAGAACAAGGAACTCTATATATTGTAATTGAGCCTTCGGCGTCTCCTGCTAGTAGTGATAAGGAAGATGCTGAGTCAGTAGTACCTAGCAGTAATATGGAATGGGGTGCGGCTCTGAGTAATCAAGACGCTGGAGCTGGGAGAAAGAGGGCTGGTAGTGATTCTAGCCTTGAGGGTTTGGAGCAGAGAAAGAAGATCCGTCAGATACTTAGAGCTCCTTCAGATTCTGAAACCTTTGAAGGTTTTTCTGGGGAAGAAGAAATAGAGTCAGAGGGTCCCGGCCTCTGGGCCTTTTGGAGCCGGCACCCAGGAACATTGGGGAAAGAGGCAGAGGCACTCGCTCCCTCCTGCCGCGCATGCATGCCCGGCAGCGGCCCCGGGGGCAGGGCTTCCCTTCCTTCTTCTTCCTCCTCGCGCCCTCCTTCCTTGACAAGGGGATGGGGGCGATGGCGAGGGGGGCACCATTCCCTACTCCCCCGTCCCCTCGCAGCACTCTCCCCCCGCCCTCCCCCAAGAGAGAGAGAGAGAGAGAGAGTCATCATGCCGCGCGTTGCGGTTTTGTTTCAATTTTTTTTGGTCCGTGAATTGCGCCCCCCTCGGCTTGCGCCCCTAGGCCATGGCCTAGGGTGGCCTTATGGGTAATCCGGGCCTGCCTACCTTGTATCTCTATTCTGAGTTAGAGGTTTATAGATGCACAGTTTCATTGTCTATAATAGTGAAGGAGGAATTGCACAGAAGGAGGTCAGAGAAAAATGAAAAGTACAAACAAAAGCCAATGGCAATTAATATCTTGTGAAACTTGTAACTCACCTCCTGGGGACACGGAAAGAGCCTCCTCGAAGTCCTGAGTAAATAATACAGTTGGCCGTTCCCCAAGCAACGTTTCTCGTAAACAGCTAATCTTTCCAAATCCAAAAGCATTGCTTTTAAACATTCTGAAACTCACCTACTCTTATAGCTGATCTATTCAGTTTGTCCAATAGGATGTCCAGGTTGGGCTTATTACCGGCAAGGCCAAAAGTATACGCCAAAATGGCTTGTGCGTAGACAGTGAGGCCTCCTTGTTCTAATCCAGTCTCCAAACAATACAAAGCATTTCGGACCACTGGGTGCTGGGAGAAGGGGAAGAGGCAGAAAGAAAGGTTCGAACCAATGAAATGGCATTACTCCAAAGCACTCCAGCCATACTTCAGCATCTCCTGACCAAGTTCTATTTCTCACAGGCACAGGGGATCTAGACTAAGAGGCATGGTAGAACATCAATCCCAATTAGTGTTCTATCACCCCAATCTTTCAGGCGTTTTCAGATATCCCAGATTCTCTCTCCCCTGACATTTCCCCACTTTATTCCCAGCTGACTTCCACTGCTGTAAACTGAGTTCGAAGTGCAGAGTGAGCCGAGGAAGAGGAGAGAGGGGAATCATGGCCTTCCCCATAGGCTCAGCAAAAGCAAACTGCTGCAACCTCTCCCAGCTTGTGTGCTCTTCTTCATTAATAAAAATAGCCGTCTTTTCTATAATCAGATATTGGTTGGCTGCACATATCCTGGTTATGTTGGAGGGCACGGCAGTATGTAATATGGATTTTTTTTCTTAAAAAGCAATGCTTTCACATTAGAAACCATGGTAGAGGGCAATGATATAATTAGGATTGGTGTCCTCCTTCCATGCCAAGCCATACTTATTTATTTACTAGCTTGGGGACCCAGCGGTGCCCGGGTTATTTGAGAAAGGCATTGTGGGCCAAGGTTGGTCTTTATCTGTTATTTCTGTGGCTCGCAGTGCTCTCAGGAAGTTAGTGAAGGTACTGCAAATCCCATCGTCCATGGTCCATCCTCCTCCAAACACAACCAGGTTGTAGTGTGGGTCATGGAGGGTCTGCCTGCCAAGTTTGGCCATAATCCATCATTATTGGGAGAAGCAGTGGTATCATGAACTTACTGAAGGTACTTCAAGTCCCGTCATCTGTGGTCTATCCTCCTCTCAACTGGATGTAGAGAGGGTCATGGGGGCTCTTTGTGCCAAGTTTGGTCTTTATTGGTCATTGGACGAGGGTCGCATTGTCTTCAGGAAGTGAGTGAAGGTAGTGGAAGTCCCATCATCCATGGTCCACCCTCCTCCAAACTGCAGCAGAATGTGGGTCATGGGGGCTCTTTGTGCCAAGTGTGGTCTTGATCAGTCATTGGATGAGGGTTGCAGTGGTCTCAGAAAGTGAGTGAAGGTACTTCAAGTCCCATCACTTGTGGTCCATCCTCCTGATAACAGCACCAGGATGTAGAGTGGGTCATGGGGGCTCTGTGTGCCAAGTTTGGTCTTGATCAGTCATTGGATGAGGGGTGCAGCAGTCTCAGGAAGTGTGTAGAGATACTTCAAGTCCCATCATCCATGGTCCGTTGTACTGCAAAGAGCACCAGGATGTAGATTGGGTCATGGGGGCTCTGTGTGCCAAGTTTGGTCTGGATCAGTCATTGGAGTAGGTTCGCAGCAGTCTTGGAAAGTGAGAGAAAGTACCTCAAGTCCCATCATTCATGGTCTATCCTTCTGCAAACTGCACCAGGATGTAGAGTGGTTCGTGGGGGCTCTCTGTGCCAAGTTTGGTCTGTATTGGCCATTAGATGAGGGTCGCATTGTTTTCAGGAAGTGAGTGAAGTTACTGCAAGTTCCATCATCTGTGGTATGTCCTCATCACAACTGCACCGGGATGTTGAATGGGTCATGGGGGTTCTGTGTGCCATGTTTGGTCTTTATTGGTCATTGGATGAGGGGTGCATTGTTTTCAGGAAGTGAGTGAAGGTACTGCAAGTCCCATCATCCGTGGTATGCCCTTCTCCAAACTGCAGTAGGATGAAGAGTGAGTCATGGGTGCTCTGTGTGCCAAGTTTGTAGAGGCTGGTCGATCTGAAGCCATAGTGGGAGCCATTCCTGACAGCCTGAGGGCTTTCCTTTTCCCTCTCTGCCTCCTAAGAGTGTTGGAATGTTGGAGGTGGCTGGCCAATCAAGAGTCCGTATGCAAATTCTCCCTCAGTGGAAACCAATCCCCTCTCTGCTTCCTTGGAGTGGTGGAATGTTGGTGGTTGGCCAATCAGACGCATTATGCAAATAATCCCACAGTGGCAACCAATCAAAACGCTGCCACATATTCCTACGCATCTCCCGTCCTCCACAAACACTGACTTTTATTATATACATAGATTTATTTCACTATATTTATATGCCGCCCTTCTAAACCCCGAAGGGGACTCAGAGCGGCTTACAGCAAACTGGAAATACAACAAACTACATGACTGCCATAGCACAATATCAGTACTACACATCACATTGCACTATAACATATCGCAATATCATTAGCGATATTGCATGTAAAACAAATATACAATTATAATATTATAATATCATTAGTAGTATTATATTGTATCAATGTATATACAATATATTATATCATACTCATTATACTATATTATATCATAATCATATTATACTACATTACATTATAATATATTGACATTATAATAAAATATTACATTACATTATATTATTATTAAAAATAATAAATAAAATTATTTATTTAAATAAAATATCCTCTACCAAATACTTTCCCTACTCCTATAAAACTCAAATAACCTAAAATAAAGTAAAATAAAATAAAATAAATTAAAATTAAAATACCACATATTAAAACTAAAATTCCAGAATATGTGACAAAATCAAAAACTACAAAAGCAGCAGCAATGAAAACAATAGCACTGGCAGACAAAAATAGGTGATTCAAAGTGTCATTGTAATTGGATAATAATGACAGCTCTGACTAGACTACGTGCATATTAAAAGGTTCAAAAAGTTACGCATATGGGCTTACAAAAATGTTTTTTCCAATTATATCTAACTGCAGGGAATTTTTTAAAATAAAACATAATAAATATCTGCTGAAACATTATGCACAGCGTCACTTTGGTGTCACTCCCTCTCATGGGTTCACTCAGCAGAGTTTGCATTCCCCCACACACCCCAAAATGGTCCTGAAGATACCTGGTGCATACAGGCTACATCAGAACAAGCCTGCATTAAAACCTCCTGTTTGAAGAACACTGTAGAGCCTCTCCTTTTTTGCTGATATTATTTGCTTTAAAATAAAACTAGCTGAACCCAGCCACATGCTGCTGTGGCTTTTTCTCTTTCCTGTGTCCCAGTCTATATATATGTGTGTTTTGTGTGTGTATGTATGTATATATATGGATTTGTGTCTATGTGTACTTATGTGTGTGTATATATGTGTGTACTTATGTATATTTGTATATGTATATGCGTGTATATGTGTGTACTTATGTATATGTGTGTTTTTGTATATGTATGTATATGTGTAGATGTGTGTAAGTACATATGTATGTGTGCATATGTATATTTCAGTGCATGTATATATGTGTGTATGTCTGCATTCTATATGTACATATGTGTGTGCATGTGGCGAAGACCAACAGTAACATCGCTTCCTGCCTTTTATACTTCCTTTCTTCCCTCTCCCCCTCATCCCTCAGCTTTTCTCTTCTCTCTGTCCTCCTGCCTCTTCTCCCTCCCTTCCTTCTTTCCTTTCCCTTCTTCCTGCCATCCCTCCCCTTTCTGTTTCAGTTCTTGATCCCCTTGTCTCCCTTCCTCCATTCCCTCCCTACCTTTTTTTCCTTCCTTTAGCTGGTCCCTTCACCAGCTTCTATCTCTGGGATTGCCTTTTATTACCTGTCTGTTTTGCATAATGCCTATGAGTGGCTAGCACCACCACCAACATTCCGACTCTCTAAACCAGTCTTTCTCAACCAGTGTGCCGTGGCACACTAGTGTGCCGTGACGGACCTCCTGCTGTGCCACGAGAAAAGCTCTCTGCCCCCCTTCCTCCCCCCTCCTGCTGAACTCCTGCTGCTTGGGGAAGGAGGAGGAAGAACCCCGCCCACTGAAGCCCGTCCACCGCTCATGCTCCTCCTCTAGCAGGAGAGCTGAAGCTGGGGGGGGGGGGTATGGCGCGGCCTGTAGGAGAACTGCACCTGGGGCGGGGCGGGGCATGGCACGGCCTTGCTCTGCCCCCTCCCCGGCTTCGGTACTCCCAGCAGCTGCTCCAGCCTTGAGGAACAGTGCCAAGCCAGCATTGTGCTGGCTCTGGCACCGCTTGGCTTGGCACTGCCCCTTCAAGGCTGGGAGAGGTGAGCGGGGTAGGGGCGGGGCATGGCGCAGCCTGGATCCACCACCTCCCCGGATTTGGCACTCCCAGCAGCTGCTCCCAGCAGGCCCACCAACCTCCAGCCGTTCTTTACTGTGTTCGAGTGTCATTTTGTGTCATTTTGGTTGGTGGTGTGCCCCCAGATTTTTTTTAATGTTAAAAGTGTGCCGCGGCTCAAAAAAGGTTGGGAAACACTGCTCTAAACTGCCAGGGGGGTGGGGGGGGGGGCTCCCAGCCTACATTCTAACTGAGGGACTATTTGCATAATACCTCTAATTGGTCAGCTCCACTAACATTCCGACGCTACAAACTGCCAGAGGGAGGTGGTGTGGGGGATCATGGGAGTTGTAGTCCATAATGTTTTTTTGGATTTGTGGCCGTTGGCTCTTTTTTGGGCCGGGGGGTGGGGGTGTTTTGGTAAACATACCTCGTAGGGTTTTCTGGGTATGTGGGCTGTTTTTGTGTGTCTGCCTTGTGTGGAACCACCACATGAAGGATTTTATATATATAGATATGGTAGCAAAATCAGCAGCAGTTGGTAGGAGTGGAGGGGAACATGCACCCCACAAACCAATAATAGCCAACCCCATTATCTATCTCCATGCTATTTCTTCAAAGTCAATAATCCAGGCAAGGTTTTCTCATGAAGTACCCTAAATTAAAACCTAAATAACAGCAAAAAATGAATACCGAGGTGGGTAATCCAGATTCAAGCAGAGCTGAGGTGACGTAGGCTGACAATGCAAGATTACTGTCTACTCCTCCCTGGAAATACAAAACACACAGAGAGAAAACAGAATAAAAATATGGACAGGAAGAAAATGTAAACTTGTATAAGACAGATTTTATCAATACTGAAATGGCGTGAGGATACTTCTTGTAATAGTGTTTTAATTGTAACATTACACTACATACTGTATTTATTTTTTATTTAAAGCATTTAAGGGGGGGACTCAGGGTGGAGCACAACATACAAACGGCAAACATTCAATGCCGGGACAAATAAATTATGCATGTGTATTTCAGCATTTATCTGGAGGACTACAGGTAGCAGACATGTTATTCTCGATATTGAGCCTCCGGTGTCACAGCAGGTTACATACAAATATATCAATAATCTATAGCAAAAGGGCGTATGTAACCTTCCAGGACATGAACCTTAATATGGACATCTAGCCTTGAAAAAGATTACGAAACAGAATACAGCGGCCCCGATGTGTTTTTGGATACCCTTCCGTCGGCTTGCTTTCGATTGGACTTCTTACTAGGAGCCTAGATTGACGGCTCTGGTTCCTTTGTTCTTTGGTATTGGATTACCTTGGCTTACTCATTTCCTTCTACTTGTGGAACATTTATATGAACTTGGATATATTATCATTTTCGGGACACAGACCTTCATTTGAGTAATATATGTTATGGACCTTGCGTCTTCCTGGCTGCGCCTTAGATACGGTAGAGTGGAATATGCTGGTTAATGCCTTTTTGTATACTTATACAGCTTATTTCTTTTATTTATTTATTTATTTATTTATTATTCGGGTTTCTATGCCACCAACTCCCTGAGGCTCGCGGCGGCTCACAGGAACCGAAGGTACAACTACACACAAGCAATGCGATAAAACATCTAAGACAATTAAACAGTTAAAACAGCAAAATACAAAACCCCAGGTACAGTTCAGAAATTAGACAGCGTGACACCCCAGGACAGCGGCTAAAGCGGAACATGGGCAGGACCTATTCACCGAAGGCCTGCTTAAACAAATAAGTTTTGCAGGCACGTCTAAACGGGAGCAGGTCCTTTATAGCCTGCGTTCCAGCCGGGAGGGCGTTCCACAGCGTAGGAGCTATAACGGAGAACACCCTCCGGCGAGTAGATGTCAGTTTAGCCGATTTCGCCGAGGGTATCTCTAACAAATTAGCATCCTCGGAGCGTAGTGATCTCGGGGGACAGTGTGGGGTGAGTCGGTCCCTCAAGTACGCTGGCCCCAGGCCATGCAAGGCCTTAAAGGTAAGAACCAACACCTTGAAGGAGATCCGGTGCTCGATTGGGAGCCAGTGCAGATCCTGCAAAACAGGTGTGATGTGGCGGCCTGCTGGGGTTCCAGACAGGAGCCGGGCGGCAGTGTTCTGCACCAGCTTGAGCTTCCGGGTCGCCGACAAAGGAAGGCCAACGTAAAGCGCGTTACAGTAATCCAGCCTTGAGATGACCGTAGCTTGGATCACCGTGGCCAGGTCATTCCGGGAGATATAGGGGGCCAGCCTCCGAGCCTGTCGCAGATGAAAAAAGCAACCTTGCTGACCGCGGAGACCTGGGCCTCCATGGTCAGCTGGGAGTCCAGATGGACCCCCAGGCTCTTAACGGAAGGCGATGGGCATAGCGCCACACCGTCCAGGGTCGGAAGCTGGACATCTACACCACCCGAGCGGCCCGACCACAAGATCTCCGTCTTCGCCGGATTCACCCTCAACCTACTGGCACGCAGCCATCCAGTAACGGCCTCGAGGCAGTGTTGGAAATTATCGGGGATGGATCCCGGCCTGTCCTCCATCCTCAGAATGAGCTGGGTGTCGTCAGCGTACTGGTGGCACTCAAGCCCATAACTCCGCACCAGCTGTGCAAGCGGCTGCATGTAGATTTTGAATAACAGAGGGAGAGAATGGCCCCTTGCGGAACTCCACAAACTAATGAGGAGCCCTCGGAGACCACCTCGCCCCTCCTCACACGCTGAGACCGCTGGTGGAGGAAGGAGGTCAGCCATTTAAGAACTGTCCCCTCACTCCAGCCATGGCCAGGCGGTGGATCAGTAGATTGTGGTCGACCGTGTCAAACGCTGCCGTGAGGTCCAATAACACGAGCAGCGCAGACCCGCCTTGGTCGAGCTGGCAGCGGAGTTGATCTGTGATGGAGACCAGGACCGTCTCCGTCCCGTGCCCCGAACGGAAGCCGGACTGGAAGGGGTCTAGCCATGTTGCATCATCTAAGAAGGACTGCAACTGCTCCATTACTGCCCTCTCAACTACCTTGCCCAGGTACGAGAGGTTCGACACTGGTCGGTAGTTGGAGGGAACCGCAGGATCTAGTGACGGTTTCTTCAGTAATGGAGCTACCACCGCCTCTTTAAAGCACTCTGGGAAGACTCCTTGCTCAAGGGAGCTATTTACGATGTTCAACAGAGGCCCACGTAACCCCTCCAGGCAGGATCTAACAAGCCAGGAGGGGCACGGGTCGAGGGAGCAGGTGGTAGGCCTGGTTGCAGCCACAATCTTATCAACAGCATCTGCGTCCAGTGGCCGAAACCGGTCGAGGGTGGGCTCGGCGGAGGGCCACGGGGTCTCAAGTTCTCTTACTGTATCAATTGTGGCAGGAAGGTCCCGGCGGAGATTCAGAATCTTGTCTGTGAAATAGCTCTGGAAAGCACCGGCGGTAGGGGTCTGATCGCTGCTTTTTGGGACAGTAGGGACCGTCGTCAAAGACCAAATTACCTTAAACAATTGAGCCGGGCGTGAGCTAGCAGACGCTATCAAGGCAGAAAAGTACACATTTTTGGCTGCCTTGACAGCACGCTCATAAGTATCTTTAAATAGCCTATAAGCTGATACTGAGGCTCCGTCACGGAGGTTCCTCCACATGCGCTCTAGCCGTCTCCTCTCCCGCTTCATCGACCTGAGGTCCTCTGTATACCAGGGGATCGATGTTTTGCGGGGTCGGAGAGGCGCCTAGGGGCAATCTCGTCGAGAGCTCTGGCTAACGAGGTGTTCCAGGCTTGAACCTGCTCGTCGACAGAGACGCTGATAGACTCCAGATCCCTCAGAGCATTCAGGAACCTTTCGGGTTCCATAAGTCTCTTCGGGCGAACCAAAATCTGTTCGGCGCCCTTGCATGGAGGGGCGGTTGCTCAACCCGGATCCTTAGGGCACAGTGGTCCGACCATGGAACCTCTATTACGGAGGCTAGGTCCACTTGGATTCCCGCTAAATACCAGGTCGAGGGTGTGCCCTGCCGAGTGCGTGGCCCCGAGTTACAGAGGGAGAGGCCTAATGTCGCCATGGTCGAAATTAGGTCCGCGGCTGCAGATGGAACGGAGGCTGCGTCGGCGTGGACATTGAAGTCCCCCAGAACAATAAGTCTAGGAAACCTCAATGCCCACTCCGACACAGCCTCCAGCAGCCGCGCCAGGCTCTCTGCCGGTGCGCTAGGCGCACGGTACACCAGCAAGATCGCCAGGCTCTCCTGAGACTCCCACACCAGGCCGGCACTTTCAAGCCCCAAGGTGGTGAGCGCAGGGATCGCCCTAAGGTGCAATCCATCACGGGAGAGTATTGCCACCCCACCCCCCCGTCCCCCGTTCCTGTTCTGGTGCGTGGCAACGTAGTCTATTATGACTAATAGAGATATATATTTTGAATGAATTTGTGCTGAACTCTTCTTTAGACTGTGTTTCTAACCCTGACTCCTTGTGCAGACAGCCCATAGAAGCTTCGCCATTTCTCAGAGCCCCTTTCCAGGCCATGGGCGGGACGCCACAGTAGGGACAAATAGCAGTAAGTCAAAGGGAGGCAAACATGATATGAGTTCATGGTTCAAATGGATACTACTGGGTGATATACCTGGAATCCTGGTAAAACCCAGCTATCCGAGGAATAAGGCAACTCTAGTCAACAGTCAGCCAAAACCTGATCTTTCTGTCCAGTACAACTAAGTGCTATGAAGTCTCTCCCTCTCTGCTGCATGTGCCTAAATACCGCAGGATGGCTGTCTTCTCTCATGTCTCCTGGTGATTCTATATCAGGGCTGTCCAACTTCTACCGGCCCAGGGGCCTGAATCTCGGTCAATGATGACCTGGGGGGCCGTGGGGTCTGCCCCCGCCTCCGGCTTCGCCCCCGGCTCCACCCTCTCCCCGGCCCCCTTATTTTAATTTAATATTAAATATATTTAATTCCATCCTCCCCTCTCCCCTTATTTTAATTTAATATTAAATATATTTAATTCCATCCTCCCCTCTCCTTATTTTAATGTATCCCATCTCCTTATTTCATCTTTAAATATATTTAATTTTATATTTAATACATGAGGGGAGATGGGGAGGGAATGAGGAGCCCCTGAGGAGCCCCCTGCTTCGGCCTACCTTTTCCAAACGCGCAGGATCCAGGAGTACCCGGACGACGAGAGAGGCGACGACCGACTGAGTCGAAGAAGGTCCTAATCGCGTCTGTGGGCCTCAGCGATCGAGTAGTAGAGTAGCCGAAGAGTATCGCGAGAATATGCAATCCACATGGGATTTCGCTGTCAACGCCGGCGTGATCTCGCGTTGACAGCGAAATCCCGTGTGGATTGCGTATTCTCGCGATACTTGCTCCGAACCCGGACGTAGGTATTTTTTTTAAATTATTTATTTTATTTTTCAATTTTTATTTTTTATTAAAAAGCTTAGGGGGGCGTATACGGCCCCCGGGCCGCCAGTTGGACAGCCCTGTTCTATATTATGTTTCTGTCAGAGGTTACCAGCGTCAGAATGACAAATTCCAGAGAGCGTTTCACAGAGGGATTTCTTTGAGTCCTCCAAAATGACTCTATAGCAACTTCCCGTGGAAGTTGTTCATTTCAAAAGGGATCATTATTATCTACGATTCCCTTTTTGTTTTGTCAAGGAATGTATGTCTCACATGGATAAAGGAATTGTACCATAGTTGCATAGTAGTAACAGAAATCAGAGCGCTGAGAGGAGGAAAAAGGCACAATAATTTACTAGGAATTAAAAAGCATTGCCACAAGAGGGGCAGAATGTATCCGAGAAGATAAAATGTTGCACCTTTAGAGCATTGTTGAAGAGCTTCCCCACATCTTGGAAACATCCATCGGATTTTTGCTTGCTAGACAGCCAGATTAAAGTTTGGGTTTGGACATTTCCATCTATGAAAATGCGAACTGAAGCTCTTGCAAAACACTTGTACACAAAAGCTGAGAGCCTACGCCCCACCCAAAAGAAAAAGGAAAGGAAAGAAGAAGTTACAAAACATGAATACTCACAAACAACTTTCCACAGCAAGTCTCCAATCTGATTTGATTCATGTGGTTTGATTTTTCGCAGAGTTGATTATTCATGGATTTGATTGAAATGTTTTCTCTAGCAATTTCTAGGACGGTCCTCAAGTGTAGATCTATGGTCAGCTTTCTCCATTCATGCTGGAGGACCTAGAGATGTCTAGAGAGAACCCCTGTCTAGAAATGTCCTCCAGTGTGATTCTGGGGTCAGCTTCCAATGGACATCAACCAAAGCAGGGGTGCCCACACTTTTTCAGCATGCGAGCTACTTATAATAAAAACAAGTCAGAAAGATCTACTTACCTCCTCAAGGCTGGAGAGGGGAGGGGTGGGGGAGGGGCTTGGTACAGCCTGGCTCCACCCCCCTCTGACTTCCGCTCTACCAGCAGCTTCTCCAGGCTTGAGGATGGCAATGACAAGCCAGCCTTCTGCTAGCTATGCCACCACTGGCTTGGCATTGCTGTCCTCAAGCCTGGAGAAGCTGCTGGTAGAGCCGAAGCCAGAGGGGGGGCGGAGCCAGGCCGTGCCAAGCCCTGCCCCCTCTCCTCTGGCTTTGGAGCTCCCAGCAGCTTCTCCAGGCTTGAGGACGGCAATGTCAAGCCAGCCTTGTGCTAGCTATGCCACCACTGGCTTGGCATTGCCATCCTCAAGTCTGGAAAAGCTGCTGGTAGAGCGGAAGCCAGGGGGCGGAGCCCGGCCGTGCCAAGCCCCGCCCCCTCCCCCCTCTGGCTTTAGAGCTCCCAGCAGCTTCTCGAGGCTTGAGGATGGCAATGCCAAACCAGCCTTGTGCTAGCTATGCCACCACTGGCTTGGCATTGCCATCTTCAAGCCTGGAGAAGCTACTGGGAGTGCTGAAGCCGGGGAG
Source organism: Anolis apletophallus (assembly GCA_030556195.1). Taxonomy (NCBI): domain Eukaryota; kingdom Metazoa; phylum Chordata; class Lepidosauria; order Squamata; family Anolidae; genus Anolis; species Anolis apletophallus. Next base: position 131,809,423 of record JARBWK010000006.1, on the reverse strand, counting down.
GGGGGGCGGGGCTTGGCATGGCCTGGCTCCGCCCCCTCTGAGAAGCGCCCCATCCTGGGATCGACCTCCTTTGGTTCCGGGATCGACTGGTCGATCACGATCGACTTCCTGGGCAGCCCTGAACCAAGGAGTCCTGCTGGAAGACCTAAAACTACCTAGAGATGTATTTGCTTAGATACAAACATAGCAATGTCTTTATTTATGTTTTCTCATTTTCATGGAGTCCTATGCCCCTAACCCCAGCTAATCTGGGGGTGGAGGCTAAATTTTAGAAAAAGGAACTGAAAAAAACATTGTGACTTTTATAGGGTTTTCTTATGCAAGGAATACTCAAAGATGGTTTTCCCAGTTCCTTCCTCAGAAATACAGCCTACAGCACTTGGTATTTGTGGGTGGCCTCTCTTCCAAGTACTATCTAGGGCCAATGCTACTTAGCATCCAAGCTCAGGTGCCTGCCTAACATATAGTTCCTTATTGAAGAGTGACTACTTCATCCAAGATGACATGCACACAGTTAGGAACAATTCCATACAAATCTTTGCTGACACCAGAACTACCTGCATTTTCCTCCCCTTTTCCTCATCTGATGGGGGAAAGAGCAATGTGTCAACATGCGTTGCTGCCCTTTCCCCTATCTGATGGGGATAGGGCGCCAACGTGCCTTGCCCAGTTTCCCCCATGTGATTGCCTGCAAAAACGGGGGGCTCATCTGTATGATGAGGTCCTTAGAGTAATATTTTGTCAATATAAGACTATTTTCTCTAGCTCGAACATTGGTGTTGTTTTGATTGTTGCACCGGGGTCAATTCCAACTTATGGTGACCCTATGTTGGGGTTTACTTGGCAATATTTATTTGGAGGGGATTTTCCATTGCCTTCCTCTGAATATAGCCTACATCGCTTGGTAACTCTCTTGCTTATGGCAGCCAGTTAAGGCTGCAAGAAGACGTCTCAGTTTGCTCGGCTCTTACCAAGTGTTGCCTTCCCGGTCGCTGCTGCCAAAGGCACTATAAGACCCATCATAATGCTTGTATAACAGCTGTTGCTGATATCCTGGAAACACAAAAGTGGGAAACATTTCCCAGATAAAACACCTGGTTAATAGCGAAAAGTCAATCTAACATAAAATGAAGTGGTATGTTCCCAATTGTTCCCAACTTATGGTGGTGATTATCATCAGGTTTTCTTGGCAAGAATTGTTCAGAGGGGTTTGTACATCTTCCTTCTTCTGAAGCTGAGGGTGTGACTTGCCTAAGATCACTTTCTATGGTCAAATGGGGCTTTGGACCCTGGTTTCCAGAGTTTAGCCCAACTTTCAAACTACTACACTACGGTGCCCCTCATTGCAATGTATATATTGAATTGCAACACAACTCTCTCTATGCTTAGAACCCCACTGTGATCAGTTACAAGAACCCATTCTTAAGTGTTTGGATTAGTTTATCTTCCGGCATGAATGGGAATGCTGCAGAGAGCCAATTATAGGTGCACCCCAGACTGGGGTCCCCAGTGGAGCACACTGAGATAGCAGCGAGTAAGTATGCACACACTGCCTCTACATCTGGGAGTACTAGGCTTCCTTGTGGGCTCACATGAGAGGGTAGCCAAATCTTTAAACATTTCCTTGAAATCATTTTCCTTCAGACTTGGACAGGTAATTTTGGCCATGCCTGAGGCTAGATTTTCACCAACATCCATTGCAGGCTGAAACAGACTCAGAAACTCAAACATGTAAATGTGGGGTGGGGGAATCAAATTCACATGAGGCCCACATGTGATTTGCAGGGAACACATTGTGCCCACTTTTCTTAAATGTTCAAGATGAGATGGCCTTGGGGCAGAGGGGAGGGGGAGAGGAAAAAGGCAGGTGTGACTCCATCAAGCCTAGGTCGATAAGCCACCCCAACTGCTCCTGCGCTGGCCTCGGAGGGAGAGAAGAAGGGGCAGGCATGGTTTCATCATGCCTAGGTCTATAAACTAGTCAAAGCCTCTGTCAAATTAACAACAGGTGACCTTAGAGCAGGGCTGCCCAGGAAGTCGATCGCGATCGACCAGTCGATCCCGGGACCGAAGGTCGATCCCAGCCGGATGGGGCACTTCTCAGAGGGGGCAGAGCCAGGCCACGCCAAGCCCCGCCCCCTCCCCGGCTTCAGCACTCCTAGCAGCTGCTCCAGGCTTGAGGAGGGCAGGGCCAAGCCAGCCTTGTGCTAGCTATGTCACCACTGGCTTGGCATTGCCATCCTCAAGCCTGGAGAAGCTGCTGCTGGGAGTGAAGCCGAGGAGGGTGGGGCTTGGCGTGGCCTGGCTCCGCCCCCTGTGGCTTCCGCTCTGCCAGCAGCTTCTCCAGGCTTGAGGATGGCAGTGCCAAGCCAGCCTTGTGCTAGCTATGCAACCACTGGCTTGGCACTGCCATCCTCAAGCCTGGAGAAGCTGCTGGGAGTATGTCTTACTTTGGGGTAGAAATAATAATGATGTTCCTTTTTGTTGAGGCATTTTATAGAACCACAGAGTTGGAAGGGAGCACAGGACCGTCCACTCCAACCCCCTGCCACACAGGGAGTGTTGGGCCTGTGTCCTCAGCAGGGACTCTGGGATCTACTGTGCAAGGGATTGTGGCAGCTACAGTTCATGAGGGAGATGAAACTTCTGCAAATGTCTTGCAGAGACAGTGTTTGGGAAAAGCTTTTAGGGAGGCCAGTTCTCTTGGGAATCATCAGTGCACAGGTAAGGCACCTGGCTGTGCAACTTTGGATAGAAAGAAGGAATGTGCTAATTGGCAACTCAAGGTCCATCCTTCCAGCAGTTTGCCAGAGCAAGGGAGGGGAGTGAGGGAAATCTAGTTTCTGATATAGCTATGCCTTGCAGTTTAAATCTCAGTTCCAGGTCAACTTCTGCAATTAAGCTTCATGTATTTCTGCTCCTGCCTTTAGCCTCTGTGTTCACGTCTCTTGTATTTTTGAGCTCAAGTACTCAAGTCTGGACTTGGAAATCTTTTGGGACTTTATCAATTACTGGAACTTGCCTGCTTTGATTTATAAGGGACTTTACACCATTCATTCAGCCTATGGGCATTTGGAACATTTCCTTGGATTATTGATTGAACTCTATATTTTTTGATATATTTTCTGTTGCTTACATAGCTTGCTTGCTTCAATAAAAGAGTATTTTCTTCAGTTGGAGTTGTGTGTTTGGATTCTAAGGGCTCAGGTTTCTACGCTGGTGTGCGACAGGGACACACAATTACAGAATTCCCAATCCAGCCGCTGCTTAAAAACCTCCAGAGAAGGAGACTACACCACATTCCCAGGCAGCCTATTCCATTGTTGAACAGTTCTTACTATCAGGAAGTTCTTCCTAATATCTAGGAAGAATGTTCCTAGACTTTGAAAGCACTGCTCTATGCCCTAGTCTCCAGGAATAAGCTTGCTCCCTCTTCAATGTGACCTCATTTCAAATATTTAATGGAGTCTGAGTCATTTGTTTTCATGCTTACAGGCTAGAAAAATTTATATCTCTTATTTATTTATTATTATTATTATTTCCACAATTTCTACCCTGCTTCTTCTCAACCCCCGAGGGGGGACTCAGAGCGGCCTAACAACGGCAACAATTCGATGCCAAAAACACAGTATACATATAATAGAAAACCAAAAACAGTTAAAATTAAATACATTAAAATACAGTTAGCATTAAAATACATTAAAATACAATTAGCATTAAATTACATTATTATGGAATGGCATTGGCTGGCATTCTGTTAATGACATACACATGAAAGCTGGGCCAATTATTTACCATAGCTCAACAAGCATATTTTATTGACATCAGCAGAAGTGGAGTTGTGCATTTAGTAATGATGTGCATTGTGTTTGTGCTTGTGTATTTCACACTGCTCTGTGCATATTAACACACTGCCATCAACATATATTGTATAAGGTTGTTATTCTGTAGGAGGGCGGCATGGTGCTGGTGCAACAAATCTCTGGGTGGGGATATTTACTGTATGTTAAGGGGATATCAGATTGCAGGTTGCATTTGGTTTTTTTACTATATTATTTATATATCTTTGGAATCCCTTGTGGTTGAATGGAACAAGGAACAAGGAAAATGTTGTTAGAATGTCTTTGGTCAGCAAAATGGGAAAAAAAGTCACGATCTATCTACAAAACGAATTAAGGTAACATGTCAGACAAAAACAAGTTTAGCAACTTAAGAAAAAACCCCTATTCTTTATAGGTTTTATTCAACACGCAATTCCCTTATTTAAAGTCCACTTTCCTTGGATATCTATTAGCTTTCTCTATATTTTTATCAGTATCCCTTATTTATGTACTTATATCTTATATCCTTATCTTTGTTTTCAATGGTCTCACTCCCAGTGTAGTTGCAGAACGATATTATATTCCTTTTGGCAATATTCTTGCATACATTTCCAATCCTGTTTTCTACCCGAGTCCATTTCAGCATTATTCTCTTTTAATGCTTCTGTAAGCCACTCCATTTGGATAACTTCAATCGTATTTAGTATCCATTCATCCTTCGTTGGTTTTTTTTTCCCGGATTTCCAATATTTGGCGTACGTAATCTTTGCCGCCGTAGTTAATATCAAAAATATCCTTTTGTCATTTTCGTTAAGTTTTATATTTGAGTCCATTAGTCCTAGAAGCAGGCTGTCTGGTTTTCTCTCTATTTGAGTCTTAAAGGGGCTAGTAAAAGCTCAATTATCTGCTATGTTATGTTAAACAAAATTTGCTGTTTTCTTTCTATATATCGTAGGCAACTTGAGAAAACACAAGAAGAAAATACAGGGAACAACCGAACTGAACTTGTTGAAAAATGAATATGTTTTGATAATCCACCTACCCAGAATTTTTATGTTTTCTTGTTTCCGGCACCCTACTCTTTACTTTTTCTTCAATGCCAGTTGGCATTTCTTATTTTTCCACATTTCTGTACTATCTCTTTATGCCATTTTTAATCTATACCTTGTAAACTGAATAAAGATTTTTTTTAAAAAAATAAAAACCCCTATTCTCCAGTACAATTGGAGTGATGTATGTGATGTATGTGACTGTGGAAAAGAAGTAACCCCACCTCCATGTCACACAATGGAAGAGGCAAGGCAAGTGTCAAGTATCTTACCACTGACTAAGTATCCCGTGGCCCTGGATTCAATCTCTGCAGTCAGTTGCCCAGTGGCATTCAGGTAGTCCAGGACATAGATGTTGGGTGCAAAGAGGGCCATGTTCTGTTCCCCACAGCCATGAGGCATCTGCAGGAGCTGGTGTAGGTTTCGCATAGCTGTGCCCATGAGGTCTCCTACCAAAAAAGACAACAATGTTTCATGAGTAAAAAAATCTTAACGATGGTAAGTATTTTGACTGCTCTTAAGCATTTGGGAAAGAAAGAACCATATTCCTGTATAGTCAGAGTATGGAAAGAGGTAATTAATACCCCTTTCCCCAAAAAACTTCCCGAAAGCACATCCAGAAATTATGTAAGCACTAGGGGTGGTTGATCCTTAAAAAAATTGATTCTAAACTCGGTTGGGGGGGGGGGTGTTGACTTTCTGATTTGTTATAGAAATTGTAAAGAAATTTTTTGACATTTTAACGTTATTGAAATGTAATAAAAACGAAAATTCGTTTTTATTCATTATGCTGGGAGGCTAATTGGAGGGCTTGCTCTCCCTTCTTCCCTCCCTGTCCCTGCTAGCTGACAGGTGTCAGGGAGGGGGGAAGGAGGGAGTGGTTTGCATTCCCTCCTTCCCCCCTCCCTGCTTACAAGCAACACACATTATATATAATGCGCGTTGCCTGTCAGCTGGGAGGGGGAGGAGGGAAGGAGGGAGTGCAAACCACTCCCTCCTCCCCCCCCCCCTTGGGGCTGATTGGCTAAAGGGAAGCAGGTGGTTTCATGCTACCACCTGGTTTCCATTAGCCAATGAGAACATGCGTCTACTAAGGGCAAAGAAGACATACGAACTAATTACGTTAATTACGTGCCCAATACAGAAATGGCGGCCCCCAGGTTTGGTATAGAAATTACACTTCCTGGTTGGGCCACGTGGGTCAAAAAACTATGAAATTAATTTCAAATACGAAATTAAACCGATTTCAAAGTATTTAAAACCGGAGATATCCACCCCTAGTAAGCACACATGCCACCAATAGGTTGCTGGCCTGAATATGAAACATAGATTATCAGAGATCTGCATATCACTGTAAAAAAGAGACGTGGGAATGAATAATAGAATCCTAGAGTTGGAAGAGACCTCGTGCGCCATCAAGTCCAACCACATTCTGCCAAAAAGCAGGAAAATTGAATCATGTTAGAACAGAAGTGGATAATTTCGGAAGAGTCAGGAGCAAGTTTGCATGATGGACTGCATGGGCCCTGGAAATGTGGAAACCTTTTTATACATTCAAAACAGAAAGTAGCCAGAAAACCCATTTTTTGTTTTGTTTTGTTTTGTAGAGATCAGGACCAGGGATATGAGGGTTGGAGGATTTAATAACAAAATTACAATTCCTGAAGGGCAGGCATTTTAGTGGAGGAAAAGTGGCAAGGATGGGGCTCACGGTCTGCGAAGGTTTCCTTGGAGGTACAAGCAGGCTATGGGCCACGTATTCCACCCCTGCCATAGAACTCAAAAGACATGACCAAAAAGAACCCATGAAAAAAGTGTCCAAACAAGTAGGATGTTTTCTAACAACCTGGATACAAAAATGATAATAAGCAAGGAAATTCCAGTGAAATCAACTTCAATAGCCAAACTGACCGATACAAGAGAATGATGCTCTTGCAGAACCTTCCACTAAATTCTCCGGGAGCTTCAGAGATACCAGCTCAGAGGTTGGAGTGCCTGCAATGAAAATGCTGGATTTAATTCTTTAAATGCAAATGGTCGTGTAGAAATGATGGGTTAAAGATAAATTATTTTTTATTTCGTATCAAAAGCATTGCATAAATTAGTATAAAACTGATAAAAAAATACAAGGCATGCAGGCGGCTAAATATCTTTTGATCTAAAACGGGCAACAGCAGCAGCATTTTCTGTAGCCTCCAACAATTCCTCCTCTGTACATGAGGCAGGGCACAGTGGACAAGCATGCAGGTGTGGAGTTGCCCTTGCTGTTGCTGGGGAGACACCAAGAGAAGTGGTAGTTCTCATAAAGCTGGGAGGATGCTGGTAGCCGTGCAGTGGATGGCTTTCACAGTGCTCAACTTTATTTCTCTCATATTTAGCAGCAACTTCCCATCGCACATCAAAGGGAGGGGGGGATGCCAGCTAGCTTGTAGAGCAGGGGTGCCCACACTTTTTCAGCATGCGAGCTACTTATAATAAAACCAAGTCAGAAAGACCTACCTCCCTCCTCAAGGCTGGAGAGGGGAGGGGTGGGGGCGGGGCTTGGTGGGGCCTGGCTCCGCCCCCTTCTGGCTTCCACTCTACCAGCAGCTTCTCCAGGCTTGAGGATGGCAATGCCAAGCCAGCTTTGTGCTAGCTATGCCACCACTGGCTTGCCTTGCCATCTTCAAGCCTCTAGAAGCTGCTGGTAGAGCGGAAGCCAGAGGGGGCGGAGCCAGGCTGTGCCAAGCCCCGCCCCCCTCTGGCTTTGGAGCTCCCAGCAGCTTCTCTAGGTATAGATAGCTACTACTGGCTTGGCATTACCCTCCTCTAGCCTGCAGAAGCTGTGGAAGCGCTGAAGCTGGGGAGGGGGCGGGGCTTAGCGCAGCCTGGCTCCGCCCCCTCCTCCTCTGGCTTTAGCACTTCCACAGCTTCTGCAGGCTAGAGGAGGGTAATGCCAAGCCAGTGGTGGCATAGATAGCCACTACTGGCTTGACATTACCCTCCTCTAGCCTGCAGAAGCTGTGGAAGCGCTGAAGCTGGTAGAGAGGGCGAGGCTTAGCATGGCCTGGCTCGGCCCCTCCCCGTTCTGGCTACAGCGCTACCACAGCTTCTCCAGGCTAGAGGAGGGTATGCCACGCAGGTAGTGGCATAGCTAGCCACTACTGGCTTGGCCCTACCCTCCTGTAGCCTGCAGAAGCTGTGGAAGCGCTGAAGCCAGGGGAGGGGGCGGGGCCTGGTGCGGCCTGGCTCCGCCCCCTCCCCGTTCTGGCTACAGCGCTACCACAGCTTCTCCAGGCTAGAGGAGGGTATGCCAAGCAGGTAGTGGCATAGATAGCCACTGCTGGCTTGGCATTACCCTCCTGTAGCCTGCAGAAGCTGTGGAATAGCTGATGCCGGGGAGGGGGCGGGGCTTGGTGTGGCCTGGCTCCGCCCCCTTGGAAGCGCCCCATCCAGCTGGGATCGACCTCCTAAGGTCCCGGGATCGACCAGTCGATCGCGAGCCACCTAATTAGCACCCGTGATCTATGGTATTGAATGTTTGCCTGTATATGTGCATTGTGATCCGCCCTGAGTCCCCTGCGGGGTGAGAAGGGGGGAATATAAATGATGTAAATAAATAAATACGTAAATAAACTGAGAAAAGGATAGTTAGTGAATATGAAATAGAAAACAAGGCTTTTTCAGACTGGTATTTTCAAAATTTGCAGGGGCGACAGAGGTAGCTGTGAAATAGAAACATGACACTATCAGGAGCTGGTCCCATTCTACTCCCGGAATCATTAAGATTTTTGACAGTTTCCCCAGTTCAGACATTCTTGGTAGTCCAATGGTAGACAGCAACTTGGTACTTTACCTTCCTTGGTACAGATGAAAGAGCTCTGGGACACTTCTCTTTCAACACCTTCAGGCTAAGGGAACAAAATAGCAAACAGGAGACACAGGAATGAATGACCGTGCCAAAGGGGAAAAGGCCTCAATCTTTAAAAACAAGCAATACAATCCTGAGATCAGCTGTTGGAATTTAAGGCACAATTGAAGACCCATTTCTTCTGGCAGGCCTACCTGGTCAATTTTAAATTGTGAATTTTATCTGATTTCATCAGTAGATTTTAACTTGTATTTTAAATCTGTGTATCTCATTGTATGTCTAATAATAGTGTTTTAATGATGTTGTATCCCGCCTCAAGTCACAGGTAGAGGCAGATATTATTATTATTATTATTATTACTACTACTACTACTAGTTGAAGATCCGGCAGTGCCCGGGTTATTTGAGGAAGGCATTGTATGCCAAGGTTGGTTCCTATTAGATATTTATGTGGCTTGCAGTGGTCTCAAGAACTTAGTGAAGGTACTGCGAGTCCCAGGGGCCTAGTCAGGAAAATCAAGTTGAGGGAGCCTAACAATATCCCATGTGCTGAGGCCTAGTCAGGAAAATCAAGTTAAGGATGCCTTGTTGTCAATTTTGGGCCTGGTATGTGATTTTTTAGGGGCTACAGTGTTGTTTTGGAAGTGTATGAGGTGAATGTACTGCAAATCCCATCATTTGTGGCCCATCCTGCCCTAAACCACACCAGGTTGTGAAGTGGGCCATTGTTCCCCTGTTTGCCAGGTTTGGTCGTGATCCGTCATTGCTGTGGGCTGCAGTTGGTGACTGCCTGAGGCATTTCCTTTTCCCTCTGAGTCACCTTGGAATGATGGAATGTGGCTGGCCTACGTTATGCAAATACCATTTCAGTGGCAAGCAATCCCCTCTGTCTGGGGCTGTAGAATGTTGGAGTTCTGAGGCTGGCCAATCAGAGCCCGTTATGCAAATAATCCCACAGTGGCAGTCAATCGAAACGCTTGCACATATTCCGCCCTCCGCTCGGTCGCTCGGCCGCACCACCGCCCGCAAACCCTGACTTTTATTATATGTAGTAGATAATAGATAGATAGATAGATAGATAGATAGATAGATAATTACCATCTACTCTCCAACTGCAGGCCATATGGTTAAAAATGCTCCAATGTACACAGTACCGCATTGGAACCAGACTAAGGATGGTTTTTGGCATCTTCTTTCTCACATTTAATTTCATATAAACAACATTTGTATTTTCTTGTCTATAGTAATCTCCCTCGTGTCTATTCATCTATTCCTGAGTTTTGTAGTCAATAGCCATGACAATCTTCAAGACAGTTTTAGACTGAAAGCAAATGCATTCCAATGACATGTTAATTACTATTAATTCATATAGAACTTTGAGCCAAAATCTTTTTTTTAAAAAAAAAATCAAAACAAAACTTTTCCAGAATAAGCCCAAGTGTGCCAGCAGAAGCACCCCTGGATTGAAAAAAAACCTCCAGTATTTTCCTTGAAAATATGGTATGGACACTTTTGCAGCAGAATCACATCTTCAGAAGTCTCTCATACACAAATTTTGTTTATAAAGAAAAAAAATATTTTGCAGGGAGTGCTGTTGTCTCCTCTTCTCTCCATCCCACGGCGGGCACAAATTAAGATTAGGACTGATTTATTTAACCCCATTTGTAAAAGAGTAATTAATGCACTCTATGCACAACTATCTTTTTCTAATGTACCTCTACTAGCAAGGGTTTGATCAGGGTGTCCTTCCAACCCACATTCGGCGCCCCTGATGTTCCATTCTCACAGATGCCACTGTTCTGTGGTGCTTCGGCAGTAACGGTGAAGACCACATTACCTGGAAGCAAATAACAACAATTTATTTGTTTATTTATTTACAAAATGACTTGTCTGCTGCAATGAGAACTTTGCTACTTTCCCTCGAGCTCCATGTCAGGTACAAAAGGCAAAGACCTTAGCCCTTGTTCCAGAGCAATACTGGGATGTGAGCAAAGCTCCAAAAAAGCCTATATACATTCCTGTTAACTCACTGCCGTCTGGATCAACATCTCCTCTTGCCCTGAATCACTTTGATGCCCCTGATAATGAAGCGGAGTCATTCCTTCGCGAACCAAGATTCAGGAAGGACTCATCCCACGCTTCCCACAAGCACGTTGATGACCAAAAAGGCCAATCTGATTTCGGAGGTTGGATGTGTCCTTCGAGCCTGTGCAATGGATTTTTCTGGTGGAGCGCAGCATGCACAGAACTGGCCTCACCCTTTAAACCAAAGGTTCGTCTGCCGGGGCCTAGCAAGCTTGGACAGTGGCAGCAAGGTCCTCAGGTCGTAGGTTTGGTTCGAGTTTCCTTCTCTTAGATCAGGGCTGTCCAACTTCTACCGGCCCAAGGGCCAGAATTCCGGTCACTGATGACCTGGGGGACCTGTGGGGCATCCGCGCCGGCTCCGCCCCCACCCCTGGCCCCCCCCTCCCCAGCTCCACCCCCAGCTCCCCGGCTCCACCCCCCGGATCCGCCCCAAAAGGAGGAGGCAGCTGCGCACGCCAGCGCTGCCTCCTCCTTTGGGGCTTCTCCTGTGTGTGAATGGGCGCTCGCCGCTCGCCGCGGCGATCTCCGCCCGCCAGTGTCCTGCCGCCTTTGGTTTGGTTTGAGTTTCCTTCTCTTAGATCAGGGCTGTCCAACTTCTACTGGCCCAAGGGCCGGAATTCCGGTCACTGATGACCTGGAGGACCTGGGGGCATCCGCCCGGCTCCGGCCCCTCCCTGGCTCCGCCCCTCCCCTCCCTCCCCAGCTCCACCTCCTCCCTCCCCCGCCTCTGCCCCAAAAGGAGGAGGCAGAAGCCCCAAAAGGAGGAGGCAGCTGCGCACGCCAGCACTGCCTCCTCCTTTTGGGGCTTCTCCTCTGTGGAAATGGGCGCTCGCCGCTCACCGCGGCGATCTCCACCCGCCAGTGTCCTGCCGCCATCACGGACTCCGTGACGGCGGCAGGACACTGGTGGGCGAAGATCGCCGTGATGGGCGGCGAGCGCCAGTGTCCTGCCGCCGTCACGGACTCCGCCATGTTGCTGGCTGTTGCAGCGGCCGCACCAGGAGCTTACCTTCCTCTAAGCTCCCGGTGCGGCCGCTGCAGCAGCCAGCAACATGGCGGAGGGCGCCTCGCCACTCCCGCCCTGCGCGCATGCCTGCGAGCTGGCCGCCCCAAGCGCCCCCCCCAAAATTTTTTCCAAAATTTTTTTTTTCAACTTTTTTAAAAAAAAAAATTTTCCCAGGGGGGGTAAGCGGGGCCGCGTCCAATGGGCTGGCGGGCTGTGTGCAGCCCGCGGGCCGCCTGTTGGACAGGCCTGTCTTAGATGATTGACCTTAGAGGGTTAGATGAGCACCATCTGCCCAGGTTTGAAATTAGAGTTTTCCTTCTCCTAGGATGGTTGCCAAAGGGCTAGAGAGCCCATCCTGCCCTTTGACGCTCTTTGTCAGACCCTTCGGTTGTGACCTGTCTGGCGTGGGAGGCCCTACCGGTGACTATTATGCCACCGCCAGCATAGCTCACAACTTCATTAGGGTATGCAAGCACTGCAACGGGGCGCCAATGGAGAGCATAATACTAATACATCATTAATAATATTAGTATTATATAATATTATATTGTTGCTGGAGGAGGAGCTCTGATGCCGCAGGAGACAAGATGGAACTGTCTTCTCTGCTCCCTCCTTCACTGATAATACATAATCAGATAATAAGAGGAGCTTTGTCAATCCATGCAAGATCGATAATGCAGTAAAAAGACTCAGGAGTTGCAACCTCCACATTGCTCATCATTGGTTAGGCTGGCTAAGGCTGCTGGGAACTACAGTCCAACAACTTTTGGAAGGCCTAAATTAAATATCAGGCAGTCTTTTACCCAAACCAGAAACAGAAGGTCTTTATTGATGGTGTTTATTCTGCCTTTTTATTTCTTAAGTGTGTATTTCATTACATTGGGAGATGTCCTTGTGATGGTTTACAGGCATAAAGACAAAACTATAACATCACAACTAAAAGAATACAAAAGGCCAAGGTTGAGAGGAGAGGGTGACACATTAGCCCTGGTGGGCTCCCAAGCCCACCAGTTTGTGGCAAGGCAGATAAGAATAACAATACTATGGCTTGGGTAATAAGTTTTACTCGGGGTCACAATTACTGTCTCTTATCATTGTACATTGGTCTAGCTTTATGGTTAGTTATGTTTTGTCATGTTTTGTTATGATTGGGGGTAATGTCATGGATTACAAGGGGCGGGAGGAAGACGTTAAACTTGGAGTAGGTTAGGGAGGGATGTTGGGACATACCTTAATACAGTGTTTTTCAACCTTTTGAGCTGCGGCACATTTTTACATTTACAAAATCTGGGGCACACCACCAACCAAAATGACACAAAATGACACAAGGGGGGAGGAAAAGGGCCTGAGGCTGCTAGGAATGGTGGGAGTTGGAGTCCAAAACACCTGGAAGGTCCAAGTTTGCCCATGCCAGCTTTCGATTCCATCGCCACATCTATCTTCAGCCTCTGGCGGTTTGAATATATGTGATTATCTACGTGATTTTCTACCTTGTCGCTATGATTATGGTGCTGCTTCTTTAAATTGTCCGCAAACTGACTGTGTTATTGTGCGGATCCCGGAACTGGCATTGGATAACATCGTGAGGATACACTTTGTTTTTTGCACTCACTTCCATGATTTCATCAAATATCGCGAGTTGTTTTTTTTAGAGGAGCGCTCTGTGAACTCGCTACTTCCTGGTTCGCAACTCCTCCGCTCTCTGTGGCGACCACGCCGAACTACCTTATGTAAGACTTTTGATTTTCTCCAGCAGGATTGGGTACTTTGAATGTGTTTTTGCATATGATTATGTATGATTAATTGTGCATTTTGTACTGTGACGTAGCGGCGCTCCTTTAATAAGTAAGGGTATTGGAGGTTCCAATTTCCCACGGCACACCTGATGATCGCTCACAGCACACTAGTGTGCCCGGCACACTGGTTGGGAAACACTGCCTTAATATATCCTGGGAGTCTTAAAATGAAGTACAATCCACACAATTCTATCTCGGGGGCGGGGGAGGGGATGTATCCTAACAGGGAGGGACATATTATCAGGGGCATCAAAGTTATTCAGGGCAAGAGGAGATGTGGGAGGAGGAGGCAATATTATTACCACCACAGGGAGCACAAGAGATTTCTTGCTGCTCCCAGATTGTCTTCTCTGGTAGGTAACTGGGGTGACCATGTTGGCAGTGCTCCCGGACTCAAACTGTTGCTGTTAAATGCCAGGTCAGTTAATGGCAAAATACTCATAATCCAGGACCTAATCCTGACCTGGTGTGTATAACCGAGACCTGGTTGGAAGAAGCGGGGGGGGGGGTGTTAATCTCTCCTGGCTCTGCCCACCAGGCTTCCTGGTGCTGCAGCAGCAGGCTAGGCCCTGGGGGTGGGGAGAAGGAGTCGCAGTGGTCTGTTGGTATTCCATCTCCCTGATCAGATGTCTCATCCCACAATCAGCTGAGTTCGAGGGTGTCTACTTAAGGATGGGCAACTGTGACAGAATACGGATTCTGTTGGTGTACTGCCCATCATGCTGCTTAACAGTCCCTCTACCAGAGCTAGTCAGTTTGGTCTCTGCTTTGGCGTTGGAGTCCCACCAGGTGATAGTGCTTAGGGACTTCAGTGTTCATGCAGAGACCAGCCTGTCGGGAGTGGCTCAGGACTTCATGGCTGTCCTGAGTCATATCTGGCCCCACCCATGTTGCTGGGCACATATTGGACTTGATCTTTTGTACGGGAGGGGATGAAGATGGTGGTGGAGTGTAAGAACTATCTATAGTTCCATTGTCATTATCTGATCAGGTTTAGGCTCACTGTGGCTCTGAACCTCTGCTGGGGTGAGGGACCGATTAAAATGGTCCACCCCAGGAGGCTGATGGATCCAGAAGAATTCCTTATGGCTCTTGGCAATTTTCCCCCCACCATGGAAGGTGATTGTGTTGAAGCTCTGGCAAATACGGAGTATGGAGTTGGCCAGGGCAGTTGACACAATCACTCCTGAAGGCCCCTTTACACATAGCAGAGCCAAATCAGCTCCGTGGTATAATGCTGGTGGTGATGAAGTGGATGCGTAGGAAGCTAGAGTGACGTTGGCACCAATCCCGTAGCGAATCTGACCAAACACAGAGTACAGCATGTTGGAAGTTGTAAGGACTCACCCCAGTCGGCTAGGCCGAAGCCTGTGAGGTCGGCCTATGTAAACAGTTTGGCATCCCTCTTGAGAGGGGAGTGTCCACAGGGCAGCCATTATGGGAAGGAATTGTTAGAGAGGAGTGGTTTGGGAACTCCTCTGGATGGAAACAGTATTGCTCTGGGGATTGGCTGGAAAGCTGAGGGGAGGAGCCGAACTGGTTAGGAGGGGAAAGTGTCTGCTGAAAGAAGGGAGTCTGAACTAGGAGTCTGATTCAGTCTGAACTAGGAGTTTGAAGCAGTCTGTGCTTTGTAGCAGATGCATCCAGTAATTTATCTGAGCTAGGAGTCAGAGAAGCTGACAGATCTTAGTGTCAGAGGGGAAAGACTGGTGAAGCTGACAGAGTTTTGGAGCCTTTTAGTGCTGACCAGTAATAGTCAGTCAGGAAACCTTGAAATCTCTTGGTCTAGAGCAGGGCTGTCCAACGTCTGGCGGGTCCAGGGCCGGATAAGAGGTCACTGATGACCTGCGGGGCCACTCGGCCCCGCCCCCAGGCCCCGCCCCCAGCCCAGGCCCCACCCCCAGCCCAGGCCCCGCCCCCTCCTAAAGCCGCCGAAAAAGGAGGAGTAGGCAGCGCCAAGAGCAGCGCGTCACAGGCCTGGCGTGACGCGCTGCCCCTGGCACGCCTACTCCTCCTTTTTGGCGCTCCCTTCCTAGGCCGGGGGTTTAAAAGGAGAGGAGTAGGCGGTGCCAAGAGCAGCGCGTCACGCCAGGCCTGTGACGCGCTGCTCTTGGCGCCGCCTTCTGCCCTTTTTCGGCGGCTCCTCCCAGGTAGGGAGGGGGGCGCCGAAAAGGAGGAGCTAGCTCTCTTCCTCCTCCTGCCCCGCCTTCCCTCCCCTCGGCCGCCATTTTTTTAAAAAATCGATTTTTTAAAAAAAATTTTAAAATGGCGGCTGAGGGAATAGGTGGGGCCGTGTCCAACAGGCTACGGGGCCGGATCCGGCCCCGGGGCCGCCAGTTGGACAGCCCTGGTCTAGAGATAAGAGGTTGGCTCAGGGACTGAAAGCTAACACGGAGATCCTGAGAGACGGGGTTGTTAGCAGGTTTGGACGGATTGAGGAACTTCAGGCGGCTAACTATTCTATCCGTGTTTCCCGAAAGTAAGACAGCGTCTTACTTTCTTTTCCCAAAAGTCCCCCTACGGCTTCGGGGTACGTCTTATATAACCCAAGACGTACCCGTCGCCACGCCACGCCGCCGCCGCCGCCGCGCCCCGCAACCGGAGGTGTGCCGCGGCACACCTGCGACACCTCCGCTGGCACACCTCTTCGCCAGGGCTCCAGGCAAGGGAGGGGAAGGAGCCAGGGGCGGGAGGAGCGGCGATGCGTCACTGTGACGCTGCGTCCTCACCATGCCCTGGCTCCTTTCCCCTCCTTGCTGAGGAAAGGGAGAGGGAAGGAGCCGGGGCGTGGTGACGCAGCGCGTCACAGTGACGCGTCGCGCCTCTCCCGCCCTGGCTCTCTTCCTCCTCCCTTCCAAGGGTGGGGAAGAGAGCCAGGGGCGGAGAGAGGGCGACGCGTCACTGTGACGCTGCGATCCTCACACGCCCTGGCTCCTCTCCCTCCCTTTCTCAGCAAGGGAGGGGGAAAGGAGCCAGGGGCATGGTGAGGATCGCAGCGCCACAGTGACGCACGCGCTTCCTCCCGCCCCTGGCTCCTTTTCCCTCCCTTGCCTGGAGCCCTGGCGAAGAGGTGTGCGCGGAGGTGTCAGGTGTGCCGCGCACACCTCCGGTTGGCGGCGGCTGGCGGCGGCGGGACGAGGTACAGCTTATATACGGGTATGGCTCATATAAGCCGACCCCCCCGACACCCCCGATACGTCTTACAATCGGGGGTGTCTTACTTTCGGGGAAACACGGTAGTTAGTGGAAACTCACAGCTAATCAGGGAAGCTGATAGCGCGAGGAAGGTTTCTAGGACAGATATGTTTGGTGACAACTAAACTATCTGTGTTAGTTTTGGAAGTTAATAGTCTGAAGGGAAATCCTGGCATAGTTTCTGTGTTATATGTTGAAGAAGGTCTATTGAAACTAAGATTAGAAGTTAACTGTGCCAAACAAGCATTGCGCTCTTTCAAGTTTAAAGTAACCGTTGCGCTTCTGTGCCTTCTTAAAGAAAACGGTTGAAACAATAAACATATCTTTGTTCAGTTTAAAACCCAAGCCTCAGACAGTGCCATCTTTCATAAGAAGTCTCTTCCTAGTGCCAGCTTTCTGAAAAGCCATTTGTTTTAGCTCAGCGCCCATCACGCTGAGAGTTGTCATTGAGCCATAAGGGGGTTGGTTATCAGTAATTATATTATCTATAATAAATCCTTGGGTATTTACTCAAGGTTGGTGGCAGCGTTACCTTAACAATAAGAAAATTATTGGGGTTCAAAGCACCCAGGAACCCTGAGCCCGTGACATATTGGTGGCAGCGGTGGGATAAAATAGGAAGGTCCACCCTGCCCCAAGTGGTCAAGGGCCAGGTTGTCACGGAAGTCCTACTCCATGGCAATGGAAGTGACCCAAAAAATATTTTACAGCCACCAACATTGCATCTTCAAGGAACTGCCCACCGGAGCTGTTCCGGGTGGTCAGGGGACTCCTTCAGCCCAATTCTCAAGCAGAGCTTGCTATGAATAATAAATAAATAAATAAATATTATAACAATGGAACAATAGTCAAGCGTTAAATGGGCCACCAGTTATTTCTGATCTTCTGTGCTTACAGCTAGAAGATAGCTGGCCCAATTATGTGATTCACAAGTAAATTCTTTCCATTTTCAAAGCAACTCACCAAGTTTTTTGGAGATGATCTTCCAAATGGAAGTTTTTCTCTCATTGCTGCACACACACCCATTATCAGCTCCCTCCGGTGAGAGAAAATGGGCTTCAAAATCTGGGGACTCTGCTAATGTAAGATGGACCTGGCAGCAGGAGAAAAAAAAATACCGTATCAGCTATAAACCACGGTCTGATATTGCAGAGAAGGAAGGTCCAACTATAAACAAGGCAGATAACTTCAGAGAACATGGAATTTCATTCAGACTCCTCTACTGATGGTAGATTCTCCTTTTCACTGAGTATTTTTCAGTTGTACCGACATAAATGTTCTTGGTAACCTCAGAGATGTTTAAGATCATCTGGAGAGGCCCTGCTCTCGATCCCGTCCCCTTCGCAGGTGTGATTGGTGGGGACGAGAGACAGGGCCTTCTCAGCGGTGACCCCTAGGCTTTGGAACGCTCTTCCTAGTGACATCAGATCTGCCCCCTCCCTCTTGACATTTCGCTGTTTGACCAGGCATTTGCAGATGAAGCGTAATTACCTAAATTGAGACCTAAGGAATGATGACGACGCAACAGAAATCGATTTTAATAATGAGATACTGAGATTGTGTTTTTAAATTTTTAATTGCTAAATTTGTGTTTTTATATGGTTGTTTTATTAATTGCTGATGCATTTTATATGTGGGCACTTCTTGCCATGTGTACACCACCTCGAGTTGCCTTCGGGCTGAGAGGGGCGGTATAAAAATATAGTAAATAAATAAATAAATAATAGAAAATACAATCATATTCTAGCGTTTTCTCCCACAAACATAGATCCACAACTGTTATGTCTATCAACTGAAAATGCTAAAAGTAGTAAATAACACTGTTCAATTCAGAATATTTTTCTTATTTCATACGAAGTTGTGTTTTTACAGCTATAGAGATTTGAATAGCACATTGTGTTTTGATTATATAAATCATGATTTGACAGCCATGTGCTAAAATATTATACTGTTTCTGTATTTCATTCATATATATGATTCATTGTAGTTTCACATAGTTTTGACATTGTTACAAAATATATTTTCATAAAGAAAATGTGGGATATGTGGCACAGGAAAGCGGTCCATTGCCAAATCAAGGGGAAAATAGCTCCAACATTGCTTTTATTGACTTATAAACC
Organism: Anolis apletophallus; assembly: GCA_030556195.1. Classification (NCBI taxonomy): domain Eukaryota; kingdom Metazoa; phylum Chordata; class Lepidosauria; order Squamata; family Anolidae; genus Anolis; species Anolis apletophallus. The sequence continues at coordinate 131,790,502 of JARBWK010000006.1, read as the reverse complement.
ACCAGGCGGCACTAAAGTCATGATAGCTTATACATGTAACCGCATCTATTTGCTTCAAATATGCAAAAAAAATTGTTTAACATGCAACAAGAACCAAATTATTAGTCTGCTTCAGGCTGAAATTCTGTGTACACTTACTTCTGAGAAAGCCCTCCCTGAACTCCATAAATTTTAGACAAGTACAAGATTGAACTTTCTAAAAATCAACAGGGGAGATTATTCAGTAATCATTTTAAACAGAAAATAGAGACAAGCAGTTTAATTGGTTTAATGATCAATCAGAAACTGTAGAAGGGAGGATGTATGATTGAGGGTGAGCTATCGAAAACAAATAAAGCATTTTTGGGAAAGCCCTAGCAAATAATTTGGCATAACCCCATCATGTTTTTCTTGCACTATAATGCTTTAACATTCTCCACTTACCGTATTTTTCGCACCATAAGACGCAGTTTTTTTCCTCCCAAAGTAGGGAGAAAAATCCGCCGCGTCTTATGGCGCGAAGATGCAGGCCGGGGGGGGGAGGCGCCGGAGCCGCGGGGGGGGCGGCGATATACTCACGCTATATTCGCCCCCCCCCGGCGGCTCCCGGTGGCTCCCGGCTGCGCCCGCCCATACCCAGGCTCCCGCCGCCGTGTCGTCGCAGCCAGCCGGCGGCGCGGAGGAACGGGGCGAAAGAGGGGACTCACGGGACGCCCTCGCTGCTCACGGACCCGAGGAGGAGGAGGGGGAGGCCACTAGGGCGGCCCCCACGGAGATGCAGCGCAGCAGCAGCCGCAGCCGCAGCAGCAGCAGCGGAGGGCTCGAAGTCAGAGGCGCATCTTCGTGACGTCAGGAAGATGCGCCTCTGCCGAGGGAGGAAGCTGCGCTGCAGGGCCGAAGAGAGGAGGGAGAGGAGGGAAGAGGAAGAGGCCCTGAGGCGCGCTGCGGCCTCTTCCTCCTTCCCTCCCTGCGGCCTCTCTTTCGGGCGTACTTACAGCGCTGCGCCGGCGAGGCCTGCCTTCCCTCGGCAGAGGCGCATCTTCGTGACGTCAGAGGTGCGACGAAGTGACGTCACGAAGATGCGCCTGCCGAGGAGGAAGGGAAGGCCTCGCCGCACAGTGCTGTAGTACGCCCGAAAGAGAGGCCGCAGGGAGGGAGGGAAGGAGGAAGAGGCCGCAGCGCTCCGCAGGGCCTCTTCCTCCTTCCTCCCTCCCTGCGGCCTCTCTTTCGGGCGCACTTACAGCGCGCGCCGGGCGAGGCCTTCCTCGGCAGAGGCACATCTTTCCTGACGTCACGAAGATGCGCCTCTGACTTCGGGCCCTTCTGCTGCTGCTGCGGCTGCGGCTGCGGCTGCGGCTGCTGCTGCCGCTGCATCTCCGGGGGCCGCCTCGTGGCCCCCCTCCTCCCGGGTCCGTGAGCAGCGAGGGCGCCCCGTGAGTACCCTCTTCCGCCCCGTTCCTCCGCGCCTGCCAAAGCCAATGGGAAGGCTGCTTTGGAGCACCCGGAGCTTCTATTTGAGGGACAACATCTCTACTTGCCACAGTTCAATGCTATGCAATGGGATTTTTAATTTGGTGAGGTATCCTTTGGCACAAATGGCTCGAGGCCTTGTAAAACTACAACCCCCATGATTCCATAGCATTGAGCCAAGGCATTACAAGTGGATTGTTTTCACAGGGGTTGGATTAGATGGCCCTCGTGGCCTCCCCCTCCTCCTGCTCCTCCTCGGGTCCACTTTTGGCTCAAAATATTTTTTTCCTATTTTCCTCCTCTAAAATATAGGTGCGTCTTATCAGCAGGTGCGTCTTATGGTGCGAAAAATATGGTATCTCCTATTACTCCCCTACAGGGCTTGTTTGGTACTGCATCATGGACTTGGTCAACCTTTACCTGCATTCCTTTGTCCTCTACCATGCGGACTTGGTGGGATGGGCTGTGTTTGGTGCCAAGATGATGTCACCACCCTTACTCCACCCCCTTCGAGGTCATCTGAGGGGCCGGACGTCCCCTCTTTGGCCATTCCAAGCATAGCACACGGACGAAGCAGGCTGAAATCTGGAGCTAAGGCTCAGACAAGCACCTTTGTTCACGTATAGCTTTCCACCAACGCTCTCAAGCCAGGATTGCAGTGAAAGGAAGGTCAGCCCTTCACCCAAAGACTGCAATCTCTGGGGACCCCAGAACTTTGTGTGTCGGAGGACCATTTGGGAGCAACAAAGGAACCCTGGAATCAGAATAAGGGTACCTTCACTCTGCAACAGAGGCAAGTGAACGCTTTTCCTTTGTTTAAAGGACCCCTTTTGCAACCTACTTCAAGCTTTTGGGGCCACCAGTTGTTTTTTACTGGTTGTTATTCAATAAATCTGTTTTGAGTTCACCTTTTCTGAGTCCTGGATTCATTGCCTAGAGCAGGGGTGCTCAGGAAGTCGATCGCGATCGACTGGTCGATCCTGGGACCGAGGGAGGTCGATCCCAGCTGGATTGGGCGCTTCTGAGAAGGCGGAGCCATGCCGCACTAAGCCCCGCCCCCTCCAGCATTTCCACAGCTTCTCCAGGGTAGAGAAAGGTTATGCCAAGCCAGTAGTGGCTATCTATGCCACCACTGGCTTGGCATAACCTTTCTGTACCCTGGAGAAGCTGTGGAAATGCTCAAGCCAGAGGAGGAGGGGGCGGAGCTAAGCCCCACCAAGCTCCGCCCCCTCCGCCAGCTTCAGCATTTCCACAGCTTCTCTAGGGTAGAAGGGGGTAATGCCAAGCCAGTGGTGGCTATCTATGCCACCACTGGCTTGGCATTATCCTCTTCTACCCTGGAGAAGCTGTGGAAATGCTGAAGCCAGAGGGGGAGGGGGCGGAGCCAAGCCCTGCCAAGCCCCGCCCCCTTCCCCCAGCTCCGCCCTGCTTCTCTCTTGGTAGATCTTGCTGACTTGGTCTTAGTATAAGTAGCTCGCATGCTGAAAAAGTGTGGGCACCCCTGGCCTAGAGACTCTCCAGGGTTTTCTATATGGGAAGGCTGTAACGCGAACCCCAGGGCCTATAGACTCCTTATAAAGCCCTCTTTTTTGGCCCTGGCGGGGCGCCACATCTCCCTACCATGGACAGTGCTCATTCCAAAAGTATAATAGAAATTATGACAAAGAGTCTATCCCATCACTTGCTTTAGCCCAAAACCAACAAATGACTAAATAAATAAATTAAAGAATGAGTGGATGTACCTGAACACATCTTTCCTGATAATTGAAGGCATTCACTCTGAGAAGGAATTCCTCTCCTCTGATAATGGAGTAAGGGAATGTCATATCTGCAAAGAATGGCTGGAAGGCAATCAAGGTGGCAGGTCGCGCGAGGCCAAACCCAGCCTCCCGCGCTACACAGAAGGCATCCGCTTTCCACTCTGTGATGGTGTCAGGCACAACGTAAGAGAGTTCAGCCTTTCCAGATGAACTGAAAGGAAGAGAAAAGAAAGATGACAATGTGGAATAATGAGTCTGTTTATTTAAGGCTATGCAATTAAGATGAAGAGCATTAATGCCATCACTCATGATATCATGCATAGGTAAGTGTGTAAGTCTAGATCTACATTGCCCTATATCCCAGGATCTGATTCTAGATCAGGGCTGCCCAGGAAGTCGATTGCGATTGACCAGTTGATCCCGGGACCAAAGGAGGTTGATCCCAGCCGGATGGGGCGCTTCTCAGAGGGGGGCGGAGCCATGCCACGCCAAGCCCTGCCCATCCCCCGGATTAGGCACTCCCAGCAGCTTCTCCAGGCTTGAGGATGGCAGGGCCAAGCCAACCTTGTGCTAGCTATGTCACCACTGGCTTGGCATTGCCATCCTCAAGCCTGGAGAAGCTGCTGGGAGCTCCAAAGTCAGAGGGGGGTGGGGCTTGGCATGGCCTGGCTCCGCCCCCCCTCTGGCTTCCGCTCTACCAGCAGCTTCTCCAGGCTTGAGGAGGGCAATGCCAAGCCAGTGGTGGCATAGTTAGCACAAGGCTGGCTTGGCCCTGCCCTCCTCAAGGTTGGAGAAGCTGCTGGTAGAGCTGAAGCCAGGGGGCGGAGTCAGCCCCGCCCCCTCCCCTCTCCAGCCTTGAGGAGGTAGGTAGATCTTTCTGACTCGGTTTTATTATAAGTAGCTCGCGTGCTGAAAAAGTGTGGATACCCCTGTTCTAGATTATCTGTTTACTCCACATTATCTGTCAGTGTAGACTCCTATAATCCAGTTCAAAGCACATAATCTGGGATCACATTCTAGGATATAGGGCAGTGTAGATTCAGCCTAAGTAAAGCTGAGACCCACCTTACCCCAACCCAATCTTTAACCTTTCCCACTGTAGTTGGGGGACATGCTTCCAGTCCTGGCTTCCCTCTCATCCCGTTTCACCAGTTGCAAGATCGATGCTTCATTTCCTAGTAGGAGTTGGGGAACAATAGGAACTTGCAAGAAACAGGGCACAGAAGTGGCTTGCAACAAAATGCTCCTTACAGGAGGAAAAAGCAAAAGGGAATCAAGTCATTGAGATCTTTTCACAGACTTGCCAAGCAACCCTGTGAAGGCCACCTTCCCCCAGTGCATACTGGAAGGAAGGAGTTTTGCCTCCCTCCCCCGGGCAAAGTGAAAAGGGGAGGAGCCGAATGGTTCCTCCCCGCAGCTGGGGCGTGGCTTCAACCACAGGAAGCCAGCCCCAGGTGCTCACTTTGCTTCTGGACGCTAAGGAAGAAAGAAGCAGAGACAGCGGCTCCCACTCCGACCTGGGAAGAAAATTCAGGTCGGTGCCAGGGGCCTTGGGGGGCAGAGGGGGCCCGCTGGGGAGAACAGCTCCAGTGGGGAGGGAGCCAGGGAGGGGTAGGGTACTGGCCTTGCCGGGAGGCTGCGGAGCCGGGCCGGCATGGCAACGTGAAGCAGCGCACAGGCGGCGCCCCCCCTTGCGGCCCCGCATCCTCTCGGCAAGCCCCCTTTGTTCAGGACTCCCCTCAGCCGGAACAGTGGCCGCTCGGGGCTAGAGGCCGCCGGGTGGCCCAGTTCTCGCCCCGCGGCCGCTTGAAGACCACCGCGGGGTTTCAGGGGGGGATTTGTTCGGCCCCCTGTGCCTCCCCGCTTGCTTTAGACCCGGCGGCCACGGGCAGGTCGCCGGTGGCCTACTTCCGGCCGGGTGGCTGCATCAGGCGGGCGGGGGCTCGGCTTACGACCTCCCACGCCGCCGCCGCTTCTTTTGGGCCCGGCGGCCTCCCTGGGAGGCAAGATAGACATCTGCCCCCAACCTGTGGCGGAAAATAGGGAAATTCCCATATACTGGTGTGCAGCTAAGGCACCCCCCGTTAGGGGTGAAGGCCATCATGTTAATACTCAATCAAAGTTCAAGTTGATCGGGGAAGTTCTGTTAAATGGCCAAGAATGGGAGGAGGCTGGTCTCAATATCTTGGGGACCAGGCCTCGCTCTCATTTCCCTTAACGGGTTGCCTTGGTCGGATGGCCAAGGAATACAGGTGTTTTCACCTGCAAATTAGCATCAAAACCGGGTAGGGTGGCTACCTGAATTGGATACACCAAATTCCTGACACCCCTTGAGTTAAGGTTAGGGACAGTTAATAGGTAACAATTCAAATAAATGTTGCCCAATTTGAACCCAACCACTGTTGTCGTGTGTCTTATTTCGGGGGTGGGCAGGCAAAGGACCTTAAGAAGGCATGGAGCCTTTGGCAAGCTTTGGTGCTACTTTCCCCACCCCTGAATAAAATGGCCCTTGTTCTTTCCTGCAGTTCTTAAGAGAATCTTAACCAGGAACAAAAACTCACTTGATGGGAACCTGGTCCCACATCCAGGTTTCAGGAAAGAACTTCCGAACAGTCTCAACAAGAACATTACCCCCAAGTGCATCTCCTGATGCGGGTGGGGGTGGCACTGGAGCAGATCCTGAAAGAAAACAATAACCACTAGTGATGGTGAGCAGTTATATGCTTGCATTTCCAGGCTTCCATTCTGCTTGGTCTTTCTGTGAGGAAACCCTGCTTTAGGAGGTACTTGGATGGCGAGCCTACATCTCTGGGCCCTGGAATCAAATAGTCCAGAGCCAGTCTCTTCTTGTATGGCATTAGAAATGCAGATCAGAAAAAGGGAAAGGTTTGGCACATTGGGTAATATGTACCAGGTGGAGAGAATGACATAAACTTGTCCTTTGCAGTAACAGAACCTGCAGTTCAGATATCAGATATTTCCATCATTTCATTTCTTTTCACTTTATTTCTTGATTAGTCGCTCTCCACCAAACGTGCTCCGAGCGACTTACAAATTTTAAACAGCATTACACAATATAAAACATTTAAAACCAAGCAGTGACTATTGACAGTTAGGTCTGAATTACAAATTAAATATCCAACCAAAGAGCCAGGTCTTGAGCGCTTGTGCGAAGGATCGCAGCTCTGACATTGATAGGGGTGGGCAATTAATTTTTCCAAGGGGCCACACAAGAAAAATATTATAAAGGGCCGCACCTAAAGGCTGAACTACATTCTAATCTACAAAATTTATTTATTTATTTATTTACTATATGTACTATATATTACACATCATTAATATTAACATATTAATATATCAAGAAATATTCATATATTATTTGTATTAATATCATAATTATTATATTATAGTATATATAGACATTATAATATATTGAAATAATAATATAATATAACATTATTATATTATATTATTTATTATATTATTATAATAATTTTTTAATAAAATAATAATAAAAACCACTAAAATTAAATTAAATTAAATTCAAGAAGACAAGGTGCAAACCAAGATGAAGGCTGACATCCTCAAGAGAGGAAGGATCCCAAGATGGAATGGCCCAATGGACCCAGCCCAGAGGATGGCAAAGCGGATCCAGCCGCTGCCGCAGCAGAGGAGAGGAGAGCAGAGCAGCGGGTGATCGGAGGCTGCAGGCCTCCGCCCACTTTCACCCCCAGCCGTTCCCCAACTGATTGCCCTGCCATGGAGTGCCTGCCATCCCTGGAGGCCAAGAGGAAGGGCTGCCGCTGCCGCCATCCCATCGCGGCCTCTGTGGGGCCTGTGTCGGCAGACAGGCCAGAAGAGCGGCGGCTTTGGAGTGCCTCCCATCCCTGGTGGCGATCCGGGTCTCCAGGGGGAGCACTCGGCGATCTGAGGCGGCTAATCGCCCTGGTGACCTGGAAGACGATCAAGTATTCCGGGTCGCCAGGGTGATCAACACGTGCAGGTCGCCAAGTGCTCTCGCTGCAGGCCCGGATCACCTCCAGGAATGGGAGACACTCCAAAGCCACTGCTCCTCTGGCCTGTCTGCCAACACAGGCCCCACAGAGGCCGCGAGGGGATGGTGGCAGCAGTACCCCTTCCTCTTTGCCCCGCCCCCGATGCCCTTCTCCCCGGGCCGGACAGAAATGGCTGCCGGGCCAAATCCGCCCCGCGGGCCGTAGGTTGCCCACCCCTGATCTAACGTATGCTGGCAACAAGTTCCACAGAAATGGAGCATAGATTGAAAAAGCTCTGCACCTTTCAGCTTCCAGGTGCACCTCCCTGGGGCCCAGTGTGTATACAAGATTCTCCTGAGCAGGTCGAGGCGACCGCTGCTGGAGAAAAGGAATGAGGCAGTCCCTAAGATATAAAGGTCCTTGGCCATTTTGAGCTCTGAATGTCAGGATCAGTATCTTATATGAGATCCGCTGTTCTATTGGTAACCAATACAGATGGTGTAGAATCGGTGTAATATGGGACCTCCACAAGAAAAATCCATTGCACAGGTTCGAAGGACACATCCAACCCCCTTAGTCATCAATGGGCTTGTAGAAAGCGTGGGATAAGTCCTTCCTAAGAATCTTCATTCGTGAAGTAATGCCAGAGAGAGAGAGAGAGAGAGAGAGAGAGAGAGAGAGAGAGAAGTATGGGTTAAATATATATATGCATCTGATCTTAAGTAAAATTGGCTTAAAATGATGTACATGTGGTACATCGTCGCACAAAGACTGGCAAAATGTTACAATAACATGTCAAATAAGTGCTGGAATTATTAGATGAGGGGTACACTCTGTCATGGTTACCATACCACCAGGCGTTCCAACAATACAAAAAAGATAAGAAAACTGGCTTCACGGATGAAGGCATCTGGGAGAAGATAATAAAAACACATAGGAAAAACATAAGCATCTGTTACCAACAATTACTACACTGGGAAACAGCGGACGAGCAAATAAAGAATTGTCATACAAAATGGGCCCAGGACCTGAGACACACAATACTTCTAAGACAGTGGGAAGAAATATGGACAGAGAAGCTAAAATATTCCACCATTACAGATGTCACAGAAAACTGGCTCAAGATGCAGTTTAGATGGCATCTACACCCGTCAAGAATAGCTAAATTTAACAAAAACAATTCGAATGTATGCTGGAAGTGCAAGAAAGAACTGGGGACCTACATCCATCAATGGTGGGAATGTAAGAAAACAGCCAGATACTGGAAATAGATTCATAAAGAGATGCAAAAGATACTAAAAATCAACTTCAAAATGGATCCACAATATTATCTACTGGGGATATCCAACCCTACATTAAATAAGAATCAAGAAAAAATCTTTTTCCTCCTCAGTACCTGCAGTCGAATAGTACTAGCCAGACACTGGAAGAAAGAAACGACTCCTGACCTGGAAGAATGGACAATAAAAGCACTGGATCTTATCCAGATGGATTCCCTTGCCCAGAACCTGAACAACAAGAAAAACAGGACAGACTGGACAGACTTCAAAAGCTACCTGCAGAATAAAAAGCATAATTTCACCATAGACTTGAATGACCCATAAGAGAAGGTTATATGATGTAATATAACCGATCTATACAAAAGTTTTTTTTCTCTCGACATATAGTAAGGACGTCATTCCTTACTTCTCTTCCTCAACCATAGTAACCTTATATATTCATGGACACCTTGTGATACTCTTGGGAAGCCACTTTTAACCCCCACCCAACCCTTCCCCCAAACCCGGTGCGGTATCCCTCCCCATCCCCCCCCCCACCACCTCCCACAACCTGTGTCTGTAAATAATGAAATGTGCAATAAAAATCTATTATTAAAAAAAAGTGCTGGAAATGCAGGGAACAAGCGGGGACTTTTTATCATGCCTGTGGACATATGATTAAGCAAGGGAGTCTTGGAGATAAATCTATGACAGAATTCAGAGAATTTTACAATTAAAGATAAAAATGGAGCCAAAATATTATCTTTTAGGAATTTTGAATATAGAGAAAGGGGGGGGGGGAGCAAAGAGGTTATCTTCCAACCTCACTCCTGGGTGCAAGTCAAATGACCGATATAATTCTTAGAGCCAAAAAGAGAGCCAAAGGAGAGTCACTGCTGTGGGACGAAAGTCCTCCTTATTGGAGGATGCAGTTTTCAGCTCATTCTTGTAGAAGTACCCTTGAACTGAATCAGGAAACTAACAGGCAAGATGACAGGATATAACCAAGGATGTAAATACATTGTTGTCTCATGTCAGAATCCTTGCATACACACGTTGGACTAATTGAAAGCTGATGAACAAGTTGGAACTGGTAAGCCCTATTTCTTCGTTTATTAATCAATTCTATTTTTTCCCAATTAATCCTTTCCCAGATATTTCTTGCTTTTTAAGTTTACTTAGCTATTCTTCGTATTTATTCAACTCTCTACATCTGGGATTTTTACCTAACCAATCCTTTTTCCAATTGCTGTATATACTTGAGTATAAGCCTAGTTTTCAGCCCCTTTTTAAGCCAAAAAAGCTGCCCTCAGCTGGATGCCTAAGAGTTAGATGAGGTATGGGAAGGAGACGTAGGGCCCAGGCCCGGATTAATGTCTCTTAATGTCTTTGTTGCCTTCCTCCTTCCTGCTGCATGCTTTCGCGAAGCAGGAAGTCCCCGTCCCGTCCTGCTTCTTGCGTGCACAGCAGGCCCCTCCCATGCACGCAGCAGGAGGGCATTTATAGGTGCACCCGCCAGCGCTCTGGCCAGATATGGCTTCGGCGGCGGCTCAGAAGGTGCAGGGCTGGAAAGAGGGGCCGCCTGGCTGCTGCCTGGGCCGGGAAACTCAACCGAGAGAGGGACCCACGTGAGGCTGGAGCCTCCCCACGGCAGCCTCCCCCCCTCCCTCCTCCCTCGAGGCTTCCTTACCTGGGCAGGAGAAGGAAGAGTGGAAGAGGTGCTTCCCCAAAGTGACAGATGCAGGGGGTGCCCTTCCTTCCCTTTCGAGGGTGTCACTCAGAAAGGACGCCCAAGTGGACGGCGGGCAGGAAGGAAGACCCCTCCCACTGGTGGCAGTCCATGCCCACGGGAGAGAGAGGGGGGGGGTGGCTCTTCCTAGCTGTCTCTCTCTCTCTCTCCCGTGGGCCCTCGCCGCCTTTCTCCTTCGAGGGCGAGCAGGGCCGGCCTAAACTTTTCCGGGGGAGTACGCGAAGAAAATTTTGGCGCCCCCAGCCGCCGCATCATTTGGTCCCCCCGCCCCATGGGCCGGCTGCACCACGCCTCCCAAAGCACGGACATTTCCGCGCATGCCCAGAAGCAACTACAGGCGCTACAACGCCTGTAGTTGCTTCTGGGCATGCGCGAATGTCTGTGCATGGGCACTGCGGCCCGAGCGCGCCTGTGCGCTGGCTCCAAAGCCGCAGGCGCACTCAGGCCGCAGTGCCCATGCGCAGACATTGCGCATGCCAGAAGCAACTACAGGCGCTGTAGCGCCTGTAGCTGCTTCTGGGCATGCGCGGAAATGTCCGTGCTTCGGGGAGGCGTGCTGCAGCTGGCCCGTGGGGCGGCTGTGCGGTGGCTGCGGCGGCGGCAGGGCGAGGGCGCGGAGCGAGGTGGCGCCGCGGCGCCCTCCCAGCCGGTGACGCCCCGCCCAGCCGGTGGCGCTCTACGCGACCGCTTACATGGCGGAATCGCTGAGACCGCCTCTGAGGGCGAGGGAGGGCGAGGTGGAGAAAGGTGGCGAGGGCACAAGCTCAGCAGCAAGTGGAGTCTCCATCCCCGCAGCCCCCTCCTCCTCGGGTTCAGCCCCAGGAACATGGCGGAGCCCTCCCTCCGCACCCCCAACCAAGGAAAGAAAGCAGCCCCACACAGCTCGCTCGCCCAGGTCTCGGCTTGGAATGGGAGTCCCGGGGGCAGCAGCAGGTTTTGCGGCGGGGCTTGCTTGGCTTTGCCCCACTTTGCCCAGCCTCCTTCGCCTCTTTCTCTCTCTCTCTCCCTCTCTCCTTCCAGCGCCCGCCTGCCTGCCTGCCAAAAGGATCTGAAAAAGTTCTCTGGATTTCTTTCTTTTCTCCTTGTCTCTCTCTCTCTCTCACATACACACACACACATTCCCTCCATCCCTCCCACAGCCTCGCATCCTATCCGTGCGCGTGCCTTCGCCTTGCTCCCCCCCCCCCAGCAGCAACCAATGGGCGGTCATGTCACCACACTGTGCGTGGCAAGACGAGCGCCAGGACCCGCCCACTAAAGCCTCATTTTGGCAAAAGAAGCCCCGCGAAGGCGGCGGGAGCGCACGTGTGTGCACATGGCAGGAGCGCGCCATCTGGCTGGTGAGGCCCAAAGATCAACTGGAAGAGGGCCGAAGATCACCTAGGTGCTCCCGATCACCATAATGAGCACCCCTGCCTTAAATGATAAACTATCAATGGAAATGAGGGTGTTCATGGGGGGAACTAATAGATCAGATTTTGATTCATACTGATCAATTTTTATTAAATATATATTAGAGAGTGAAAAGGGAAAATAATACAACTTTGTTGGTCAGGAATTTTGGATATGACATTTGTTTACTGGTTGACTCATAAATTGATGGCAAAGGAAAGGATACTTGTTCAGGCCTTGGTGCTGGGGTTATGTGTTTGTAAAATGTTCACTGTTTCATGTTCTGTTTATACTGAACTGTTAATGTATGTAAATAAAATGTATTTTTTTTAAAAAAAATTAAAAATTCTTTAATAAATAAATCAGGCTGGAAAAGACCTAGCTGATCACAGAAAGGCTAATGATGGTTTGCCATGACACGCTCCAATATTCTGCCTAGCAAAGACGAATTTAATGCTAAATTAAATGTTCCTTTCAGGATTAGTTTTCCTAGAGCAGTGGTTCCCAGTCTTTTTTCAACTATATAGCAGTAGCATTGCCATCCCCTGATCTCCCTCTCCAGTCTATGGCTGGATCTAAACTGCTCTATATCCCATTATCTAGTCCCAGATTATCTATTTATCCCAGATTATCTGACAGTGTAGACTCATATAATCCAGTTCATATCAGATAATCTGGGATCAGATTCAGGGCAATGTAGATCCCGCCTCAGTCTCATTTGAAAAGACTGCATTGCACCAGTCTCAATTTACCTTCAACACAGGTTGAATTTACCTTCAATCATAGTTACAGATGTGGTTGAGGGGAAACGACCTGCCATGTCCATTGAAGGTCGGGAGAGAGGAAAATTCCAGCCTCTTGAACATAAAACTGGTTTTCGCGTCTTGGAATCAGTTATAAATTTAACACCTGTGTTCTTCAAAATAAAGAATAGCTTATTAATACGATGAGAACAAATAAATATCACATATGTTAATACCAACATGACTTATTTATTTACAGCTATCACCATGCATTAGAATTTTACTAAAACTCAAAAGGAAGGCTTGAAAGCTCACAACACTATGACAGCAGAACACATTCAACTCTCTATAAAAAACTTACACTCAATGTAAAACATGCTTCACCCTATGGGATGAGGCAAGGGGTGCAGCAGGTGATGTGGGGCAGCGGTTTCCCCCCCGCCGCCTCATGGATTTACCATGTTGCATGGCAAACCTCCACTGCCTAGGCTGACATTGAGCAGACAGAGTGGCATCTCCCTTGGTTCCCATGGAAGCAGGCCTGTAGCCAGGGGGGGCTTGGGGGCTTCAGCCCCCCCCCCAAATTCTCAGGGTGGTCCGCAAGAAGGCCTTACTGGTACATTATTTAAACTGTTACATTTATTCATATCATGATCTGATCACCATGCTCAATATATCCCATATTCATGGGGATATTGGGATAACAATACAAAAGGTTTGGTAGGGTAGATCCTCTCTCACTCAGGCCCGGATTATCATAAGGTCAGACAAGGCCGTGGCCTATGAGCGCAAGGCCAGGGGGGCGCCAAAATCACGGGCCAAAAAAAAGTTGAAACAAATACAAACACCATCCAGTGTCCGGCCCTCATGGTGGCGCCGCTGCGCTCCTCCTCGGCCTCCTCCTCCGTGCCGCCATGAGGGCCCACTTCTCCTCGAGCCGGCTATGAGGGAATCATAGGGTGCGAATGGAGCCAGAAGTGTCTGTGCTGGCCTCTCGCCGGGGCCTCTTTGGCCCAGAGGGGGCATGGCCGGCGTGGGGAGGAGGGGGGCACTCGTCCTCCGGCTGCGTCACGGGCGTGCGTGTGTGCGTGCGTGCCAGGCGTCACAGCGCATGCACAGGAGGGGGCTTTGGGGAGGGCCGAGCTGGCTCGAAGAGAAGCGGGCCCTCATGGTGGCACGGAGGAGGAGGCCGAGGAGGAGCGCAGCGGCGCCACCATGAGAGCCGGACAGTGAGGGAGGGCCGCCCCGGACCCCAAGGCCTCGCCCCCACACAGGGAAGGCAGAGAAGGGAGGCCGGGGAGAGAGTCCGCCGCTATGCTCAGCTGAGGCCGGGCCTTGGCCCTCCTCACTAGGCCTCCTCCTCACCCTTGCATTCCAATCACCTCCCTCCTCTATATTATTTTTATTTTTATTGTTATTATTATTGACTCAAGGAAGGAGGGCACGCGGAGCCACGAGGGGGAGGAGGTGGGGGGTGCGGTAGAGGTTGGTTTGGGGGTGTAATTCCAAAGTGTGGCCTAGGGCTTAATCTGGGCCTGATCTCACTCAGACTCACCTCCCCCCCCCCCCAGAATCAAAATCCTGGCTATGGCCCTGCATGGAAGCATAGGTCCAGTCGTGCTGGAACTTTTTTCTGGCCCAAGACAATTTTCATACAATAATTTCCACTTTTTATTTCCATTTTCTAGTCTCCGCTCCGGTTCATACCCAAAAACCCACTTCAATGCCTCTGAGGTTGGATTTACATTGCCATATAATCCAGTTTCAGAATGTAGATTAACTGCTTTGAGCTGAATTATATGAGTCTACACTACAATATAATCTAGCTCAGTGCAGTTAATCTGCATTCCGAAACATGGCAATGTAGATGGGGCCTCGAAGTCTGTTTACAGTTGCATGACTATTGTATGTTGATAAGCTGCTGTATCATCTGAAATTCTTTTTAGAGGATTAACCGTACTGACTGAAGACATGCAACTTTGGAATCAATGACCATTTATGCCCCTAGTGATGCAAGAATATTCAAATTGCACACTTATGTGTTAGTCATACACAAAATTGCTGAAGGATCATTCAAAATATTCCACCCCTCCATCCACCTTTCAGCCCAGGCATGTAGCCGGGGGCTTAGGGGGCTTCAGCCCCCCCCCTAAAATTCTCAGGGTGGTCCGCGAGAAGGCCTTACTGGTACATTATTTAAACTGTTATGTTTATTCATATCATGATCCGATCACCATGCTCATTATATCCCACATTCAAGGGGTTATTGGGATAACAATACAAAAAGTTTGGTAGGGTAGTCCCTCTCTTACTCAGACTCAGCCCCTCTCGAATCAAACTCAGCCCTCCCCGAATCAAAATCCTGGCTACGGCCCTGTTTCAGCCAGTAAACCTCTGGAACTGAAAGTATTAGAGACGTTTGATCCAGAATCACAACAGAATAAGAATATAGAAATCTTACTCTAATGAGATCATGAATATCTTGGCCATAGTTGGTGTCCGAAGGAACATAAAACAATCCGTTGTAAAAGATGTTGTCAGCTGTGATGCAGGGCTCTTCAGGGTCATCCTCTAGGTTGAGCCCATTGAAGTAGTAACCAAACATATCAGAAGGAAGTAGACTGTAGACCTAAGGAGAGAAAAAACACAGAGGTCAAATATAATCTGAACATATTGGTTTTTCTGGAAGGATTCATCGAGAGGAGGTTTGCTGATGTTTCTAATGCTGTGTGGCAATTTTGTCTCTCTGGGTTTTAGTCCAGCACTTCAGCCACTAGGTCATGATGGTCAGGGGCGGTCCTACCAGTAGGCAAAGGACACCGCTGCGTGGGGCACCATCTGGGTAAAGGGCGCATTCCCCTGCCTGCCAGACAGTGTCCGGCCGATGTTCTGCTTTTGGGCCTTATGCGCTCCGTCGCTGCGCCGTAGCAAACCTCCCTGCGTGCCGAATAGGGAGTGTTGTGTTTACTTTAGACCGCCCCTGATGATGGTTGCTAAATTAAAATCTAAACACAGAGAGTCAATGAGCGGAAATCTAAAATCTATACAAATGCCAAAGTTTGATTGAGAATGCGCTCAGCAGGTTGGGTTTTTAGTTTAAAAGAAGGAGCCTGGCATGTCCACAAAACGCACTACTTTTGGATAGGACTGAATTTTCAGCCTGATTGCATCTCCAAAATGACCCACGGAGCTGGAATGAGCCCTGAAACTAAGCAGACAGATAAAAAAACATGACTTTGGCCAAAAGATCTACTAAGTCTCAGAAGGGTTTTCATTCTAACCTACTTATGGCACTGGTCAAGAGAGATGGAATTTATTTCAAACATCAGTATTTTATTGACCTTCAGAGTTACTCTGACTATAAGAAAGTGTGCATAAGCAATATCTAATGCATGTGTGGTAATTCTTATCTGGAGTCTATGTGATTAGCATAGCATGGATCCAGAGCTTGTTTGTTGTATAATCGATGTTCCCAGGGCACTGTATGTAAACATACATTCTAATTGGTGGCTCTGAGCAAATAATATTGCAGTTACAGTATTTCTAACACAACACAAATGACAGAACTCAGCAAATAATACAGCCTATGGAGTTTACTAGGTTCACTAAAACAGATCAGCATAGAACTGAATTTTAATTCTTATTTTACGCAACACTACTACCCTAGTGTTACATATGACTTTTGAAAACCATCCTTATTACTATAGCTTCCTGGTCAACTGTTTGCCATGTTACTACTGTAACTACTTTGCCATATTACTACTGTAGCATGCTCTCTTGGAGCCCTTTCTAATAACTAATGGAGTGAAGCAAGGTTGTGTTCTTGCACCAACCCGATTTACAATCTTCAGCATGATGCTCCAAAGGGCTACGGCAGATCTTGAAGAAGAAGACGGCATATATATACACTATCGTACTGATGGCAGCTTGATCAACTTAAGCCGCCCGAGGGCTCACAATAAAGCAAGTGAATAACCAGACTGAGCTGAGCACTCTACAGAAGTTCCTTTTCTAGAGCCAGTGAGATGCTTGGTCTGGTGGATGAGGTTTGACGACTTCATGGGGTGGAAGATGAATAGGGAGGTCACTCCTGGAGAAGCAGCTCAATTGTTTTGGGAATCACCCTGAGTACAGAACAAAGATTAATGTGGATCAAAAGGTCACCCACTTACACTTTCTGCGGATAATTCTCGCTCCGGCCTCAAGAGGAGGACACTCTGGTCCACAGCACGCAGGGCGCAGTGGGAGTTGGCAGCAGCTTCAATACGGAGGCTGACGTTTGAAGCTGGGAGGGCTTGCGTCTTAGAGAATTCAAGCTTGACCTGGAAGTGAGCAGGAAACACTAAAAGGACTAATCTTGTTTTGCATTAGAATTCCAACGGATTTCTGGAAACGCAAACACACACATTTCTCTCTATCTCAGACTTTCAGAAAGACAGCATAGCAAAGAGTACACCTATTTTTGATCCCAGATTCTACACTGATGTCTGATGCCCAACGGAGGTGACCCACCCGCTGCCCACTTTTGACGGTGAACCGCTATCTCCATCCACTACCGTCAAGACTCTCGGTGTGGTACTGGACCCATTGTTGACAATGGAAGTCCAGATTGCTGCTATCAGTAAACAAGCCTTTTCCCATCTATGTCAGGCAAAACAACTAATGCCCTATCTTTCGGAAGAGGCCTTGGCAACAGTTACCTTGAGGTGGGATTATTGCAACTCACTCTATGTCGGCCTCACTTCGTTTTGTTCAAAATGCGGCAGCCAGGTTATTGATGAAAACATCTATGAGATGCCATATAACACCGATATTACAACATCTAAACTGGCTACCAATTGAATACCGGGTCTCTTATAAGATACTGATCCTGACCTTTAAAGCCTTATATGGTCAAGGGCCAACATACCTCAGGGACCGCCTCTCCCCTTCCCAGCACCAGTGGGCACTGCGATCGTCTCAAGAAAATCTTCTGTACCTGCCGGGTCCTAAGGAGGAACGTCTAGACCAGGGTGGGCAATTACCGGCCCTCCAGGTGTTTTGGATTTCAACTCCCAGAAATCCTAACAGCTGGTAAACTGGCTAGGATTTCTGGGAGTTAAAGTCCAAAACACCTGGAGGGCCGGTAATTGCCCACCCTTGGTCTAGAAGCTACAAGATGTAGGGCCTTCTTGATCTCAGCTCCAGTACTGTGGAACTCATTGCCACCCTATATGAGAGCTATGTGTGACCTTAGTTCCTTTACGCAAGCTCTTAAGGCATGGCTCTTTAGCAGAGCATTCAACTTGTAACTAAATCGAGGTCTTTATTCTGTATAAGTTCTGATTTACTGATGTACTGCTTATTTTATGTTATGTACTGTAAGTCGCCCAGAGCACTTTGGTGGAGGGTAACTAATAAAATTATAAACGATGATGATGATGATGTTCAAATCCCTCCAGGCTAATGGGCCACAAAGTTCTTGTTTCCTTTTGCACTTTGGCTTTTTTTATAGTTAGCCCTTCACATTTGTGGGATTGAGTTTTGTGGATTTGTTTATTCACTGATTTGATTAAAATGTTCTGTCTAGAAATCTCTAGACCAGGGTTGCCCAGGAAGTCGATCGCGATCGACCAGTCGATCATGGGACCGAAGGAGCTCAATCGCAGCCGGATGGGGCGCTTCTCAGAGGGGGCGGAGCCAGGCGGTGCCAAGCCCCGTCCCCGCCCCGGCTTCAGCACTCCCAGCAGCTGCTTCAGCCTTGAGGAGGGCAGGGCCAAGCCAGCCTTGTGCAAGCTATGCCACCACTGGCTTGGCATTGCCATCCTCAAGCCTGGAGAAGCTGCTGGGAGCTCCAAAGCCAGAGGGAGGGGCGGGGCTTGAACGGCCTGGCTCTGCCCTCTGGCTTCCGCTCTACCAGCAGCTTCTCCAGGCTTGAGGATGGCAGTGCCAAGCCAGTGGTGGCATGGCTAGCACAAGGCTGGCTTGGTACTGCCATCGTCAAGCCTGGAGAAGCTGCTGGTAGAGCTGAAGCCAAAGGGGGTGGAGCCAGGCTGCACCAAGCCCCTCCCCCTCCCCCTCCCCTCTCCAGCCTTGAGGAGGTAGGTAGATCTTTCTGACTTGGTTTTATTATAAGTAGCTCACATGCTGAAAAAGTGTGGGCACCCCTGCTCTAGACCTTCCAGTGCAATGCTATGGTCGGCTTCCAGCAGATGTGGCCCTACTTCCCATTTGTATGCTTACAAGAAGTTTGTAATATAAGCGGATCTCAGAGAGAGTAACTATCCAAAGTCACCCAGTGCGTTACATCACTGAGTGGGGGCTTGAATCTAGGTACACCTACACTATAGAATTAATAATAATATAATAATAATAACATGAGTCGCCCTCCACCAGAGTGCTCCAGGCGACTTACATAGACAGCATAAAACAGACTTCTACAACAATTCCATTAACAGTTAAAGTGGTGTAGTTTGACACCACTATAACTGTCATGGCCCAATATTGTGGAATCATGGTAGTTATAGTTTTACAAGATCTTTAGCCCTCATGACCAAAGAAGGCAGATGCTCCGCCAAACCACAATCCTCATGAGTCGATAGCCTTGAGCCATGGCGATGTCAACCTGCATTAATTAATTATCCAGTGTAGATGCACTTCCAGTCCAACATCTTTCTACCTAATACCTCGTTCCATTCCTACAACAGCTATTTCCATAGTAAAAAAACCCCACATGTAACGTTCCCTTATGTGCTGTTGTTCTTGTTATCTTACCTTATTTTTAAAGCACTTCTCTATCTGGAATCTGGCAATGTCAGCCACAACTTCCTTTTCAGGATGCAGGCTGTAGACTACCAGTGTGGCAACTGGGGCCAAGTTTGGATCGACAGCAAGCCGGATGTTGAAGGATCCCACGGAAGCTGAAGTTACCGAACATATTGAGAGAAAAGCAGGCAAAAGGCAAGACTGAGAGCAGGGTTTCCCACAGGCCATTCACATCATGAACTACGTTTCTGTGTGGTCATTAAGCAAGATATATTCACATATACCACAAAAATTTGCAGAGACCACGAGGGCCATCTAGTCCAACTTTTGCCATCATAACAGATGGCCATCCAGCCTCTGTTTAAAAACCTGTAGAGAAGGATTATCCACTGTCAAATAAAGATATCCTATAGGGCAGTGTTTCCCAACTGCTGTGACGCGGCACACTAGTGTGCCGTGACGACCTCCTGCTGTGCCGTGAGAAAAGCTCTCTGCCCCCCTTCCTTCCCCCCTTCTCCTGCCGAACTCCTGCTGCTTGGGGGAGGAGGAGGAAGGACCGGGCGGCGGCAAAGAAAAAGAAGAAGGGCCCGGGAGCCGCCTCCTTCAGCCGTTTCTCCAGCCAGCCTCCAATCAGCCATGACTCCCGCCATGATTCTCGCGTGGAGGAGGAGCCCTGGCCACTGAAGCCTGTCCACTGCTCATGCTCCTCCTCTGTGGGAGAGCTGAAGCTGGGGGAGGGGGCGGGGCATGGCTCGGCATGGCTCTGCCCCCTCCTTCCAGCTTCGGCACTCCCAGCAGCTTCTCCAGCCTTGAGGGGGCAGTGCCAAGCCAGCGGTGGCTTGGCACTGCCCCCTCAAGGCTGGAGCAGCTGCTGGGAGAGATGAAGCAGGGGGGAGGGGCATGGTGCGGCATGGCTCCGCCCCCTCCCCAGCTTCGGCACTCCCAGCAGCTGCTCCCAGCAGGCCACCATCCCCCAGCAGTTCTTTACTGTGTTAGAGTGTCATTTTGTTTCATTTTGGTTGATGGTGTGCCCAAGAATTTTTTAATGTTAAAAGTGTGCCGCGGCTCAAAAAAGGTTGGGAAACACTGCTATAGGGCAGGGCTGCCCAGGAAGTCGATTGCAATCGACCAGTCAATCCCGGGACCAAAGGAGGTCGATCCCAGCCAGAGGGGCTGCTTCCCAGAGGGGAGGGGGAGCCAGGCCGCGCCAAGCCCCATCCCCTCCCCCGGCTTCGGCACTCCCAGCAGCTTCTCCAGGCTTGAGAATGGCAGTGCCAAGCCAGCCTTGTGCAAGCTATGCCACCACTGGCTTGGCATTGCCATCCTCAAGCCTGAGAAGCTACTGGGAGCTCCAAAGCCAGAGGGGGAGGGGCTTGGTGCGGCCTGCCTCCGCCCCCTGGCTTCGCTCTACCAGCAGCTTCTCCAGGCTTGAGGATGGCAGTGCCAAGCCAGTGGTGGCATAGCTAGCACAAGGCTGGCTTGGCACTGCCATCCTCAAGCCTGGAGAAGCTGCTGGTAGAGCTGAAGCCAGAGGGGGCGGAGCCAGGCTGCGCCAAGCCCCGCCCCCACCCCACCCCTCCAGCCTTGAGGAGGTAGGTAGATCTTTATGACTTGGTTTTATTATAAGTAGCTCGCGTGCTGAAAAAGTGTGGGCACCCCTGCTATAGAGGAAAGGGGGTTAGGTCACAGTGGTTGTAATATTATAAGCAGCCTGTCAACAGAGACCAATATGCAAGGCTATGGAGGAAAGAAGTTGAGTTTTAGAGAGAACGTGCTCACAAAAAATCTGTATCTTAAGGCTACACACTAAGCAATGTCCTATAGAAACCCACTGATTTCCTAGGAGCTTACAACCAGCTTTGTGATTATAGGATCACTGTTCAAATTCCAGTGCAGCATTATTTACTCACCACTACGGAAGGGGACAGTGTGTTCACCATAATGGACAATCTTATTCTTCACAAGCACCTATGAACACCAAGAGAGAAAACAAGAGCCATGAGGAAAACCATCAGTAGTTCACTTCAAGGGCATTTAAGAGTTTCTATTCATCAAATCATTTCATGGGAGAATGTCTCATAATGAATGCTCAGTACTCGAAGCTTTTAAGATAGCCAGCGTTTCAGGGTTTTTTGTTGCTCTGGTTCTGTTTATAATAAAATAAAACAAAATAAAATAATGACTGTGTTTGCACACATACAGAATCCTGAAGTATTTTACTCGAAGTAGCTGCAGTCTGTCCTCGTATTATTTTAAAATTCAAGTACTTCTGTCTTTGAGGACCTTGAAATGTATTACATTATCGAACAAGTTCATTTCATTGCTTTTTAAACTATTGATGGGCATGTGTCAATTATAATCTTATTTATTTATTTATTTATATATTATTCGTATTTATATACCGCTCCATTCCCTTAGGCTCGGGGCGGTTTACAGCTTACTTGTCCGAACGCATCGGCCTCTATGTCCCACCTCGTAATTTAAGATCATCCGGGGGGGCCCTGCTCTCGCTCCCGCCAACCTCTCAAATGCGGTTGGCGGGGACGAGAGGGAGGGCCTTCTCGGTGGTGGTGTGGAACGCACTCCCTATTGATATTCGATTAGCTTCATCCCTCCTAACATTCAGAAAAAGAGTGAAATCCTGGCTTTGGGACCAAGCGTTTGCACCCTAGCACAACACGGCACTTTAGACTGGTCAGTTGGCAAATTGGTGGTTAAGATCTAAGACTTTGGATGGAACATTGTTTTAATGGTGATGAATGTATATGATGTTTTTAATATTAACTGTATTTTAATGTATTGAATTCTAGGTGTATTTTAATGTATTTTAATTTTAACTGTGTTTTACTATGTATTGTGTGGCATCGAATTGTTGCCGTCTGTTAGGCCGCACTGAGTCCCCCCTCGGGGGTTGAGAAGTAGCGGGGTATAAACACTGGAAATAAAAAACAGGGCAAAACAATAAAACAGTTTTAACACTATACATTAAAACACTATACACTACTAAACAGCTGTCCCAATTTGGTGGAAGGACGGGTCAAATTCATTGAAGAAACTGCACATTGTGGGAAACCCCACATTTTTCCACCCAAAAATGAATTCTAGTAGTTTTGCTAGGTTCCTTGGGTCTTCTTTTAGACAACAGAACATGTTGTTGTTGTTTACTCATTCAGTCGCTTCTGACTCTTCGTGACCTCATAGACCAGCCCAGGCCAGAGCTCCCTGTTGGCCATCACCACCCCCAGCTCCTTCAAAGTCAAGCCAGTCATCTCAAGGATACCATCCACCCACCTTGCCCCTCTTCCTTTTTCCTTCCATTTCCCCTAGCATCATTGTCTTCTCTAAGCTTTCCTTTCTTCTCATGATGTGGCCAAAGTACTTCATCTTTGCCTCTAATATCCTTCCCTCTAATGAGCAGTCGGGCATTATTTCCTGGAGGATGGACTGGTTGGATCTTCTCATGTTCCAAGGCACTCTCAGAACTTTCCTCCAACACCACAGTTCAAAACATCTATCTTCCTTTGCTCAACCTTCCCTATGGTCCAGCTCTCACATCCATAGGTTACTATGGGGAATAACATTGCTTTTACTATGCGGATCTTGGTTGCCAGTGTGATGTCTCTACTCTTCACTATTTTATCAAGATTGCTCATTGCTCTCCTCCCAAGAAATAAATGTCTTCTGATTTCCTGGCTTGTGGCAAATCCAGCGGGGCCTGGTGGGGTGTGTGGGGAACCTGTCAGCCCGCATTGTCCACCTTGTCACTCACCCCATCCCATGGGGGGAAGCATCACCACCCGGCTACCCCCTGTTGTTTCTTATGCAACACAGGAAGCTTCCTGTGTTGACGCTCTGTGCCTCAACTGAAGTACAAGAATCTTAGGATGGGCAATTTTGCTCATCTGATGAGGTCCTTAGACCAATGATTTTCAACTAGTGTGCCATGACAGATCATCAGATGTGCCGTGGGAAATTATTTTCGAACTTCATTCATATATAAACGATAAGGCGCATCTGTCCCTTTAAGAAATTGAACCATAGCACTCTCGTGTCACCTAAGAAGTGACGCGAGAGTGCTATGGTCGCACCATCTTGGATTCGCTCAGACGCGGCTAAGTAAACAAAGTTAGAGTTAGTGCTGCAGCTGCGCATCAAGTGACAGTGGCAATTTGGGATCACAGCAAGACTAGCGAGTGACAGTGATGGAGAAGTTTTTGAGAAGGGAAAATGCCAGGATATCTATTTTGTGTTCATCGAAACAGGCCCAGGTTTCACACTAAGTGAGTGTATAAATACATTTAAAAACATATTAAATGTATTACTGTGTTAGAGTGTCATTTTGTGTCATTTTGGTTGGTGGTGTGCACCAGGATTTTGTAAATGTAAAAAATGTGCCGCGGCTGAAAAATGGTTGAAAATCACTGCCCTAGACAATGACATATTCAATTTGTAGCCTTTCTATATTTTCACATTGTCCCTTTAAAAGCACTGATCAGCAACAGGCATCATCCTTATATCCAATTTTATCCAATAAGGACGGTTACTCTTAGTAAGGATAGAATAAACAAGTAGAATATCCAAGTTACTACCTTGTTTTGTTCTTTGATATTTTGGTATTTATATATTTATTTATTTGCGGCATTTGCATTCTGACCTTCTCATCCCCGAAGGGGACTCAGGGGGGTTCACAGTGAACCACCAAGAGGTGTTGTCCTCCATTTTATTTTTTATTTCAGTTTTGCTTTTGGCAGCTGGATTGTTCTCCCTTGAGCTTTCTGGCAAGTGCTCCATGTTGGGGAATTTGCTACTTACCAAATGGAAGAAGGTTGCTGTGGTGCGTTGCTTTACGTTTTTAGAGTTGCTTTTTATGTTGTTGAAGACAAAGGACACTTTGATTTCTCTGGTCTGGCCACAAGGGAGGTCTTTTGATGCCTGATGTATTTTCACAAAACTGTTTGTCCTTGAATAGAAGCGCTGGACTGAATAATAGGCTTCTGGATAGTACGGCAATATCCAGCCATCAGTGTTGCAATTTTCATTTGGTTTATATATTAGCTGTAGACACAGAAGAGAAGATATATGTATGCATTTTTGCAATTGCTTGTCCAAATCAGTGCAAACTCCCCTTATTTCTATGAAAAATATCAGACAAATCTGAACCAATAGGCAATAGAATGTCACAACCTTTGTATTGCGATCTGTAAACAGAATTGTTCTGAATAGTTTAATTGTGACTGGAATCGTATACAGGTTGTGCACCCCCTATTTAGAATTTTGAAATCTGAATCTGAAATAATTAAAAATTAGGGGGAAAAATTCACGTGGACGGTTGAGGTAGGGACACTTTTGCTTTCTCTGATGATTTCATGTACACAAACTTATTCAAGTATTGTGCATACAATTACTTTTAGCCTACATGTAGAAGGTCTGTACGAAAAATTAGTGAATTTTGCATTTAGGCTTATTTATTTATTTATTTATTTATTTATTTATTTGCTTAAACCCACTGTTCGTCCCTTATGAGCTCCTCCCTAAAAATATACTTTCCCACTACAATCTCATCCAGGGTTTTATCATTGTTATTCTGTGCATTTGGTGCGCCCATTGTGTTCTGTCTTTTCATTATGCTATTTTGTAACTGTTTATTTTATTTCGATGTAATTTTTGTTGTTTTAATTGTTGTAACTGTTTATTTTATTTTGCTGTATTGTATTTTTGGGCTTGGCCTCATGTTCGCCACCCCGAGTTCACTTTGGTGAGATGGTGGCATGGTATAAATAAAGATTATTATTATTATTATTATTATTAGCGATATTTGCATACTGCCCTTTTCAACCTCGAAGGGGTCCCATCTCCAAGATACTTCATTATGCATATTTGGAATTACAAATTCCAAAAAAAATCCAAAATATGGAACACTTCTGCCACATGGATTTTGGATAAGAGATGCTCAATCTGTACATAATGTCCCTGAGAGTAAATCCCACTGAGGCAAGGACAAAAAAATAAATCTTGACCACCTTATTTTTTATTTTTTTTTTAAAATGAGTATCTTCAGATTGTTTTCCTTGATACTGCTAATTGAATTGTGTGCATGTCTTTTACTTACATAAATGTTGATGGTAATTAGAGAAATCTGATAAAATAGAGGGACCTTTACAATCCTACACTAAAATCAATGTAGTTTAGCATAAATGCACAGAAATGTACTGTCAATTCATCTCTGGCAGGCATGTAGCCAGGGGCTAAGGGCTTCAGCCCCAAGGAAATTCTCAGGGTGGTCATAAAAAGGCCTTACTGGTACATTATTTAAACTATTATGTTTATTCATATCATGATCTGATCACCATGCTCATTATATCCCACATTCATGGGGTTATTGGGATAACAATACAAAAAGGTTGCTAGGGTAGACCCTCTTCCACCCAGTCTCAGCCCCGAACCAAACTCAGCCCCCGAATCAAAATCAGCTCGGCCTGATCTCTGGGATATAGCTATAGTTCCTGCTCTCAGTCTAGCTTACACATTTTACAGGGTATGTAAAAAAGGTATATACCCTTTAATAACTCATCTATATATATAAAAATCGAGTGGTCGTGGGTTGACGATTATGCACGGCCACACCATAACCCCCACAACCACAAAACCCACAACACACGTTTCACCAGGCCATGAGGTACCAACTAGGCACAAACCCCCACCCTCACAACTTCCGCCAGACCCCTAAGCGCGACCCCCAAAATTGCCCATTCAAACCTGGGAGGAGGATCCGGCGGCGCCCGCGCCGCCCGATCCCCAGCACAGCGCATTCACCTGCTCTCCACTGGGAGGCGGAACCTCCTCCCGCCTGAATGCCCTCCGGAGGTTAGGGACAGGCCTGGAAGCGGAGGAGGAGAGGGCCAGAAGCCCAAGGAGCCCAAGGCAGCGCCCGCGCCACCCGGCTCCATGCGGCCGAGGACGCCTGCTCTGCGCTGCCTCTCCCTGCGATCTCCTCTTTTGGGAGTGGCAGGGACCTGGGGCGCCGCCTCACTGCTCTTCCTCGCCACTGTCGCCTCCTTGCCTTCCTCCTTGACTTCCTCCTTGACTTCCTCATGTTCGTGGACCCGGGACGCGTGGGTTGATCCGGGAACGTTTACAAGCCTGTGAGACGGAGGAGGAGGCGGGAAAGGCCATGGCACTACACCTCCCAGAAGGCTCCGCGTGCTCCCTGGAAAGCAGGGCGGAGCTTTCTGGATGTCCCATGCCTTGACCCGCCTCCTCCTCCATCTCCCAGCCTCCAAAACGTTCCCGGACCCAGCCCACGCAACCCACCCCACGAACATGAGGAAGGCAGCGGAGGAAGCCAAGGAGGTGACAGTGGCGAGGAAGAGCGCTGAGGCGGTGGCACACCAGCTCCCTGCCACTCCTGAAGGAGGACACCGCAGGAAGAGACACAGGACACCAGCCATCCTCCTAACGAAGGTCCCCCAACGCCGCCCCCCCGCCACACAATACATACACAAACATCCACACATAAACACACGCAAACACACTCATACATACAAAACAACATATAAACACCAACATAAAAACACATACAAAAACACAACCACATACAAACACATATATATACACACCTAAACACACATCCCCACTAATACATACACATATATACACACACATATCACCACCTCACCATATCTACACATACATACAAATACATATACAAACACACACATATATATACACGTACTCAAACACAATACACCTACAGAACACTACACAAAAATATATACACACAAACCAAGAACTATAAACACACACATACACACACACACACACATATACACACACAAATAACCACAAACCAAAACCAGCACACACACACATACACACGAACCCCCAATAAACCAAACACACATACAACCACATATATCTACACACCTAAACATACACATCCACACTAAAACATACACATATATACACACACATATCACCACCACACCATATATACACATACATACATATACATACACAAACACACATATATATATACACGTACTCAAACACAAAACACCCACAGAAAACTACACAAAAATATATACACACAAACCAAGAACTATAAACACACACATACACACAAACACACACACATATAAACACACACAAATAACCACAAACCAATACCAGCACACACATACACACAAACCCCAAAAAACCAAACACACATACAACTATAAACACACATAAACACAAATACAAATACACACAACAAACATACTCACATCACTACCACAACATACATACCCTGACATTCTCACATCACCAACATAGGGCACAGCAACGCGTGCCGGGTACAGCTAGTAGTATATAATGTTAATCATTTTAAAGTTGGAAAATACATTTATATTTTATATTAAAAACAGAGCTGGCCCCACGTGCAGCCTGGGCAGCCCCGGGTGGCCTTAAATAGGCTGCCTAGGCGGAAGTGCAGGCCAGCCGGCGCAACGAGGGGGCAGGGCGGGGCCAACCCCGTCATTGTCCGGCTGGCGTTTGTGGCGGGAAACCGCCTGCTACCCCAGGGGCTTCTGGGAAGGAGAAGCCCCTGCATATCTCTGCAAGATGGCGGCGAGGGCAACCCCGCCCCGCAACCTGCTCGGCCGGTAAGTCGGCCAAGCACATTATATTGAATAATATATGTTGTAATAATAATTTAATCAGTTACACATTCCGACTCAACTAGAGTCAGTGTCAAGGGGAAACCTTTACCTTTACTACCAAAAATAAGTCAAGAATTATAAGATGTCAAGAGTATATGCATTTTGGGGACACTTTTATTTGACTATATTTTAAGCCCCAATATCTTCCCAAGGAAGAAAAGGAGTCTTGGGAGAGAGATATCTGGAATATAAAAATATTCAGGGAAGTAGAGAGGTTAAAATTTTTAAGGGTCATCTAGTACAACTTCTGCCTTGTAAGAATACACAAATAAAGCATTTTTGAGATACAACTGTCCAATCTCTTATATTACAGTGGAGCAAATCAAACCTTTTCTCAGTTTTTATGAAATCAACCAGTCTTTGCATTAATTTAAACTGTTTTTCTGTTTTGCACTAATTTAAAATAAAATATGTAATTTGAAATTTTTCCTATTATTTTTTTTCTTTGTTATATTTTTCAATAATACAAAGTTTTGGAAGAAGGATTAGGTTGGAATCAGTTGCAAACACGCACCATCCCTGGAATGCTATTGCAGTCTTCAAAGTGCAGTTTTGAAATCACAGGAAAGGATCTGCTCCGCTGACCCTCAGCATTGGAGCAACCACGTTTTCTTTCTACCTTGACTCTGTTGATAACTTACTCTGAGAGAGAAATCGGGGCTCAAGATGCCTGAGGTATCAATGCAAAACTGAGCTGTGCCACTGGCACTGGTGCTGTAATTGCCCACATTCTTGTCACTGAGGAGTAGTTGGACACTCTCATTTTTCATAGGTGAGTCATTGGTATCAAGCAGTTTGATCTGAAATGAAAGAAAACTTTAAGAAGCCAATTTTTTATCGAGCAGAACTTTATCATTAGATATCACATGATATTTCCTTTGCTTGCCAGCAACACTTTGGTCTTCCCAGAAGTTCCTCAGATGTTTAACACATAGTGGAAACTCCAAATTAATTGTTATGCAGTACATCTCAAATGCTCAAAGTATTATTTATTTACTTTATTTACTTTATTTATATTCCGCTCTTCTCACCTCGAAGGGGACTCAGAGCGGATTACAGGTACACATACTTAGCAGACAATCCCTGCCGTTTTCACATACACACATATTTCAACATGACGCTGAGGCTGCAATTGTATGTTTTTAATTGTTAAATTGTTATTATATGTTTTTTTTCGGGGGGGGGGTTGACTTGTTGCTGTGTTGTATTGAGGGCAGAGACTGCCTGTGTAAACTGTCCCGAGTCGCCTTCGAGCTGAGAGGGGCGGTATAGAAACGTGACAAATAAATAAATAAAATAAATATAGACGAACAGAGGCAAACTCTGGCCACCAGGGGGAGCTGACGCACTCCTCATCTCTCAGCGTTCCCAGCGTCCCTTGTTGTTCCTTCCGCATTCATCAGCGTTCCTGGGGTTCTTTAATGGCCTCATAATTCAGTCAAAATTTGCCTCCCCACTTAATGTGGTACCTTTATCCTTTACTTGACAGATGCAACTGTCTTTCGGGCTGCAAAGGTCAACAGCAGGCTACACTTAAAGGTCAAACACCCACCTCGACCCGGGCAGACCTCGAACTCATGGCCTACTGGTCAGAGAGCTCTTATGCAGCTGACACTTAGCCAGCTGCGCCACATTCCCGTAGTACATGTGCTTCAAGAGGAAAATTAGGTAGAAAAATATACATGGTTTTCCAAAGCACTAAATTAGAATGTAGTCATGATGGGATGGGATCTAGCTTACATTGCTAGCCACTGTGTTGCAGTGAGCGCCTTCAGATAGAAGAAATGTGTATTTCTTGCTGTGGATCTCTTTTTTAAATCTCCAAGTGATATTTATATTGTCCTGAATTACAGTATTGACCGACACTACCTGGCACCACATACCACACTATTCCCATTCCTGAGTGCATCTCTTTGTAAATTTCAAGACATACCAGCACATTAAAAATGTCTTCTCTCTTCCTTGTTTTTAAATACAGTCAGCCTTGAGAGTCCTAATGTTTGGGATTTGATTATTCACAGATTTTATTAATATGTTCCCTCTAAGACTTATGTTGTAAGTCGCCCAGAGCACCGCTGGTGGAGGATGACTAAGCAAGTAATAAAAATTGATTGATTGATTGATTGAAGAATCTATAGGACCTCCAGCAGGATTCTGTGGTCCACATCACTCTGGAGAACTTAGAAAATTCTGGAGACAACACTTTTCTAGACATTTGTAAATCCTCCAGTGAGATACAATAGTCAACATTCAGCAGAAGATGACCACAAACTCACGCTGAAGGATCTAGAGTTGCCTACAGAGGTATTCCAAGATCGGGGACAACGTGTGGAGGGGGGAAGGACGGTCTCTGGGAGACCCCCTTTAAGTTGTGGGGTCCCCCAGAGTGCCATCCTTTCCTCTCTATTGTTTAATATCTATGTGCGTCCACTGGCCCGACTGGTTCGCGACTTTGGTCTGGAGTGTCACCAGTACGCTGATGACACCCAGCTTGTGCTGAGAATGGATGGCAGCCCGGATACCATACCCGATTGTTTCCATCAATGCCTAGAAACCGTGACTGGATGGCTGCGTGCCAGCCAGTTGAAGGTGAATCCGTCGAAGACAGAGATCCTATGGCTGGGTCGCCCTGGGTTGGATGGACGCCGGCTGCCTACCCTGGACGGCGAGCTCTTAAGCCCATCGTTTTCAGTAAGAAGCCTGGGGGTCCAATTAGACCCACTGCTATCAATGGAGATGCAAATCTCTACGGTATGCAGGACTGCGTTTTTCCATCTACGCCAGGCTAGACAGCTGGCTCCCTATCTACCCAGGAGCGACCTAGCCACAGTGATCCAGGCAACGGTCATCTCGAGACTGGACTACTGTAACGCCCTCTACATCGGCCTTCCTTTGTCATCAATCCGGAAACTCAAGCTAGTGCAGAATGCTGCTGCTCGACTGCTGGTGGGAGCACCTGCACGAGAGCACATTACACCTATTCTGCAGCAATTGCACTGGCTACCAATAGAGTACCGGATTACTTTCAAGGTGTTGGTGTTAACCTTTAAGGCCTTGTATGGTCTAAGGCCAGTGTATCTGAGGGACCACCTTACCCCATATGTTCCCCCGAGATCACTACGCTCGGAAGAGCAAAACCTCTTAGTAGTTCCATCCATTCATTCCTGCCGATAGTCCACAACCAGATCAAGAGCCTTTTCCGTAGTGGCGGCACCGCTATGAAATTCAATGCCAGACGAAGTCCGTGCCATTAAGGAATTGGCCCCATTTCGGAGAGCCTGTAAAACGTCCCTTTTTAGGCAGGCTTTTAACCTAAATGGCTCCTGAGGAAGACGTCAAATTCTTGAGTCCTATATAAACTGTTGTTTTTATGCTCTGTTTTATATTGTTGCTGTTCTTAAATTGAATTGTTGCTGTTTTATAAATTGATTTTATGTAAACCGTCCCGAGCCTGCTGGAAGGAGCGGTATACAAGAATGAACAATATATATATATAAATAAATAAATAAATAACCAGGCTTTTTAAAATTTATGCTTTTTCCCCACATTTGTGGGGGACCTGTACCCATAACCCCAGCAAACACAGCCTATAAAAAACGAAGTGAAGGTGACAACAACTAACAAAAACCAAAGTCCTATAATACGAGAAATCGTGCTTTTAAAGTTCTATCTGGAAAGATCCAGACTTTATCTGATTTACTTAAGATATGATGGGGCATATAAAAGAGGCCTGAAAAATGTGCCAGTCTTCTAGAAACAAGCTTGGTTCTCATATGAAGTACTGCCCCCATCTTTATTTTGTTTCAAATTTCCTCTTAGCAGTCAAAAAAAGTGAAATATATTGGCATGTATTTCAATACAAGCATTTAAAGTAGAACATACTTGGTTTCTTATTTTACCTGTCCACAATATGGAAGTCCCCTTCTATAGTATTGGTCCATATTTTCAAAACTCACAGTCGCCAATGTTCGAGAAATTGAAATGGTGGCTGTCTTATCAATCTGTATTCCTGTGGCAGAATCCACCAACATAAATAGGAATTAGTCTTAAATGTAATATCATTTTAAATCCATTTAAACATATGAAATTAGAGATCCACCTTATTTATTTATTTATTCGCATTTATTGACCGACCCCCCCCCCCCCCGAAGGCTTGGGGCGGCTCACAACCAAACCTTGAATTAATTAATTAATTTGTTTTAACACCTTGTGTTATGGTGTGCTGATAATGATAATAATAGGAGGAGAAAAGGGATAAAAATCTGCAATCCAAGAGTAAAAGCCAAGCTTTGGCCACAATGAATCTCAAAATCAGCCACTTCATGAGGCCAATGTTGTCCCCAGGCATGTAGCCAGGGGCTAAGGGGGCTTCAGCCCCCTCCGAAATTCTCAGGGTGGTCCGCGAAAAGGCCTTACTGGTACATTATTTAAACTGTTATGTTTATTCATATCATGATCTGATCACCATGCTCATTATATCCCACATTAATGGGGTTATTGGGATAACAATACAAAAGATTTGCTAGGGTAGACCCTCTTCCACCCAGTCTCAGCCCCCCGAACCAAACTCAGCCCCCTCCGAAACAAAATCCTGGCTACGGCCCTGGCTGTCCCTTATTATTTTTTATTGTTATTTACTACCTGCCTTTCTCCCTATGGGGACCCAAGGCAGCTAACAATCCCACACTTAGTCAAGTTTTAAAAACACAATACAAAAGTTTAAAAAGCAATTAAATAGTAACAGTGTGGTAATAAACAGATTAAAATACAATAAATACACTTTAAATAGTCTTTAAAACTCACAGCCCCGCTCCCCAATCCCACCCAACCTCCCAAAGCCCACCTCTTATCCTTCCCCAGATGCCTGCTGGAAGAAGAAGGTCTGCTATCTTGGAGCAGTCACTGAAAAACCATCTCCCGTGTTCCTACCAACCACGCTTGAGCAGATGGTGGGACAAAGAGAAGGCCCTCCCCAATAGATTAGGCAAGCCCCCACTTTAGCAGTATTTAGGAGGAGCTTGAAAACTTGGTTGTTTCAATGTGCCTTCCCTGAATAAACAATAACTCCATGTTCTGACCAATGTTCTGCAAAATGTCCTATGAAGGACTATATCCTACCTGTTGGGTCAATCAACCCTACCCTACCCTCTAAACAACCCTGTTCAGATTCATGTTACTGCTGCTCACACCCAGTGTTTTAAATTTTAATCTATTAGATTTGGCCCTGCCCTTAGTGTTGGATCCTTGTGTTTTAAATGTCATGTTTTTGCTGATGTGTTATTTATTTATTTATTTATTATCTTCATTTCTACCCCGCCCTTCTCCCACGAGGGGACTCAGGGCGGCTTCACATGTATAATGGTTTTGTATTGTATTTTTATTTTTATTATTTACTAGCTTGGGGACCCGGCCCTGCCCGGGTTATTTGTGAAGCGCAGCAGGATGTAGAGTGGTTCATGGGGGCTCTGTGTGCCAAGTTTGGTCTTGATCCATCATTATTGGGAGTTGCAGTGGTATCATGAAATTACTGAAGGTAGTGCAAGTCCCATCATCTCTGTGTCCCCCCCCCCCCAAGTGTAGTAGGATGTAGATTGGGTCATGGGGGCTCTGTGTGCTAAGTTTGGTCTGTATTGGTGAATGGATGAGGGATGCATTGTTTTTCGGAAGTGAGTGAAGGTACTTCAAGTCCCATCATCTGTGGTCCGTCTCACAGTAAACTGCACCAGGCTGTAGAGTGGGTCATGAGGGCTCTGTGTGCCAGATTTGGTGTTGATCAGTCATTGAATTAGGTTTGTAGCAGGATTGGGAAGTGAGGGAAGGTACTGCAAGTCCCATCATCCATGTTCTGTCCCCCTCCAAACTTCAGTAGGATGTAGAGTGGGTCACTGGGGCTCTGTGTGCCAAGTGTGGACTTTCTCGGTGTTTTTGGGGGCCACAGTGGTCTGTGGGAACAGAGGGGTGTGAAAATACTACAAATTCCATCATCCATTGTCAGTCCTTCCGAACCTCACCAGGACGTGAAGGCAGTCATGGGGGTTGTGTGTGCCAAGTTTGGTCTCAATCGGTAATTGGATGAGGGTCGCAGCAGACTTGGGAAGTGAGTAGAGGTACTTCAAGTCCCATCATCCATGGTCCACCCTCCTCCAAACTGCACCAGAATGTAGAGTGGGTCATGAGGGCTCTGTGTGGCAAGTTTGGTGTTGATCAATCATAGGATTAGGTTTGTAGCAGTCTTGGAAAGTGAGGGAAGGTACTGCAAGACCCATCATCCATGTTCTGTCCCCCTCCAAACTTCAGTAGGATGTGGCCTGGGTCACTGGGGCTCTGTGTGCCAAGTGTGGTCTTTATCAGTGTTTGTTGGGGGCCACAGTGGTCTGTGGGAACAGAGGGGTGTGAAAATACTACAAATTCCATCATCCATTGTCAGTCCTCCCCGACCCTCACCCGGACGTGACGGCAGTCATGGGGGTTGTGTGTGCCAAGTTTGGTCTCAATCGGTAATTGGATGAGGGTCGCAACAGACTTGGGAAGTGAGTAGAGGTACTTCAAGTCCCATCATCCATGGTCCACCCTCCTCCAAACTGCACCAGAATGTAGAGTGGGTCATGAGGGCTCTGTGTGGCAAGTTTGGTGTTGATCAATCATAGGATTAGGTTTGTAGCAGTCTTGGAAAGTGAGGGAAGGTACTGCAAGACCCATCATCCATGTTCTGTCCCCCTCCAAACTTCAGTAGGATGTGGCCTGGGTCACTGGGGCTCTGTGTGCCAAGTGTGGTCTTTATCAGTGTTTGTTGGGGGCCACAGTGGTCTGTGGGAACAGAGGGGTGTAAAAGTACTACAAATCCCATCATCCATTGTCAGTCCTCCCCCAAACCTCACCAGGACGTGAAGGCAGTCATGGGGGTTATGTGTGCCAAGTTTGGTCTCGATCAGTGATTGGATGAGGGTTGCAGCGGACTTGGGAAGTGAGTAGAGGCACTTCAAGTCCCATCATCCATGGTCCACCCTCCTCCGAACTGCACCAGGACGTAGAGTGGGTCATGGGGGCTGTGTGTGCTGAGTGTGGTCTGTATTGGTCCTTTTTGGTGGCCTCAGTGGTCTGTGGGAACCAAAGTGTTGGAAAGTACTACAAATCCCATAATCCGTGGGTCATGTCCCCCGACCCGCGCCAGGACGTAAAGGGGGTTAGGGGGGCTCTGTGTACCAAGTTTGGTGCAGGTCCATCACCCGCGCTGGTCGTTGTGGCCTGTGAAAGTGGTTGCCACATATCCGCCCTGGCCTGTGAAAGTGGCTGCCACATATCCGCCCTGGCCTGTGAAAGTGGCTGCTTCCGCCCTTCTGCCCTCCCGCTCTCCGCATACACACATACACACATACACACATACACACATACAAACATTCCGTTTTATAAAGGTATACAGATACAGACTAGCTGTACCCAGCCACGCGCTGCTGTGGCTTTTTCTCTTTCCTGTGTCCCAGTCTATATATATGTGTTTTGTGTGTGTATGTATGTATATATATGGATTTGTGTCTATGTGTACATATGTGTGTGTACTTATGTATATGTGTATATGTATATGCGTGTATATGTGTGTACTTATGTATATGTGTGTTTTGTATATGTATATGCATGTATATGTGTATATGTGTAGATGTAAGTACAGATGTGTGTATGTATGTGTGCATGTGTATATTTTAGTGCATGTACAGTATATATGTGTGTATGTGTGCATATCTATATGTTCATACGTGTGTGCATGTGGCGAAGACCAACAGTCTGCCTTGTGTGGTTTCTTTGTCTATAAGCCTGTCAGGATGACATGAAGGATTTTATATATATAGATTTTCCTTATTTTATTGCTGCATTGATTTACTGATGTATGGATTGTCGAGCTTGGCCTCATGTAAGCCGCCCCGAGTCCCCTTGGGGAGATGGTGGCAGGGTAGAAATAAAGTTTTATATTATTATTATTATTATTATTATATTTTAGGAGTCTCCCAGGTTCACATCTTCCCAGTCCCCTCCTTTTTGATTAAGCCTAAGGGTTTACCTGTTCCTTTCTCAGTGATTGTGGCTTTGACATCAAGGTTCATCCAATATCCCGAACGATTAAGCTCAAAGGTCTTTGAGTTGAAGATGTAGGAAAAGCAGCCATCTTTACCCAGCTGATAGAAGAATAGTGAACAAATCCAATGTGAGCAGGAATAAAATGTTATATGCCTACTGCTTGGATCCAATCCCAATTATTTGAAACTCAATTGTCTTCTCCAAAGGAGAGTTATGGTTGGAATAGTTTAGTTAGTTAGTTTGTTTACATACTTACTTACCTGAGATACTCAAGTATAAACTTTGCCCAAAATTCTGGGCCAAAGAATCCATGAGTAAGTGTTGTACCTAGGACCTCATTCCACAGATTCTGGGCTCCATTTGCATGCACTTCAGAAATGGAACCTGACAGAACCCGCGTTAAGACTAATGTGCATTGGTTCCTTTCCACGAGGAGTGGAAAGACCCCTTCCATTCCTTGCTGCCTGGGAAGGAACCAACACGCGTTAGCTTTAACGGGTGGGCGTTGGTTCCCAGGCGCAAGCAGATTTCTTCCCGATTGGCCAGGCTTTCCCTCCACTTGGGAAGGAAAGTCTGGGCGATCGGCAGGAAATCTCCTGCGGATCTCAGCCCGGGATTGGTAGCCCATGCTCCCCCCCCCCCCAAATCAGTAAGGCCCCTAGAGGAGTGCACGCCTTGCAAAACGCCCCTGGGCAGCTCACGGAGGTCTCAGCTCCGGCTGAGGAAGAGGACGTGCCTGGCAATGGTCCACGGACAGGAAAAATCTTTCAGAACATGGCGATTTCTTAACGAAAAATGGCGGCAGTGGAGTCAAATTTGGTACTTCACTTCCGGGTTGCTTACAGCGGTTC
Source organism: Anolis apletophallus (assembly GCA_030556195.1). Classification (NCBI taxonomy): domain Eukaryota; kingdom Metazoa; phylum Chordata; class Lepidosauria; order Squamata; family Anolidae; genus Anolis; species Anolis apletophallus. The sequence continues at coordinate 131,753,790 of JARBWK010000006.1, read as the reverse complement.
AAAAACACATCGTAAGTACTTTAGAAAGGAATTTCATACGAATTTGATCAAGAAAACAAAAAACCTAACCAGGCCTATTGTTTACATTAGTCAAAGACAATGGCTCTTTTAAGTTAAGGACATGTTTACAAGATTTCTTATGTTAAGAAGGAAGTCAACACAGAGCTGCTTGCATTTATCAACACCAATTAAGAAAAGTCCATCCCATGGGGGGTAGCATCACCACCCGGCTTCCCCGTTGTTTCTTATGCAACACAGGAAGCTTCCTGTGTTGACGCTCTGTGCCTCAACTGAAGTACAAGAATCCTAGGATGGGCAATTTTGCACATCTGATGAGGTCTTTAGACCAGTGATTTTCAACCAGTGTGCCGCAGAACACTAGTGTGCCATGAGAGATCATCAGATGTGCCGTGGGAAATTATTTTCGAACTTCATTCATATATAAACGATAAGGCACATCTGTCCCTTTAAGAAATGGAACCATAGCACTCTCGCGTCACCTAAGAAGTGACGCAAGTGCTATGGTCGCACCATCTTGGATTCACTCAGACGCGGCTAAGTAAACAAAGTTAGAGTTAGTGCTGCAGCTGCACGTCAAGTGACAGTGGCAATTTGGGATCACAGCAAGACAAACGAGTGACAGTTATGGAGAAGTTTTTGAGAAGGGAAAATGCCCGGATATCTATTTTGTGTTCATCGAAACAGGCCCAGGTTTCACACTAAGTGAGTGTATAAATACATTTAAAAACATATTAACTATATGTATTACTGTGTTAGAGTGTCATTTTGTGTCATTTTGGTTGGTGGTGTGCCCCAGGATTTTGTAAATGTAAAAAATGTGCCGCGGCTCAAAAAAGGTTAAAAAAACACTGTTCTAACATTCCAAAAATTGTCGCAGACTGGAGGAGTCTGGTCTACCCGCCATGCTCTATGGAGAGATGGTGTATGTAGTACCTTGGGAGTGGCAGATCTGCAATGGAATGCAGTTTGGTCACTTTGCCTTCTTTGGAATGTGAATTTGGAGTCATGTTCTTAGGGAGAAGAGGCATTTTGGCATTTTGGAATTTTAGAAGCATTTTGAAAGTTATGGAACTATGTGTTGGCAGATTTGCAAAGAACCAGTCTGGCCTAAGAGATGTTCTTCACTGAGGAAGAATGGTGAAATGGTGATGTATGCATGGCGATGGGTGAATGTTTTTATGAAGTGAATGTTGAGGGAAAATGTCATTGTTAGCCAATGTAACTGTAGGTTTGTGAATCCAATGTAGTTAGTTCTTTGGCTAAATGTTCTGTAAAAGTTCTGATACCCTTTCTCATTCTGGAAAATTGCAATAAAAGAACCTACGCTTTAAATTTATTGAAAGGTTATTCATAACATATGGGGGAGCCACCCTTCCCCGGTACCATTTCACCGTGCTTTGGGGCAGCATCGCCCAAATAGTGAAGAAGTTTGCTGGTAGGGGTGGTTGATCCATTAAAAAATTTGATTCTAAACTCTTGGGGGTTCCGTTGCTGGGTCGTTATAGAAATTAATCCGAAATTGTTTAAATAAATTTAGTAATTGAAACGTAATAACGATATTCGTTACTATTTCGTTAGTGGCGCCAGTACGCAGGGGATGCCCGCCTCCCTTTCCCTCTGCCAGCCCAGTAACCAACCCAGGTTAAAGGGAACGCGGGTTGGATTCTGAGCTCGCAGGGGCGAAGGGAGGTGCCTCCCTTTCCCTCTGCCAACCCAGTAACCAACCCGCGTTCCCTTTAACCCGGGTTAGATTCTGAGCTGGCAGGAGCGAAGGGAGGCACCTCCCTTCCCCTCTGCCAGCCCAGTAACCAACCCGCGTTCCCTTTAACCCGGTTTGGTTACTGGGCTGGCAGAGGGAAAGGGAGGCGCCTCCCTTTGCCCCTTCGAGCTCAGAATCCAACCCACGTTCCCTTTAACCCGCGTGTCAGATGGCGACAGGAGGGTGGAGGGGGTAGCCTGGCACCCTCCTCTCACCAGCCGAGACCCAAACAGGGGTTATCTTTAACCCATGTTTGGGTGTCATCAGGCGAGAGGAGATGCTGCCTTCCACTCCCCTCTCCCCAGTGTACAACCAAAGGCGGGTTAAAGATAAGAAAGGACGGAAACGACTTAATAACGTGCCCTTTATGTAAATGGCTGACCCAGTTTCGATTTTGAAAGGTCACTTCCGGGTTGGATGACGAGGGTTGATATAGGGTCAAAATAATTTCAAATACAAAAAATTAATGGAAATCAAAGTATTTAAACCGGAGATATCCATCCCTATTTGCTGACTCCATTGGAGCTAAAACAACACAGGAAGTCTCCCATGTTGCAGGGAAAGTGCTTGGTGATGCTTTTGCCCCAGTTTTTTTTGGGGGGGGGGCACAGCTGGAAGTCACGTGACATTGTGTTATGGCTACCGTGGGGCTCCCACCCTGAAATATGATGAGGTCATAATAACATTGCACTTGAAAAATGCAGAGGAAGTTCACTGTAGGTAGGATTGTGTGCACCCATAATATGGCCATGGAAAAGTTCAGCGGGTCATGGAGGAAAGGGCTGAGGAGGAGAAAGAAGAAATACTTGGAAGAAAATAAAACACAGTGAAGGATAAGGAAGGATGTTATCTTACCTCCTTATTAACAGACACACAGAGAGGATCCCTTTTACAGCTTCCATAAAAATTGAGATTTCTGCACACGCTGAGCTGAACTCTTCCCTCCACAGGCTGCCCATAGGTGTAACTGATGGAGGGGAAAAAAACATATTTGGGGAAAGAGACTCAAATGCAGACTGTAACTGGAAATGATAAGTAGGCCACTCAGATCTACAGATGTGTTTGATATAAGGATTTTTAAATAGAAAAGTTATATTCTCTTTTGTATTCAGCCGCAATGATGTGAATTCAATTCTGATAATATTATTTTCTGGGTGTCTTTCTTTATCCTCTGTAAGAAATATATTTATGTTTTCTCAGTGAAGAGTCATACATTATCGTTCTCTAGGTTTGCTAGGGACTTTGTCACAAAAGGCAGGCAAACTCGCATTGCACAGCTGTATGTATATCCCACTACCTTCCTCGTAATTCTCCCATCTCTAGTTATTGACACTTAAACATAATAATAATAATAATCTTTATTTGTACCCCGCACCCATCTCCCCAATGGGGACTCGGGGCGACTCACATGAGGCCAAGCCCAAACAGCAAACAACAAATTACAACAAAGTAAAATCAAGAACATCATCAATAAACACAATAAAATACATACATATAAATAAAAAAGCAGTATATAACTAGCTATGTGCTGGTCTGTGACCGTAATAAAGTTTTGATTGATTGAACTAGCTATCTAGAATCACAAGGACAGGGCGGGCCACAGGCACAAATATAAAGTGTTAAAAACTCAGGGTGAGATGAGTGAAATAGTATCCTTTACATGGGGGAGGGGGATAACTCCAAAAACGGAGTATTGAACAGAGCAATGGTAGAGATTAGATAATTACTCTCCAAAGGCACAACGGAAAAGCCAGGTTTTCAGGTGTTTTTTAAAGGTCTCCAAGGTGGGGGCTTTCCTAATCTCTCCAGGCAAGAAATTCCAGAGTTGGGGGGACACAGCGGAAAAGGCCCTTCTGCCCACCAACCGAGTCTGTGAGACTGGCAGGGCGACAGGAGGGCCTCCCCCGAGAAGCGGTGGGTTCGAGCTGGTTCATGGAGGGAGATCCGTTCACGAAGGTAAGCGGGTCCTGAAGCGGTTAGGGTGGTCACCTGCACCTTGAATTGGGACCGGAAAATAAATGGCAGCCAGTGCAGTTCTTTAAATAGGGGGGGGGGGGTTGACCACTCCCTGTAGCTTGCCCCAGTTATTAATCTGGCTGCTGATCGCTAGACAAGCTGAAGTTTATGGGCCGTCTTCAAGGGTAGCCCCACATAGAGTACACTGCAGTAATCCAGTCTAGAGGTAACCAAGGCATGGACCACCATGGTCAAGTCAGACTTCACGAGGTATGGTCGCAGTTGGCGCACAAGTTTTAACTGTGCGAAGGCCCTCCCAGCCACCGCCAACACCTGAGCATCAAGTGTCAGCGCTGAATCCAGGAGGACCCCCAAACTGCAGACCTGTGACTTCAGGGGGAGTGTAACCCCGTCCAGTACAGGTTGCTACCCAATACCCCGGTCAGACGAATAACAGACCTGGAGGACCTCTGTCTTGTCAGGATTGATCTTCAGCTTGTCATCTACCTTCAATTGTGGTGCCCAGAATTGGACACAGTATTCTAGGTGTGGTCTAACCAAGGCAGAATAGAGCATGGGGAGCATGACTTCCCTGGACCAGGGAAAGATAATTTTGTCATGTTTTTTCCCCATTAACTGTATTGGCCACTTGGCGAAACTGAGCACAATAGTAACAGCCACAATAATGGATAATTATAATTTGTTAGTAATTAGTTATCTGGACTGCAGTAAAGGTAACAATTAATGATCTTCTGAATAATGATCTTGTTAAAAGTAACATTCTCAGTTTGGAAAAGCTGGGAGTAACCGGAAGCGGGAGTGAGAACTGGAAACTAGCAGTCTTTGGACAAGTGCCTGCCCATGAACTGAATTTCCACAGCGGGTTTCCAAGAAAGAGAGAAATTTCTGTAGTCAGTGGGCAGAAATTTGTTTCTGGTGCCTGTGGAGTTTATTTATTTATTTATTTATTTACATCATTTAAATTCCGCTCTTCTCACCCCGCAGGGGACTCAAGGTGGATCACGATGCACATAAACAGGCAAACATTCAATGCCATAGACATACAACTTATATAGACAGACAATGAGCTACACAATTGGTCGAGAGCTCACCCCGACACGGGCAGGCCTCAAACTTCTGGTCAGTAGAGATCTTATGCAGCTGACTCCCAGCCAGCTGCGCCACAGTCCTGGAGTTGCCCAAATATCATTGTTCAAAGTTCCACTGCTACCAGCACAAGGCCTGGAAATCTCTCTATGTGTTGTATACCAGGGCTGTCCAACAAGCGGCCCTGGGGCCGTACACGGCCCCCGAGCCCCTTCCCTCCGGCCCCCTAACTTGTTTTAATAAAATACAAATTAAAAATAAATAATAATAATAAAAAATACCTACTTCCGGGTTTAGGCAAGCATCACGAGACTACGCCAGCCACAGACGGGATTTCGAGGGAGGTCGAAATCCCGTCTGTGGCTGCGTAGTCTTGCGATAGCTGCCGAAATCTCGGGTCCCGTGGGATTTGCGGTCGGCCTGGGCGCGCGCCTCCTCCTCCCTCGCGGCTGCTTCCAGGCCAGCCCCCATTCCCTCAGAGAGAGGGAGGAGGGGAGTGAGGTAGGGAAAGCCCCTCCTGGCTCTGTCCTCTTCCTGTGGAGGGCCCTCGCCCCCCAGGTGATCAGTGACTGGAATTCCGGCCCTTGGGCCCGTAGAAGTTGGACAGCCCTGTTGTATACAGCGTGCTCATTCTGTTTGGAATGGGAGCAACTGCTCTAGCTGCTAATGCACAAACTTATAAACCAAAACAATAATCTAGTGCAGAGTAGTACGTATACAACACATGCAGGACATTCACTGAATAAAGGTACTTTAAGATAAATAAATTATATTTGAAAAGTTCCAAGGCTGGTATGTGTTTATCAAGTGATAATATATCATAGTTTGAAGATACACATGAACACATACAATACAGGGGTGGGCCCCAGACATATACCACGTCAGAAATGAAAAAGCAATATGCAATGGAGTGCTTGAGTATTACACATAAAGAAACGTAATACAGACCAGAGAGCAGAGAAGCAAACGGTTCGATTCAATTGTCCAAGCTTGTGAGGTTGCTCAAAGTCCCAGAATGCAACCAGTTCATAACCATCAAAGGTCTCTAAGCACAACCAATAAGGACCAATGTCCAGACGTGGGAGAATGGAGTCCAAAATATAACCCAATGTATAGGATATTTCTCCTGTGACGCTGCATTAGCATGATGAATTATTGAATTCCACTGTTTGAAGAAGCCTTTTGGTGAAACGGATCGGACCCCGCAGTTCCACCGTCGCGGCCCCTCCTAGCATCCGTTTTGGCTACACATTGGGTTATATTTTGGACTCCTTTTCTTGGCCCCGCCCCCGACGCCCTTCTCCCTGGGCCGGACAGAATCGGCTGCTGGGCCGGATGCAGCCAGCGGGCCATAGGTTGCCCACCCCTGATGTAGACTAAAGTAGAAAATGGAATGCGTAGATAGAAAGAGGGACATTTTAAAAAACAACTGCAAAAATAGGATAACACAGGGACTGAATAATAGGGACTGTTCCTAACAAATAAAGGCAACTAGAAGGCATGTAATACTTACACACTGCACACCTTCACTGCAAAATCTTGATTCTCCACAGAGATTGTTTTTGGTGCATTGATCGTACCATCAAACTTTGGTAGTACTGAAGAAGGAAAAAGAAAAATAATCTGTATGCTTTGTCAGGGTTTCAAGTCTGCAATTTTGAACATTTTGGTGATTCTGCAGGACAGAAAAAGTAAAGGTAGGCGCAGCTACTCAAAGAAATGTTGCAATCTTTGCCTCCAGACTAGAAATTTTGACGTATTTTTGATTCTTGACTTGAAACGTCATTATTGCTCTGTGATTTGAATATGTGTTTTTATAAGTTGTAGGTATTTTTTGTGGAGCTTTGAGATAAGACCAAGATATAGCAAGTCAAAGAATGACAACACAAGATGGGCAAACACTAAGCTTAAATGCAGACGTTTGAATCAAAGCAAGGTGGCAGAGAATCCACATACTTCTCATAGATCCCTTGCAGCTGGCTCACCCCACTCTTCAAACTGTCAGGACATAACAATCCCCTTTTTGTACTACTGGAATGCCCCAGATAGTACGTACTTTTTTTTGGCGGGGGGGACGGGACTGCAATACCAAGAATGTTCTAGCTGGCTGGCTGGGAACTGATGCAAAAAAGAAGGAACTATTCCAAGCTGTGCCAACTCATCCACTTTAATTTCCCATCTTTATCTGTCTGAAGGCTATAGGATGATATTTCCGGTGTAATTTCCTAAGGAGAAGCTTGCCCTGGCCTTCCACTGATGGCTTTTAACAAAATGATAAAACATTTTCTCATTCAAAATACTTTCCTGAGCCGCCACCCCCTCCCATTTTAGCTTTCAGTTTTCTACCTTTGCTTTACCAGATATTAATGAGCTACTACTAATTCGGGGTTGTTTGAAAGTGCTGGCTTTGGCCTCGGCCCAATTTACCTAAATGGCCTAGGCCCAATTTACCTGTCCGAACGCATCTCCTCCTATGAACCATCACAGAGATTAAGATCCTCCAGGGAGGCCCTGCTCTCCATCCTGCCACTGCCACAGGCACGATTGGCGGGGACAAGAGACAGGGCCTTCTCAGCGATGGCTCCTCGGCTATGGAACTCCTTTCCTGGTGAGATTAGATCGACCCCCTCCCTCCTGTCCTTCAGAAAGATGGTAAAAACTTGGCTATGGGATCAGGCTTTTGGAACAGTGCAATAAAGCAGCAATAGGAAACCTTACCATGCCAACTAGATTCAATGTAGTTAATCAAGACAGTTTAAGCCAGGGGTGGGCAAACTACGGCCTAGGGGCCGTACCCGGCCTGGGGGCCGTGCCCGGCCTGTCAGCTGGTTCTGTCCAGCCTGGGAGAAGGGCATTGGGGGTGGGGCCAAGAAGAAGAAGGGTGCCGCTACCGCCTTCCCATCACGGCGGCTTTGGCGTGCCTGAATCCCTTTGGAGCGGCAGCTTTGGCGTGCCCCCAGGCTCTCCGCCTCTTCCTCATGCCTCCGGCATGGAGAGGCTTCAGATGGCCAGCGTGGGCGCGTCTGTGCCAGCAGCGTGGCGGGGAGGAGCCTTTGGACAACTTCCTGTAGCTCCGGATGAGCTGGCTGAGGCATTCTGGGAGCCGTAGGAGTCAGGAAACTACGGTTCCCAGAATGCCTCAGCCAGCTCATCCGGGGCTACAGGAAGTCATCCAAAGGCTCCTCTCCACCATGCCGCCGGCACACATGCTCCCACGCTGGCCATCTGAAGCCTCTCCATGCCGGAGGCATGAGGAAGACACAGAGAGCCCGGCGCTGGTGCTGTCTCCACCCTCGGGCCCTCACTCACTCTACCGACGCGGATCGCCACCGCGAGGGCACTCCGGAGCCGCCGGAGAAGGCAGGAAGGAACCCCCGCTGCCCTGGTGCAGTTCATGGCAGCCCCCGCTTTGAGGCAGGACCATGGCAACATATATCTCTAACATAGAGAATAATCTTTCAAAGAAAGATTATTCTCTATGTTAGAGAAATATATTATGAACGTGCTCTGGTTAGATTGATGTATCATAATATATCGCTGATTTTCATATGATACTTTGTTCCCTGTGTTGTTGTATTTGTATGTTGTGCTCCGCCCTGAGTCCCCTCTGGGGTGAGAAGGGCGGAATATAAATGATGTAAATCAGTGCTGTCCAACTTCTTCCGGCCCAAGGGCCGGAAGAAGTGTCACTGATCACCTGGGGGGCCGCAGGTGATCAGTGAGCCCGGGCAGGGCCGATAGCGGGGCGGGGCGGGCGGGGCCAGCTGACTTCCTCCTCCTTCGCCCCTCCTCCTCCCCCGCGACGCGCCGCGGTGCGGGGAAGGAGGAGGGGCGAAGGAGAAGGAGCCAGCTGTCTTCCTCCTGCCTGTATCGCCCCCTCCGTCCCTCTCTCGGCGCCGCCGTTGCGAGGCAGTTCGCAGCGGCGCCGCTGAGAAAGGGAGAAGGGGCGATCCAGGCAGGAGGAAGATAGCTGGCCCCTCCTCCCTGTACCGCCGCCTTGTCCTTTCTCGGCGGCGCCGCTGCGAACTGCCTCGCAACGGCGGCGCCGAGAGAGGACGGAGAGCGATCCAGGCAGGGAGGAGGGGCCAGCTCTCTTCCTCCTGCCTGTATCGCCCCCTCCGTCCCTCTCTCGGGCGCCGCCATTGCGAGGCAGTTAGCGGCGCCGCCGAGAAAGGGAGAAGGGGCGATCCAGGCAGGAGGAAGATAGCTGGCCCCTCCTCCCTGTACCGCCGCCTTGTCCCTTTCTCGGCGGCGCCGCTGCAAACTGCCTGCGGCGGCGCCGAGAGAGAGGGAGAAGGGGCGATCCAGGCAGGGAGGAGGAGCCAGCTGTCTTCCTCCTGCCTGGATCGCCCCGTCCCTCCCTCTCTCGGCGCCGCCGCTGCAAACTGCCTCGCAATGGCGGCACCGAGAGAGGGAGAAGGGCGATCCAGGCAGGAGGAAGACAGCTGGCTCCTCCTCCCTGCCTGGATCGCTTCTCCGTCCCTCTCTCGGTGCCGAAGGGCAGAAGGCGGCACCAACGGCAGCGCGTCACAGGCCTGGCGTGACGCGCTGCCCCTTGGCACCGCCTACTCCTCCTTTCGCGCCCCCTCCTTCCTAGGCCGGGGAGCCGCGAAAGGGGAGGAGTAGGCGGTGCCAAGAGCAGCGTCACGCCAGGCCTGTGACGCGCTGCTCTTGGCGCCGCCTTCTGCTTTTCGGCGGCTCCCGCGCCCTAGGTAGGGAGGGGGGCGCCAAAAGGAGGAGCTAGCTCTCTTCCTCCTCCTTGCCCGCCTCCCCCCCTCCCCCGGCCGCCATTTAAAAAAAAGTCGATTTTTTTAAAAAAAATTAAAAATGGCGGCTGAGGGCATAGGTGGGGCCATGTCCAACAGGCTACGGGGCCGGATCCAGCCCCGGGGCCGCCAGTTGGACAGCCCTGCTATAAATAAATAAATAAATAAATAATAGGGCTAATGGGAACTCAAGTCCACTAAAAGTGGACAGTCATGTGTTTCCTAGTGCTATTTCACCTTTTTTGTTTTTTGTTTCAAAAGATTTTAATATGTTTCAGGGGATCGGGGTAAAGCACTGTTTTGTTGCAGGAGAGCAGAAAGTGGGACATGTTTTATATATAATATTGCTTTTGTCCAGCTTCACTGGACTAATTGGAATATTTTTATTAGTTTATTTAGAGTGCAAGCACATAAAATACTAATGGCAAGGGAACACTATTTTGTATACAGTTTTGCAGTTGTATTACATTTGGCTTTTCCCCAGTGAGTTGTGGAAGTCCACAAACAGATAACTTTTTTTTTTCTGAAGAAAAAGATGTGCCTTCTCTACACATTCTGAGAAAATTCAGTTAAATCCAGAACAAATAAATTCTAGATCTCTTCAAATCCTTTAAAAACAGCAGGTGCAGGTATTTACCGTATTCATCTACAGTAAAAGAATGAACGGTTCTGGTTCCTGACTTCTTCTCCACAATGATTTGGTAGTCCCCTAGGATTGGTTCCGAAATTAATTGACACGATAACTGGACAATTGAAGTCTCAGATGTTACATTTGTCCATTGAAATATTTGGTTGCCCCGGGGATCCTGTAAAGGACAAAGAAAGATGCATTCAGACAGGGAGCAAAGTCATTCAGAAGAACATAGATTAGTGAATACCAGCTGGTTGTTCCAGGCTAGATCTATTTGTTTCTCAGGCAACATCTACACTGCTATATAATCTAATTTCCGAGTCTAGATTTTCTGCTTTTAACTGGATTATATGGCAGTTCAAAGCAGATAATCTAGATTCAGAAACTGGATTATATGGAAGTGTAGATTCAGCCAGGCCCTTTTGGCGCCCTAGGCTACACTTTGGAATATTGCCCCCAAACCAACCTCTACCGCATCTTCCCACCTCCTTTTACTCCTCACGGCACCGCACGCCCTCCTTCCTTGAGTCAAGGAAGGAGGGTGCACGGGAGGAGAAGGAAGGAAGGAAAGCCCCGCCCCTGGGCCAGCATCGGCCCTGGGGGCAGGCCTCCCTCCGCCTCCTCCTCTTCGCGGCACGCCCTCCTTCCTTGAGAAGGAGGGTGCGCACAAGGAGGAGGAAGGAAGGGAAGCCCCGCCCCTGGTGCCGGCATTGGCCCTGGGGCGACTCCGGTGCCAGCGGCTTCTTTCTTGAGAAGGAGGGCTCCACCTTCTCCTCCGGTGCCAGGGCTTCCCTCCACCTTCTCCTCTTCGCAGCACGGCTCGCGCCCTCCTTCCTTGATAAGGAGGCAGGGGCAATGGCGAGGGGGGGGCGCCATTCCCTCCTCCCCCACCCCCTTGCAGCGCTCTCCCCCCGTGTGCTGAAGTGTTAATATTTTATTATAGGATTGAGTATTGAATGTGTATTGAAATGTTTAGATGTTTAGGGAGGGTATAGTTCTTCAGTAAAGGCCCACCTTGGGGAAGAGTTGCCATAGCAACGTGGCTGTGAGGCAGAAGTGGGAGGAGTCAACAGCTTTCTGCCAGAGCCAATAGAATTCTGGGGAAGTTTTGAATTTTGACAGTTGAACTGTCAGACCAGCTCTAAGACAGTTGGTGCTGAGAAGCTCAGAGAGATCAGCTGTGTTTTAGACCAGCTCAAGGAGCTGAGAGGTGGATAGTTAATCTAGTCCAACTCAAGGAGTTGAGAAGGTGTTAGGATACTCAGCCTAGGATAAAAGCTGAGGAAAGAAGTTAAGAAATAACTTATAATAGTTAAAAGGAACAGTCCAGAGGTTTGGCTGGGAGAGCCAACCTGCAGTTTATGCTGATGCATAAAAGTGGCAAGAAAAGCCTATTTTATGACTGTGTAACGTTTAAGAAAGAACCTCTGTGGAAGAATAACCGTTAAGCATTGTACCTCTGAGAGAGAATATTGAAACTTCGTAACCAGCAAGCTAAAGTTCACATTTAAAAATAAACTTGTTACAGTTTCTTGGTTCATGAGCCTCCTGGTGTTTATATTATAAAAGGCAAGCCTCACTCTGAAGCCTAACAGTAATTAACATATCATCTCTCTTTACAAACGGTGGACAAATAGTTACCTCAGTACAAATTGGTGGTAGATGGATATACAGTTTCCTCACAGATTGGGGACATCTTTACAAATTGGTGGCAGCGGTGGGATAGCCTGCCCTGTCACAGTGCAAAAGTTGGTGTGCGAATACGACTCTTTACACCCCGCCCTTCCCCCGAGAGAGAGAGAGAGAGAGAGAGTTGCCTTGTGGTTTTGGGGGGGGGGTCCATCTGAATTGCGCCCCCCTTGGCTTGCGCCCCTAGGCCATGGCCTAGGGTGGCCTTATGGGTAATCCGGGCCTGGATTCAGCCTCAGTTTTCAAGAACAGAAACAATGAAATCATAGAATCCTTGAGTTGGAAGAGACCTCGTGGGCCATCCAGTCCAACCTCATGCCAATAAGCAGGAAAATTGCTTTCAAAGCACCCCTGACAGATGGCCATGTGGCCTCTGTTTAAAAGCCTCCAAAGAAAGAGCCTCCACCAGTCTTTCTTGACAGGCGGCTACAATCAACCTGATTCTTCTTTTTTTGTTTTTAAAAAATCTGTTGCACTCTCTTGCTACAGATGAGGTTGTGAAAATGAAACCGATATAATAGCAAAACAATATATGTTTCTCCACTGGCTACCGTGGTGCCGGTTGCCACCCTGGATTGTAAGACGTAATCGGGGTCCATCAGTTAAGAGCTTGGGGTTGTGTTGGACTCCTCGCTGACCATGGAGGCTCAGGTCTCCGTGGTCAGCAGGACATCATTCTTTCACCTCCGGCAGGTAGGCGCTGGCACCCTACCTGTCCAGGGACGACCTGGCCCACGGTAACAGCGGCACGGTCATCTCGAGATTAGACTACTGCAATGCACCTTTCTGCTAGGCCTCTCCAATGAAGGAAAGGGGAAGAGTCCCAGAATGGCGTGGCTGGCGGCGGGAACGCCAGTGAGGGAGCACATCACACCTATCCTCCGGCAACTGCACTCCTCCCTATTGAGTACCGAATTGCCTTCAAGGTGTTGGTTTTGAGTTCCAGAGGCGCTAGGGGCTGAGGGACCGCGTCAGAGTGATTCTTCCCCGAGACAGCCACGCCTCTGAACAGAATCTGTTGTCAGTGCTATCAATCCCTCCTGCCATCTATTGACGATTAGACAGAGGGAGGAAGAGTCCCAGAGGCGTGGCTGAACCCTCCCGGACAGTGCCCGTCACTCTGACGAACTGGCCCCGCTTGCCACGCCTCTGGGCCCTTTTGGCCTAGCCTTCAATTAGGCACACGGACTAAGAAAGGTGCGCATGTCCTCCCATACCTGTGTGGTGATGATGGGTTTTCAATGTGTTTTATGTTTTTTACGCTTTTAATGAGGGCTACATGGCGGCATGTGGTGACATGTTGCCCGTTATATTTGTTGTTATAAGACGAGCCTGCTGGGAGGAGCGGAATACAAAAATGAACAATAAATAAATAAAACAATATATGTTTCTCCATTACTAATTATAAATTCAGCTACACTCCAGCAACTGGGCATGGAAACCAAAGAGAGGGAAAATGGGGCCTGTCCTGTATGCAACCCTCAAAATGTTAGGGTTCAAAATAGTTTAGAATTGTTTCACATAAAACGATGGTTCACTTTTCACACATTCAAAAAAGCAGCAGAAAGCTGGCTCCCAAACCCAGGCTGGATTTTCACGGCCATATAAAATCCAGATTATCTGCCTTGAACTTGATAATATTTATTTGAAACATTTATATTCTGCCCTTCTCACCCCACAAGGGATTCAGGGCGGAGCACAGCATATATACGGCAAACATTCAATGCTGGGACATAAAACCATAAATATACAGAAACATTTAAATCACTTATATCCACTTTAAAATCAGTTGCTTAAAGACCATCTCAGGATGGTTATCTGGCAGGGTAGATCCAGCCTCTGAAAGTACAAATTGGAATACATCTTCCATTTGCTTCTGGGTAGGATTTGTTTTGCCCTGATCTGACTTGGTAAATCTATCTCTCGAGTGAGTTCAGGCCAAAAATGCACTGGTATGACCAATCACAGTTGTCACCCAAAAGTAGCAGTTAAAGTGGGATCACAGTGCCATAATTGCACAGCGTGAAAGCACCCCTAGTCCGTGATGTCGAGTGTGACACCCCCCCCCTGTTCCCGGGTCAAGTCTATGTATATAATACAAGTCAGTGTTTGCGGTGGTGTGGTGGGCTGAATATGTGCCAGTGTTTCGATTGGCTGCCACTATGAGATTATTTGCATAAATGGCTCTGATTGGCCAGCCTCAGAACTCCAACATTCTTCGGCCCCAGAAAGAGGGGATTGGTTGCAACTGAAATGGTATTTGCATAAAGGACTCCGATTGGCCAACCACATTCCAACATTCTAAAGTGACTCAGAGGGAAAAGGAAAAGCCTCAGGCAGTCAGCCACTGCGGCCCACAGCAATGACGGATCAGGACCAAACTTGGCAAACAGGGGCCCAATGGCCCACTTCACAACCTGGTGTGGTTTAGGACAGGATGGGCCACGAATATTGGGATTTGCAGTACCTTCACATCATTCACTTCCCAAACAACACTGTAGCCCCTATAAATCACAGACCAGGCCAACAATTGACAGCAAGGCTTCCTCAACTTGATTTTCCTGACTAGGCCCCCAACAATGACAGAACAAGACCAAACTTGGCACACAGACCCCCCAAGATGCACCCTACATCCTGGTGCAGTTTGAGGGAGGATGGACCATGGATGATGGGACTTGCAGTACTTAAATTCACTTCCGTAGAGCACTGTGGCCCACACCAATGACAAATCAGGCTCAAACTTGGCACACAGAGGCCCAGTGGCCCACTTTACAAACCTGCTGCGGTTTACGGCAGGATGGCTCACAAATGATGGGATTTGCAGTACCTTCACCCAATTTATTTCCCACAGAACATTGCAGCCCCTATAAATCAGAGACCAGGCCCAAACCTGGCACACAGAGTACCCATCACCCACTCTACATCCTGGTGCAGTTACAAAACATACATTTTGAGTGAGAACAAAATAAAACAATACTATAACCATAAAAATAACGGATTAAACATTAAAACGGATGATGAGAGTTGAAGTACCTTCACTCACTTTCTGAGACCGCTGCGACCCTCATCCAATGACTGATCAAGACCACACTTGGCACACAGAGTACCCATGACCCATTCTACATCCTGGTGCAGTTTGGAGAACGGGGGACCATGGATGATGGGACTTCCAGTACCTTCCCTTACTCCCAGAGACCATTGCAACCCTCATCCAGAGAATGATCAAGACCAAATGTGACACACACAGCCCCCATGACCCACTCTACATCCTGGTGCTGTTTGGAGGGGGATGGACCATGGCCAATGGGACTCGCAGTACCTTCACTAAGTTCCTGAGACCACTGCAAGCCACATAAACATCTAATAGGAACCAACCTTGGCACACAATGACTTCCTCAAATAACCTGAGCACCGCTGGGTCCTCAGCTAGTTATTAATAAACTTTAGATGGAGTCATGGTAGAGAGTGGTGCCTGAAGACTTCGGTATCTGCAGCATGGGTTTCACTATCTGCGGTCTGGATCTCACTATCCATGACTGCCTTAAATTGCTCTATTTCAACAGCTTGAGTTTATTGACCATCAGATGTATAACAAAATGCATATACGAAACAGAGAGTCTCTTACCTGGATGACGATCAAAGGATACTAAAAGAGATGAATGAGAAAGGACTGTCACAACTCAGAGAATGCTTTGACAACTTTAAAGAGCTAGATCAGGCCTGTCCAACAGATCAGGCCTGCCCCCAGCCCCAGGCGGCCCCCAACCCTCCTGGAAGAAATAATTTTTTAAAAAAATTGGGAAAAAAATTCCCAAAAATTCGAGGGGGCGGGGTCACTCGGGGGGGGGGCACTCGCGGGGCCATTTTCCGGGGGTCGCGAAGGCACCTCGGTAAGCCCCGCCCCCTCTTCAAGGGCTGTCCAACTTCTACCGGCCCAAGGGCTGGAATTCCGGTCTCTGATGACCTGGGGGGGCCAGGGTCTGCCTCCGCCCCCGGCTCCGCCCCTGGCTCCACCCCTCCCCAGCTCTACCCCCAGCTCCACCCCCTCCCCTCCCCCGGCTCCGCCCCTTCCCCGCCCCCACCCCGCCCCCGGCTCCACCCCAAAAGGAGGAGGCAGAAGCCCCAAAAGGGCTGATCTTTGAATGAGGTTGATTTCTAATACTTGATGAAAACTGCACTATCTGGACACAATAATAACAATTAAAAGCAAGAAACGCTTGCATTTTCAGCCTGAATATTGATATATGGGGCAGAATAGGAAGGAGCAAAATAATGTAAAATTTACTTCATGTCAGCAATCAGTGCTACATAATTATATTTTCTATGGACATTTGCAGATGTAGAAAATACAGATTATAGCAATTGGGAAACACTGCATGGACCACCCATCTTTTATTCCTGAGAGAATTAACTTCAACAGATGTTGAAAAATGAAGAGTTTTAGGTGGAGGGTGGCAGTATGTTCATAAAAATCAGAGGGTAGTGGCAATTTCGTCTAATTTGGGACTGCCATTGTAACTTCATGTACAGTTTTGGGATTTGATTTGTTTCCTGGATTGCTTGCTTTCCTGACAGTATTTTGTGCAAATAAATAGATAAAGTTCCAATTCCATCTATTGATCCATTGATCTGTAGTTGTAACTGGGGCAAATGGATCAGATGATTCCAAAAAATATGGAAATATAAATATACACAAGAATTAAATATACAGTACATGAGAAGTCATGTTTAATACTAGCTTTGTTTAAGATTTTTAAAATACTAGCAGATATTGGCTCAAATACATATCAGTTATATTTCTATCATGTTGTAACCACCATATAGGCAGTGTAAAATTGACTTTTTCCCCCTTTTCTAGATTTCTAAATGAATAATAATAATCAATAAAGAGATTTGAGAAAATTCTTCCTCCCTTTCATATACTTACAATTTCAGGAACTTGTCTGAAATTTGTGTCCATAGCAATAACTCGGTAGAGCACTGAAGGGAGAAGATAAGATTATGAGGGAAATTTACTTATTTTCCACAAAACAAAGAAAGTGCCTTATAATTAAGGAAAACAACACCCAGGAGGAAAAAACAAGACGTAGTAGATGCTCGTTGGTTGAGATATTTTTGTTCAAATTTTGGCTGTGGCATGCATTTAGAGTTGTCTCACATTACCGTTTCTATAAACAACAAATTTGCAAAGTTGATTTGAGTTTTTAAATGCCTATTTTTCCCCACTCCCTGTAGGCACCTGACCTCTTGAATCACCTGTCTAGTACTCCATTATGTTGTCCTACAAGAACGGAAAAAGGAATGTGAGTGGACAGCAAAAGAGATAGAAAGTTAGGCTGAAAGCTAACCTTAACAAATGTGGAATCAACACTGAACTGCCCCTCAAGTGCTCTAACAACAGTGCTGTGGATTTTGAAGAGGTACACGTAGAGGACAAAAAGGAGAAACTTGTTAAGAAGAAAGTGTGTTAAGCTAACCCTTACCATGACCGCCTTCCATCTCTGCGAAAGACCATGCAGTTCCAGAATAGGTCTCTACAGTCATGTGCAGACTCACCGCCAAGACAATTATACTCAGCCACGAGTGATAGTGTATGATGAAAAAAAGTATGTTATCCTATAAATGGAATCTGGTGACATGCCTTCTAAGCCATAATATGTCCCTAGGTCCTCCCAGGCCCGGATTATCCATAAGGTCACCCTAGGTCATGGCCTAGGGGCGCAAGCCGAGGGGGGCACAGTTCATGGACAAAAAAAAATGTTGAAACAAAACTGCAACGCGCGACATGTAAATGACTCTCTCTCTCGGAGGGCGGGGGAGAGCAATGCAAGGGGGCGGGGGAGGAGGGAATGGCACCCCCCCTCGCCATCGCCCCTACCCCCTTGTTAAGGAAGGGGGCGCGAGAAGGAGGAGGGAAGCCCCCGGGGCCGCTGCCGGGCATGCACGGTACCCAGGAACATGGTGGAGGAGGCAGAGGCGCTCGTGACCTCCTGCTGCCCATGCCTGGCAGCGGCCCCTGAGGGCAGGGCTTCCCTCCACCTCATCCTCCTCCTCGCCGTGCCGTCCTTCCTTGAGTCAAGGAAAAAGGGCGCGAGGAGGATGAGGCGGAGGGAAGCCCCGCCCCCAGGGCCGCAGCCGGGCATATGTTGCAGGAGGGCGCGAGCGCCTCTGCCTCCTCCGCCATGTTCCTGGGTGCCGGCTCCGAAAGGCCCAGGGGTTGGGAATGGGCCTGGGAGCGGCTCCCTGGGCTCCTGCCTGGCCCAGCTGCACAAGGGCGCCGAGCTGGACCTGGCCGAGGCTTTGCTGGCCCTCCGCACGCAGCACATCAAGGAGGCTGGCAGCATCGTCCGTTTCCGGGAGCACAGGGTGCTAGCGCCGCTGCTGAGGGTCCTGGCTGGCGCCCCTAGGCCCCACCGCACCCTCGACCTCACCCTCAGCATCCTGGGCAACTGCTGCACCGAAGGTGGGAGCCGGGCCCGCGTGCGCCAGCTGGGAGGCATCCCGCCCCTCGGTGAGAGAGGAGAGGCAGGCGGAAAGAAGGAATGTGGGGGTGCGGGGGTGCGGTAGAGGTTGGTTTGGGGGTGTGATTCCAAAGTGTGGCGTAGGGCGCCAAAAGGGGTTAATCCGGGCCTGGGTCATCCTCATCACTTATTACCTGCCTGTGACCAATGTGACAGTCACCTATGAGGCCTGGGGGCTTAGTTTATCCTTGAATGTCCCCATAGCTCTCTGGGAGGTGAGATGAGATTGGGAAATGCCACAAGCATGTCAACCATTCCTTTTTGCCACAGAGTTGAAGAGAACTCAAATGGTTTCTACTTCAAAGTGCCCTTAAAGGAAGATTTATATTGAAAAATTGTTGTCAGACTTCATAAACACCTGGAGCAAAATATGTAATTGGCTCTATTAAATATCCATGTAGATGAGAGATAGTGAGCATCATAGATAAGACCTGGAAGGGCAAAAATGTAATTTCTAGTTCTTTTCTTCAACCCAGATTAAACACTTTTGGGATGGAGTGGGGGTGAATGGGTTATATGGGACAAATTGCTCAAACTGCAGCAATTTAGTGGTGACTTGAATGATTTTGAGTTATTTGGGGAACAGTATTAACTCTCATTGGGATTTTGGTGCGGGTATGTGACTCTGAGGAATCTGGGGGACAGAAAAAATATAGGAAGTAACCTCAGGCTGCAGCAAACATTTTTCACACCTCTGGTTTGAGTGTTTCTTCCCTTCTTTCATTTGATATCATAGCTCCAATGAAAGACCAATGGGTTGTGTTCTGTCTTCCAGACATCTGTTTGCATTGCCCCATAGTTAAAAGGAAAAAAACATCCTTTGCAGTTTTTTCAGGGTCCATTCCTGACTCTGTGGCACCCTGGTAATTAATCATTAACTAAGTTTGCAGTTAGTTTGCATGACCTTTGCAGCCATTGGCCTGCTGAAGTATCCGTTTGGTCAAGAGCCCACCCCTTTCTTCCTGGGGATGGGATCTCCATTTTGAAAGCTCTCTCAGTCTTCTCCAGGCAAGAGAAGGACTCAGATGTGCTTATGGTCAAGCTAGGTCAGCTTAGACAGGCCATTGAAAGTACTCTCAACCTGCTGTGTTTTGTTGTAGTTTAGATAGCTAGTTATATTCCTGCATTACCAGGCCCGGATCAGGCCCTTATCCCCCCTAGGCCAAAGGGTCTGCCTCCGCCCCTCGGCTCTGCACATCCCTGCCCCCAGCTCCGCCCCTGGCTCCGCTCGTCCCCACCCCCAGCTCCGCCCTTCCTCGCCGAATTGAAGGAAGGAGGGCGGGCGGAGAAAGAGGCGCCCTCCTTTTCGGCGGGGCTGGCGTGGCACAAGGGAGGAGGAGCCGCGGCGGCAGGACTCCTCTCTGCCTCCTCCCTGGTGTGGCGTGGCGTCGCCAGGCAGGGGAGGAGAAGGCGGCCGCGCCGCCACCCCTCCTCCCTTGCGTGGCGACGCAAGGGAGGGAGCAGCGGCGCAGCTTCTCTCCGCCTCCTTCTCTCTGCCTGGTGACGCCAAGCCAGGGAGGCGGAGAGAAGCCGCGCCGCCGCCGCTCCTCCCTTGCGTCACCATGCAAGGGAGGGGCAGCGGCGCGGCTTCGCCTCCTCCTCCCTGCCTGGCGACGCCACGCCACACCAGGGAGGAGGCAGAGAGGAGTCCTGCCGCCACCGCCTCCTCCCTTGTGTCACGCCAGCCCCGCCGAAAAGGAGGGCGCCTCTTTCCCCTGGAAAAAACTGCTAAGGGTGTTTTTTTCCTTTTAACTATGGGGCAATGCAAACAGATGTCTGGAAGACAGAACGCAACCCATTGGTCTTTCATTGGAGCTATGATATCAAATGAAAGAAGGGAAGAAACACTCAAACCAGAGGTGTGAAAAATGTTTGCTGCAGCCTGCGGTTACTTCCTATATTTTTTCTGTCCCCCAGATTCCTCAGAGTCACATACCCGCACCAAAATCCCTTCCAGGGAGGAGGCAGAGAGGAGTCCCGCCGCCGCCCCTCCTCCCTTGTGTCGCGCCAGCCCCGCCGAAAAGGGGTGGGTGGCGCGCAGGACGCGCGGCGGGAGGGCTCCTCTTTCTCCTCCTCGCCCCGCCCTCCTTCCTTCAATCCGGCCGGGGAGGGGCGGAGTAAGGTTTTTGGGTGATTTTTTGGGGGGATTTAAAAAAAATTGGGGGTCCGGATCCGCTGCCCCCCCCCAAACATGCCGCCCGAGGCCATGGCCTCGGGTGGCCTTATGGGTAATCCGGGCCTGTGCATTACCCTATTGTATTTTGGGCTACCTAGCTGCAACTTTTACAGCTTCACCTTTAAAACTGATCCTGTGCTGAAATAGGGGAAGATCCACTCTTTCTAAATAGCCAGCCAGAGTCAGGATAGGGAATATCCCTGGATTTCCCTGTCATTGGTGGAAGCTAAAGGGGGATTTTCCAATCCCTGTCCCAGCAACTAAGGAAGAGAGAAAGAACCATCAAGGGAAATTGCTTCATTCCTTTTTGTAAGTTGAATGTTTACCTTTGAACCTTTTTGAAACTGCTAAGATCTGCACCAAGTTCCTCCAGAACTTTGCTCACATAAAGGACTTTGTTTTACTTCATCCTGAGGTGGTTTTACTTGCTGGGACCCCTGAGCTTCAAGAGAAGGCACCCGCAGTCCCCCAGGCTTTAGATAGAAAGCACATCTTAGCTTCAGTGCCTGGGCGTGACGGCACAAGTTGATTTACCATCAGTCTCACGCAAGTTAGGAGAGGCTGTAGTAGTAGTTTGCCTTTGCCTGAGCCGACTGGGAAGGACAACGTTGCACCCCTTTCTCTCCACCCTTCCGGCTGAGTTAATACGAGAGTGCAGTCTGCTTTGTACTTTGAAGTCAATTTGTACGAATAATAACTGAGTAGTAACTGAGGAAAACTGAGAACAAAGAGGGAATGTGGATGGAGGGAAGAAACTGGGAAACAGCTGGAAAAACAAGACAACAGTCTTGTCAAATAAGAATTGCTATGGCGGAAAAACTCTTAGGAGGAGGACTGAGCATCCAGTCACCAGCCTCTTTCCCCCCAGGAGGCCATTTTCTACCCCAAAATTTACCATGGAAAAGTAATGGCCCAGTTGTCTAGACCAGTGTTTCCCAACCTTTTTTGAGCCTCGGCACATTTTTTACATTTACAAAATCCTGGGGCACACCACCAACCAAAATGACAAAAAATGACACTCTAACACAGTAATACGTATAGTTAATCTGTTTTTAAATATATTTATACACTCAGTGTGAAACCTGGGCCTGTTTTGATGAACACAACATATATATGACTTCCTCTCACTTATTTATACATGGCCATCATGTCTTCTCTCAGCCTTCTCTTCTTCAGGTTAAACATGCCCAGCTCTTCAAGCCGCTCCTCATAGACCTTGTTCTCCAGACCTTTGTGAAATTTCACCCTGAGTGAACCTTGCTTCCAGTTAACTATGGATGCCATTAAGCTGTTATACACAGTTCCTTTGGATTGGGGGGGGGGGGCAACTCTTGAAAAATCCAGTAAAATAGTTTTTTAAAAAACCATTTCCAAGTGGAGAGGCTCAATTTGTTTCTTGGAAACATGTGAAGGGGCTGCTAGGAGGGGGGAGAGTGCCAATTTCCCATGGCACACCTAATGATCACTCACGGCACACTGGTTAGGAAACACTGGTCTAGACAACAATGCCGTGGGGGTGCAATGGGTTAAATCCTTGTATTGGCTGAACTGCTGACCTGAAGGTCAGAGGTTTGAATACGCAAGGCAGGGTGAGCTCCTGCCTGTCAGCTCCAGCCTCCCACAGGATAGTAAAACATCCGGGCGTCCCCTGGGCAACATCCTTGCAGACGGCCAATTCTCAAGTCACTTCTGACACTGAAAAGTTGTCCAGACAAGAATCTTGGGATGACCATACAATTCTGGACCCAGTTTTCTGCACTAGAATAATAGAATGATCAGTGTTTACTTCAAGGATATTCACCGCAAGCCTTCATGTGACCAAATGCCGCTGTGGACATGATAGTGAGGTGAGCCTTACTTACCTTTGTCTCCTGGTTTATAGATAGGTTTATCAGTCGTGATGAAAACCACATTGCCTGTGTTCTGAATGGCCACAGACCTTCGCTCTGTTTCATTAAGAGTGCTGCCTTTGAAGGAGATAGTGATGAAACCCAAAGGGCTGGCTCTGGCATGAGGGACCTAGGAGAAGACCATATCATTACATGACAAGCCTCTTGCGTTCCCTTAATTGCACGTTCTTTTTACTTTGCTCAAAGGACTCCAGTTTTCACATTTAAATTAAGGATCACTTCACCAGGCCTGTAGCGGGGGTGGGTGGGGGTTAAGGGTTCACCTCCCCCCCCCAAATGTGTAGGGTTAAAAAAACCCACTGATTTCCTTATGAATTGGTTAACCAGTTAAAATTCATGAGTTAACCCATTTCTAAAAAACCTGTCATATTTTGGGGGGTTTGAACCCTTAACCACCCCCCCCCCCCCCCCCCAGCTATGGCCCAGCTTCACACTTACCTTTTGTCGGCAGCAGAGATGGGGTTTTTTTTTCTAGTTCAGTCACGGAGTCCAATGTTTTCCATCACACCTCGGAGAATTCCTTCAGAGGCTGGATGGCTCCGTGGCTGAACTGGATCAAATACCCTGCTGCTACCAAAAAAGAAAGATGGGTTGAGATGCCATAAAAAGGCTGGAGAGATAGCACAGCGGTAACAACAGCTGCGCTTGCAATCAGAAGGTTGCATGTTCGATTCCCGGGCTGGTCTGGACACCCAGCTGTGAGCCCTGTCCACTGTTCACCTAACAGTCCGAAAACAGCCCAGCTCTGAATAGATGAACTAGGGACCGCTAAGTGGGGAAGGGTTTTTACACACAAAAAAAGGACTTTACAACGCTTGAATAAAAGGAAAGATCGACTGTCGGAAGGTGGAATGCGGAAACAGAGGCTCTCCGTCATGAAGATGAAGCAACAGCACCCTCTTGTGACGTAATGACGTAATGGAGCAACCGCACCCTGTAACGCAGCCAGAAGAAGAAAAAATCCTTCTAAATTGTACTTGTTGTATTGTAATTGTATGTCAACCGACAGGGATTGTCTGCCGTATGTGTAATGTAATCCGCTCTGAGTCCCCTTCAGGGTGAGAAGAGCGGAATATAAATAAAGTGTATTATGTATTATTATTATTCTCCCTGTGTGATGAGGTGGGGGGAGCCATGACAGAGTTGGGCATGAGGCAACGCATGTGACAAGGCAGTACATGACATATATACATTACATCTGTCCCCAAATTACAAAGAAGATACGAGGTTCTGTAGGTTTGTTCTTAAGTTAATTGGTATGTACATCGGAACAGGTACATTTTAAGTGTAACTCCAACCAAAAATATATAATATATTAGCTCTGGATAACATAGCAAAATCGTGCAGCATTTGTTTTGCTGTCTGTGTGCATTCAAAAGATTTCACCTCGTTTTCTGCCCCTGTGATAATTGGATTTTGGGGGGGGAAAGCTTGTTTTTTCAAAGGATTGGTGAGAAAGATTCACTGGAGACCCCCTATGATAACACAGGAGTGAATTTCCCTTCCTGGGGTAGATTTCTCTCACTTCCTGTTGTCTCACCCTGCTCTTAATGTGTGCAATTTATTTATATTTATTTATTTATTTATTGGTTCGACTTAATATACCGCTCTCTCTGGAGCCCAGAGTGGTTTACAGAGTTAATAGATAAAACACATAAAATGCAATAAAATACAATAAGACCAATTTAAAAAACCCAGTTAAAATCAATTCCAGCAAACTGCGATGGCAGTAGAAAATATGCTGTACGTCATATAATCTATTTGTACGTCAGATATATTTAACTTGAAGACTGCCTGTATGGTTTCAGTAATAATCTAGCAAAATGTAGAATAATAGAATCATAGAGTTAGACGGGACCATGTGGACCATCTAGTGCAGGGGTCGGGAACCTTTGTGACTCAGAGAGCCATAAAAGCAAAATATTTGGAAATTTGTTTCAGTGAGAGCCATATAATATAAATATATATTTTAAGACTGAATTCAACTAAAAGTGAGTATATACCTACATACTATGATAAAAGGATTCCCCCAGCAGAATGATGGGACACTTCAGACCTGGCTCTGCAAAAGGCATGCTCAGGACTCTGGGGAAGGAAGAGAAGACGGAAGGAAGGGGGAAAGAAAGAAAGAAAGAGGAAATAAAAGAGGGAGGGGGAGAGGAAAAAAGAAAAGAAGAAAGAACTATTGAAAAGGAAGAAAAAAGCAGGAGAGAGACAAGGAGGAGGAAAGAAAGAAGGAAATGGGAAGGGAGGAAAGGAAAGGGTGGGGAAAAGAAAGGAAAGGGAGTGAGGAAAAAGTAAAATAATGAAGGGAAAATAAGAAAAGAAAGAAGGGGGAGAGAGGGAAGTGAAAAGAAAGGAAGGAGAAGGAAAGGAAGACTTGGGGAAAAAGAATAGAAGACGAAGGAAGGAAGAGGGAGAATGGAGGAAAGAAGGAAAGGGAGAGAGGGAGGGAAAAAGGAGAGAAGGAAAGGGTGAAGGGGGAAAGAAAGGAAGGAAGAGGGAGAATGGAGGAAAGAAGGAAGGGGAAAGGGAGGGAAAAGGAAGGAGAGGAGGAAAGAATGGAAGAGGAAGGAAGGAAGGAATGAAGAGGGAGGGAGGAAAGAAGGTAGGGAGAGAGGGAGGAAAAAGAATGAAAGAAAAAGAGAGGGAAAAAGAAAGGAAGAGGGAGGGAGGGAGGGAGGGAGGGGGAGGAGGGCGCGAGACCAAGGCGGACCTTGGTGTCGACGTCTGTGAGGCAGTCCCTCCGGAAGACGTCGAAAAGGTTGCGGCTCTTGATCTGCCCAACGATGAGGGCGATGAGTTGGATGTCCCCCGGGAGCAGCGATGCCGGGTCTGCGGCACCAGGTCCAGGCCCGCCTCCCCTGAGGCCCGTGGCGGAGGATGAAGAGGAAGACGAGGGCGAGGTGCCGCCGCCGGGCCCCGCCATCCCCAGCGAAGAGGGCACAGGGCCCCGAGTGCAGCGGGGGATGAGGAAGAGGCGGCAATGGCAGCGACGACGGCATCACTCCTCCCCGCTGCATGCTGGGAAACCAAGGCCCGGGCTGCTCTGGAGAGCCAGAGAGCCACACCTGGCTCGTGAGCCATAGGTTCCTGATCCTTGAACTACACCATGGTGCTGCTTGTGGCATCTTTGAAGGGCAGGGCTGTGCAGGGCAGGGCAATGGTGGTGGTGGTACTGGGAGCATCTGGACCCCTATGTGGCAAGGGGCTTTCCCCTCTCCACAGAATGACCTTTAACTTATCCTTAAGTAATAAAAATCCATAATTTTGGCTCCCAAACCTGCCCTCAACTTATACATATTGATTTTACACAAGTTACTCACACTGCTTCTCCACTCCCTTTAGGCAGTGGGATGAGGAGAACAAGCTTCTTGTTCTAACTTCTTCTCCACTGTATATATAGTACTAGCTGAACCCGGCACGCGTTGCTGTGCCCTATTTAGGAGATGTGTGGAAGTGTGGTTATGTTAGGGTTGGAAATGAGTTGACAATGTGTTTTGTGTTTGTATATATGTGTATGTGTGTTTGTATGTGTGTGTGTATGTATGTGTGTGTGTTTGTATGTGTGTATGTATGGGTGTGGATGTGTGTGTGTCTGTGTTTATATATGTGTGTTTATGTATGTGTATTTATGTAGTTGTGTGTGTATGTGTATGGATGTGTGTATGTATGTGTATGGATGTATGTGTGTGAGTATGTATGTGTCTGTGTGTCTGTATGTATGTGTATGTATGTGTTTCTGTATGTATGTGGGTATGTACACTCCCCCTGTCTCTCTGAGTATGTATGTGTCTGTGTGTCTGTATGTATATGTATGTGTTTCTGTATGTATGTGTGTATGTAAACTCCCCCTGTCTCTCTGAGTATGTATGTCTCTGTGTCTGTATGTATGTGTATGTATGTGTTTCTGTATGTATGTGTGTATGTACACTCCCCCTGTCTCTCTGAGTATGTATGTGTCTGTGTGTCTGTATGTATGTGCATGTATGTGTTTCTGTATGTATGTGTGTATGTACACTCCCCCCTGTCTCTGTCTGTTTCTGCCCGTTGTCTCTGTCCCCTCCCCCTCTCTCCGTTTCACTTTCCCATCTCTCTCTCTCTCCCCTCTCTCTCGCTGCCTGATTTCCCCCTCCCCCCCTCTTTCTTTCGGTGTGACTTTCCCCCTCTCTCTGTCCTGCCCTGTCTCTCTCTGTGTCATTCCGCCCCTCTCTTTCTTCCCCCCCCCCCTTCTCTCTCAGGCCTCCCCTCTCTGTCTCATTACCTCCCTTAGTGTTCCCCGCGGTTGCGGCGGCCGCTCCGGAAGCAAGGTAAGGGCCGGAGCTTACGTTCTTTCTGTCGCGGACGCCGCAACCGTGGGGGGGGGGGCACGCCAGAGGTTACCTTCTCCCGAGCTTACCTTCTTTCATGCGCAGCCACCGCAAACGTGGGGGACACGGCGGAGGGCGGAGCGCCGATCTCCGGCCCTGCCTTCCGTCCTGGCGCGCATGGGCAGCGTCGTCTGTGACCCGCCCCTTTTTTTGTGTGCTGGGTGCTTTTTGGACTACACTTCCCAGAAACCCCGGCATGGCCACTTCCGGTTTATGGGGAGGTTTCTGGGAAGTGTAGTGCGGTGGCCTAGAGCTGTTTTTGGACCGGGGACGTGTAGTGAAGAGCGAGGATGGCGAGGAGGTGGTTAGTGCGTCGCCGGTGTGGCTGCAAAGGTCCCGGTGAGTGGGGAGAGGCGTGACGGGATGGGTTGGGGTTTTGGGGGGTCGCTGTCTTTTATCTTGTGAGTTGTTCTCCCTCTCTGTAGCGCTCGGGCAGCGCAGAACGGGGAGTCAATGGGCGGTTTTGGGGGCTGTTTTTTGGGGGTTGCAAGTTAGTGAGGTGGGTTTTTAGTGTTATGTCTGTACCTCGTGGTCTGGGGAATGTGTGTCGTGGGATTTGTGTTTGGGGGGGTTATGGTTTGGCCGTGCATATACATCTTTGCACGACCACGTCTCCTTTATATATATAGATTACAATGTACTCTACTATGATTTTTTCCCCCTCTGTGCAGCAGGCACAGGTGCTTGCGTCATTTCCATTGCTGTGTCATAGTATAGCACAATGGCTAAATAAAGTATGATTGACAAGTTGGGAAATTCCCAGCTTAATTGTTCCTGTTCTAGGAACTCATAAGGTAGCCTTTGATCATGTGCCACCAAGTCTCCCAGCACAGGTGATAATAAGACTAATCTGCTTTCAAGGCTTTTTGCAATAAGTAAAGACTGTCAAGGCAATGTACGTGAAGTGCTTTGCATATATAACATTAATACACACATACACACAGTACTTTATATATATGAAACACTTTAGATACATCCAAAATACCCTGAACTTGTCTTTTTTTTTTTAAAAAAAAAAAGGTAAATAGTGTCAGTTATAGTAAAAACTCGTTTAGGAGATCACCAGTGTGATCTCCAGGTAGGAGTCGGAAATAATTCTTCCTGAAACCCTGGAAAACCATTCCAATCAGTCAAAGTTGACAATACTGGCCTTTAATTGTGAATTTTGAAAATAAAGACATTTATTCTGTTTTAATCTTTGTAATTTTAAATTGTACTGAAATATTTTAAATGTAAGCCACTTTGAATTTCCTTTGTAGAGAGAAAAAGGAGAATATAAATTAAAAAAATAAATACTCCTCCTAATAATAATAATAATAATAATAATAATGGATTAGATGGATTCAAAGCATGCTAAACCTTATTACATTGGGTTGCTGTGAATTTTTCGGGCTGCATGGTAGAATTCTCTCCTGACATTTCACTTGCCTCTATAGCTGGCATCTTCAGAGCTCTGAGGCTACAGGAATATGGCCATGCAGCCCAAAAACTCACAGAAACCCAGTGATTCTGGCCATGAAAGCCTTAGACCAGTGATTTTCTTTTTTTTTTCTTTTTTTTCTTTTAATTTTTTTAAAAAATATTTTTATTGTTTTATCATTATCAACACAATATTATACAATGTCTATTTACAGCAGATTCATGTTATTCATTTCTAGGTACAATACTTCAATCTTTAGCATCTGCCATTATGTTTTCTTATACATTTTTGTATCCCTCACCGCTGTGCTCCCCTCCCAAGCCATTGCTTTTACATATCATTCGTCAAAATTTCATTTCTTCTTGTGGAGGTAACCTTCCTTCTTCCTTTTCTAATCCTTTTTCAATGAATTTTCTCCATACCTCATAAAAATCACTTTGTTTCCGTATACCTCTTTTTACTTTTAATATACATGTTAACTTGTCATTTATTGCCAGTTTCCATGCTTCCTTGTACCATTCCTCTATTTGTATATTTATTTCTTTTTTCCAATTCCTTGCTATAAGCAGTCTTGCTATTGTTAATAGGTTTGTTATCGCATCTTTATCCTTTTTTTCCAATTGTATACTATTATATAATGATAATAAAGCTATACTAAGACTTCTTTCTATTTTAATATTCATTATATCTTCTATTTCTTTAAATACTTTCGCCCAAAATTTGCTTACATATTTACATTGCCACCACATATGTATGTATGTTCCTGTTTCTTGGCATCCTCTCCAACAGTTTTTCCAGTAGTTTTTATTTATATTTGCCAGTGATTTTCAACCTTTTTTGAGCCGCGGCACATTTTTTACATTTACAAAATCCTGGGGCACACCACCAACCAAAATGACACAAAATGACACTCTAACACAGTAATACATATAGTTAATATGTTTTAAATGTATTTATACACTCACTTAGTGTGAAACCTGGGCCTGTTTCGATGAACACAAAATAGATATACTGGCAGGAATGGTAGCTATTGGACAGCTTCTCACCACACACCAAGCACAGCGGAGTCGGTGCCGTCGCATCCCCGGTGAAAGTGAATCCAAATGAAAGATAGCTTTTGCTGTATTGCCTCGAGCTCACCGTCTTTTCTTTTTTCTTTTGCCCACCACTCATATTAGGGCCTTCATCTGTGTCATAATTTTGTCCAGGGCCCTGTTTCGCATTTGCATTTTCCCTTCTCAAAAACTTCTCCATCACTGTCACTCGCTTGTCTTGCTGTGATCCCAAATTGCCACTGTCACTTGACGCGCAGCTGCAGCACTAACTCTAACTTGGTTTACTTAGCTGCGTCTGAGCGAATCCAAGATGGCGGGCCCATAGCACTCTCGCATCACTTCTTAGGTGACGCGAGAGTGCTATGGTTCCATTTCTTAAAGGGACAGATGCGCCTTATACAGTCTTCTTGGTCTACTCCATATGATGTCTTACAATTTCACTGCACTTTTTCTGTTTCTTTCTTTTTCTCCACTTACATTTCTTTCTACGAGTATCCTAAAACTGAGACTTACCTGAAAGGAGCTGCACTTGAAAAAATTCTGCTTTCTCACTTGCTCTTTCAAAATGGTGACATTCTGTCCTTGGTACTCCAGAAGAACATTCAGGTTCACAGACTCATTGAGGTTGGCAAGTTGCACACATGCTGTATTTGGGGAGGCACTCTGCAAGACTGAAGGCACTACTAGGACATATTGCCTGTGAAATCCCAGAAGAGAGTATTAGTGCCTACCAACAAAAACAAATAATGACGTGGAGAAACTAAGCCTTCTTGGATGGATAAAGTTGTCCGTCCGTCCCCCAAATCATCCTTGATTCACTCAATCGGAAGAACCACAAAATTATTATTAGCTAATTGAGTGGGTGCAAGATCTGGGCTACACGATACTGCTACAAGAATGGGAGGCCATTTGGAAAAAATATATATAAAAATTTTAGGCTCAACTAACACGGCAGAAAACTGGTACAAGATGTTCTACCGGTGGCACTTAACCCCACAGAAATTGGCCAAATTTTACGAAAATACCAATAACAAGTGCTGGAAGTGTAAAAGCCAATTCGGGACATTTTTCCATTGCTGGTGGGCTTGTGGGAAAATTCAAAGATTCTGGAAATCCATCCACACGCATGTTCAGAGAATAGTGAAAAACAATTTTGACTTAAAACCAGAATACTACTTACTCAATCTAATGGAGGAGAAAATAGATAAAAATAACGATAAACGAATACACTTCATGTCAGCAGCAGCACGAATAGTGTTGGCAAAAAAACTGGAAAAATGAAGACAATCCCTCCCATAGAAGATTGGATTAACAAACTATACGAGCGAATGGATTTAGATATGTTGAAAAACACGGTCAATGACCAAAGTATAAAGAACAGAATAGATTGGCAACCAAGTAAAATCCTATCTAAAATCACTAAATGTAAAATAACAAAGACACGCATCACGAAATCAGAATGGCGGAAAGTAGAAAAGATCTAACAAATGGACAGACTCAAGCTGATGAAGTACTCCCTGCAGACCGAACTGGAAGATTTCTTACTAACTATATCTATGTACTTCTTTCCCCTTCTCTTTAACCCCTTCCTCCCCTCTCCTCTATCCCTTCCTCTCTCTAATCCCTTTTCTACTATCTCTATAACTTCCATTTTGTCATTGTAAAAATATTTCAATAAAAATAATGATGGAAAAAAATTATTATTAGCTAGAAGACGTAACTGTTAGTACACAAATAGCAGCAGTGCAAACAATTCATATCCCTTCTTTCCAACGCTTCAGTGCACAGGCTCATCTATTTGGATAAAAAGAGAGCCTTGGCAGCGGATGCTGACATGCCGCAGTCTCTCAAATGAGAAAAGCTGGGCTCCTTGCTCTTATCTATGGCCTTTTTATGTGATACACATTAATACAAACAAAAGTTACAAGAAGGGTTCTTTCTGTTCTTCTCACTGGATATGCTGATCCGATTCTGACCTATTTTCCCACATTTTAGAAGCAGCTGATATAATAATATAACGATAAACCAATCATTAAAAATATATTAAAAAATTGTGTTGTATCTTACAGCTCATTTCCTTCAGCCGCACTACAATGCAAGATAGCGATGCCAAGGAAGACTTTTAGCCACAACATAGTTCCTCTGAAGGGTTTGAGAAGGAACAGAGCTGGACTTTTCCTGTTAGGGAGGTTTGGTTATTGCCTGGTTTACCAGTCCTCGGACATGCCTTCTACTAGCTCTGCCTTATTCTTCCTTCCCTGTCTTTTTGCCTTTAGTGACTGGCAGATTTATAATCTCAGCAAAGGTTGACTTCATCCCCATGTCCATCCCCTGTCAACCTCCAGAGCCTATCAGAACATAAACAAAAACGCCCTACCACCCAATTATGACTAGCTATGACTGCCTTGATGCCTTTACCAGGTTGCAAGAACAGGTTGGACCATACGTCTAAACATGATGCAAGAAAACCAGAGAAAACAAGAAAAATCAAACTAAAAATCACAGAACAATCCCGTCAGACTAGTTTAATTTGCAACAGCTGCCTTCCCATGGCTCTTCAATAATGGGTAGGGGGTTGGTAGGAGACTGATTGAGAACAAAAAACCCATCAAGCAAATTGTCCTTTTCAGAACTCCTAACAAAGAAAGCCCGGTTACATTTTTCAACTTCAACCTGAGACAATTGCAGTGCTTTTTGCTTGGCTGAGAATGCTCCGGATAACTTGGAAGTGGCATCTAAGTAGGTTAAACAGTACTACTAACAAAAATAGTACTGTTTAAGTACTATTTCAGGCCTCATGGGCCATCCAGTCCACAGGCCCAGATTAACACCTTTTTGCGTCCTAGGCCATACTTTGGAATAGGGTTGCCATTTTTTGACATAAGAAATAAGGGACATTTACGGGATTTTTCACAAAAATAAGGGACACTTCATTAAAATCTTGAAACTCAAACATTAGGTAGAAATAGTTTTATTAACAGAATAAGATAATGATTGAAACTCACAAAAGAAACTGACTTACACCCTCTTAACAGGACATGGTATGTTTCTGCATGCTTTGTCATGCAGAAAAACATTATTAGAACTACCTTATTTTCTCCATCTGTATTTAGTACTTGACTTTGCTGACTTTAAAAGCGCACTGTCTAAACATTAAAATAAAATAAATTTTATAAGACAGTACATCTTCATGATTATTATGTCAATAGTTAATTGTATAGTATAGTATGGAATACACAGCATTGTATAGTATTGGGATACACAGCTAGGCCTATTTTAAGAGTAACTCTCAAGCAACCAGAAACTATCTTTATCCAACATGATCTAACATTCCCCTTGGGTAATGGTTAATTGGTCTACTGTACTTTGAAAAAGTCCTGTATCGCCTCTTCCTTCCAACGGGGACGCAGGCTGCCCTGCGAGTTGGAATCCCCGGGCAGGCATTGCCGTGGAAACCACAGCGCGCACCTTCCTCTGGTCAACCCCGCCCAGTCCTGTCCTGCTAGTCAAAAATAAGGGACAGGGCCTGAAAATAAGGGACACAAATTTTAGGGCCAAAATAAGGGACATATGGGAACCCTACTTTGGAATTATGCCCCCTTTAAGCCAACCTCTACCGCACCCCCATCCTTTCATCCTCTCGTCCCCCTTAGGGCCCCGCATCCAGCTCTCCTGGTGTGGCCCCACTAGGTCCGCCACAGGAGTTTCCCTCTCGGCAGGCACTATAGATGCAGGCATGGGGGGAGGAGCCTCTTCCTCGATGCCGGGGCTTGAGGCACTTGGCTCCTACCCGGTATCGGGGATTGCGCATGTGTTGTAGTCGGCAGCTGTACCGATGCCGAGCTTCTCCCCGATACCGGGGCTTGTCACGTTGGGCTTCTCTCCTGTACTGGGGTTTGCGCATGTGCCGTAGCCGGCAGTTGCGCTTCTCTCTCCAGTAAGGAGGAGTCTCCTCCTTGTGTCGGAGGAGGAATACCAGCTTCCATGGTGTTAGGACATGCGCAGACTGCGCAATGGAGTTTCCTGTACTTGCACTGAAGGAGCCAGCAAGTGGATGCTATCGGCATCGAGGGAGTTAATTGTTCCTCCTGTCGACGCCGACGCCAGTGTCGAGAGCCCCTGCGCATACGCCGTTTGCACAACACTAGCAGAGGCAGGAGCTGGTATTCAGGAAGGGGCAGGGGCGGCGCTGAAAAGGAGGACCTCTGGTATCCTTCCTCCCTTCCTCATTTACATGCGCGTTGCGTTTTTATTTGTTTTAATTTTTGGGGGGGTCCGTGATTTGCGCCCCCCCCAGCTTGCACCCCTAGGCCATGGCCTAGGTTGGCCTTATGGGTAATCCTGGCCTGCCAGTCTAACCCCATGCCAAGAAGCAGGAAAATCACATTCAAAGCATTCCCGACAGGTGGCCATCCAGCCTCTGCTTAAAAGCCTCCAAAGAAGGAGCCTTGACCACACTACAGAGCAGAGAGTTCCACTGCTGAACAGCTCTCACAGTCAGGAATGTATTTATTTATTTATTTACATCATTTATATTCCACCCTTCTCACCTTGCAGGGGATTCAGGGCGGATTACAATGCACATATACAGGCAAATATTTGACATACAAACATATAAGACAGACATAGAGGCAATTTAACATTCCAGCTTTTCTGGCCACCAGGAGGAGCTGTCGCATTCCTTCACTCCTTTTGTGTGTGTTTCCTGGATATTTTATGGCCTCGTAAATCAGTTAAATTAAGCTCTTCCTAATGTTCAGATGGAATCTTCTTTCTTGTAGTTTGACGCCATTGTTCTGCATCCTAGTCTCCAGGGCAGCAGAAAACAAACTTGCTCCCTCCTCCCTATGACTTCATCTCACATATTTATCCATGGCCATCATGTCTCCTCTCAGCCTTATCTTCTTCATGCTAAACATGCCCAGCTCTTTAACCTTTTCCTCATAGGGCTTGTTCTCCAGACCCTTGATCATTTTAGTTGCCCTCCTCTGGACACATTCCAGCTTGTTGACCTCTCCCTTCAATTGTGGTGCCCAGAATCGGACACAGTGTGATTTCAGGTGTGGTCTGACCAAGGCAGAAAAGAGGGGTCGCATGACTACCTGGATCTAGACACTAGACTCCTATTGATGCAGGCCAAAATGCCGTTGGTTTTTTTTTTGCTGCCGTATCACATTGTTGGCTCATGTTTAACTTGTTGACCATGAAGACTCCAAGATCTTTCTCTCGAGCCAGGCATCCCCTATTCTGTATCTTTGAATTTCATTTTTTCTGCCTAAGTGGAGCATCTTGCATTTGTTACTGTTTTTTTTATAAAAAATCTTTATTGAGGGTTTTTATAATACATATAGTAAAATGCGAGATAAGAGGGGGAAAAGGGGGGAGGGGGGATTGGGAGCAGGGGGTAGGGAGGGGGGGGGGTAAGG
Source organism: Anolis apletophallus (assembly GCA_030556195.1). Lineage (NCBI taxonomy): Eukaryota > Metazoa > Chordata > Lepidosauria > Squamata > Anolidae > Anolis > Anolis apletophallus. Next base: position 131,718,983 of record JARBWK010000006.1, on the reverse strand, counting down.
GAAATGAAAGGTAGAGGTTGTTGGTATATTCCAACTGCTTCCAGTCAGGTTTTGCAGGTTTCTTTAAGTTCTTGATCATCAAGGCTTCTTCTTGCTTACTTAGGAAATTTCCAACTCCCTTCTGTTGTCCAGTTTTCCTAAGTTCTTCTTTGGTCTTCTCCTTCTTCTCATCTTTGAGATTAAATTCCTTTAAATAAGTTCTTATTTGGCTCCAATGAGTTCTGTGCTTTTGGTTTTGATCCGTTACTAGACTCTTTAGTATGTCCAGGTCCATAAGTCAGTGTTTTCCAACCAGTGTGCTGGGGCACACTAGTGTGCCGTGAGTGATCAGCAGGTGTGCCATGGGAAATTGGAACCTCCAGGAAAGGGGGGGAGGAGAGTCTAGTGTGTTGAAGTATAAAAACCCTAAGAAACCTACCTCGATAAAGGCACAACATTACAAACACCCCCCTCCCCACCCGTTGCCTACTTGGTCTCTCCCTCTCCATGCATTGGGAAGGCCCGCCTCCCTTTCCCCAAGTAGAGACCTCCTCTTGCCTCCTGGGGGTTCTGTGTGGGAAGTTTGGCCCAGTTCTATCATTGGTGGGGTTCAGAATGCTCTTTGATTGTAGGGGAACTATAAATCCCAGAAACTGTAACTCCTGAATGTCAAGGTCTATTTTCCCTGAACTCCATCTGTGTTCACATTTGGGCATACTGAGTATTCATGCCAAGTTTGGTCCTGATCCAACATTGTTTCAGTCCACAGTGCTCTCTGGATATAGGTGAACTACAACTCCAAAACTCAAGGTCAATGCCCACCAGACTCTTATAGCATTTTCTCTTGGATATGGGAGTTCTGTGTGGGAAGTTTGTGTCTTTCTGCCATTCCTGCCAGGATATCTATGTTGAGTTCATTGAAACAGACCCAGGTTTCACACTGAGTGCATAAATACATTTAAAAACATATTAACTATATGTATTACTGTGTTAGAGTGTCATTTTGTGTCATTTTGGTTGGTGGTGTGCCCCAGGATTTTGCAAACGTAAAAAGCGTGCCGCGACTCAAAAAAGGTTGGGAAACACTGCCATAAGTTCTCTAAGTTTTAGCAGCCAGTCTGTAGCTCTCGGAATATCTTTACTTTTCTATCTTCTTGCTATTTCAATTCTCGCAGCAGCAAACATGAAAAAAAACCTTTATCTTCTTTAGTCTCTATGTCAAAATCCAAAATGTTTAGTAAATAATAATCTGGTTTCAATTCCATTTTCCGTTTAAGTATTTTTTTCCACGTGCACGTGTATTTCTTTCCAAAATGTTCTGATTTTCTTGCACAACCACCAACAGTGCAGGTAGGTTCCTTTGTTTTCTCCACACTTCCAGCATCGATCTTGCATTTGTTACTGTTGAACTTCATTTTGTTAGTTTTGGCCCATCTCTCTAATCTGTTCAGATCACTCTGAATACTGCTCCTGCCTTTTGGGGTATTAGCTATCCCTCCCAATTTGGTGTCATCCGCAAACTTGATGATCCTGCCTTCTAACCCTTCATCTAAGATATTAATAAAGATGTTGAACAGGACCGGGCCCAGGGCGGAACCCTGCTTGTGGCACTCCCCTCGTCACTTCTCTCCAGGATGAAGAGGAAGCATTGGTGAGCACCCTCGGGGTTTGTCCGCTTAATCAATTCCAGATCCACCTAACCTGACCAAGTTTTGCCTAGCCCACATTTGATTTGTTTGTTTGCCAGAAGATCATGGGGGACCTTGTTGAAGGCCTTACTGAAATCCAGATACGATACATCCACGGCATTCCCTGCATCTACCCAGTCTGTAAATCTATTGAAAAAAGAGATCCGATGAGTCTGACATGACTTGTTTTTGGTAAATCCATGATGACTATTAGCAATGACCGCATTTGTTTCTAAGTGATTGCAGACCACTTCCTTAACAATCTTTTCCAGAATCTTGCCTGGTATCGACATGAGGCTGACCGGACAGTAATTGTTTGGGTCATTCTTTTTTGTTTCCCAATTTGGGGTTGAATTTCCCCAAATCCCTCATCCACTCTATCTTGCTGAGGTTGAAGATGAATTTCTTTTTGTGAGAAGACTGAGGTAAAGGAGGCATTAAGTAGTTCTGCCTTTTCCCTATTCCCTGTAACTAGTATCACAAGCCACAATAATATAAGTAAGTAGCTGTACCCGGCACGCGTTGCTGTGCCCTATTTAGGAGATGCGAGAAAGTCTGAGTATGTAAGGGTTGGAATTGATGTTACTTATGCTCTTGGTGGGGTCATGGCTGTGTCGTTGTGGGTTGTTCTGGTGGGTGGGATGTTGAAGTCCTGTGGAGTTGTCGGTGTGTGGTGTTCCTGGCATTCTGCAGAGCTTGTGGATATACAACGTTTTTTGTCTTTCCGTCTGCTGTGTTGATGTAGAGGTTCTGTGGTTTCCCAACTCTGGAGCACGCTACGTAGAGTTGTCTGTGGGAGAAGCATTCTGTTTCAAGGTCTATGCCGCAGATTTGTAGTGTTTGTCCTTGAGCCTTGTTTATGGTGATGGCAAAAGCTAGTGTAGTGCAGTGTCTTTCTGTTCTGGCATTTGTTCTGCCCTTTTTTGTGTGATGTACTGTATGTAGTGTTGCGAGTGTGTTGTCCGATGCTGTTATTTTTAGGAGGCATGGCTTGTCTTTTGGGTCAGCTTATGCCTGTGTGGAAGGAAGGAATGGCATACAAATGGGTTGAGCAGTAGACGCAAGGTTGTGTTATGTGCGTATTGTGTTGTGTGTAGGTATTACTTTTGTGTTATTCTGGGGGTATGTGTTTGTCAGTGGTGCCTGTGTCCCTGGTGCCCTATTTGTCTCCCTCCTAGATCTTGACCGTGGCATTTTAATCCTCAATTGAAGTCACTCAGCATTCTAAGTGGCTTTGCCCACCGTTACTATGGTAACTGATGTTGGCCAATGGGTTTCGCTGGCTGCCACAGAGGATGCTGAGAAATGTAGTTTTTTTAATAGTTGTTTTGGGGGTCTTCTAGGTTTTGGGGGGGAAAGTTTCTTTGCTAAAAACCTTCCTTGCCTGAGGCCTATTTGTGTTGGCAAGTTTGGTGTCTCTGCCTTGGAAGGTTTCTCTGTCTCTGTCAGTCGTTCGACGACGGGACCTCCTTTATATAATAGATTACACTCAAAATGAGGTAGTATATCAAAGATATCAATCTATTATTTTAGGGGGAATTGTGATTCCTTCTAAAACATGCCAACACACAACATTCTACACAAGGAGATATATACAGTATGTACTACACAAATATATGTTGTTTAGTGTTCTACACAATACGTTCTACACAATACATATGCTGCTGGACGTTCTACACATTACGTTCTACACAATATATAGATATACAGCGTTCACCACAGTTTGTAAGAGTTCTATACATGTCGTTGCTCTTGTGGAGCAAAAGTACTCACTCTCCCAGCGGAAGCATGGATAAACTGCAATAACGCAGCCCACATAAGTCCCAGAAGTATGCAAAGTCCTCAAATGAGGCACTTGTAAATTCCAAGGGTGTGAAAAGCACCTATAGAGTGGTGAAAGTTCGTAGGGACACACGGAAAGCCACACAGTGTTGCTAGCAGGGGCCAGCAATGCGCGTTGCTCCAAGCCACTGGAAAGGAGAGACGTCGCAAAACTCCGTCATGAAGGGTGAACGTCAGCAAAGACGGAATAGCTCCGCGTCGCCCATATGGCGAAAGTAAACAGAGGGAATGCAGAACCCGTAGCAAGGGGCGAACGTGGGTTGGATGCAGAGGAGAAACAGAGGAGAAGGCTCCGCACCGCCTACGGGGAGAGATGGATGGACTCAATCCCGTTTCGTTCTAGGAACTTCGGCAGGGCGGCTTTCAGGCAATAACAAAGCTTCTCTTGAGTAATCCACATCAATAATTCATATAGAGGTCTACAATATAATTAATACAATCAGTACATATGAATAAAGGGCAAAAACACTTGGGTAGAATATAGGGCTAGGATAGGATAGCAACTTACCATAGTAGGTTCAACAAAGGGCATCACAAAGTAGTATAGACCGCGTATACAGTGTCATGTAATGGGAGGGAACTGAGTAAATAGTGTCTTCAATTACATGTAATTAAGGGGTGGAGTGGAAAGCACCTGAACTAACTATAGCAAGATGTGGCTTATGCTCAAAGAGTCATTTAACCCTATAGGGTATTCGCAGGCAAGGAGGGAGATCCATTTGACTTCACCTACGCTGTGAAGTGGATATGTACTTGTATTAATGACTGTGTGGGTATGCATTGTATTAATGACTTTTTAGCACACAGTAATTCATTGGGGGTGTCCTCTGTCACTTTATTTGCAGTTAGATTGCAGCAACACACACTTTGTGTTGCACTCAACAGAGTACTATTCAGCACCTTCTCAGTAATGTATTGAGGGTGTCTTCTGTCTCTTTACTTACAGTTAGATTGCTGCAACACACACTTTGAGTTGCTTTATATAATTTCATGCTATAGATGCAACATGTGGTGTAAAAGTGTGGCTGTATATTTGTATTAATGATTCTGACTTAAGGTAGAACGTTTACCATACTTCAATTTCTGTATATGCCAATATGTATTATATGATACTTGACAATTTTTGATGTTATTTGATTATTTTATGCCACACATACACAGCGAGTTATCTGTTACTGAATTGAATTTATATACAGTGTATTAACTGTGGGTTTGCCCTATTGATCAGTTACATGTTCAACTCATAGGTGGTGTCACTATGAATTGATTAGTGCAACCTCTAACACTGAAACACAATCAATTATATTAAACACCTAGCTGAACCCGGCCACGCGCTGCTGTGGCTTTTTCTCTTTCCTGTGTCCCAGGCTATATATATATGTTTTGTGTGTGTATGTATATATATATATATATGGATTTGTGTCTATGTGTACATATGTGTGTATATATATGTGTGTGTGTACTTACGTGTATGTGTATATGCATGTATATGTGTGTACTTATGTGTATGTGTGTTTTTGTATATGTATATGCGTGTAGATGTGTAGATGTGTGTAAGTACAGATGTGTGTATGTATATGTGCATGTGTATATTTCAGTGCATGTATATATGTGTGTATGTGTGCATGTCTATATGTACATACGTGTGTGCATGTGGCGAAGACCAACAGTAACATCCCTTCCTGCCTTTTATACTTCCTTTCTTCCCTCTCCCCCTCAGCTTTTCTCTTCTCTCTGTCCTCCTGCCTCTTCTCCCTCCCTCCCTTCTTTCCTTTCCCTCCTTCCTGCCATCCCTCCCCTTTCTGTTTCAGTTCTTGATCCCCTTGTCTCCCTCCCTCCATTCCCTCCCTACCTTTTTCCTTCCTTTTGCTAGTCCCTTCACCAGCTTCTACCTCTGGGATTGCCTTTTATTACCTGTCTGTTTTCTGTTCCTCCTTCCTGCTGACCTCTTTCCTTCTTTCTTTCTTTCCGTCCTTCCTTCCCTGTTTCCTTTTTTCTTTTTTTCTTTTTTTTATAAAGGTTTATTGGTTTAAAAACAGTGACATATTGTACAGAACATTTACATGAGAGGGAACAAGGGTAGGTTGGGAAGGGGGGGGTCGGGAGGAGGGTTGGGTGAGGGGGGGTATAGGAATGAACATATCGGATACAAACAACCATTAAAAACAAAACAAATATACTGGTTGACTTCACCCCTAGGGATATCCGTGTAGCAATGAGTCTTTGAGTCCCTTTCTGTATTCTGTCTTCTTTATAACCAAAATCCCTTTAAACTAATCTTTTCTTTCTTGTTGATATAGTCTATAAAGGGTTTCCACACTTCCGAGAAATGAGCAGTTGATTTTCCTCTCATTATTTGTGTTAATCGGTCCATTTCTGCAATTTCTAATAATTTATATAATATCTCCTTTTCCTCCGGGACTTCTTTTTTCTTCCAGTATCTGGCTGCCACAATTCTGGCCTCCACATTTATATACCACAGGAGCTTCTCCGATTCTTTTTTCATTTGTTTTGGGTCTGTAATGTCCAAAAGAAATATTTCTGGCTTTAGGTCTAACTTAAGTTGTAAAATCTCATAAATCAAATTCTGGATTTTCCTCCAGTATCTCTTCATCACCCCATAGGACCACCATTGGTGAAAGAAGGTTCCCCTATCTTTCTGACACTTCCAACATTGATCCATATTATTTTTATAACTTTTGGCAAGTTGGACTGGTGTTATGTACCATCTATATGCCATTTTCATCTGATTTTCCTTTAGTGTATATGCATAATTCTGTACATCTCCACAGCCTCTCCCAGCTTTCTTGGGGGATTCTAAATCCTATGTTGTCTTTCCACTTTTCAGTGTACTCCTTTATTGGTTGTTTTTCATGCCTATTCAACAGTAACAATTTATAGAGTTTACTTACTGTTTTCCTACATGATTGTGACAGAACTTTCCCAATCGGGGTTTGGGTTTCTTCCCATCCTATTTTTTTTATCTAGGTCATATTTCTTTTCTAGTTGGAAGTATTGGAGCCAACTCAGGTTATGCTCCCTAAGTTCTTCCTGATTCTTCAAACTAAATATATTTTGGTCTTTCTTGAGAAGTTCTTTGTAAGTTGGCCAGTTTTCCCTTTTTATTTTTGTAATTTGGTAAGCCTCTAGTGGAGAGGCCCATTGTGGGGTCTTCCTATAAATTATATCTTTGTATTTGTTCCAAATTTTTAGTAACGGGGCTTTTATTATATGATTTGTGAAATTTTTATCCTGTTTATTTCTCTCATAAAGTAAATAGGCGTGCCAACCATACTTATTTTCCCAGCCTTCCAGGTTGAGGAGTTTCTTGTCCTTTAGCTTCATCCACTCTTTTATATTATCGAGGCAATTGGCCTCGTAATATGTCAGTAAGTCAGGTAGTCCGAATCCTCCATTCTGCGGGAGGTCCAGGAGATGTTTCTGTTTTATTCTCGGTTTTTTTCCTGACCAAATGAAGTCGGCTAAGTCCGATTGCCATCTTTTAAATAACACTTGGTTTTTTTAGTATGGGCAGTGTTTGGAGCAAAAATTTTATTTTAGGAAATATCTTCATTTTAATTACTGATACTCTCCCTAGCAATGATAATTTTAACTTCTTCCAGCTTTTTAACTTTTCTTTTATTTCCCTCCAAATTTTCTCATAATTATTTTTCACTAATTGACAATTTTTGGCCATCAGATCTATTCCTAAATATCTAACTTTTTTTGAAATTGAGATGCCAAATTTCTTTTCTATCTCCTCTGCTTCTTTTCTATCAATATTTTTTTACCAATATTTGTGATTTATTTTTGTTCAACTTAAACCCCGAGATTTCACCAAATTTTTCAAATTTCTTTATCCAGGGGCCCATATTTTCTGACGGATTTTGAATCATACATACTATATCGTCGGCAAAAGCATACGTTTTATATTTCATATTATTTATGGTTAAACCTTTTATTTCTCCATCCTTTTCTATATCCTTTAATAATAATTCTAGTACGAAATTAAAGATAAGGGGGGAGAGTGGACAGCCTTGCCTCGTTCCCCTTTGAATCTTAATTTTTTTTTATTTTTGTCCATTCACTATTATTTGTGCCTCTTGCTGCTTGTAGATTGCTTTTATCGCTGACTTAAAGTTATAACCTAAATCTAACTGTATTAGTAGGCATTCTATTGTGTACCAACATATCCGATCAAAAGCCTTCTCCGCGTCTAAGAAGACTAGGGCTGCTTTTGTATTTATCTTTTTGTCTAGATGTTCAATTATGTTTATAATATTTCGGATGTTGTTTTTCATCTGTCTCCCTGGTAAAAAAAACCCTGTTTTTGATTCTGAGATCCATTTGTTTAGGAAGTTTCCTTTTTTTTCTTATTGTCTTCTTCCTTCCTTGGGTCTTTCCTTCCTTCCTTCCTTCCTTCTTTCATTCCTTTGCGGGGGGTTAAGGAGGAAGCCGGGAGGAGGTGGGAGGGGCGCTGTCCTCGTCTGCTGCATCAGAGGCCTCCAGAGGCCACAGCTTCGCCGAAGACAGCGGGCCACCTTCCTCCTTTTTGGTCTTCCTCAGCCAGCGCCGCCGCCAGCCATTCCCCTGCGACGGTGCTGGCTGATGAAGAGCAAAAAGGAGGAGGAAGGCCCGCTGTCTTCGGTGAAGCCGTGGCCTTGCTTGGTGTGGCAGCCTGGCTTCCGGAGGCCTCCGCGGCCTGTATTGGAACCGTGGAGGCTTCCGGAAGCCGGGCCGCCACACCAAGCGAGGCCCCGGCTTCGCTGAAGACAGCAGGCCTTGCTCCTCCTTTTAGCTCTTCATCAGCTTGGTTGCCACTGTGGGATTATTTGCATAACGCCTCTGATTGGCCAGCACCACCAACATTCCGACACTCTAAACCAGTGTTTCCCAACCTTTTTTGAGCCGCGGCACACTTTTAACATTAAAAAAATCCGGGGGCACACCACCAACCAAAATGACACAAAATGACACTCTAACACACTTTAACAAAGAACGGCTGGGGGTTGGTGGCCTGCTGGGAGCAGCTGCTGGGAGTGCTGAAGCCGGGGAGGGGGCAGAGCCAGGCTAACCCCGGCTTCACCTCTCCCAGCAGCTGCTACCCCCGCCTTCACCTCTCCCAGCAGCTGCTCCAGCCTTGAGGGGCTGTGCCAAGCCAGCGGTGCCAGAGCCAGCACAATGCTGGCTTGGCACTGTCCCCTCAAGGCTGGAGCAGCTGCTGGGAGTGCTGAAGCCGGGAGAGGGGGCAGAGCCAGGCCGCGCAATGCCCCGCCCCCTCCCCCCAGCTTCAGCTCTCCTACAGGCCGCGCCATGCCCTGCCCCCTCCCCCCAGCTTCAGCTCTCCTACAGAGGAGGAGCATGAGCGGTGGATGGGCTTCATTGGGCGGGGCTCCTCCACGCGGCTTCAGCGAGCGAGGGGCGAGAGTCATGGTGGGAGTCATGGCAGATTGGAGGCTGGCTGGGGAAACGGCCAAAGGAGGCGGCGCCCTGGTCCCTTCTTCTTTTTCTTCGCCACTGCCCGGACCTTCCTCCTCCTCCCCCAAGCAGCAGGAGTTTGGCAGGAGGGGGGAGGAAGGGGTCAGAGAGCTTTTCTCGCGGCACAGCAGGAGGTCCGTCACGGCACACTGGTTGAGAAAGACTGCTCTAAACTGCCAGAGGGGGGTGGCTCCCAGCCTCTACATTCTAACTGAGGGAGTATTTGCATAATGCCTCTAATTGGCCAGCACCACCAACATTCCAACACTCTAAACTGCCAGAGGGGGTGGCATGGGGGATCATGGGAGTTGTAGTCCAATTGTTTTTTGTATTTTTGGTCGTGTTGTTTAATTTTTTAATTTGGGGGGGGGTAGTAAACATACCTCGTGGGGTTTTGTGTGTATGTGGGCTGATTTGGTGTGTCTGCCTCATGTGGTTTTGCTGTCTATAGGCTACTTAGGATGACAGCTCTCTTTTTATATATATAGATTAGAATTTTATTTGTGTGATACATTACTTAAGTCATAGATTTACAGTCTATTCCTTGTGCTTCTCCACAGCCATAGGAGTGGTTTCCTATTCTTACTCCCCTCCCTGTTTCTTGTTTCTTTTGAGTCTTAGCACAGAAGTTCTTTGGACATCCATTCTGGCTTCTTTGCACTTGTCTTGTTTTTGCAATTGCGCCTTGAGTATTTCACTCTTGAAAAACTCCCATATATTTGGCATCCTTCTTCAGTTATATGCATATTTTAAAGATTTTCCAACAAGGTTATTATAGTAAGTCATATCAATGCTAGAATTTTCCAACAAGTTGGGTATAATAAGACTTCTAGTAACTTTTAAGGATTGGGGAGGGTAGCGGGGGGGGGGAGGAGAGGGAGCGCAAGAAAATGATTTTCAAGAAACTCAATGGTTATTTTGTATATGTTTCAGAACCACAATCAAAAGAGGCAGCAATTTTCATGCTGCTAGAAGCATTCCTGAAACACAATTAAAAATTTTGGCTGAAAATCAACCCTGGGAAAATCGGGTACATTCCTCAGATAACAGTTCAGTACTGCTGTGCACGACATAGTTTCCATCAACACGTTTAGAACTCTTTATTACAGTATTCTATTATTCAAGAATCATGGGCTCCTACAGACCTTTCTGGGTTTTTCCACTATGATTCTCCTTTAATTTTTTCCCCATAAATCTTTTAAGGATTATTTATTCCTCACCTCTTTAGACTGAATTATTGGCAATTAGTTTTCTCATAGTATTTATCAGGTATCTATGGAAATCTTGATAAAAAAATACCTTGGCAGAGTCTCCCGCAAGCTCACCTGTCTAAATATTAACTCATCAATTTTGTTGGTTGAATGCCTTGAGGAATTTCCTCTTAGACTTTCCCTTCAGATGGATTTCTACTGAGTTGTGTTACATCCAGGAGGGACAGTTTGTACTGGGAGACACCTGCAATCTTTGGCTTCACATTTTTTTTCTATATATAGATATAAAATCTAAAAAATGATCTACTTTAGCTGAGAACTGTACTGCTAGGTAAAAAAAACCCCCTTATGTTAAGTCGTATTAAGATGTCCCCCCAAATGATTATCCTACTACATGAGGGCCAGCGCGGTCAAGTCAGATACGGCGATGCTCTCTCAAAGCCCTTTCTGATAACTAATGGAGTGAAGCAAGGTTGTGTTCTTGCACCAACCCTATTTACAATCTTCTTCAGCATGATGCTCCAAAGGGCTACGGCAGACCTCGAAGAAGAAGACGCTATCGTACTGGTGGTAGCTTGTTCAACTTAAGCCGTCTGAGGGCTCGCATTAAGACTCTAAACTATCTAGTCTGTGAGCTGCTTTTTGCTGACGATTCTGCCCTTGTCGCCCATTCAGAAGCAGCTCTGCAGCGCCTGACATCCTGCTTTGCAGCAGCTGCAGAACTGTTTAGGCTGGAAGTCAGCCTGAAGAAAACGGAAGTCCTCTACCAGCCCGCACCACAGGAAGAACACCATCATCCCCATGTCAGCATAGGCAAATCTGTGCTTAAGTCCGTTCAGCAGTTCACCTACCTGGGAAGCATCATCTCTTCAGACGCCAAGATTGACAAAGAGATAGATCACAGATTAGCAAAGGCATATAGTGCATTTGAAAGGCTTCACAAAAGAGTCTGGAGCAACAAGCACCTGAGGCAAAGCACCAAAATCAGTGTGTACAGAGCTATCATACTGTCTATTCTCCTATATGGGTCTGAAACATGGGGCACCTATCGCCAACACCTACAACTCCTCGAACGCTTTCATCAGCGCTGTCTTCGCACAATCCTAAATATACACTGGACCGACTATGTGACTAATGTTGCTGTCCTTGAGCAAGCAGGGGTCACCAGCATTGAGGCCATGCTATTGAGAACACAGCTGCACTGGGCAGGGCACGTCTATAGGATGGAGGACCACTGCCTCCCAAAGATACTACTCTATGGTGAACTCGCCACGGGTCAGCGCAAGAGAGGCGCCCAAAAAAGAGATATAAGGACTCCCTGAAACAACATCTCAGACTCGGCCAGATTGATCACCAACAGTGGTCCACCCTGGCCTCACATCGGGAGGCATGGAGAAGCACTATCCACAATGCTGCAGCCTCTTTCGAAAAGGCATGCCGAATGGGTCTCGAAGAGAAACGACAACACAGAAAGAACCGCAACTTGGAAACAACATCACCCAAGGAGACTTTCTGCTGTGCTTTCTGCAACCAAACTTGCCTATCTCCGATTGGCCTTTTTAGTCATCAACGCGCTTGTAAAAAGCGTGGGATGAGTCCTTCCTAAGAATCTTCGTTTGTGAAGTAATGCCGAGAGAGGGATAGAGAGAGAGATTGAGATTATCATAATACAATGTCATAATATAGTTTTAATATGCATTAATCATGGAATCATAGAGTTGGAAGAGACCACAAGGGTCCAAGCAGTCCAGCCATACAGGAACAGTATATATCAGATATTTATGGGAAATTAGTATTATTATTTTTTTTATTAATGGGGTGTAGACCTAAAATTAATAAGGACATCAGCCCTGGCCTTGTCTTACTCGACTGCTGAGTATTCTTGTCCTGTTTAGCACAAGTCTGTCCATACAAAGCAGGTGAACATAGCACTGAACAAAACATGCAGAACCCAAAAACAGATGAGGATTTGGACCAAATTAACAATTACAAACCCATTTCTTTATTAAATTGTGACTATAAATTATTCATCACAATTTTGGCAAATAGACTTAAACAGGTATTAGCAAAGATGGAGGTCCTGTGGCTGGGTCGTCCCGGGGGGGGGGGGGGCAGCTCTGGCTGCCAATAATGGATGGTGAGGTGGTTAGCCCGTCGCCTCTGGTTAAAAGCCTGGGGGTCTAACTGGACCCTCTGCTGACGATGGAGGCTCAGGTCTCCACCGTGAGCAGACCAGCGTTTTTCCATCTGCGCCAGGCAAGGCGGCTGGCGCCCTACTTTTCCGGTGAAGACCTGGCCACGGTAATCCAGGCCATGGTCATCTTGAGACTGGACTACTGTAATGCCCTTTACATTGGCCTTCCTTTGTCGGTAATCCGGAAACTGAAGATGGTGCAAAATGCTGCGGCTCGACCAGGGCCGTAGCCAGGATTTTGATTCGGGGGGCTGATTTTGGTTCGGGGGCTGAGACTGGGTGGAAGAGGGTCTACCCTAGCAAACCTTTTGTATTGTTATCCCAATAACCCCATTAATGTGGGATATAATGAGCATGGTGATCAGATCATGATATGAATAAACATAACAGTTTAAGTAATGTACCAGTAAGGCCTTTTCGCGGACCACCCTGAGAATTTCGGGGGGGGGGGCTGAAGCCCCCTTAGCCCCCCCCCTGGCTACATGCCTGGACTCGACTGCTGGCTGGAGTGACACTATCGTGCCACATCACACCAGTCCTACAGCGCTTGCACGGGCTCCCTATCGAGTACCGGATTGCCTTCAAAGTGCTGGTGCTAACCTTTAAGGCCTTGCATGGTCTGGGGCCAGTGTACCTGAAGGACCGCCTTTCCCTGCATGTTCCCCAGGGACCACTACGGTCCATGGATCAAAACCTACTAGAGGTTCCATCACTTCAGATCTGCCGCTTGTCATCGACGCGGCAGCGCACTTTTTCTATAGCAGCGCCTAGCCTTTGGAACGCCCTCCCGGAGGAGGCACGAGCAATAGCTGATCTACAGGCTTTTCGGAGGGCATGTAAGACCAACCTGTTCTGTCAGGCGTTCAATCTCTAAGATGTAACCCCTACTCTGGTCTTAATCTGTTTTTATTATGTTTTCAAGTATGTTGCGTTTTGTTGTTCATTGCTGTGAACCACCCTGAACCTTTTCGGGAAGGGTGGTATATCAGTCAAAATAATAAATAAATAAATAAATAAATAATGGCCAAGCGGGTTTTCTACCTGATAACCAAACACACAAGGGAGGCAAATGCGGAAATTAGCAAAAATAGCAGTGTAATATTCACAGTGTCAATACACACACATTAGAAGGACGCCATACAAAGCCCATAGATGGTTATACATCACCAGTTAATGACAAGGAGTTGTGGGAAAAATTCAGCGGGTGGGAATGCGTCGACCAGGGCGGAAAGAGTTCAAGGAAGAGGTGGTAAATCCAAAATCAATGCGGATGGATTCCAGAGGTGCAACCAAAGTCAACGTAAGGTCCCAGTAACCCGGTTTCCGACAACCAAATCAGATGCGAAGATATCAGTAGTCCAAACGGTGGGCTGGAAAAGCGCCCCGGCAGCCCACCGTTTGGACTACTGCTATCTTCGCATCAAAATGATTAGGAAGCTAGAAGTGGCTGCTGATTGTAAGGTAATCCAAAGTGAAAATATCTGAAAATGACAATCTCGAGCAAAAACATTGACTTGTTTCAAGATAAATATGGGAAGACGTGGTTAGAGATCGAAGGAAACCTGAATAATTGGCAGAATTTGCCATTAACTTGGCTGGGTAGGATAGCAATAATTAAGATGATGATACTCCCGAAAATACTCTCCTTATTTCAAAACATACCTATCACTAAAGAGATTAAAAATTTTAGTGTATGGAAAAAAAATATCATGAAATTTATTTGGGCAGGGGGAAAAAGCCAGGGTTGCCTACAAGTATTTTATTGATACCAAAGAAAGTGGGGAACGAAATTTACCAGACCTAAAAACATACTATGAAGCTGCCTGCATGAACTGGATCAGAGATTGGATACAATTCAGGAATACACACTTACTTAATTTAGAAGGTCACAGAATTAGATATGGGTGCCATGAAGGAGAGAGATTAAATAAGGCTTTTAATAAACATATAATTAGAGTCTAATAGATTCTAATTTGTAAGTCGCTCGGAACAATTTTGGTGGAGAGCGACTAATCAAGAAATAAAGTGAAAGTGAAAGATGTCTGGAACAGGGACAAGTTAGGTATGGCAGTGTTTCCCAACCTTTTTTGAGCCGCGGCACACTTTTAACATTAAAAAAATCCGGGGGGCACACCACCAACCAAAATGACACAAAAGGACACTGTAACACAGTAAAGAATGGCTGGGGGATGGTGAGCTGCTGGGAGCAGCTGCTGGGAGTGCCGAAGCCAGGGGAGGAGCCAGGCCACACCATGCCCCGCCCCGCCCCTGGCTTCAGTTATCCCACAGCTTTGCCAGCCTTGGGGCAGTGCCAAGCCAGCATTGTGCTGGCTCTGCCACCGCTGGCTTGGCACTGTCCCTCAAGGCTGGTGAAGCTGTGGGAGTGCTGAAGCTGGGGGAGGGGGCGGAGCCAGGCCGTGCCATGCCCCACCCCCTCCCCCCGGCTTCAGTTCTCCCACAGTTTCACCAGCTTTGAGAGGGCAAGCCATCGTGCTGGCTCTGCCATCACTGGCTTGGCACTGCCCCCTCAAGGCTGGCAAAGCTGTGGGAGTGCTGAAGCCGGGGGGAGGGGCCGGAGCCAGGCTGCGTCATGCCCCCGCTCCCCCCGGCTTCAGCTCTCTCACAGAGGAGGAGCACGAGCGGTGGACGGGCTTCAGTAGGCAGGGCACCTCCACGCGGCTTCAACAAGCAAGGGGCGAGAGTCATGGCAGATTGGAGGCTGGTTGGGGAAATGGCCGATAGAGGCGGTGCCCCGGTCCCTTATTCTTTTTCTTCGCCGCCGCCCTTCCTTTCCTCCTCCTCTCCCAAGCAGCAGGATTTCGGTTGGAGGAGGGGGGAAGGAAGGGGGGCAGAGAGCTTTTCTCGCGGCACACCTGATGATCACTCACGGCACACTAGTGTGCCACGGCACACTGGTTGAGAAACACTGAGGTATGGAACCAAAAACACCCCTGTGGTTGAGACCAATAGAAGCTATTGTGAGACCCACCTCTAAGGATGATGTAAGGACATACTGGGAATTACTTATCAGACTCAATTGCCAATGGGAAACAAACAAAATGATCCATAACAAAGTAGAACAAAAAACAAGGATGTGCCAATTAGGGATATTCAGAGATAGATTACAGCAACCGGGAAGAGTATCTTGCCTGTACAGCTTCACGTCGGCAATTGCCAAAGACAGGGTGTCCAAATATTCACTCATCCGTTTTGTTGGCTGAATACCTTGAGGGATTTCCCCTTAGACTTTCCCTTCACACAGTTCCTGGCAAACAATTTTGTTCTCCACATTCTAAAATTCTAGAAGGATTTCTACTGTTGTGTTACATCCGGAAGGGACAGCTCGTACTGGGAGAAAAAAATATATAGAAAAAAAAATGAAGCCAAAGATTACCTGCAATCTTTGGCTTCATTTTTTTTCCCTATATATAAAGAGACCTACTTTAGCTGAGAACTGTACTGTTAAGTTAAAAAAAACCCCTTTCATTAAGTGGTATTAGCATAATACAATATCATAATAATGTTTTAATGTGTATTAATCATAGAATCATCTATGGCCATGGGCTATGACTATATGTAGCGGGCGTACGCCATTGTCTGGATCCAATTGTGGATGCAATTTCGACATCCAACCATGTTCTGATATGTCACTGTGGATTGTGTTTTTATAGTGTTTTACTGTGTTTTTAATGATCTGTAAATGCTTTTAATGATTGTAAGTCGCCCCGAGCCAGTCAGAATGGGCGACTAAGAAATCGAAATAATAAATAAATAAATATATAGACTGGGACACAGGAAAGAGAAAGAGCCACAGCGGTGCTGGCTGATTAAGAGCTAAAAGGAGGAGGAAGGCCCGCTGTCTTCGACGAAGCCGGGGCCTCTGGAGGACTCCGCTGCAGCAAACGGGGACAGAGCCCCTCCCACCTCCTCCCGGCCTCCTCCTTAACCCCCCCCCCAAAGGAACAAAAGAAGGGGGGGAAAGGCAGGGAAAGGAATGGAGGGACTGAGACAAGGGGAGCAAGGACTGATACAGAAAGGGGAGGAATGGCAGGAAGGAGGGAAAGGAAAGAAGGAAGGAAGGAAGGAAGGAAGGAAGGGGAGAAGAAAGGAAGGGAAGGATAGAAGGAAGAATGGATGGAAGGAAGGAGGGGAGAAGAAAGGAAGGAAAAATGAAGGATAGCAGGAAGGAGGGGAAGGGAAAGGAAGGAAAGGATAGAAGGATGGAGTGAAGGAAGGAAGGAAAGAGGGGAGAAGAAAGGAACACAGAAACACATACACACACATATATACATGCACAGAAATATACAAATATACACATACACACATACATTAACACACCTGTACTTGCACACATCAACACATATACACGCACATACATATACAAACACACATATACATAAGTACACATACACGCATACACATATACACATATAAATGACCACACACACAGTCCCCAAGTTAAAAAAAATCCCACAGCAACGCGTGGCCGGGTCAGCTAGTATGCTAATATGCCTTGAGCCCATTTTTCCCGACCCACCTCTTGTCCTGATTCAGTTTATTCACCCTCATCCAATCCATTATTGACATCACAAAAATATGCATAAGCCATCAATTTGAGGAACGATTTGTGTTAGTTATACGCAAATCAGAAAATAGTTGCCATTGCTGTATTGAAGGTGTTTTTGTTTATACAGAGACATTTCACGTTGTGATTTTTATGGCACTTTTGTTGACATCACTGGCCCAAGTGATTTTGCAAGTTCTTTCAAATAAATGTTATGCCCTGTAAAATCCATCTTGTTTTTATTGGCATTCCCTCTGTCTTCTCTCTTAGATTCCTTTCTTGCTCCCAGGATTCTCTAAACTCTGTCCGTTTTCCATCATGAAGCCATCTCTGCAATGCCCTCAGATCTGCCGGCACACAGAGCTTTCATCATTCATCCCTTGGAAACACGTTGTTAGTCTCATTTTCCAAGGATTATCTTTTCTATTCACCAGTAGCAGAGACCTTTCTTTGTATGTAACACAGTGGTTCATTTTCAGAGCAATTATCACAGGGACAGAAAGTGAGGAATTTCCCTAAAAATTAATTGCATGGGGACTGATGATGAAATAAGAATGCAAAAGAGCCTCATGGGATCTAGAAAACGTTTCAAAGAAGCAGATAAGATGTGGACACAGAGATACGATAATAAGCAGAGGAGAATGGATTTGGGGGAGAGCGTGGGAGGGGGGGGGATGAGCAGAGTTCATCGTTATCTGATTGACAATCAGGATTAAGCAATCTTCTGTCCAGATGACGAGGAAATTGTACAATAATACTTCAAAACTGGTTGCTCTAGTTCAGGGCTGTCCAACTTCTTCGGGCCCAAGGGCCGGAATTCAGGTGACTGATCACCTTGGGGGCCGGAGTGGAGGGCGTGGCCGCTCGCAGGGGCGGGGCTGCTGGGGGGGGCGGGGCCGCTCCCACCCTGGCGCGCATGCCCAGTGTCCTGCGCCACGCCTGACGTCACCCAGCCCCACCGAAAGGGGCGGGTTGCGCAAGATACCAGGCTTGCGCGCCAGGGCGGGATCTGCGAGCCGCCCTCCGCCGTGTCCCCAGCTCTTGCAGCGGCCGCGCCTGAAGGAAGGTAAGCTCCGGGCTTACCTTCCTTCAGCGCGGCCGCTGCAAGAGCTAGGGAGACTGATGTCTTGCAGGGGGTTAGGGGGCCGTAGGGAAGGGCTCGGGGGCCGTGCCCTGCTCTAGTTGAACATACAAGAGCAAATTGTACTAACTTTGTTCTATTTTTCTTTTTGTTCTTCTCTCCTGGAAAAAATATTATTTTTATTTATTTACTGTATTTCTAATCCGTCCTTCTCAACCCCCCTGGGGGGGGGGGGCACGACTCAGGGCGGCTTACAAGGCACAATTAGATGCCGGCAACAATACACAATATAAAACACTAATACAACAAGCATAAAACATCAACATTAAAACATTAGCTATCCAGTTCAATCAAAATTCTATCTATACAATGCGCATTCAAGTAATCAATCAATGGCGGAAGCCGTGTTTCATGTCTGTTCCAAATAAAGTGCTGCAGTTACTGTGCAAAGGCCTGGTCCCACAACCACGATTTTACTTTCTTCCTGAAAACTAGGAGGGATGGGGCTGATAGTATTTCGCTTGGATCCACAAACTCCTTTATGGATCTCACCTCTAGAAGCAAGACAGAGAAGAGAACTAGGTTAAAATTGCCCACATATAAATAAATATTGAAGAAACAAAATTGAATATATGTACTGAAAGAGGAAATCAACCAGTTATACAATGTTGTTTCCTGGTCCCAGTATAGACAACTAAGACAATACTATAATAAAGAGAAGAAGACTGGATTTATGGATAAAGAATCCTTCTGGGATAAAATAATGACATTTACAAAAGAAGGACATAGGCAATGTGCTATATAAAATATAATATATCAATCAAAGTGAGGGCTAAGAAGCCTACTACATATGTCATAGAATACAATAGTACATACATGCATAGTAAATATGAGCAGCGAGTCGTACACAAACAATACCAGCTACTAGAGCAGGGCTGTCCAACAGGTGGCCCTGGGGCCGTACACGGCCCCCAAGCCCCTTCCCTCCGGCCCCCTAACTTGTTTTAATAAAATACAAATAAAAAATAAAAAATAAAATAATAATAATAATAAAATACCTACTTCCGGGTTTAGGCAAGCATCGCGAGACTACGCCAGTCACAGACGGGATTTTGAGGGAGGTCGAAATCCTGTCTGTGGCTGCATAGTCTCGCGATAGCTGCCGAAATCTCGGGTCCTGTGGGATTTGCGGTCGGCCTGGGCGCGCGCCTCCTCTTCCCTCGCGGCTGCTTCCAGGCCAGCCCCCATTCCCTCAGAGTATGTATGGGTAAGGAAGGGCCTGGCTCGAATCAATAAATCTAAAAACAGTGGGACGTTGGGTGAGGGGGGGGGAGGGATCCCTCAGCGGTGGTTTCCTTGGCGACGCTTCTTTCCCCTCCTCCGCGCCCCCTCCCCCTTGTTGTGCTGCCTTCCCCCGCGTGCAGGGTGCAACGTGGCTTCCTTTGCGCCTGCCCCCGCGGCTTGTTTTCCCTTCAGGGAGGGAGGGAGCTCTTTGGGCCTCCTCCACCCGCCTCTGGGAAAGGAGGCCCCATCAAGCCCTGCGACGGCATTGAGGTGTTTGGTTTTTTTTTGGTGTGTCCCAATTTGAGTGTGGACGCAAATAACTCAAAGGTATTAGGAAACATTCCCCCAAATCCACCAGTGTTCCCATTTGGGTATATTGAGTATTCATGCCAAGTTTGGTCCAGATCCATCATTATTTGAGTCCACAGTGCTCTCTGGATGGAGGTGAACTACAACTCCACAACTCAAGGTCAATTGTAAGTAAATTGGAGCTGGGGAGGGGGCGGAGGCGGGGGAGGGGTGGGGGCAGAGCCGGGGAGGGGGCGGAGCCGGGGGCGGAGGCAGACCCTTCAGGCCCCCAGGTGATCAGTGACCGGAATTCTGGCCCTTGGGCCCGTAGAAGTTGGACAGCCTTGTACTAGAGGATATAAAGGAGCATGGGTGTGCGATGTGGAAGGGTTGAATTCAACAGCGATGCGGTGGTTATTGTGCCGGGGACATCCATTCCAGATCTTTCACAGCGAGAGCGACCTCCTCCTTCCCCAGTCGTGCACTCCCCTCCCCTTAGTTGTGGTTTTGAGGGAAGAGCATCATTCGGACTGTGGGATTTCACCCATGAAGGGACATTATTGACTCGTGAGTAAGCTGGCTGTAGAATTCAACCGTTCCCCGTCGCACACCCATGCTCCTTTATATCCTCTAGTAGCTGATATTGTTTGTGTACGACTCGCTGCTCATATTTACTATGCATGTATATACTATTGTATTTTATGACATATGTAGTAGGCTTCTTAGCCCTCACTTTGATTGATATATTATATTTTATATAGCACATTGCCTATGTCCTTTTGTGTATATTGTTTACTAAGTCAGCACACGTGTTTAGCATTTACAAAAGAAAGTCATCGCAAAGATCTACAAGAAGTTATCAGAATGGTCCACAGAAACGGAACAAGTGAAAGACTGTATGAATAAATGGGCAGCTAATGTAGGACACACAATTAAAATGGAAGACTAGGAAAAATATGGAATTATAAATTACAATACACATACAATTTGAAAGAAAATTGATACAAAATGATGTATCAGTGGTATCTAACTCCACAGAAGCTAGCCAAAAGTTCTAAAACATAAAAGATAAATGTTGGAAATGTGAAGAAGTCACGTACATTTCACCATATGTGGTGGACCTGTAAAGTGGCAAAGAATGACTGGAAAGAAATACAAGGAACAATACAGAAAATACTTGTTATCAAAATACAACTGAAACCTGAAACTTTTTACTAGGTATAACAGATATGGATTTTGACAAAAACAAAGATAAGCTTTTCAACTATCTAGTGACTGCGGCAAGAGTAGCATATGCATGAAAATGGAGCATAAAAGAACAATGGCTCCTGAAAATAATCCAAATCATGAATATGGACAAACTAACCCAGCTACTTACCAACTACCATGACAGTACAAAAAACAAAAACAAGCAAACAACAACAACAACAAATGTATTGGACATTATTTAAAGATTATATGGCAATATAATAATAATATAATATTTACTACTGATAATATATAATCTTATTATATAAAGGAGGTCCCGTCGTCGAACGACTGACAGAGACAGAGAAACCTTCCAAGGCAGAGACACCAAACTTGCCAACACAAGGCAAGGAAGGTTTTTAGCAAAGAAACTTTCCCCCCCAAAACCTAGAAGGCCCCCAAAACAACGATACAAAAAACCTACATTTCCCAGCATCCTCTGCGGCAGCCAGCGAAACCCATTGGCCAACATCAGTTACCATAGTAATGGTGGGCAAAGCCACTTAGAATGCTGAGTGATTTCAGTTGTGGGTTAAACTGCCACGGTCAAGATCTAGGAGGGAGAGAAATAGGGCACCAGGGACACAGGCAGCACTGACAAACACATACCCCCAGAATAACACAAAAGTAATACCTACACACAACACAATACGCACATAACACAACCTTGCGTCTACTGCTCAACCCATTTGTATGCTATTCCTTCCTTCCACACAGGCATAACTGACCCAACAACACAAGCCATGCCTCCTAAAAAGAACAGCACCGGACGACACACTCGCAACGCTACATACTAGGCATGGTTTAGAACCCAAAAATAGGAAATCGAAAATCTAATGGGGGGGGGGGGGATTTTTTTTATTAGTAATAGGAAGACTTACAAAAAAATTTCCAAAAAGTTCTAAAATGTAACTTAATTACTAACGAAATTCGTTAGTCGTTCGTATGCCAGCGCATGCGCATTCAGAAAGGTTTTGGCCTACAACTCCCAGAAATCCTAACAGCTGGTAAATTGGCTGGGATTTCTGGGAGTTGTAGGCCAAAACTTGAATAAATCACACTGAATTCTAGATGGGACTCTCCAAATAGGAAGGAGGGAGGGAGGGGGTATTCTATTCTTGGAAGCAGCAAAAGAAAAGGAGGAGGAGCCCCCCCCCTGGCTCCTCGCTGCCTCTCTCTCACCCCGATCCCGAGGGAGCGAGGGCCCAAGTTTGCCCAGGCTGGTCATATACCTACATTCCATGCACATGCAATAATACAGCAGTAATAACAATGGGTATAAGAAGAGGTAAAATTCAAACTGAAGTATTCTGACTGGTCCCTGCCTCATGCGGTGCAAACGGGCTCTTCTCTGTGAGCCGGGAAAAGCCAGCGTTTTCTGCTTGGGTGCACACACATACATATTCTTTAGGGGGATTTGCTGCAGAATCTTCTTTATGAGCCCGGATTCTGCAGCAAATCCCCCCCCCCCCAAGAATATGTATGTGTGTGCACCCAAGCAGCAAACGCTGGCTTTTCCCGGGCTAATTTCCCGGGCTAATAAGAGAAGAGCCCGTTTGCACCGCATGAGGAGAGACCAGTCAGAATACTTCGGTTTGAATTTTACCTCTTGTTATTGTTATTACTGCTGTATTATTGCATGTGCATGGAATGTAGGTATGACCAGTTGGATTACTTATAATATTAGGCACTTACAGTAGCATTCATTCTATTATACATTAGGTTGGTTTCTCATCCCAATACTCTTTGATGCTTTAGAATGATCCTGGCAGGCAGGAGAGGCAGGGAAGCCTGGAAAAAATGTAAACAGAGAGGTTTACTCAGAAGTAAATCCACAAAGGAGGGCACTTCATCCAAAGTGCCCTCCTTTGCAGATTTACTTCTGAGTAATCCTCTCTGTTTACATTTTTTCCAGGCTTCCAGCCGAAAGAAGGAGAGCGAGTTTAGGGCTTGCCTTGCCATAATACTTATTGGCAAGGGAGGCGGGAGGGTGGTGAGAGAGAAGGAGGGTGCCCCCTTACGACCTAATAACGACACTTAAGAAAATCCTGGCCCCCGAAGTTTGAAAAAGAAAGTCCACTTCCTGGTTGGCGTTCCAGGTGCGGAAATACTCGAAAGTAGCATTTCTTACGAATTTCTTACGAAACGAATCATTTTCATAACTTTTTTCTCATGCCTACTACATACATCAAACAAAAAAGGGCAGAACAAATGCCAGAACAGAAACACAGTTTCTTTTTTCAAATCCAGAGTTGGGAAACCACAGAACCTTTCCATCAACACAGCAGACGGAAAGACAAAAAACATTGTATATCCACAAGGTCTGCAGAACGCCAGCAGCACCACACACCGACAACTCCCCAGGACTTCAACATCCCACCCACCAGAACAACCCACAACAACACAGCCATGACCCCACCAAGACCATAAGTAACATCAATTCCAACCCTTACATACTCAGACTTTCTCGCATCTCCTAAATAGGGCACAGCAACGCGTGCCGGGTACAGCTAGTAATATATAATTGTATACTGTTTTATTATTGTAAATATGTATGTTTTAGGTTGCAGCGGTTTTGATTGTGAGCCGCTTTGTCTCAGTATGGAGAGATAAAGCGGGACATAAATAAATAAATAAATTTCTGATGGGCTTCCTGCTGTGTTCTGGCTTTGCCAGTTCCCTCTGTGGAAGCATCTTTGGGTGTCCCAGCAGCCTTCCTGCACTCCCCAAGTCTCAGGGGTCAAAGGCACGTGGGATCTCTGTTCCCTCCCAACAGCTACAGAGGCAACAGGAGGAATCACCGCGTGGTTGGCAGCTTCTCTTCCTGTTTCCTTGCCTTGTGATTGGCAAAGGACCCCAGGAGGAACGGGGGAGGGGGTGGGCTCTCAGTTTGCCAATCTCATGGCATAGAACCAGAAAGAGGAGGCAGGCCATGAGGCAGGTGCCCCTGTTGGTGCTGTAGCTGGCAGTGACAGGGTCGGAGAGAGAGTGGAAAGTAGACCCCCGCCGATCAGCACAAACTGGCTTTGCCATGAATGGGCAGTTGGTCTACCCTCCTTTTGCCAAGGGAGCTCAGGGTGCTCTTGTCAATCCCGGCTGGAACACACAGTGTTTTGTGTGTCAGCATAGAACTACCCAATGTTAGAGGATTGGTCTATGAGTACATTTGTGTGAAGGACAGGATCAATGTGTCCCTAAGAAATTCTGGGTCTTCTAAATAAAGATGAATTGTATATTTACTTAAATTGTAAGTATTTATTTATATGTCTTTATAGGAATATGCACATTTTATACAGTCGTTACTGATCCATAGTTGACTTATAAAATCAGGTAAATTGAGGCATCCTGACAGCATGTGCCATATGAAAATGTCTTACATTTGTGATTTCCAGCCCTGTTCAGCAATTGGGGATGATGTGGATTTATGGACTGGATGGAGCCAATGATGTTCTGATCTCCCATGAAAGTGAAGACTGACCTTACCAAGGGACCTCTGCAACATTGGGACCCATCCTTTAAATCAGTAATTTTCAACCTTTTTTGAGCTGCGGCACATTTTTTACATTTACAAAATCCTGGGGCACACCACCAACCAAAATGACACAAAATGGCACTCTAACACAGTAATACATATAGTTAATATTTTTTTAAATGTATTTATACACTCACTTAGTGTGAAACCTGGGCCTGTTTCGATGAACACAAAATAGATATCCTGGCAGGAATGGTAGAAAGACACATGAAAGATATGAAATGAAAGATAGCTTTTGCTGTATTGCCTCGAGCTCACCATCTTTTCTTTTTTCTTTTGTCCACCACTCATATTAGGGCCTTCATCTGTGTCATAATTTAGTCCAGGACCCTGTTCGGCATTTGCATTTTCCCCTTCTCAAAAACTTCTCCATCACTGTCACTCGCTTGTCTTGCTGTGATCCCAAATTGGCACTGTCACTTGACGCGCAGCTGCAACACTAACTTTGTTTACTTAGCCGCATCTGAGTGAATCCAAGATGGCGCGGCCACTTAAGTGACGCGAGAGTGCTATGGTTCCATTTCTTAAAGGGACAGATGTGTCTTATCTATTATATAAATGGGTTCACGTCATGTGATGTATACCTCAAACAAAGAAAGCATACAACGCAGAAACACAATACTTGCCAACAGAAATAGGCCTCAAGCAAGGTACGTTTGTAGCAAAGAAATTCCCCCAAAACCTAAAAAGCCCCCAAAACAACGAGTAAAAATAAAACTACATTTACCAGCATCCTCCGTGGCAGCCAAAGACTCACCCAGCCTCTACATTCTGAACAACATGATTGGCTGCCAATAAGGGCGGATTTGCATAACTGCTGCACTGGCCAGCCAACATGAAAATTCCGATCCATAATAAACTGCCAATCCCCAACACAAACACCCAAATCACTTCCAACCGAAAAATCACAGACCACGCCCAAAATTGACAGTAAGGCTTCATTAACTTGATTTCCCTAACTAGCCCTCACTTACTGGGAAGCTGTTTACGCTCTGAATTGACAGTAAGGCTTCATTAACTTGATTCTCCCGACTAGGCCTCAGCTCATTGGACATTTGTAGCACAGCAGTTCTCGTTTGTGCCTGGGGGGCAGGGGCCAGGACCGGGGGTCCCATTGGCATTGGGGCCTGCAGCAGCGGAGATGGATTCTGAAGAGGATTTAGAAGGGTTAGCAGAAGGAGAGTTTCCCATCACTGGGCCTCCTTCTCCCACAGATAGCTTGGCTTGGGATGAAGGTTGGCCTGACCCTTACGACGAGACAGATAACCAGGTGCAAATGGAAAGCAGTGATAGCGAAACTTATGAACGGCCAGGGGGGAGAGGTTCACAGGATCCTTTGAGTGAAAACATGGAAGAGAGCGGCTGGGAAGAATCTAGGGAGGAGAGCTCTCACGGAGATAGGGCAGCAGATGTTGGGAGGCAAGGCCATGCTTTCGATAGGAGACGGGACATCGAGACTAGCAGGAGGGGCTGGTACCATAGCCTAGACAGGCCGAGGTCCGTCAGCAGAGATTGGAGACGACGAAGCCTAGAGCGTCGGGGACCTCGGCAGAAAGATTAAGTATAGGATCCGTGGGAAAGGATCCTCAGTACTTCGGCCACGTCTCTTCTGAGCAGACGTGAAGCGAAGCTGGTCCACGGAGCTAGATTGGCTAGTGGCTTACCAAGTCTTGCCATGCATCTTGCACCTTGCCCTGTTCCTGAATCCGCATTGCTGTGCGGAGCCTTGCCAAGTCTTTGGGATACTATACCAAGTTGTTTTGGACATTTGATTGTTTTTTGCCTTTGGATTTGCTTTTGCTATTTTTATGGACAATATACCTTTTGAACTGTTTTTATATACAATAAAGTAGTTAGCCTTCAGTCCGTCTCTGTGTGTGTGATTAAGGGGCCGGTCAAGTCCGTGCATCGTGACAACATTGTGTATGGCCTGAATTGACAGTAAAGCTTCATTAACTTGCTGTTCCTAACTAGGCCTCAGCTCATGGGACATTGTGTATGGCCTGAATTTACAGTAACCTACCTTGGCACACAGAGCCCCGACCATGCATGATGGGACTTGGAAAATGGGATTTGTAGTACTTCAAAACCCATCATTCCCCACAGACCACTGTGGCCCAGAACCAAGACCAATAAAGACCCAACTTGGCACACCATGCCCCCCATGACCCACACTCCATCCAACTCAGTTTAGAGGAGGGCACACAGTGGATGATTGGACTTTCTCGCATCTCCTAAAAAGGGCACAGCAACGCGTGCCGGGTACAGCTAGTAGTTTATATATGAATGAAGTTCGAAAATAATTTCCCACGGCACACCTGATGATCTCTCACGGCACACTAGTGTTTCGCGGCACACTGGTTGAAAATCACTGCTTTAGATAGATGGGCTTGATTATATGCAAGAAGGATGTGCAAAACATAAAAATAGTGAAATCACTCCTAGGAGACACCACTCTCCTTTCATCCCATTCAAATAAATGGACTCATATTATTTAATCTTAGTTTGTTTCCCTCAGAATTTCTCAGATGAGTTGCCTGACAGGAAGAAGCTTCTTACCTTCGCATTTACATATTGCTTTAGGCAAAATACAATGATTCAACCGAACACTGGATTGTCCGTTATAACATTCTTCCTTTGGTGTGACAAATGGTTTTGTTTGCTTAACACAGTTAAATCGAACAACTTGTAGCAATCCTGTATTACAAGTAGTACAGGAAATGGCATTTCCCTAATGTACTGGGGAAGAAAACTTTGTGCGTGATTGCATGTGTCATATGAAAATGTGATTTCCAGTCCTATTCAGCAATTGGGGATGATATATATTTTTTGGACTGGATGAAGCCAATGTTGTTCTGATCTCCCATGAAAGTGAAGATGGCCCTTAGCAAGGGACCATTGCAACTTAGGAACACATGCCTTCTAGACATTTGAAGATACATGGGTATTTGTGCATGGGGGAGGGTTTCCAAATCAAGATTGACTGATCACCCATTTGCGAGACTTTATGGACTTCACATTTATAGACTTCACACTTCACTCTGGTATGCTGGGTGAGAGGAGGAAATGCAGCTGCTCACTGTCTCTAGTGCAGGGGTCAGGAACCTTTTTGACTCAGAGAGCCATGAAAGCAAAATATTTGGAAATTTATTTCAGCAAGAGACATATACACCCTATCAAGAATGTCCCAGGCAGGGGCGGTCTAATGTAATTTCACATGGTAGGCGACAATTATTTTGGCGCCCCCCCAAACCACATTATTTTGGCCCCCACCATTTTTTTTGCGCCCTTCCTCCCAATTTTTTTCTTGGTACCTTGTGCGCTCCTTCCATTCCTCCCACGGGCGTTGCAGAGGGCCGCTCCTGCCCTGTGCAACGAAGGCCCATGGGAGGCCTCTCCTCGCTTCCTGGTTTCCCCTGCCAGCCCCACCCACCTGGGCGTTGCAGAGGGGCGGGCGCTCGCTGCCCTGCCCTGTAACGCCCCATGGGTGGGGCTGGCAGGGGAAACCAGGAAGCGCGAGGAGGGGCCTTCGAAGGCCTCTCCTAGCGCTTCCTGGTGCCAGCTGCCGGCCCCTCCCACGGGGTGTTGCACAGGGCAAGGGAGAGCGCTCCAGAGGTTCGGGGCATGCACAAAAATCTCCGCGCATGCTCAGAAGCTGCTGCAGGCAGCAGGGAGGTTTGCTACGGCGGTGCGGCCGGTGTAGCGGCGCCCATCCAAGATGGCGCCCCACGCGGCCGCGTAGGTTGCTTACATGGACGGACCGCCCCTGGTCCCAGGCTATGGAGAGTCTCATCCCGTTGTTAGAGAGACTGGAGGGGACCGAGGCTCATGCAACATCTGTGGGGACATTCAGCAGCATAAGCAGTCAGGGGTTCGCAGACCTACCTGCACCCAAAAAGAAAGTGCCCCTGCGGGAGACAGGAACTCTTCCAAAACCAGCAGGCACAGACGCTGGAGGAGGAGATCGAGGAAGATGAAAGCAAGGAAGTGCCTCGCGAGCCAACGACCATCTCACAAGTAGCGACCCCGGTGGCCGTGACCAATGATGGGCGTGGCACGGGGCAGCACAGCGCCCCGCAGATGCCAATGGCCGCCCAGATGCCCATGGCTACCGCCGGGCGTGACACAGAGCCATACGGCACTCCGCAATTATCAGCTGGGGCACCAGCTGGACTTCAGGGTAGCTGGCAATTCGCAGCACCATGTGGAATGCCACCGCAGCACCAGCCGAGGAGAGATCTGAAAATCGAGTTTGGTGGAGAGCCCTCCAAGTTGTACTTTTTTCCTGACCACAGTGAGGGGCTATATGGAGGACAATGATCCAACGTACCAGAACGAGGACAGCAGAGTCAGAGTGATAGGAGCGGCCCTCAGACGAGTAGCAGCAAGCTGGTACGTCCAGTGCCACTCCAAACGAGATCCATGCCTGGGATCGGTGAGGTGACTGCTTGCCGCCCTAGATGCCCACTTCAGAGACCCACTTGAAGCAGTAAAATCCAAAGAGAAGCTAAAAACCATCAATCAGGGGCAGAGGTCAGTTGCAGAGTATGCTGAGGGATTCCAGACGCTGGCCGAAAAGATCCCTGAATGGTCGCAAGTGACAAAGCTGGAATTCTTCAAGGAAGGGTTAAAGAAAGAGATATTATCCTGGGCGGTGCATCACGACAACCCGGGAACGCTACCAGAGTGGATCCAACTCACCGGGCGGATCGAAGCAACATTGGCACAAATGAGGAGGCATCGAGGAGGCCAATCGCAACATCAATGACCAAAAGGAGAGAGCCATAAACCCGAGACAACCACAACCGGAGGGAGGTCGGAGCCCAAGGGAGGGAAGGAGTGAAAGGCTGGATGTTTCGTCTGCGGGAAGCCAGGACATCGAGCCGCAGGATGTTGGCAGAGGAAGGGAGGAGAAAATCGACCAGCCAAACCGGCTGCCGTAAGCGGGAAGTGAGCCGAAGAAGAGCCGTATCCTGGAGAAACCGAAGGGGTGTGTGTGAGTGTTACCAGGGAAATGTTGGTGTATGCTTCATCTCACCCGAGTCATTCCCATCCACATACATCTGGGGCTTGGGCAGTTTAAACAAGCCTGCCGCTGATTTTCAGTTTTATGTACCTTTTCGCCATACTACGGGCTATATAGCCAGATATTTACACCTACAGAACGTTGCTACACCTACAGAACGTTGCTACCTACAGAATTGGCGCTTTTTGCGGCTTGCTTTCTTCTTCCCCCATTGGCCCCCCTTCCTCCGAGTAGGCTCTCACCGGCTTCAGCGGCTTCATTGTGACCACGGAGGTTCTGCCTTTGCTGGCATACTCGCTTCTTTGGCATGCTTGCCCTTGAACATTTGCTATATTATTTTGGTGCTTTCCCTTAAAATAGTTTTACTTTAAATTTGAGCGCTATTTGCGCTACGTCATCGACGAGCAACACTTCCATCTATAGACGCAGTCCTTGGGCGACTACCCCATACGTCACACACCAGCGACGTTTCAGTCCATTGAACGAATACGCCTTCTGGCTTCCCTATCTGGCGAGTTGAGCCTGACGTGGCTAGCATACACGCCTCCCGGCCTCCTCCGCTGGTCATCACCCATCTGGGTTTTTGGGTATTTACTCTTATATATATTTTGATGGATTTAACCTTATTTATGTTCTGTACCTAGAGCAGGGGTGGGCAACTATTTTTTCCAAGGGGCCACACGAGAGCCAAAAAATATTATGGAGGGCCGCACCTAAAGGCGGAACTACATGCTAATCTACATAATTTATTTATTTATTCACTTACTATATTTACTATATATTACACATCATTAATATTAACATATTAATATATCAAGAAATATTCATATATTATTAGTATTAATATCATAATTATTATATTATAGTATATATATAAACATAATATATTGAAATTATAATATATCATATAACATTATATTATATTATTTATTATATTATTTTATTATTGTTATAAAATTATTATACAATAATAATAAAAACCACTAAAATAAAATAATGCTTCCTTATAGTCCCCTTCTCTGACATTTTTATGCAGAGGCCAGGCAGGGGAGGCAAGCCAGGGGCCCTTAGGCGGGCCGAAGAGAATCAGCCAAAGGGCCGCATCCGGCCCCCGGGCCGCAGTTTGCCCACCCCTGACCTAGAGTAACTGTGAGATTTACCCTACATATAACCCTATACGCATTCTGCTGGGGCTTTTTCTCTGTATGTATTTACTGCTGCATTTTGTACTATGAGGACTTGATGTTGTATTCATTGACTGCTGTATTTTGCATTGATGTCTCCCACCTGGAGTGTACTGTATTTGACTATATCTTGTATGTATTGATTACTGCACTTTGCAATTGATAGTATCTATTTGAAATGCACTATATATGATGATTGATGTATTTTCCCATGTTTGGTATTGGGATGCTCTTTTAAATGATTTGATATACATTGCATTACATTGATATATTGCTACTTTATGGATGTAGTACCTGTTTATTCAGAGTGATTTACTTCTCAGTGTGTTAGTTCACAAATGTTGATATTCCCTATAACACTAGAACACAAGAGAACCAGAGCTAGGTGCAAAGTTTTTATTGATTGCGGGTGATCAAGAAACATCATAGACCCCAAGCTAGCCGAGAATTTGGGACGCAATCAGATAGCATTGGAAACCCCAATAGCATTTTCCCCGCTAGATGGGTCAGAGGCCTCAGGGGCAGTAGCCAAATATCGCACTGAAGGCATCCAATGCGAAATCAGACCCTGGAAGGGTCCGGTCCAGTTCATAATAGCCCCCATAGCAAAGTACCACATAATACTAGGGATGCCATGGCTGCAAGAGCAGAGTCCAATAGTAGATTGGAGATCGAGGAAGTTTCTGTTCAGACAGAGTTTTTTATACAGACAGTCAGATGGTAGCCCAGCAAAGGAAGAGATGGGGAAGAGGGATGAGGGGACGGAAGAATTGGCATGCATGGGGAAGGTGGAAGGCGAGCTCCCCGAGGAATACAAAGACTTTGCAGATGTGTTTGACGAGAAAGAGGCAGGTAGCTTTCCGCCCAAACGAAGAGTAGAAGTAGGGATTGAGTTAATCCCAAGGGCGGATCTGCCCAAGCCCAAAGTGTACCCCATGTCAGTACAGGAGAAAGAAGAGTTGAAAAGCTATATAGACAAAAATCTAGCACGAGGTTTCATTGAACATTCGGAGTCCCCCCTCGCAGCACCGGTGGTATTCCGCAGAAAGAAAGAGGGGTCATTGAGGCTGTGTGTGGACTACTGCAGGCTGAACGCAATAAGCACAGTAAAAAAAATACCCGCTCCCATTGGTGAAAGACCTGATTATCCAGTTAACCGGGTGGAAGATTTTTATGAAATTAGGCCTAATCGAAGCATACCGTAAACTAAGAATTAAACTGGAAGACTGATGGAAAACCGTATTTTCCTGTGCCTTTGGGCAGTACTCCTACCGGGTTTTGCCATTCGGTTTATCTGGCGGAGGCGGAGCATTCATGCAGCTCATAAATGAAGTGCTGCATCCCTTGTTAAACAAAGGGTTTTTTTTGTATTTTTGGACGATATTTTAATCATGAGCAAAAATAAGAAGCAACATGTAGATCTGGTAAGGCAGGTGCTGCAGCGGCTGAGGGAGGCAAAACTGTACGCAAAATTGGCAAAATGCCAATTCCACAAAGAACTGATAGACTTCCTGGGGTATAGAATTTCCTCCCAAGGTATAGCAATGGACCCAGCCAAGATAGAGTATGTGATAGGATGGGAAACCCCAAAGACCTGCAAACAATTACAAACTGAAAGGCGCTGGCCCGTTTGGGAAAGGGAGGCCCTATCCATTTCTGGAAGGGAGTAAAATTCCTTTCGAAGTTTGGAGCAATCATCGGGACTTACAATATTTGAAATCACAACATAAATTATCCCCCAAACAAATTAGAAGGGCTAAATATTTCAGTAGATTCAACTTCAAACTGCACTTTTTCCAGGGAAAACCTAACGTACTGGCAGACACCCTTTCTAGGTTACCCCAACATCGGGGGGTACCAGAGGACAACGGGAAAGTGTTTTCAGATGCCCAATGGGTACTAGCCGTGCAGACCAGGCATGTAGCCGGGGGGGGGGGGTAAGGGGGCTTCAGCCCCCCCCCCCCGAAATTCGCCGGGTGGTCCGCGAAAAGGGCTTACTGGTGCATTATTTAAACTGTTATGTTTATTCATATCATGATCTGATCACCATGCTCATTATATCCCACCTTCATGGGGTTATTGGGATAACAATACAAAAGGTTTGTTAGGGTAGACCCTCTTCCACCCAGTCTCAGCCCCCGAACCAAACTCAGCCCCCCCCCAATCAAAATCCTGGCTACGGCCCTGGTGCAGACCAGAGCACAAGCGAAAAGGGAAAATGAATGTACTGTTGTGTCCTCGGAGGGAGGAGCTTGGGAAAGAGAATTGAAACAAGCATATGAAAATGATGAGTGGTTAAAGTCAAATAAAGAATGATGTGAGCTCCAGGGTGTTTGTAGATAAGAAACTGTATATTCCAGAGACACTGAGAAAGGAACTAATGAAACGTTGCCATGACAACAAAAGTGCTGGACATTTTGGGTTAATAAAGACTATGAAAAGACTGACAAAACAGGGCTGGTGGCCAGGGATGAGAAAATGTGTCAAATCATATGTGACTGAGTGTGACATTTGTGCCAAAAATAAAATACCCCCAGGCAAACCATGCGGACTATTGCAAACCGTGGTAGAGCCAACCCAGCCCTGGGAATTCGTAGCAATGGACTTTGTGGGGGATCTGCCCCCAAGCAAAGGATTCCGATATATATGGACTGTCATGGACCTATTCTCAAAACAGACTCATTTCGTGCCTCTGACAAAGCTCTCATCGGCCGAAAAGCTAGCTGATTTGTATGTCAAACATGTTTATAAGCTACATGGGTGTCCTGAGAAAATTGTGAGTGACAGAACGGTTAAATTCAAAGCCAAGTTTTGGGGTGAATTTGTGAAAATGTTGGGGGCCGAAAGGGGACTGAGTACAGCGTTCCATCCGGCAATCAACGAAGGGATAAGTGCACGCAACAAACCCTGGGTCAGTTCCTACGCACCTATTCAAACCACCAACAAAACAATTGGGCAGATTTACTCCCGTTTGCAGAAATGGCATTCAATGGAGCAGTCCACTTCGCCACGGGGCGTTCTCCCTTTGAGATAGTGTACGGGCAAGAATTGGGCCCCCTCCCTAAATTACCAGCTTGGGAAAACAAAACGCAGGAGGAGGGAGGCTGGCCAGAGTGAATCAGAACCGCTTGGCCAAAGATAGTAGAAGCTCTGCAAAACATGCAAAGGAAATACAAGCTGTTCGCGGATAGAAAAAGACAGGAAGGAGAGGAAATACATGAGGGAAACCTAGTATGGCTAAGTACAAAAAACCATATCCTGCTTATGGAATGGTCCGTCCTCCACGCCACTGAGAAAGCTTACCAAGACTTTATTGAATTCGATTGAGGACGCCCATCTTAAAGCCTCTGAAGAAGTCCATAGGACGAAACGGCCTCCCGCCGGCAGGGGTGAGCTCTTGCCGTCAGGCAACCCCCCTCTCAGGCTCTCTCACCTAGGAGACACGAGCAAGGGGCAGCTTTTCCCTCCGCTGCACTGTCAGCTTGTATTTCCCTATAGACGCTCACTCCACTCTACTGAACTACGAAGACCAGAAATCCCCGCGGCTAGCCATTGAAGCCGCGCCGCGTCGAATGTTAAAACCACCCACATAGCGTCTCTTCCTGACTACAGCGACCAGCTCTCCTTGCAGTTCTGACGTAGATGAACTGACGCATGCGCACTGCATGCTCAAGGCGACTTCAGCGGTCCCTGAGTTTACAGTCCGCCACGGACTTTTATCCTTCTCCCTTGCCATACTTGATACTGACTACCTCGATAACAAGGAAGAGGACGTGAGAGGATATCATTTTCTCACCCATTGGAGATAAATTTATGATTTATTGTACCTTGACTATATTGAATGAATATTACTCAAATGTGTTATACTTAAATGCCATTTCTCAATGCAATTCTAACCACTGTGTTATAATCACTGTACCTATTCATGTATAGCCATTGTGTTCTAATCACTGTATTTATACATGATTGATTCCATAGTGAACTTTATACCATTATTGTGTACCAGTGAATACATATTATTTTTGATACCAATTGCTTATTCTTGTTACTGATAGTGACATACTGTTCACCTGATTTGCTTTAGCATTTACTAAGGTGTAGCCCACTGTTCAGCCTTAAGTACAAAAAACCTCAATCTGGGGTTCCCCTCAAAGAAATTATCCCCACGTTTCATTGGCCCGTTCAGAATTCTATCTATCTATACAACTTAATATCATGGCATAATCTTCGGTTTTTGTTCAGCAGGAAGGTAATCCCAAAAGTTCTGTTTTCTTTATGTTGTCACAGGCTTTCATGGCCGGAATCACTGGGTTGCTATAAGTTTTTTGGGCTGTATGGCCATGTTCCAGAAGCATTCTCTCCTGATGTTTCACCTGCATCTATGGCAGGCACCCTCAGAGGTTGTGAGGTCTCACATCAGGATAGAATGCTTCTGGAACAGGGCCATACAGCCCGAAAGACTTACAGCAACCCTCTGTTTTCTTTATATTAATATTTTAGTGAGAGTATTGTCCTTAATTTCAGGGCTCCATTTCTGGCTTGCCAACTCCAATGGGATCCATCCAATCAAGATACGAAATGTGAGGGCAGAGTCAGAAATCTCTTTATTGCTTGGCTGGTGAAAGAAGGATGGCAGGGGAGAATCCCAGATCTAACACAAGGAGATAGGGTAATAGTCAACAAGAAAAACACACTCACAATAGTATCTATATCAAATATATATATGTGCATGTACTCTATAAACAAATGGAATAGTAGTCGCCTTTAAATAATTTATAAACATGGGAAAAACACCAAACCGAGTGCAATATACTGTACTCTGCTAGGGTAGATTAGAAGTCCATTAGTCCATGTGATATAAGACAGTCCACAAAGTTCATAAGCAGGGTGAGTATAAAGGAGTTAGAAAGTTCCAATCAGCATGAAAAAGCCAAAATAAATCCGAGGCGCTGGGGAGTGTTAGCCCAAATAGTTCCGTAATATCCAAAAGGCAACCAAAGTAAATGTAGATCCACACTGAAGATAGGACAAGTCAAGGCAAAACATCAAGCTTGGAGATAAACCAGGATCACTGGAAGCCGACGGTGCGTTTTATACACATATATATTGGCCACCAAAAATCTGTTTCACTCCCAACTGAGCTTTATCAAGGCTTCGATTTCTGTATTTTAGAGTCCTCTCTGTGGAAATCATATTATATGAATAATGTAATATAATGCATCAAATTACAACAAGTGACAACCCTATCAAGAATTGCATAATATAATGAACTATACATACCATCACTGGATACAACAATAGCACAACCTTGCTGAATCAGCAAGGTGACCCAAAGGTAATTGGTCAGGATTCTCTAGAGCTATATAGGTCTACAGCAGGGGTGCTCACACTTTTTCAGCATGCGAGCTACTTATAAAACAACCAAGTCAAAAGGATTTACCTACCCACTACAAAAATGTAAAACATATTACACAATATCTGCTTTGAACTGGGTTTTCTGAGTCCACACTGCCATATAATCTGATTCAAAGCAGATAACATGGGATTTTATTCAACTGTGTGGAAAGGACCTCAGATAACCCAGAGCCGTCAGCACTTGGGCGGCATTGAGAGCCTGCGGGGCAGGACTGAGCCTTCCTCCCGCCTTGCCTGCGATCTACCAGGATGCCCTATGCGATCTACCAGTAGATCGCGATCTACCTAATGAGCACCCCGGTCCACAGTAATTAACAATAGCAGGTGTTAGGCTAATAACGAATGCCAACTGACCGGTTCATTTAACCCATTTGGGACTTCTGTTTTGAGGAGAACGATCCATTTACATTCCTGGTTGCGTAGCTCCTTTATACTCACCCTGCTTATGAACTTTGTGGACTGTCGTATATCACATGGACTAATGGCAGGGGCGGCCCGAGCCCTCCGGGGGGAGTACGCGAACTTTATTTTTGCGGCGCCCCCCCCGGTGGCTCCCGGTGGCTCCTGGCGGCGCCCGCGCAGACTCCCGAGCGCGCCGGTGCGGAGGAATGGGGGGGGGGAAGAGGGGACTCACGGGGCGGGCTCACAGACCCGAGAAGGAGCAGGAGGAGGGGGGAGGCCACGAGGGTGGCCCCCATGGAGATGCAGCGGCAGCAGCAGCGCCCCCGGAAGGGCCCGGAGCCAGAGGCGCATCTTCGTGACGTCACTTCGTCGCGCTTCTGCCGAGGAGGAAGGGGGAGGGCCTCGCCGGCCGCGCGCTGTAAGGACACCTGGAAGGAGAGACGCTGGAGGGAGGGAGGGAAGGAGGAAGAGGCCGCCGCGCCTCCACAGGGCTCCCTCCCTTCGGCGTCTCTCCTTCCGGGCGTCCTTACAGCGTGCGGCCGGCAAGGCCTTCCTCCCCTTCCTCCTCGGCAGAGGCGCGACAAAGTGACTTCACGAAGATGCGCCTCTGGCTCCGGGCCCTTCCGGGGGTGCTGCTGCTGCTGCTGCCGCTGCGTCTCCGTGAGGGCCGCCCTCGTGGCCTCCCCCCCTCCTGCTCCTCCTCGGGTCCGTGAGCCCGCCCCGTGAGTCCCCTCTTTCCCCGTCCCTCCGCACCTCCGGCTGGCTGCGGCGACACGGCGGTGAAGGGCGGAGCTAATGGCGCCCCTCCCAGGTGGCCACACCCCTCTTTGGGAACGTCGCCGGATTTATTTTGGCGACATGCTGTAGGTCGCTTTATAATGGGGAAGGACTGTCCCTGACTAATGGACTTCTAATCTACCCTAGCAGAGTACAGTATATTGCACTCGGTTTGGTGTTTTTCCCATGTTTATGAATTATTTAAGGGTGACTACTATTCCATTTGTTTATAGAGTACATGCACGTATATATATTTGATATAGATACTATTGTGAGTGTGTTTTTCTTGTTGAGAATCTCAGATCTGACAGGCCACCTGCTTACAGACATCAGTATTTTAGATACATTTGAGACTAATAGACATTGATTGATACAAGTACAATCCACTGTCTTAATGGTTCGAAGTACATTCATTGCTGTCATTTTTACAGCTTGTGCTTGACGGAGTATGTATGATGGGATTAAAGTTTTCATTGGAAGAAAACCCGAGTCTGGTGAAACATCAAGAGGAAATGCTGCTAGAACATGGCCATACAGCCTGGAAACCACACAACACTCCAGCAATTCTGGCCACGAAAGCCCTTGACAAAACCCGAGTCTGTCTGCTGTGTCCGAGTCCATCTCCATTAGGCTGGAGGGGGCTTTCCAGATGGGGAAAGTTGTCTAATTGGGGACAATGGTGACAGTGATTTCTATCAGGGAGGAATGGCCCTTAGGTGATGAGATCTTCTAGTTCCCCTTATGAAACAATGGAAATGAGTTGCGATAATGAGTTGATCGATTGTTTCGGGTAAAATGTATTATGCCCCGGTATGATAGGCTTGCCGGCAGATTGTCCACCTGAATTCCAATCCTATTGCTGAACCTGCTGGCTCAGCTGATGAGAAACTTCCTGTGTCTTTTGAAAACTTATGATGTTTTGGAGAGAAGAAGGAGAAGAAGGAGACACAGACAGAGTTTTCCAACAGGCGGGTGTTTCTTGCTTCCGAAGCTAAGTGGGGTATCATCAAGAGGTCATCTTCTTGAACCCTAATCTTTCAGGATCTAGATTTCGGATAACAAGAGAATTTTCTGTATAAATTGAGAATAGTGTAACAGGTTTTTCTGGATTTGTCAGGGAAAAAGCAATATAATTTCCACAGGACCAACACATGAAATTTGTTTTTAATTCTAAAGTATTGTTATCAAGTTTTTGAAAAAATGCAAATAAGAGATGCAAGAGTAGACTTCTTTCTTGCCTCCATGTCTGAATATTATTAGATGATAAATAATTATTAATGTTGGCTTCTGGTACACAAGATTGATCCTTGCTGCAAATGATCTGTCCAGGTTTACTTTATCTCAATTTATTTATTTATTTGTCACGTTTCTATACCGCCCCTCTCAGCCCGAAGGCGACACGGGACGGTTTACACAGGCAGTCTCTGCCCTCAATACAACACAGCAACAAGTCAACCCCCGAAAAAAACATATAATAACAATTTAACAATTAAAAACATACAATTGCAGCCTCAGCATCATGTTGAAATCAGTTTCCATCACATCGTCGTCATTCCTTATATCCAATTAAGCCTTATATTTCATCAACAAATGCCTGCTCAAATAACCAGGTCTTGACTTTCTTGCGAAACGTCAGGAGGGAGGGGGCCGATCTGATGTCTTTAGGGAGGGCGTTCCAAAGCCGAGGACCCACCACTGAAAAGGCCCTGTCTCTCGTCCCCGCCAGTCGTGCCTGCGAAAAAGGCGGGACCGAGAGCAGGGCCTCTCCAGATGATCTTAAACATCTCGATGGTTCATAGGGAGAGATGCGTTCGGACAGGCAAGTTGGGCCCGAACCGTTTAGGGCTTTAAAGGCTAAAGCCAGCACTTGGAATTGTGCCCGGTAGCAAACTGGCAGCCAGTGGAGCTGGCACAACAGAGGAGTTGTACGCTCTCTGAATGGCGCTCCTCAAGTTATCTCAAGTTCTTTTCTTGGTTTTAATTTATCAGAGAATATATGAACCAAAAATTCAGTAAACTCATCTAGTCTTTTTATATTTTGTATGCCCCAAAATCAGCAGATACTGTTTGATCTTGGAAGCCTAGCAAGGGTCAACCTTAGTTAGCACTTGGAGGGAAGACCACCAATGAATATCAATGAACTTCAGGTGCTGTAGGCTACATTTCGGAGGAAGGAACAGGCCAAACCGTCTCTGGGTATTTCTTATCTAAAAAAATACTATGAAATTCATGGGGTGGCCATAAGTCAACCATAAGTCAACAGGCAAGTTGACTTATTTATTTATTTTATTTATTTATTAGATTTATTAGCCGCCACTCCCAGTGGCTTGGGGTGGCTTACAATAGACATTTCAATAAAACACATCAACCATAGCATTAAAACAAAATAAAACAATTACGAGAAGAAACACAGTCTAAAAATGGCATATCACAGCTCAAAGGCCTGTCGGAATAGGAATGCCTTACAGGCCTTCCGGAAAACCAATAAGTTGCGCAAGGCCCTAACCTCTGGGGGTAAAGCATTCCAGAGGACTGGGGCGATGATAGAAAACGCCCTTCTTCACGTTGAAGTGAGCCGGAACTCCTTGATGCTAGGCACAATTAAAATATTCCCCTCTTCGGATCTAAGTGTTCTCGTGGGACAGTATGGGATAAGGCGGTCTCTCAGGTACACTGGCCCCAGACCACATAAGGCCTTGTAAGTCAAAACTAACACTTTGAAGATGATCCGGAACTCAATAGGGAGCCAGTGCAGCTCTCGCAGAATAGGTGTAATATGGCAGCTCGCGGGAACTCCCGGAAGCAACCGGGCTGCGGCATTCTGCACCAGCTTAATTTTCCAGGTCACTGACAAAGGTAGGCCAATGTAGAGAGCGTTACAGTAGTCCAGCCTCGAGATGACCATAGCTTGGATCACCATGGCCAGGTCGTGCCGAGACAAGTAAGGGGCCAGCCTCCGAGCCTGGCGAAGATGGAAAAACAAAAGCAAAAACACAGTGCAAGATATATCATATATAACAATAAGGAATATTTATGTGATTTGGGAGATACCCTTACACACTCAAACCACTACCTGACACAGTCCACTCGACCCACAGGAATTTTCGGCAAAGGCACGAAAATCTGCGGGCACTGCTCTGTTTGCGACAACATTAGTACGAACAAGACTATCTACAGTCCGGCACGAAACAAAAAGTTTGAGGTCCGTTGCTTTGCCACTTGCGCGTCCACGTACGTCACGTATGCGATCACGTGCTCGTGCCCTTTGATTTACGTTGGAATCACAACGAGGCAATTATGCCAAAGATTCATTGAACACCGCAGCCGAATTAACACAGGCAACACTGACCTTCCCCTATATACTCATTGCCACCTAATGAAACATGACCCAAAATCTCTCCGCATCAGGGTTGGCCTCTTTTTACCACTCATATTAGGAGCAGGATTGGGCTCCTTCTTGTCCTTGCCTTGGTGATAGCCATTGGACTAGACACCTGACTACCATATAGTTGTGGACTACCCCAGTGACTTTGGCGCACTCGAGGACTCAGACACCCGTCTGTGGGGTTGCAGGATATTCATCCGGAGCAACTTCCTTCAGGACTCGCTGTCACACCCTGTATTACTGCGGTTTGGGTTTGTCCTTATGTTTTTATATTGATGCTCTAGTCCTACATAAATATTCCTTATTGTTATATATGATATATCTTGCACTGTGTTTTTGCTTTTGTATTTGCACCCATACCCTGTGACTGTATATGAAGATGGAAAAACGCCACTCTGCTGACTGCGGAGACCTGGGCTTCCATTGACAGCAGAGCGTTGAGGATAACTCCGAGGCTCTTTACCGAAGACGATGGCCATAGTGCCACGCTGTCCAAGGTCGGAAGCTGGAAACCCCACCTCCTGGATGACCCAGCCAAAGGATCTCCGTCTTCGCTGGATTCACCTTCAACCTACTGGCTCGCAGCCATCCAGTAACAACCTCGAGGCAGAGATGGAAATTATCGGGTACGGTTTCAGGCCTGCCCTCCATCCTCAGAATGAGCAGGGTGTCATCAGCGTACTGATGGCACTCCAGCCCAAAGCTGGAGTTATGAAGACTTATGAAGGCACATGCACACATACACATGATTTCTTTTATTTATTTATTGCTCCTTTAATTATCTCAATTCTTCAGTTGAGATGTTATGTATAGCAATATCTGATAGGGTTCTTCTGAGTTTTGTGATTGATAGCTTCTTGGCAAAACTGTGGGAACAATCCTGAGATTTCTGGTA
Organism: Anolis apletophallus; assembly: GCA_030556195.1. Taxonomy (NCBI): domain Eukaryota; kingdom Metazoa; phylum Chordata; class Lepidosauria; order Squamata; family Anolidae; genus Anolis; species Anolis apletophallus. Next base: position 131,677,510 of record JARBWK010000006.1, on the reverse strand, counting down.
TAGTTTGAGTTACGTTATATTTTACTAATAAAATCAATATTTGAACATTTACTTTAGTTCATATTTAATTTCTCTTTCATATACTTACAATATTGTTTAATTTGCTTTGCTTATAGATCCATGTAACGCAATGTTCTTAATGTCTGTAACAGCTTTTGATGTCTATAGTTGCTCCAAAGTTTCAGCACTTGGGATTGCATTTTTTTCTCACATTTTAAAAATGAGGCTTGAGAAGCTGGATAAACGAGGAAACTCTCTCTAACATTTACAATATTATAGGGTATTACAGTATTATAGATCTTCCTATTATTCCATGCATGAAGCCATGATAGTTAAAAGTGCTCTTAAACTACATTAATTCTACTGTATAGATTCCCCCTAAGCCAGGGGCGGGCAACCTACAGCCCAGCCGCTGGGCTGGATGGGGGGCGGGGCCAAGAGGGAGGGGTGCTGCTGCCCATCCCAGCCGGATTCTGTCCGGCCCGGGAGAGGGCATTGGGGCGGGGCCAAGATTTATGGAAGGGGTGCTGCTGCCGTTTAATCCCATCGCCAAACTCTGTGGGGCCTGTATAACGGCAGACAGGCCGAAAAACAACAGCCATCACAGCTGGCTTTTAAACATCCTTGCCTGCCATCCCTGTCACTTTGGCAATCCCGGGCCTGCAGTCTTGAGACAGCACCATCTTCAAACATGTCACCTGCAGGTCATCTGACTGCGAAAATATATCTTTGGCAACCTGTCAAAATGACTTGATCGGGCCTTCCGGGTCACCCAGGGCGATCAACTGCCTCACCGATCAGATCGCTGACTGCTCCCCCTGCAGGTCCGGATTGCCTCCAGGGGCGGCAGGCAATCCATAGCAGGGCGATCAGCTGGGGAACCGCTGGGGGCGAGAGTGGGCGGATACCTGCAGCCTCCGATTGCCTGCTGCTCTGCTCTGCTCTCCTCTGCTGCAGCGGCGGCTGGGTCTGCTTTGCCATCCTCTGGGCTGGGTCCATTGGGCCATTCCATCTTGGTTCGCTCTTTGTCTTCTTGAACTTAATTTTATTTTATTTTAGAGGTTTTTATTATTATTTTATAATAATTTTATAATAATAATATAATAAATAATATAATACGTTATATATTATAATTTCAATATATAATGTCTATATATATACTATAATATAATAATTATGATATTAATACTAATAATATATGAATATTTCTTGATATATTAATATGTTAATATTAATGATGTGTAGTGTACTATATAGTAAATATAATAAATAAATAAATAAATAAATAAATAAATAAATAAATAATGTAGATTAGAATGTAGTTCCGCCTTTAGGTGCGGCCCTCCATAATATTTTTTGGTTCTCGTGTGGCCCCTTGGAAAAAATAATTGCCCACACCTGCCCTAAGTCCATCTCATGACATTGCAATGATCAACAGAATACCAGCCTCTATATATTTTGAGATATGGCAAGAAATGTGTGTACAGAAAGCTATTACAATATTGATTTGAGGTTATAAGGATTTGTTTTCATTGATTTTTTTGTCATGTCATGAGCGACTTGAGAAACTGCAAGTCGCTTCTGGTGTGAGAGAATTGGCCGTCTGCAAGGACGTTGCCCAGGGGATGCCTGGATGTTTTTGATGTGTTACCATCCTTGTGGGAAGCTTCTCTCATGTCCCCGCATGAGGAGCTGGAGCTGATAGAGGGAGCTCATCAGCACTCTCCCCAGATTCGAACCTGTGATCTGTCAGTCTTCAGTCCTGTCGGCACAGGGGTTTAACCCACTGTGCCACTGTTGATGAAAATGGGTGTGAGTTTTTGCAACACAGCTTGACAAGAATGTGAGTTTTGGGAATACTATTTGAGAGAAGCACCAAAATGACTGTAACAGACTTTTTAATTCTGCAATGGCTATCGAACAGGAATTTAAAAGGGGCTTGCCCAGAGAAGGCAAAAGCCCTGCAGACCCACCAAAGAGCATCCAATACTCTGGCGAGAAAGAAGCACCCAATTCAAAGTTTTCCCCTATTTCCCAAATAAATCTCACCAGAGTTGAAGGAAGTGCCACCGAGTTGCTTATTTCATTCCAGCTGGAGCGGATGTCAAGCTGCAGTCCCTTGCCCAAAAGCTGACATGCCGCACAATGCAAAATATAACATTTTTATAGAAAGAGCTGTCAAAGTTCAAACTTCCCGCCTCCCGCCCCCTTGCCTGCTTTGCACTGATTGGTTGGAGTCATCAGCTGGCGGGAAGGCGCGGCCTGCTTTGCCAATTAGGAAGCCAGCATCGCTTTGGACTCTCGGCCAATGAGAGCAGAGGAGGCGGTCCAAGCGGGAAACAATGAAACAATGAACCAGGAAGAAATGATGAGTGGATTAATGACTTAATGTTTGTCCAACATAACCTAAAAGGTCCTCAAGCTAGCTGGTTGTATTGTTTCAAGTGAGTCAAATAAACATCTGGGTCTGGCATGGATGCCAAACCCTGGTAATCCTTAGTCTTGGATATGGGATCAACTCATGGTATTTTGTCTTGAGTTTCGGCCAAGGGAATGAGAACAATGGATGAGGCGGATGAGACATCCAAAGCTTTCTGAACGCAGGATGTTCCCTTTTGTGATGAATGGCAAAATCCTCCAGATGGGCCAGTTCCATTGTCTGGAGGTGCATGGCCAAGGGACATATATCCTTCAAATGGGCCGACTCCGAGGTTTGAAGGAATGTGTCCACTGCTATTATCCATGCAAATGCTCTTGTTAAGTCCTTTGTGTTAGGAGATTAGCTGGCCCAGGAAATAAGGGATTTCCTGAGCCTAGGAATGCTGGGTTCACGAAGAGGTGACATTTTATATTTCATATAGGGACACAGGGAAGGGGAAAGCATATAGGGAATACATTCATATAGGAGGGAAATAGGAATCATATCATCTCATATTTGCCCATCCCACCCACCAGAGTCCATTGGAATTTATAAATCATGAGGAGAGTCCATGGGGTTTGAAAGAAAAAAAGTTTCCAAGAAGTTTTTGAAAGTTCTTCCAAAGTGGGCAAAAGTCCATAAAAGTTTGGGAAAGTTCATAAATGTAAAAGGAAATAGCTTGGTGAATCCATGTGATCTGCACTGGGGATCCCTGCAGATGCGGGGATATGAGGTCCATCCATTGGGAGAAGGAAACTATAAATCCTGCCTTGCTGTGGGGCCAGAGTAGCCAGCTTGTTTCCCGGGAGACTCAGGGGGTGACCACAGCAAGTTCCCTGGGTCACATGCCTTCTGGACATCCACAAGACGGTGGCAGGATTAATGTTGCAGCGAGGAGCCATGGATGACAACCAGCTGGTTCCTACTTGAAGTTTCATCTTTTTATGATTAAAAAAGGTTATTTCTGGGGCGTAGGGGTCAAAAGAGCAAAAGGGAGGTAGCAGTTAGTCTAATGATTAGTCTAGGAGAAAGATGGCACCAAAATGGAGTCGATCCATTGCCTCGCGGATACAGGGGCCCAAAGGGTTTCCGTATCCGCGGTTCAGAGGAACGCAGTTTCGGCCTCAACAGGACACTGTAAGAGCAATCAGTAGCAATTTGCGGCTCAGGAAAGGAAAGGTTCATGCGTGGAGAGAGTTGGAAACAGTAAAGCACACAATGTATCACTATGAAGAGGGGAAAGTTGCAATCAAATGATACTTTATTGCGGGATTTGTTACAATGTAACAGGGGAAGAAAGCATAGAGAAGGATTGCTTGTTGAAGCTGCTGCTGTAGCCACGCTCCCATCAATGCTGGCCCAACAGGGCATCCAGGAACTGCAGAACTCCCTGCTGGTCAGATTAACTTGAACGCAGGGGGCTCCCGGAGGTTCGACCTCACAATCAAGACATTAAAAATACATTTGGGCCTTTAAAAAGTGCCAGACAAAAATCAAGTCTTCATCACTGACATCATTTTAGGATTGCTGGAAAGGGATTTTCAGTCATTCAGATGGGGCTTCTGAGCTTCTTTGCTGAAATAGAAGAACACTTTTATTGAGAGAAAGTATATCATAGACAAGTTCCTTCTTCAGGCGGGGCTTTCTAGCCTCATTTTGCCTCCTTTAAACGCAGCGAAGGAGGTCCTTTAACGGGAGTCTGCAGGGCACCATGAGATGATGCACAGTAGGTTAGCTGACTGCACAGTAAGCTCTGCCCACTTTTCCTCCCAGAGTCAGGAAGGTAAGCATGTTTTGGGTAGCCCCAATGGAGCTACCTGTATTTTGGGGCTCAAAAGCCTGTGGGATGGTAGAAAAGGTAGTGGGGCAATGCGCATTGCCACCCTTTCTGCCACCTGATGGAGCCGGGGAGGGGAAGAGTGCCAAAGCACCCTCTTCCGCCCTCTGTGTGATGAAAGCTGGCAAAACGGCACAATCCCTTTGGGCCAAGTGAAGAGTTCTTATGTAAATGTAAATGACTTTTTTTGATGAAATCTCCATTAGCATGTTTAATGAGCCTTGAGCTATTTCTTTTTGCCTTATGGGAAAATAAAAGCGCCAACTGCCTTTTTAGAAAGAGGGCTACATACACAAAGTTTGAAAATGACTCTTTTTCTTGCTATAATTCAGTCCCAAAGCATTCAGTACGACTTTCTGGCATAACTAGTAATGTTTTTATTGCCAGAAAAAAGATCCAAGACACATCACAACAAACCCCACATACATGGATGCACACATTTTTATCGGACTTCTATCGTCTGATACCTGTGAATCATATTGGCTTTCTTAGCCATAGATTCTCCCCTTGCTAGATGGGAAAAGGGAACCTAGAGGATCCCTGATAGTAATCAAAGAGCCTACAGCAGTGTTTTTCAACCTTTTTTGAGCCACGGCACATTTTTTACATTTACAAAATCCTGGGGCACACCACCAACCAAAATGACACTCTAACACAGTAATACATATAGTTCAGTGTTTCTCAACCTGGGGGTCGGGACCCCCAGGGGGGTCGAGAGAGGGTTTCAGAGGGGTCGCCAAAGACCATCAGAAAACATATATTTCTGATGGTCTTAGGAAGTCCTTTAGCAGAGAAGGTTGAAGATCTCTCCGCTTTTCCTTCTCTTTCTTTTTGGAAACAGACTGTGAATTCTTCCACCTAAAGTTCTCCTCTGCTGTGATTGGCAGGCCTCCCAGCCAAGGGGAGGGCTGATTCTGAGACTCCAAGCGGGGAGGGGAGAGCAGGCGTGCTTGGCGCATGGCAGCATGATGTGCATGTGTGGGTGAGGGAGAGTGTGTGAGGTGGGATAGAGGCTCACGCCAGCTAGTCCCTTCAAGGCATGAGGGTTCTGTGTAGGAAGTTTGACTCAATTCTATCATTGTTAGGGTGCAAGGGGCTCTTTGATTGTAGGTGAACTATAAATCCCAGCAACTACAACTCCCAAATGTCAAGATCTATTTCCCCCAAACTCCACCAGTGTTCACATTTGAGTATATTGAGGATTCGTGTCAAGTGTGGTCCAGATCCATCATTGTTGAGTCTATAGTGCTCTCTGGATGTAGGTGAACTACAACTCCCAAACTCAAGGTCAATGCCCACCAAACCCTTCCAGTATTTGCTGTTGGTCATGGGAGTTTTTTGTTCCAAGTTTGGTTCAATTCCATTGTTGAGGAGTTCAGAATGCTCTTTGATTGTAGGTGAACTATAAATCCCAGCAACTACAACTTCCAAATGACAAAATCAACCCCCCCTCCACACACTCACACACTCACAAAAATACTGTTATGAAGTAGCAATAAAAAAATGTTATGGTTAGGGGCCACCACAACATGAGGAACTGTATGAAGGGGTCGCAGCATTAGGAAGGTTGAGAAACACTGATATAGTTAATATGTTTTTAAATGTATTTATACACTCAGTGTGAAACCTGGGCCTGTTTCGATGAACACAACATAGATATCCTGGCAGGAATGGCAGAAGGCTGAAAGTTTTCAATTAGCAATAATCGCGCCTCGGATTAACCTCATTGGCTACGATACTGCCACTGCGCAAAGTAGGAATGGCAGAAAGACACAAACAAAGGTCTTGCTCGACAGCTGTCAGTCTCTCTCTGTGTTCTTATGCATCAATAAGGAAGGAAGGGAAGAGAGAAGGAAGAATGGAACCAAAGAGCAAAGAAAGGGAGGAAAGAAACAGGTAGAGAAGGAAGAAAGAAAAAGGGAAAGAAGAAGAAAATAAAAAGAGGGAAGAAAGGAAAGAGGTTGGGAAGGAGAGAAAGAGGAAGGGGAGGTTGGCCACAGCAACACATGGCGGGTACAGCTAATAAATGTATACAGCTTATATATATATGGAGGCTGTCTTTGCTGGACTCAGGCAAGGGATTGAGCCCCGGCTAGGGCTTCCCGGTAGGACAGGAGGTCTCTCCCTCTCTCTCTCTCTCCCTCTCCTTCTCTCTCTCTCCTATCTCCAATTTCACACGGCACACCTGATGATAGCTCACGGCACACTAGTGTGCCACGACACACTGGTTGGGAAACACTGGCCTACAGTACCAGGAATGGTGATGCGACAATTGCGACTGTTATCCAGCTCATGTTATCTTTCCCTGCTGGCTTCTCTTCAAACTGGGGAAGATCTAACTGGATATGTCACGAGTGCCTAACTGTAATAGCTAAGGCTTTCTGTTAGGAGGACTCTCATTTCTTTGCACTAATCTTGAGGAACATGTCTCATTGCCCACTGTGCCATCAATCTTGATGCCTCTTCAATATGCCACTCAGCGAGCATCTTTTGCTTTGCCTTACCTTTCTCTTGGCTTTGAGATTCAGTCTTGCTGGCAAGGCGAAGTATATTCAGCCTGGGCAAACTCGCCTGGTGGAGAGGAAAGGAAGACAAAGCCACGAAAGTATAAATGGGATGCTGCATGGATCCATTTAGGTATTTAGGAAGAGAGGACACTCAGGGCGGCCTCACACAAGCACCATATGATGCCATCACCATCATAACATGTTCAACAAATACATTAGAAACATTAAAACAGTTAATTGAAAGCAATCGAGGATTCTATTCGTCTACGTGCCTGTAAAAGGAGCTCCATCAGACGAAGGGGTGACCCCATCTGTTAGTCTCCCTAACAGTTTCATACCAAATGAACACGGAAATGCACACTCTTCTTCCTCAAAGTGGTACTGCTTGTCATTTCAGTATTATGATATGTACACATATATTTTTCAGTGACTACCACACCTCTTACCTGTTTGATAATAATCATAGATATTAACTTGAGCTGGTTTGATGTTGGACACAGAATGGGCTTGCTCGACCGTTAATGCAAAAGTAATTTTCTCTGCTGATACCTGAGGCATAAGAAGAAAGTAAGTATTAGAAACGGCTGTTATGGACTGTTATGAAGCTGTCGCTTTACTGTAAATCTACAAAAGCCCTTTTTCTCCCACCCAGGACTTACATCTTCCAGATAACAAAAGATGTGGTCATTCCTGGTTTCCACACGCATCATTTTGTTTTGGAGCTGCATGAGACAAAAAGCAAGAGGAAAGTTATTTTTTTAATGACAGGAACCATGGTCCACACCAGTGCTGTCCAACTTCTACGGGCCCAAGGGCCGGAATTCCGGTGGCTGAGCACCTGGTGGGCCAGGGGGGGCGATCGCAGGGGCGGGGCGGGGCCGATCACAAGGGGCGATTTCGCCGCTTCTGCCGCTCGGAGTGACGCTGTAGGAGGGAGGGCGGAGCAAAGGGGGCTCCCCTTTGCTCCTCCCTCCCTTCTACAGCGTCAAACCGGGCAAGAGGAACGGCGATTTGCCGTCCCTCTTGTCCGGTTTGACGCTGTAGAGAAGGAAGGGAGGAGCAAAGAGGGGCTCCCCTTTGCGCCTCCCTCCCTTCTACAGCATCAAACCGGGCAGAGGAACGGTGATTTTGCCATCCCTCTTGTCCGGTTTGACGCTGTAGAGAAGGAAGGGAGGAGCAAAGAGGGGCTCCCCTTTGCGCCTCCTCCCTTCTACAGCATCAAACCGGGCAAGAGGAACGCATATTTCGCCGTTTCTGTTGCCCGGGGTGACGCTGTAAAAGGGAGGAGCAAAGGGGAGCCCCCCTTTGCTCCGCCCTCCCTCCTACAGCGTCACTCCGGGGGGCGCATGCGCACTCCGTGCGCGATGCGCACCTTTTTGGATTTTTTTCCGGATTTTTTTTCCCGGATTTTTTTCCGGATTTTTTTCCGGATTTTTTTCCGGATTTTTTTCCGGTTTTTTTTCCGATTTTTTTTTCCGGATTTTTTTCCGGATTTTTTTTTAATTGCTGGAGGGTTGGGGGGCCGGGTCCAAGGGGCTGGCGGGCCGTGTGCAGCCCGCGGGCTGCCTGTTGAACAGGCCTGGTCTACATGGATTGCTTTTTGTTGTCGCTGTTATGAAAGTGTTTCTGCCTCGTTGAAATTATACCAGTGCTGTGGGCACTTCCTCTTCCATGAAGGAATCTCTGGCCTGAACTACACGACCGTATAATGCAGTTTCGGAATCCAAATCAACTGCATTGGATTGGATTACAAGGCAGTGTGGACTTATATAATTTAGTTCAATGTGGCCATTCTGGCTTCTGAAATTGCATTATATGGCAATGTAGATCCAGACTCTGTCGCCTCCCTCACCAATCTGGGGGCTTCTCATGCTAGTCGGGGAGAAAGCGGCATGCTGATCTGGGCGTGCTGCTTCAAGGGATATGTGTAGCCCTTCTCATGTTTCTAGGCCAGGGGTGCCCACACCTTTTCAGCATGCGAGCTACTTATAATAAAACAAAGTCAGAAAGATCTACCTACCTCCTCTAAGCTGGAGAGGAGAGGGGTGGGGGCGGGGCTTGGTGCAGCCTGGCTCCGCCTCCCTCTGGCTTCAGCCCCCTCCAGCCAGAGGGGCGGAGCCAGGCCGTGCCAAGCCCCACCCCTGCCCCTCTGGCTTTGGAGCTCTCAGCAGCTTCTCCAGGCTTGAGGATGGCAATGCCAAGCCAGTGGTGACATAACTAGCACAAGGCTGGCTTGGCATTGCCATCCTCAAGCCTGGAGAAGCTGCTGGTAGAGCAGAAGCCAGAGGGGGACGGAGCCAGGCCACAACAAGCCCCGCCCCCTCTCCTCTGGCTTTGGAGCTCCCAGCAGCTTCTCCAGGCTTGAGGATGGCAGTGCCAAGCCAATGGTGACATAGCTAGCACAAGGCTGGCTTGGTCCTGCCCTCCTCAAGCCTGGAGAAGCTGCTGGTAGAGCGGAAGCCACAGGGGGCGGAGCCAGGCCACAACAAGCCCCGCCCCCTCCCCTCTGGCTTTGGAGCTCCCAGCAGCTTCTCCAGGCTTGAGGATGGCAGTGCCAAGCCAGTGGTGGCATAGCTAGCACAAGGCTGGCAGCTGCTTGGAGTGCCGAAGCCGGGGGCTGTGCTTGGCGCGGCCTGGCTCCGCCCCCTCTGAGAAGCGCCCCATCCGGCTGGGATCGACTGGTCGATCGCGATTGACTTCCTGGGCAGCCCTGTTATAGACTAAAACTCTCATTGGCCGTGCTTGCTGGGGCTTCATGGGAGCTGGAATCCCGCAGTCTATGGAGGGCTCCATGTTCCCCAGCTCTCTTCAGCACATTTGAATAGGTTTTCCTTGTGGCATATGGATGTGACGTGTGGCATATGGATGTGGAATGAACCAACAAAAGCTTTTCTGGGTTGCTGTATGGCCATGTTCCAGAAGCATTCACTCCTGAAGTTTCATCCACATGTATGGCAGGCATCTGATTAGAAAAGCTTTTCTAATCAGATGAACCTCTGCCCAGGTGAAATGCCTTTTGGAATTCTAGCTCCTGACATGTAGACATAAATGGTTCCAGAATTCAATATCAGAAACCATTTCAGTCCAAGGTTCTTCCAGAAATATTATACAATGGGCTCTCTGCAGCCTGGTAACACCTTCCAGTCAGGCTAATCTGCCGGCTCAAATGCCTAAAGAATGCCAGTGCGCCGAGGCAAGGCTTCTTTGGGTCTCAACGCAATCAAGGCAGGGCTGCAGATCTGCTCACTGTCTTTCAAAAGGCATCTAGTCAGGAAAGCAGTAGGATTTTGACAGGGCTCCTACAGACATGAGGTTTGGAGAACCACCATCAATTCACTCTTCACTTTGCAAAAAGTGCATTTTCTCCCTCGAATAAAATTTGAAGCAAATGGAGCACACCTCTGGCTGAATTTGGCCAATCATTTCATTTTATTTATTTATTTATTTATTTATTTATTATTCGGGCTTATATTCCGCTCCTCCCTGCAGGCTCGGGGCGGATCACAGCGTACAGTAAAACATGCAGTAAAAACATAAAACATAACAGTGATAAAAACGGAGATTACAGTTCTTGAATTCAAGGACATACGCATGCCATTTACAATTCAGACTTAGCTAAATGCAAGCCTAAAAAGGGCGGCCTCACACGCCCGTCGAAAGGGGGGCGAGCTCTGAGATCGCACGAGTACGGTCTGGATGCGAGTTCCAGAGCACAGGCGCCGCGGCAGAGAAGGCTCGCTGTCTCGTAGTAGACAGGTGGCAGGAGCGGATCGATGGGATGACCAACAGGTTCTGCTCTTCCGAGCGTAGCGATCTCGGGGGAACATACGGGGTAAGGCAGTCCCTCAGGTACACTGGCCCTAGACCGTGCAAGGCCTTAAAGGTTAGAACCAACACCTTGAAGGCAATCCGGTACTCAATGGGGAGCCAGTGCAGCTGCCGTAGGATGGGAGTGATATGCTCCCTCACTGGTGCTCCCACCAGCAAGCGAGCAGCGGCATTCTGCACTAGCTTGAGTTTCCGGATTGTCAACAAGGGAAGGCCAACATAGAGAGCGTTACAGTAGTCCAGCCTCGAGATGACCGTCGCTTGGATCACCGTGGCTAGGTCGTCCCTGGACAGGTAGGGTGCCAGTCGTCTAGCCTGTTAGAGATGGAAAAATGACGTTTTGCTAACCATGGAGATCTGGGTCTCCATGGATAGCAAGGGGTCCAATTGGACACCCAAGCTCTTTACAAGAGATGACGGGCTTAATTGCTCGCCATCCAGGGTAGGCAACCGGCACTCATCCAGCCCAGGTCGACCGGGCCACAAGATCTCCGTCTTCGACGGATTCACCTTCAGCCGGCTAGCACGCAGCCATCCAGTCACGGCTTCAAGGCATTGATGGAAACAATCGGGTACGGTATCCGGCCTGCCGTCCATTTATACGGCTCTCCAAATGCTGGATGGGCTACAACTCCTGTATATCTCATCATTAGACATCATGAGCAGAGCTATTGGGAGTGGTGATACAATAACATCTGGAAAGCTGAGGTTTATTCTGTTTAGCTAGGAGAGTGGGTTTTGGATTTAGATACAAGGCTTGTGGATAGGATGCCTGACTTTATCATGCCCTTTAACCTTTCCCTAACCTCACAGCAGGAAGTGCTGTTGAGTTGTAGTTCCTATTATCCCCAGTCCACAAGGTGGATAATAAAACAGGACAGGAGTTGTCATTCTATCATCTATGGCAGGGGTGGGCAATTATTTTTCCAGGGGCCACACGAGCCAAAAAAATATTATGGAGGGCCGCACCTAAAGGCTGAACTACATTCTAATCTACATTATTTATTTATTTATTTATTTAGTATATTTACTATATATTACACATCATTAATATTAACATATTAATATATCAAGAAATATTCATATATTATTAGTATTAATATCATAATTATTATATTATAGTATATATAGACATTATAATATATTGAAATTATAATATAATATAATATAACATTATATTATATTATTTATTATATTAGTATTATAAAATTATTATAAAATAATAATAATAAAAACCACTAAAATAAAATGAAATGAAATAACAGTGGGGGAGCTCCCACTGTTAGCCCCAGCTTCTGCCAACCCAGCAGTTTAAATACATGCAAATGTGAGGTCCTGCTTCTACAAGAAAGGAACATATACCAAAGTGCATTCACATTAATAGACCCTGAGAAGGGACAGGCAAGATTTTATTATTATTATTATTATTATTATTTCCAGACTTTTCCTATTGGCAAAGCTCTTTTCCAAGTGGGTCATTCAGAACCCAGTAATTCAGTTTTACTAGAAAAGCAGAGGTTGAGCCAAGCCCTTCTGAGAATTAGAGCAGTGGGTTCAAGCGCTGAGATGCTGAACTTCCACACTGAAACCAGGGGCGGACCTACCTGTTCCCGGGGGGTACGCGAAAATTTTTTTGCGCCCCCCCCCGTTGCTCCCGAGGGGAGCCCAGTGCGCATGCGCCAATCTGTGCACATGTGCACTGATTCCAGAGCGCGCCTCCCGCTTTGGAGGCCAGTGCGCATGCGTGAAACTGCACGCACGTGCACTGGCTCCAAAGCGGAGGTGCGCTCTGAGTCAGTACGCATGCGCAGAGCTTTCACGCATGTGCAGAAGCTCCTACAGGCGCTGTAGCGCCTGTAGAAGCTTCTGCGCATGCGGAGGCATGGCCAGCCTAACAAGGCCTGGGCGGCGCAGCGGCCGCGGAGCCGGTTGCGGAGGCCTGGCCGGTGCAATGGCGGGGTGGGGCAGCACGGGCGGCGGGGCGGGGCCATTGCGGCGGCGCCCCCCCCAGGTGGCGACGCCCGTCCCGGGTGACATCGCCCTACGCACCTGCGTAGTCCACTTAATGGATGAACCGGCCCTGACTGAAACTTTGCCAGTTCCGCTCTGGGGAGTGGGGAGCTCCCACTGTTAGCCCCAGCTTCTGCCAACCCAGCAGTTCAAATACTTAGTAAACCACACACAGAGACCCCAACCCGCCTTTACCTCTTCCTTTTCTTTCCTCCTCTTTTCGCCCACGGCTTCCTTGTCGAAGAGAGGAAGGCAGGGCGGCTGCGGGGCGGCATAGTGCTTTGTGTTCGGGGGGGAGCGAAGTGCCTTCTCCTGTCCCTCGTTGCGGCTCCAGGGAAGCTTTCGCGGGAGGCCCCGCCTCCCCAAGGGTCTCTGCGCGATGCTGCCTGTGACCTTATCGCGCAGAGACCCTTGGGAGTCGGGGCCTCCTGCGGAAGCTCCCTGGGCCGTAACGAGGGACAGAAGGCACTTTGCTCCCCTCCCCCGCCGGACACAAAGCACCACGCCGCCCCTCAGCCACCCCTGCCTCCCTCTCTCGGCAAGGAAGCCAGCCGCCCCAGCCTCCCTCTCTTTGGCAAGGAAGCCGCGGGCCGGATGACCAGATGTGGCCCGCGGGCCGTAGGTTGCCCGGCCCTGATCTATGGGGACCCAAAGTGGGTAAAAACCTAGAGCACCAAACGCTATGTCAAACATAGTTGAAGCACAGAAAGCAGGGTATAGACCAGGCATGGGCAAACTGCGGCCCTACCGACTGTTAGGAATTGTGGGAGTTGTAGTCCAAAACACCTGGAGGGCCGCAGTTTGCCCATGCCTGGTATAGACAAAGGAAAGGTGTGTCTTACGGGAATAGCGGAACATGGCTCAGCGAATTATATATAGTGTATATTTAAACAAGGGGAAGAAAGGCAATATACTTAAACAAAGTGAAGAATAGCACTACTCATATACAGAGCATATGGGTAAGAGGCTTAGATCAGTACAATACATGCATGCAATATTATCAAACAAGACATATGGTGGAATTAGCTTGTCTCCGTAATCAACAGAGCTTTAAAGGTTCGAAATCGTGGTCACTGTAGAAATGTATTCAAATGGCTTTCATAGTATAGATATATGGAGTATATATCAAATATAACAATATAATCTACATGAAATATTTAACATTGCAAAACCTTGTTCCACACTTTTTTCCAGGATGTGATTATGCTAATTTACACAATTCTGCCTTGAAAAAGCCTACTTTTTAGGCAAAACGGGGTACATGCACTTTGACTATTCTGTTTTACCTGTCGACTGACCCCTGTTCATTCATCCAGTGTCCTATTGTATAATTTCCACAGTTGTGTATTTATTACTTTATACATCAAATACTTTCAACTCATATCGGACCATATATACATCTACAAATTCTTCCTATGCTCTAATGCATCATCTTTAGTTGGCACCTTGGGACATTTCGAATTATTTGCCGCTTTAACACGGATTATATTAGTAATTCTCCCATTCGCCCCATATGGTGAATTCACAGAGACATGCGCTCATCGAATGGTCGGCTTTCATTTACTTTTGCCTTCCACTGCTCCACTTGCAACTCGTGAACATATACTCTCCTCCTCTCTCCGCCACAGGATCCTACTCCCAGGTTACTAATATGATGTGATCATTTCCTGCTCTGATTGTTAATGTCATATATTATAGTGTACATTATATTGTTGCATTTGATGCCACATCATGCCGCATATCCATATCACGATAGCCATTTGTTGACATCTCCGTGGTTATCCTCTGGTGTTCTGGGGACAGCAGTGACAGGATAACTTCACCTTGTGTTTTGATTAACATATTGTATGGGAATATTGAATTGTTACAACCCATGGTATACTATTCTATTGCTGATTTGCCGTTCTCATACGGACTGTATTAGCAATTTTCGCCCCTTATGGAGAACTCATTGTGACGCAGCCTCATTGATTGAACTTTTTCATCCACCTTTGCCTTCCACCACCCTGCTTGGAAATCCAGAGCGTATAGAGCCCTCGTTCATCGCCGCAGAACCTTACTTTCAGGTCACTGTTCTTGTTTGATTATTTCTTAAATTGTTTTGCAATGTTAAATATTTCATGTAGATTATATTGTTATATTTGATATATACTCAATATATCTGTATTATGACAGTCATTTGAGTACATTGCTACAGTGACCACGATTTCGAACCTTTTAAGCTCTGTGGATTACGGAGACAAGCTAACTCCACCATATGTCTTGTTTGATAATACTGCATGCATGTATTGTATTGATATAACTTATAACCCTCTTACCAGGGCCGTAGCCAGGATTTTGATTCAGGAGGGGCTGAGTTTGATGGGGGGGCTGAATCTGAGTGGGAGAGGGTCTACCCTAGCAAACCTTTTGTATTGTTATCCCAATACCCCCATGCATATGGGATATATCGAGCATGGTGATCAGATCAGATATAAATACACATAACAGTTTAAATAATGTACCAGTAAGGCCTTCTCGCGGACCACCTGAGAATTTCAGGGGGGCTAAAGCCCCCCAAGTCCCCGTCCCCCCGGCTACATACCTGCCTCTTACCCATATGCTCTGTATATGAGTAGCGCTATTCTTCACTTGTTTAAATATATTGCCTTTCTTCACCTTGTTTAAATACATATATGCACTATATATAATTCGCTGAGTCATGTTCCGCTATTCCTGTGAGACACACCTTTCCTTTGTCTATACTCTACTTTTGTGCTTGGACAGTAAGGCTACCCGTTGTTTAGTAAACATTATAGTTAGGCATCTGCATCCATGGTTTTCCATAAGTTGATTCAGCAGCCCTTTGAAGGCAACTGTGACGACTTCGGATGCACCCAATATTCAATTCACTGCCACCAACCTAATTACTCTAATTAGGATTTTAAAAATTAACCAAGATGTTCAGTTAGGCTCCTAACTAAATATCAGCTATGAGGAAACTGTGAGGAAATACGATGGAGACTGAGGTAAAAGTTAAAAATAGAAAGAATTTATTAACTTTTACAAACAAACGAGGCACAAGCTTGATGGTTAACTACTAACGAGGCAACGAGCGTACGGTTATTCAATCTGAGGTAACGGGCATATGGTTAACAATTAAATGGCAAAAGCGTATGGTTTCCAAAAGAGGTTTTCTAAATCTTAGATCTTAAAAAAAGCAATTCCAGTCAGTGCTGAGTCGTGACTGAAATAGCTCTGTCCCACTAAATCTGCAACTAGTGCGAACAGATAGTTTCAACCAGGAACTTCCTACACGACAGTTCCCTGAGTCTTGCTTCTGAATGGGGCTAACAGACTCATGCTAGCTCTCCCAGTCTAAGAGCCCACCTTTCTCTGTAACAAGAGACTCCAAGGTGTATACCGGCTCTACCTTTCTAAGTGGCCCCCTGAATCCTATGCTGTCCCTAAGAACTGTCAGCTTAGCTGACCCCTTAGCACGGACTAATTCCTAGGTGATCCACTAAAGAATAGACTGTTTCAGATTCACCTCAGAGGCTAGGATGTTGCTTATCCAAAAGCCTCTTCAAGACTGCTAAGGCTGAGATGTTTCTCAATCACAGCCTAGCACAAGACACACGAGGCTCAGATGCTTCTCATCTAAAGCCTCCCACAAGACTAACCATTCCTGTCAGGAATCCTCCCTCCTAGAAAGCTAGACTCCTCCCCCTATGGCTCTCAGCCAACCTGCTGGGAGTGTCTGTAGCTATACAGAAGAGCAGCTAAACCACTACCCCTATCTCTGGCAACTCCCTCACTCTAATGTCTGCTCTGCTGAACTCCCTTCCCAAGATGGATGCCAGCTATTTCCACCAGGGAGCCAAACTGCAAAAACGGCCTCGGCCTACCTAGAATGGGTGAGTCCTTACAGCAACCATATGGCTGATGAAAATTATTTGACACCCCTGCTATAGCTTGAATTTTTACCTCCTGGAGCGATGATTGGACAGGGACAAAACCAGACAGCATCTTCAAATCGACAATGGCCATGTTGGATGTGTTGCGCTCGCCAGTGTAACTTGAAATGAAAACAAACCCAAATCATGTTGTATTCTGATATATTGTGAAGAATTTAATGATATAGTATGTGGTGGTTTACATAATTCAAAACATTTGCAGACTCCGATACAATGTTAAGAATTCTATAGCAAGTTAATTCAAATTCTGCACTCTTCAAGCTGTGGAAGTTACACAGCGATCATTTAAAAATACACTTCTGTTGATTTTGCTTAAATAATTTGGTATTTTTCATTATTTACTCTTTTAGTCGGAGAAAGAAAAGAAATTATATAGGCAGTGGACATATTATTTAGCCTCTATTCTCCCTACTTCCAAGATTCCCCAGAATCCACAATTTCAAATGCCTCTTTGTATTCATTAAGTGCTAAAGGACTTGTTTTTTACTTTTAAATTGAAGCTGGAGGTTTTTCTGAGTAATCTGAGTTCTGTAACTTTTGTGTTTCCACAGAAACATGGTATACGTGACCCATACGGCTAATCCCAATCACATGCAAATCAATATGATTTTGACTTTGTGTCATCAAGAGGTGGGTAATAAATAAAAAAAATGTATTATTACGATTGTTGTTGTTGTTGTTAATAATTGCTTGGACTTTGAACCTTCACACAGAGAAATGGATCATCAACAACACACCAGGAATAAACAAAACTGCCCCCTTTCAATTTATTTTGCCCTGTTTGGTAACATAACTGGCAAAGAACAGACTTTAGTTCAGTAGTCCAGTGTTTCCCAACCGCTGTGCCGTGACGGACCTACTGCTGTGCTGCGAGAAAAGCTCTCTGTCCCCCCTTCCTTCCCCCCTCCTTCTGCCGAACTCCTGCTGCTTGGGGGGGGAGGAGGAGGAAGGGCCTGGCAGCGTCGAGGAAAAAGAAGGGGCTGGGGCGCCGCCTCCTTCAGCTGTTTCCCCAGCCAGCCTCCAATCCGCCATGACTCTCGCCCCTCGCTCACTGAAGCTGCGCAGAGGAGGAAGCCGAGGAAGGGGGCATGGCGCGGCCTGGCTTCACCCCCTCCCCAGCTTCCGCTCTCCCACAGCTTCTCCAGCCTTGAGGAGACTGTGCCAAGTCAGCATTGTGCTGGCTCTGCCACCGCTGGCTTGGCATTGTCCCCCCTCAAGGCTGGAGAAGCTGTGGGAGAGCTGAGCCAGGGAGGGTGGGGCATGGCGCGGCCTGGTTCCGCCCCCTCCCCCCGGCTTCTGCTCTCCCACAGATTCTCCAGTCTTGAGGGGGCAGTGCCAGGCCAGCATTGTGCTGGCTCTGCCACCGCTGGCTTGGCAGTGCCTCCTCAAGGCTGGAGAAGCTGTGGGAGAGCAGAAGCCAGGGGGAGGGGTGGGGCATGGCGTGGCCTGGTTCCGCCCCCTCCCCCCGGCTTCTGCTCTCCCACAGATTCTCCAGTCTTGAGGGGGCAGTGCCAGGCCAGCATTGTGCTGGCTCTGCCACCGCTGGCTTGGCAGTGCCTCCTCAAGGCTGGAGAAGCTGTGGGACAGCTGAAGCCGGGGGGAGGGGGCGGGGGCATGGCATGGCCTGGCTCCTCCCCCTCCCCCGGCTTTGACACTCCCAGCAGCTGCTCCCAGCAGACCACCATCCCCCAGCCATTCTTTAGAGTGTCATTTTGGTTGGTAGCGTGCCCCCGGATTTTTTTAATGTTAAAAGTGTGCCGCGGCTCAAAAAAGGTTGGGAAACCCTGCGGTAGTCTACTTTCATTTTCCAACTAACATTTCAAATGGAACATTACCTGGCTGTCACAATCATTGTAAATTTGGGTAGGAATTGGCCTGTACAGGAAGCATTTCTTGTCTCTACTGTGAGAGCAAACCCAGAGGTCTCTGTGGGAAGGATGATGTTGTACCTCAACGTTGTCTGAAAAAGGTGAAGAAAAGGTCATATAGCACCAGCTGCTATTGTATTGCCAGTCTTGATGCTGTGTCTCTAATGCAGTAGTTCTCAACCTTCCGAATGCTGGGACCCCTTCATACAGTTCCTCATGTTGTGGTAACCCACAACCATAACATTATTTTCGTTGCTACTTCAGAACTGTCATGTTGCTATTGTTATGAATCGTCATGTGCAGGACATATTTTCATTCACTGGACCAAATCTGGCACAAATACCTGACACGCCCAAATTCGAACACTGGTGGGCTTTGGGAATGGGGAGTACTGATTTTATCATTTGGGAGTTGCAGTTGATGGGAGCTTTAGTTCAGCTACAACCAAAGAGCATTCTGAACTCCACCAATGATGACATTGGGCCAAACTTGGCACACAGAACTCCCATGATTAACGTAAAATACTGGAAAGGCTTGATGTGCATTGACCTTGAATTTTGGAGTTGTAGTTCACCTACATTCAGAGAGCATGGTGGACTCATACAATGATGGAATGGACCAAACTTGGCACAAATACTCAAGATATCTAAATGTGAACACTGGTGGAGTTTGGGGAAAACAGACCTTGACATTTGGGAGTTGTAGTTTTTGGGATTTATAGTTCACCTACAATCAAAGAGCACTCTGAACTCCGCCAATGATGGAATTGAACCAAACTTGGCACACATAACTCCCATGACCAATAGAAAATAATGTGTTCTCTGATGGCCTTTGGCGACCCCTTTGACACCCCCTCGCGACCCCCACAGGGGTCCCGACCCCCAGGTTGAGAAACACTGCTCTAATGCATTACTCATTTACCTGTGTGTAGACACATCCAGAGCCATCTACTTTCACACTGTAGCTTCCTTGTGCACTGGGCAGAACAACCTGCTGAAGCAGAACGCTGTTGTCCCTATTAACCGCAAACTCCTTCTTGAAAGATTCCCCAGAGCTGATCTCTACTGTGTTTGCAGCATCTTTTTGGAAAGTAAGAATCCCATATTCAGATATAGCTTGGAGTGCCGCAGGAGTGTCCTGGAGGATGCAATAAAATTATTGATAACAAAACCATGTGCCTGATCTCATTAGTCACACTTGCACCCCACTCTTCCTTCAAGATGTTGAGGGTGATACACCCGGGGAAGGTTTGATTTTGCTTTGACAACTCTGGAAACTAGGGAAGGCTCAGTGAGCTTATGGCTCAACAGAGGTTTCCAGTCCCCCAGTCTTCCATTTCCCACTTCATTGCTCTGATTCTTCCCAGCATGCGCTAGGAGGCTCTCAAAATGTGAAAGAAAAAAATAATGTAATAAAGGTTGGATGTGATTAGCCTCTAGAGCTAAGCAGAGTAATAACTACGTCACGGTGAAATTCCAAATTCCTTGGATGTTTTCTTGATAGAAAAAGCAAGGGAAATGCAAAATGGAAACAATTCTTTAAATGTGCTTTTTCACAATAATGGTACAATGTGAATTCTTCTGTGGAAACTGAAATGGAGAAACTGGAAGCCAGTTCAGGAATCCTAGTCTTCCTCTAATCTTATTTTGATTAAATATGCCTTCTGACTCAAAGAGAAGCATATGTTTAATGCTCTTCACTATCCAAATATGTTGTGCGACTCAGGAACTAAAGATGGAGAAAGCAGTGAATTCCCTCAACACCTCCTATTCCAGAACATGAACAAACTCTTGGGTTTCATCCCTGACTGCACAGGTCTCCAGCTCTCAATGAGTAGTTAGTCTAGATCAGGGCTGCCTAGGAAGTCGATCACGATCAACCAGTCGATCCCGGGACTGAAGGAGGTCGATCCCAGCCGGATGGGGCACTTCTCAGAGGGGGGCGGAGCCAGGCCACGCCAATCCCTGCCCCCTCCCCCAGCTTTGGCACTCCCAGCAGCTTCTCCAGGCTTGAGGAGGACAGGGCCAAGCCAGCCTTGTGCTAGCTATGCCACCACTGGCTTGGCACTGCCATCCTCAAGCCTGGAGAAACTGCTGGGAGCTCCAAAGCCAGAGGGGAGGGGCTTGGCGCAGCCTGGCTCCGCCCTCCTCTGGCTTCCGCTCTACCAGCAGCTTTTCCAGGCTTGAGGATGGCAGGGCCAAGCCAGCCTTGTGCTAGCTATGCCACCACTGGCTTGGCATTGCCAACCTCAAGCCTGGAGAAGCTGCTGGGAGCTCCAAAGCCAGCGGGGAGGGGGAGGGGCTTGGCGTGGCCTGGCTCTAACCCCCTCTGGTTTCAGCTCTACCAGCAGCTTCTCCAGGCTTGAGGATGACAATGCCAAGCCAGTGGTGGCATAGCTAGCACAAGGCTGGCTTGGCACTGCCATCCTCCAGCCTGGAGAAGCTGCTGGTAGAGCTGAAGTCAAAGGGGAACGGAGCCAGGTCGTGCCAACCCCTGCCCCTGCCCCCTCTCCTCTCCAGCCTTGAGGAGGTAGGTAGATCTTTCTGACTTGGTTTTATTATAAGTAGCTCACATGCTGAAAAAGTATGGGCAGCCCTGGCCTAGATAGACTGAGGGGTTCTTCCCCAATTTCCTCTAGCTAGTTTGTTTTAAGAAGGGGTTAAGAAGGGGGGTTGCCTTACTCATCGCTGTATGCCACTATCTCCACCCTTTTGAATGCCTAGGAACCTGATATTTTCAGGGAAACATAACTTCCTCTTTTAAAGGTATGTTTACGTCCCTGGGCTGGCCATGTGGCCCGTCTCCATTTTTTTCTGGCTTCTTCTCCTTTGTCTTCTCTAGAGTGAGGAGGCATCTTGCCATTGTCTAAGGCAAGATGTAGTAGCTATAGTTACTCTTATTATTTTTCCTTTTCCTTTTCCTTTAGAAGATAGCTCAGTGATGCTAGTTAGCTCCAAGAATCTTTCCTATCTAGAATGGATTTTTTAAATCATATTATTATATCATATTTATTATATTATCTGCAATCCTGTTGAATGGAAACCAATCCTTGCTCACTACACACACGTTTCTGCTGCTTCTGCACTCTGGTATATATTTTGGTGGAAGCACCCCCAGAGAGGGTTATTTTTGGGCTTAACAGCTCTTGATTCCTAACACAACCCTAAAATGAACAAAAAATGAACATGAGCCAATAAATTCAATTAATTTGAATCAGAAGAAAAGAGATTGCTATGTGAAAATTTTCTTTCATGTTAGAATGGATTGGACACAGGTTGGTCAGCCATCCCCCAGGGTAGTTTAGCAGTGAATTTCTCAATTGGCTGGGATGGGAATAGCTGGGCCTTGAGGCACTTTCCAGTTCTTTGACACTATGACAGACAAAGGATGCAATTCTTCCCATAGCATGCAATTCATTTAAAAGTTACCTGACTGGAGGAGAAGCCTCCATTGTAGTTCTGTTGCCTGACAAGCCAATGTGCCATCCCCGTAGCAAAAGTCATGTTCTCCTGGGAGAGGTCTCCCTGCTTGAGATACGCTGTTAGCAAATAACTGTTGATCTCAATCTCAGCAGATTCGGCACGAGGGTAGAACGAAGGGAAGACTTGTGGTGGGGGCCTCTTCTCCCTTTCCCAGTACACCAGTCCCCCTGAGAATGCAGAAGACAATATTAGAGCTCAGGCAGGAAACTCCTGTCAGGACAATTGGACTTTTACCTATTCATTGTTGTCCATCCTGACCAGCAGTAGTCATTCTCTCACATGTATCCCACAGATTTATGTCCTCATCACTTGGAGCATTTCCCCCGCCGTAGGACACTTCATCTCAATTTCAAGGATGAAGAACCACAAAGCCCATCAGAGAACATTCACCTACTTCCAGCTGTCATCCATTGCCCTTCATCCTTGAAATGGAGATGAAGCATGCTGAAAGGAGGGAACTCAGAACCATGTTCTAAGCCCCTGGCATGCACCAGAACATCGCTAATGCTAAAAAACACATGCAAGGGGTTCTGACCGATTCACCCGTGTCTAATCGTTCCTGCACCTCGAAATCCGCAATATACGCCATAACGTTTGGCTGCCCACAGATTTACGTGGGGCAGACC
The DNA here is from genome assembly GCA_030556195.1 of Anolis apletophallus. Taxonomy (NCBI): domain Eukaryota; kingdom Metazoa; phylum Chordata; class Lepidosauria; order Squamata; family Anolidae; genus Anolis; species Anolis apletophallus. The sequence continues at coordinate 131,654,977 of JARBWK010000006.1, read as the reverse complement.
AAAAGAGAGGTGGGAACCTGCTTTATCAAGCATCGCTCGAGAATTTCACAGGGAGCTACTGATTCCGCTTTTTATTTAGACTGCAAAACAATGAGCCATACAACAGCTTCCCTCAAGATTCGAGTATTGGAAAGGATCACTCCCACCTCTAATGCTGACTTAGTAACTTTGTTAAGACGTAATGAAAGAAAATGGATCCTAATTCTTGATTCAGAGTGGCCCTCCGGTCTTAATGATCCTATTTCTCTTAATTCGCTACTGCTGTAATGTAACTATGTATATATTCCCACCCCTTTCCTGTATTCTCTACCTTTGGGTCACCCATATCTTCCATTTCGGATGGGTTATATTGATTGAAAGATATTTGATGGTATGTATATTACTTCTAAAATCTGGGCATAATTCTATGGCTAGTTTGTGGTTTACATGTTATTTCATATTATATTCTAGATTGATGGACTATAAATATTATTTTGCCTTGATAAAACCGACCTTCGGTGAAACGGTCCTATTGTGGGCCTCCTATTAACGTATTTGCGGGCCGTCGGCATTTGGAGCCTTATATGTTGGGGAGGACTACATTTTTCTCCAGCGTCCTCACATCGATATTAGAAAACGGACGACTTCGTTTGCTCATTCTGCTCCAGTCGGGAGCTTGGATTATTGCGTTGTTTGGAACCCCTTATTGCTGCTCTATCGGGAGCTTTGGATCTTTACAATTTATTTTGGCATTGGCCACTTATCCTCACCAGAATCTCCAATCGGGAGCCTTGGAACTATACAAAACAATCTAATAATTGGCACGGAAAACCTTGAACTATCCCGGATTATATGTATGGATTAAGATTATGATTATGATTTTCTTAGGGATGCGCTGACTACTGGATATTTGTGGTGTGAACAAATGAACTATATATATTTACATTGTGATTATAGTACCTACAATATAGAATAACTTCAACATTTACTTCTTTCCCTGTATTTTTTGGCATTGCTCTAGCCCTGAGTCGTTACTACTAGTTTTCTACTTAATACTCATCTAGACTTGGAATTGTGCACTTCTTGGCTTTTGAACAATAACCCTGGCCTAATGGAGGGAAGGAAAGCCCAGCGGGAGGGGATCATAGCAAAATGGTTCCTCCCTCCCTGTCTTCTTCCCTAAATCCTTTCCTTCTCTCCATTCTTTCTTTTCTTTATCTCTCTCCTTCTTTCCTCCTCCCCTTTCTCCCTCCCTGTCTGTCTCCCTCTTCCCTTCCTTCCTTCCTTCCTTTTTCTCTCCCCCATCCCTTTCTTCTACAACAGAGTTTAAAATTACATTGGTCTAATGAAGGGAGCAAAAGAGGATTATAATTAAAAGATGATTAAAAAGGGGGTTATAATTACACTGGTTCCTCCCTGCTCATCTTCCTCCCTCATTTTCTTTCTTCCTTTCTTTCTTCATCCTTCCTTCCTTTCTCCCCCCCTCCTTCTTTCCTTTCACTCCCTTTCTCTCTTCCACCCCCTTCCCCATCTTTCCTCCATCTCTCTCTCTCTCTCCCTCCCCCCCCCCAACAGTAGGGTTTCCATGATTTTTTAAAAAAAAAATTATACTGAGAGGGAGTAGAAAAAGATTCTCCATGTGATGGTTCAAACATGGGCAACAATGGGGAGGATGGAAACTGAAGAGGGAAACGCATGTGATGGGAAGACAGAACTTGAAGCAGGACAATTGGGGATCAAAAGGTACAATTCCCTTCATTAGACAGGCTGTCCCCCACGCTTCTCAAGGTCCATGTCATGAGGTCCTAAGTCTAAAGAAATTAGCACTAACCCAAAAAAAAAGCACCTAAATGGCACGGGGGCGAGGGAGGCTTGCCTGGTGAAGAGTTCTAGCGACATTATCATGAGTATTTATTTGGACTAAATATCATTGCCGGAGAGATAGCACAGCGGTAGAACAGCTGTGCTTGCAATCTGAAGGTTGATTCCCGAGCTGGCTTGGACAACCAGCTCTGAGTCCTGTCCACTGTTCACCCAGCAGTTCGAAAACAGCCCAGCTGTAAATAGATGAACTGGGAACCACCAAAAGCGGGGGAGGATTCTTTTCAGTAAGGACTTTACAACGCCTGAATAAATAAAGATCGGCTGCCGGAAGGTGGAATATGGAACAGAGGAACAGAGGCCCTCTGTCGTGAGGATGAAGCAACAGCACCCCCTTGTGACATAATGACACACCCTGTGACACAGCCAGAAGAAAATCCTTCAAAAATTGAATGTGTTGTATTGTAACTGTACGTCTTCCGGCAGGGATTGTCTGCCGTATGTGTGATGTAATCCGCTCTGAGTCCCCTTCGGGGTGAGAAGAGCGGAAGCCAGAGTGAAGAGGGGGAGCCAGGAAGACAGATTTCCACCATGTCTCCTGGGTCATCAGTGGAGAGCCCTTCCCCCCAGCACCAACTGACACTCTGAGAGCCTGAGTGAAGAGAGGAAGCCAGAAAGACGGATTTCCACCATGTCTCCTGGGTCATCAATCGGAAGCCCCTCCCCCCAGCAACAATACTACATCTGCCTGCGACCTCAGGAGGAGAAGGAAGGAATCCTGCTGCTTCTCCCCCTCCGCTGCCCCCAATCCAGCTGAGGAAGAGACTTGTTTCCCTGCATGTAAAAGAGTCGCCAAAAGGCTGAGAAAGGCAGTAAACAAATACAGTAAATAATAAATAAATAATATAAATAAAGTGTATTATTATTGTTCCCCCAAGTGTTGTCCTTTTGCACCCATGGGCCACATGACTACTAGTTCTGTTTATTTTTAAATGTCCCATCTGATTTATTGAGATACATCATGGCAGAGTGGAATCCATCTGCTAATAGAAGACTTCCATAAAATCCACCCTATTCCCTCATGACCCTGCGCAGCTGTTTAGGGAACTCTGGAATCTTGAAGGAGGAAGAAAGAGGTCTGCTTCCTGCTCGTTCAAACTCCACTGCAACTGCAGCGTTTACTGGTCAGCTGCATAAGAGCTCTCTGACCAGTAGGTCATGAGTTCGAGGCCTGCCTGGGTCGAGGTGGGTGCTCGACCTTTAATTGTAGCCTGCTGTCGACCTTTGCAGCCCGAAAGACAGTTGCATCTGTCAAGTAGGGGATAAAGTACCACATTAAGTGGGGAGGCAAATTTTGACTGAATTATGAGGCTATTAAAGAACTCCAGGAACGCTGAGGAATGCGGAAGGAACAACAAGGGACGCTGGGAACGCTGAGAGATGAGGAGTGCATCAGCTCCCCCTGGTGGCCAGAGTTTGCCTCTGTTCGTCTATATGTTGTATGTTGAAACAGCAGGGATTGTCTGCTAGTCTGTGTACTGTAATCCGCTCTGAGTCCCCTTGGGGTGAGAAGAGCGGAATATAAATAAAGTAAATAAATAAATAAAGTACATAAATTACAAAATTATGCAAGGACTGCAAATATGACAAAGGCAGGGATGTAGATGGTTTGAGATGGTTTTAACCATTTGATTTTAAAGAGAATACAACTGATTTTAATGTTTGTGTGTATTTATAGTTTGTTTTATTTCGGCATTGAATGTTTGCCGTCTATATGTTGTGCTCTGCCCTGAGTCCCCTTCGGGGCGAGAAGGGCAGAATATAAATGCTTTAAATAAATAAATACAGAAATAAATAAATAAAATGTACACTCAAGAACTGCCCTCTCCTTAGTTTCTCTATGTGCCTGGTCCTCCCTCTCTGTTGGGCTCTGTTGTACTTTTATAGAACAAATAGAATAAATATCATTATAGAAGAAATATTTTTCAAATGACATTTTTGGGCTTCTGTTGAATGATACCTTCTCACTTTAGAAAACCACTATCTCTCTATCAAACCTTCAGTCTCTCTTTCTCTGGTCCTTGGGAACTGGTCCTTGGGAAAACTGGTCCTTGGGAAAACTTCATTTTCCTTCTCCCCCAACCTCTGTATTTTCTTGTTTTGATTCCAGTCCATACCCTCTCTGTGTCACCTTTAGCCCTAAAAAATTGAAGAGAGGGGAAGCCTAAGAAGCCCTCCCATTGCCTCCAGTGGTCCAAAATTTTTCATTCTTTTGGATGCGGAACAAAAATGAAAATGGGACCAAAGGAATGAAACAAAACAAAATTGATAGCAATTCCATACAAATGCACGAGACTATTGGGAGATCTCACGCATTTGTATGGAATCGCACTCTCACTAATTTTTCATCAGCTCCTTGCACAACTCTGGAGTACTTGAAGTTGTATATGGGAGTTAGGTTTCCCCTTAGTTCATCTTCAGATATAACTTAGAAGGACTCTGAATTCTTTGTTACTAGGGCTGCATTAATGGAATTCTTGTATTTGACTCCCTGCCTCATCCTGCCAAAAACTGCCCTATGGACCTTCAAATGTGCATCTCCATTGAAAACTAAAATCAAAAACATATTTGGTCACATCCTGAATAGATTACTGCAACGCACACTATGTGGGGCTGCCTTTGAAGACAGTTCAGAAACTGCAATTAGTCCAGCGGGCGGCAGCCAGACTACTAACAGGAGCTACATACAGGGAGCATACCACCCCCTGTTGTGTCAGCTCCACTGGCTGCCTGTCCACTTCCGAGCTCAATTCAAAGTGCTGGTTTTGACCTTTAAAGCTCTATACGGTTCTGGCCCAGCTTACTTGTCCGAATACATCAGCCGCTAGATCTCACCTCGTAATTTAAGATCATCCGGGGAGGCCCTGCTCTCACTCCCACCTACTTCTCAAATGCGGTTGGTGGGGACGAGAGATAGGGCCTTCTCAGTGGTGGCTCCCCGTCTGTGGAACGCACTCCCAATTGATATACGATCAACCCCATCCCTCCTGGCATTCAAGAAAAAAGTGAAATCCCTGGTTATGGCGTTTGCACATTAGCACGATACAGCACTTTAGATTGGATTGAAATGGCAAACTGGTGGACATGACCCAATGCTTCTATTATGGATGGAACACTGTTTTTAACCTATGTGAATTGTATATGATGTATTTTAATGCTAACTGTATTTTAATGTATTTTAATTTTGACTGTTTTTGGTTTTCTATTATATGTATACTGTGTTTTTGGCATTGAATTGTTGCCGTTGTTAGGCTGCTCTGAGTCCCCCCCTCGGGGGTTGAGAAGAAGCAGGGTAGAAATGGTGGAAATAAATAAATAAATAAATATTTTTGTTCTTCCCAATTCCGATATTTTTGTTAATCCTGTTTCCCTCTGCACTGTGCCTGAAATTCATAATGGAGAACGCATCTCTGCTATTCCTACTCTGACTTTGGGTTCCAAGGCTAATCTGGGCCTGAAAAGCGATGGCTCCACTTCTGCCATCTCAACCCATGCAGTTGTTCTAGCTACACAGTTAAGGTTAGAAGAGTGAAAGCTGTTTAAAACCAGACATGGATGACCTGCTTTTTGCTTCTAGATTCAAGGACAAAACACTTACCAGTTCTAGTAACAGATGTCATCAGGGCATTAAAGATACGGTCCACTTTTTCCTTGTCACCAGCTAAGCTGTAGGTATAGGCCAAGAGAGCATTGAGATAGAGGTGCTCAGAATCCCTGTCAGAAATAGCAGCCAAGCAGGAGAGACCACTCCGCACCACGGGATCCTATTGTTTAAGGTACAGGTTATCTATTAACACATGATATGAAGGTATTTCATTTTTACCAACTGACTAACCTCATTGTTCGGAAACTTGCATATGAACTAAATACCTACGTGCACATTCTATTTCCTAGAGACCTCTGGAAACATTCAGTTTGGCTTCTCCCTCTCAATGGGAGAGGTTTGCTATAGGACAAATCTATTCAGATTTGCTCAGAACACTCGAATCTTCTAACCACTCCCAGTGTGAAATCCTTTCGGCTAACTTCAACTAGACGGCAAGCTTTCTCCATCATTGCTCCTACACTGTGGAACGCACTGCCTTCGGAGACACGAGCTCTGCGAGATTTGAATGCATTTCGCAGAGCTTGCAAGACACACTTATTTAGGCAGGCGTTTGATTGCTTGTGATTCCCGTGTACTGATGACACTCCAGACCAAAGCTACGCACCAGTTGGGCCAGTGGACACATGTAGATGTTAAATAATAGAGGAGAGAGGATAGCCCCTTGGGGGACCCCACAATTAAAGGGGACCCTTTCTGAGGCCATCCCTCCCCTCTCCACCCGTTGTCCCCGATCTTGGAGAAAGGAGGCCACCCATTTAAGGGCGGACCCCCTAACTCCCGCCATGGCTAAACGGTGGATCAGTAGTGAATGGTCGACTGTGTCAAATGCTGCTGTGAGGTCCAATAACACGAGCAGCGCTGACCCACCTTGGTCCAATTGGCAGCGCAGCTGGTCTGTGATAGAGACGAGCACAGTCTCTGTCCCGTGCCCCAAGCGGAAGCCGGACTGGAAGGGATCTAATCCGGCTGTATCATCCAAGAACCGCTGCAGCTGTCCCGCTGCTGCCCTCTCAATTATCTTGCCCAGAAACGATAAATTCGAAACTGGGCGGGAATTGGAGGGAACCGAGCCATCTAGACCCGGTTTCTTCAGCAGCGGACTTACCATTGCCTCTTTCAAACTCTCTGGAAAAACTCCTTGCTCAAGGGAGCTGTTTACTATATTCAACAGAGGTCCACGTAACCCCTCCCAGCAGGATCTAACAAGCCAGGAGGGGCACGGGTCGATGGAGCATGTTGTTGGTCTAGCTGCAGCAATGATCTTGTCAATCGCCCCTACATCCAGCAGCTGGAACTGGTCAAAGGTAGGTCCGCTGAGTGGCCACGGAGACTCAAGTTCGCTCACTGTATCAACCATGACCGGGAGATTATGGCAGAGTAGTGAGATCTTGTCTGCAAAGAAGCTCTGAAAGACTTCAGCTGACGGGGCCAGATCATTACTATTTGGGACAGTAGGGACCGTCGTCAAGGACCGAATAATACCGAACAATTTTGCTGGGCGTGAGCTAGCAGACTCTATCAGGGAGGTATAATACAGTTTTTTCGCCTCTCTGATAGCATGCTCATAAGCGTCCTTGAACCGCTTATAAGTTGATCTCACGATTTCTGGATTTGGCAAATGGGATTCAAAATTGGCTAAGTGCCCAAATCTGAGGATATAATCCTGAAAGAAAGATTTAGAAATGTAAGTGCAGAACTGGTGAAGATCTCAGAGAATTTGCTTGGGAGGTATCAGTGAAAACTGTCATCACAATAAATCCGTACCGACTGAGGAAGTCCACTTTCCAATAGTGAAGCGGTGACATAAGCGGTGATTATATTTCTCTCATCTGTTCCACCCTGTTTTCAAAGAGAGAGAAAAAATCAAACAAAAGTGCAAATAGGAACACATATTCCCCAGTCTAAACTGATACGTGTGTGTGATTTTTTTGTTGTGGTCTCCCTCAAAAGTCAAAGTATACCTAAACAAATATATTTTATGTAAAAACTCTAGATATTAATTCAATTTTTTTAAGAACATGCTTTTTATAAATCTTGGGCTTGGCTAGGAGGGAGAATAAGAATGTTTTTCTAGCTGCACTTTATTGTATAAGATTTCAAAATTACAGATGTCATTGAAAACAAAGAATTAGAAATTAAATAGAAGGGTTTTTAAAAATCTAAATAAGAATATTTCATTGGCACATTTTGGACATCCAACAATTTTGACAGAAGGTACAGACATACTCAAAGGATTTTTTTTACACTAACCATTCCAATTTTGAAATAAATGATACAAACCAAATGAGCAGGTGAAAGTAGATAAGGAAAGGGAAACTTTCTCAGAAATAATATGAATAGCTATACAAATGTAACATGAAGCAGATATTTTTTTTCAAATGCCAAAGCAGCTGGAGGAAATATAACATTGTGTAGTTCTACATCTCTGTATAGATGGACCCCTGAGATTTTCCAGGGGTTCATCTACATTTTAGAATTAATGCAGTAACCAACCAATCCAGGAAACTATGTTGAAATCAAGGAAACTGGGCCTCAAAAAAATCTTGTCGTGGATGTCTTGTACTACAGACCTCCGAGCCAGGATGAAGAACTCAATGAAGCCCTTTGTCAACAGTTGACCAAACAGGCACAAAGAAGAGAGATAGTAGTCATGGACGATTTCAACTCTCCCGATATTTGATGGAAGACTAACTCGGCCAAGAGTAAAAAGTCCAACAAATTCCTTGCTTATGGTCCAGAAGGTAGAAGAGGCAAGAAGGGAATCAGCTACTCTCGATCTCATCCTAACAAACATGGAGGACCTGATCAATGCAGTCCAAGTGGTCAGATCCTTAGGGGCAAGTGACCATGTGCTTCTGTGATTTGCGATATGAACGGAGGATGAAACTAAGACAAGTCAAATCCACATTCTGGACTTCAGGATGGCTGACTTCTGAAAAATGAAGGAAATACTGAGCTGAATTTCGTGGACAAGGGAGTTCAGGATGGAGGGGAGTTTTTCAAGAGTGTAATACTCAAGGCGCGATCACAAACAATGTCAACAAAGAGAAAAAATAGGACAAGTGCAAATAAGTCAGAATGGATGTCCAAAGAACTTCTAATTGTAGCACAGCAGTTCTCGTTTGTGCCTGGAGGGCAGGGGACAGGGCCTGGGGTCCCATTAGCATTAGAACCGGCTGTGCTAGAACAGGATTCTGAGGATGAGTTAGATGACTGGGGCGAAGGGCAGCTTTCCCCGCAAGAGCCTCTTTCACCCACAGAGAGCTTGGCCTGGGAAGAAATGTGTTTTGGTCCAAGGGATGATTCAGATCACCAGGTGCAGTCTGATAGTGATCCAGGGAGTTATGAACACCCGGGAGGGAGATCTTCCCAGGAGCCCCTTGAGGAAGATATGGAACAAAGCGCATGGGAAATGGCTAGGGAGGAAAGCTCTCAGGGAGATAGCAATACAGCTGCCGAAAGACAAGGTCGAACCTTTGATAGGAGACGGAGCATTGAGGCTAGTAGGAGGGATTGGTCCCGAGCCCTAGATCGGCCGAGGTCCGTCAGCAGAGATTGGAGACGAAGAAGCCTAGAGCGTCGAGGACCTCGGCCGAAGGATTAAGTATAGGATCCGTGGGAACGAATCCTCAGTTCTCCGGCCACGTCTTACCTGAATAGGCGTGAAGCGGAGTGGGGCCACAAGCTAAGCGGTGGTCATCAAGCCTTGCCTTGTTTTACCTTGCCTTGTTTTCCTGATCCGCATTGATTTGCGGAGCCTTGCCAAGCTTTTTACCTGTTTACTTCGTTACTTTGGACATTTTTACTTCAAGCCTTTTGGATTATATCTCTTATTATTGGACTATATTCTTTGGAACTGTTTTTATACTCAATAAAGTAGTTAGCCTTCAGTACGTCTCTGTGTGTGTGATTAAGGGGCCTGCCAAGTCTGTGCATTGTGACACTAATTGTGCTAAGACTCAAAAGAGACATGCACAAGAAGTGGGAAAAGGGAGAAATCACCAAAGAAGAATTCAAAGAAATTGCCATCTCCTGTAGGGAAAAGGTCCGCAAGGCTAAAGCACAAAACGAGCTCAGGCTCTGCCAGGGACATTAAAAACAATAAAAAGGGCTTCTTTTCTTATGTCAGCCGAAAAAGGAAGAACAAGGAGGCGATAGGGGCTCTTTGAGGAGAAGATGGGGCAGTGCTGACAGGGGATAGATGGAGAAAAGGCAGAACTACTCAATGCCTTCTTTGCCTAGGTCTTTTCACAAAAAAGAAAGCTGTCCTCAACCTCAGCAACATGGAGTGGAGAAAGGATATGGGGAAATGCAACCCCAAATAATTTACTGGCCACTTAAAAAACATTCAAGTCCCCAGGGCCAGATCAATTACATCCAAGAATATTGAAGTCATTTCGGAACCACTGGTTATCATCTTTGAAAGTTCTTGAAGAACAGGAGAAGTCCCAGTAGATTGGAGGAGGGCCAATGTGGTATCAATCTATCTTCAAGAAGGAGAAAAAGAACGACCCAAATAATTACCATCCAGTCAGCCTCATGTCAATACCAGGCAAGATTCTGGAAAAGATTGTTACGGAAGTGGTCTGCAAACACTTAGAAACAAATGCGGTCATTTCCAATAGTCAACACGGATTTGTCAAAAACAAGTCATGCCAGACTAATCTGATCTCTTTTTTTATAAGCGTTACAAGCTGGGCAAATGCGGGGAATGCCGTGGATGTAGCGTACCTGGATTTCGGTAAGGCCTTCGACAAGGTCCCCCATGCCCTTCTGGCAAAAAAACTAGTACAATGTGGGTTAGGCAAAACTACGGTTAGATGGATCTGTAATTGGTTAAGTGAAGGAACCCAGAGGGTGCTCACATCACAATGCTTCGTCATCATCCTGGAAAGAAGTGACGAGCGGAGTGGCACAAGCAGGGTTCCGCCCTGGGCCCAGTCCTGTTCAACACCTTTATTAATGACTTTGATGAAGGGTTAGAAGGCAGGATCATCAAGTTTACAGGCAACACCAAATTGGGAGAGATAGCTAATACCCCAGAGGACAGGATCAGAATTCAAAACGGTCTTAACTGAATAGAGCGATGGGCTGAACTAACAAAATGAAGTACAACAGAGACAAATGCAAGATAATGCACTTAGGCAGAAAAATGAAATGCAAAGATACAGAATGGGGGATGCATGGCTCGATAACAGTATATATGCAAAAGATCTTGAATTCCTCGTGGGTAACAAGTTAATCATGAGCCAACAGTCATGAGGCAGCTAAAAAAACCCAATGGGATTTTGGCCTGCATCAATAGGAGTCTAGTGTATAGATCTAGGGAAGTCATGCTCCCCATGCTCTATTCTGCCTTGGTTAGACCACACTTGGAATCACACTGTGTCCATTTCTGGGCACCCCAATTGAAGGGAGATGTCGACAAGCTGCAATGTGTCCAGAGGAGGGCGACTAAAATGATCAAGGGTCTGGAGAACAAGCCCTATGAGGAGCGGCTTCAAGAGCAGGGCATGTTTAGACTGAAGAAGAGAAGGCTGAGAGGTGACATGATGAGAGCCATGTATAAATATGTGAGAGGAAGTCACAGGGAGGAGGGAAAAGCTTGTTTTCTGCTGCCCTGGAGACTAGGATGCGAAGCAATGGCTTCAAACTACAGGAAAGGAGAGTTAGAGAGAGAGCTGCCTGGGAGGAGCCCAGAGCTGAGGGGAGGAGCCGAGCTACTTGAGTGGGAAAGAGTGTAGCTTATTAGTCAGTCTCTTGTCAGGACTCAAAGAGTGAAGAGCTTTCTTGTCAGAGCTCTGAGAGAGAGAGAGAGAGAGAGAGAGAGAGAGAGAGAGAGCAGTCTGTGGTCAGAGCTGTGAGTGCAAAGCAGTCTCTTGACACAGCTGTGTGTGAGCTGACAGTGAAAGCTCTGTGTGATAACTGGCAGGTAGTCAGTCACAGGCTTTCAGAAATCCCTAGGGTTTAGGGATTAGCTCACCTCTCTGAAGAAGCCAGCTATACGAACACTCTAATAGATAGAGTTATAGCTAGGTGGGCTTCTGGTAGACTGAGAGTTAGCTCAGGGTACTAACTAGGATAGTTAGTTTGTAGACTGCTCACCACTAGTTTAAATATTAGTGTGAGGGAGTTTTAATGAGAGAAGTTTTTACACTGTCTGTTTTAAGATCTAAGAATTCATCTTCTGTAACCAACACGCTAATGAACCTTAATTGATAACCGTAACGCATTTGTGCCTCTCAAAGCTGCTTGTTAGTTTAATAAATATTCATTGTTATTAACTTTTCAAGGCAGTTTCAGTGCGCCTCATTTCCATCAGTGTGTGTCAGTTCCAGCAATCTCTCATTTCCCAGTCTGGAAGAAGATTTTACCTCAGAATCCTCTCCGTTATTTTTGGTGATTATAATTGGAGCCTAGATTAACTGTTATTTTTATAAGAAATCCTAAAATTAATATTTTAGGTTGGTGGCAGCAATCAAAGCGTTTTAAAATCCTCCAAAGTTTTATAGCCAAGTTGTCACAGATGGCCATCTGTGAGGGATGCTTTGAATGCTATTTTCCTGCTTCTTGGCAGGGGCGTGGCCTAGATGGCCCACAAAGTCTCTTCCAACTCTATGATTCTATGATTAACTGCCATTGTTCTGTACTACAGAATCTAGGGAGTTGTAATTTTAAATGGTCTTTAGCTTACTCTGCCTTACCAAACTAGAAATTTTAGGATTCCATAAGGTTGATCCCTGGCAGTTAAAGTGATATCAAACAGCATCTCCACTGTACAGTGCAGATGGACTCCAGGAGCCAGACGATTGGGTCAAAGGCAGTGGGTTGAGAGTGCAAAGAATTCCCATGATACCTGCACGGCATTGTTGTAGATTTTCCCTTGTGGCTGGAAGCAGCCATCTGCCTCCTGTTTGCTTGCAATCCATATGAGTGCTTGGCTCAAGACGTTGTCATCTACAAATATAGCAGACTTGCTTTGTGCAAATGCTTTGTAGACCATCACGGTGAGCCTGGTGGGGAAAACGATGGGAGGGTTTACGAATGAAGACAGCCAGTTGCAAGGCAGAGAAGTATGCAGTATACCAGTGTTTCCCAACCTTTTTTGAGCCACGGCACACTTTTAACATTAAAAAAATCCGGGGGCACACCACCAACCAAAATGACACAAAATGACACTCTAACACAGTAAAGAACGGCTGGGGGTTGGTGGCCTGCTGGGAGCAGCTGCTGGGAGTGCCGAAGCCGGGGAGGGGCCAGGCTGCGCCATGCCTCACCCCTACCCCCGGCTTCACCTCTCCCAGCAGCTGCTCCAGCCTTGAGGGGGCAGTGCCAAGCCAGCGGTGCCAGAGCCAGCACAATGCTGGCTTCGCACTGTCCCCTCAAGGCTGGAGCAGCTGCTGGGAGTGCCGAAGCCGTGGGAGGGTGCAGAGCCAGGTCGCGCCATGCCCCGCCCCCCGCCCCGGCTTCAGCTCTCCTACAGGCCTCACCATGCCCCACCCCCTCACCCCGGCTTCAGCTCTCCTACAGGCCGCACCATGCCCCACCACCTCCCCCCGGCTTCAGCTCTCCTACAGGCCGCGCTATGCCCCGCCCCCTCCCCCCAGCTTCAGCTCTCCTGCAGAGGAGGAGCATGAGCGGTGGATGGGCTTCAGTGGGCGGGGCTCCTCCTCCACGCGGCTTCAGCGAGCAAGGGGCGAGAGTCATGGTGGGAGTCATGGCGGATTGGAGGCTGGCTGGGGAAACGGCCGAAGGAGGCGGCGCCCCGGTCCCTTCTTCTTTTTCTTCGCCACTGCCTGGCCCTTCCTCCTCCTCTCCCAAGCAGCAGGAGTTCAGCAGGAGGGGGGAGGAAGGGGGGCAGAGAGCTTTTCTTGCGGCACAGCAGGAGGTCCGTCACGGCACACTAGTGTGCCATGGCACACTGGTTGAGAAAGACTGCAGTATACATCAAAGAGATGCTATTATTCACTCTGCTCTCAGTCTTAAAGGTGGTACATTGCTCTCACCAAAGATTTCCTTCTGGTTTCTTGCTACCAAAAGTCCCAAAGGATCCATCATAGTTTCTGAAATTCAGTTGCCTCTGGTACCCTAAAGTGGAAGGAAAAAAATATGAAATTCACTTTGGTGGTTGTCTCCCCCACCTTCAAATGAAACCTCACTTCAAGTAGGTTATAATTCTGAGATTGGCTCAGCCTCGTAAAGTCAACATGGAGGCCTCCAGTTATTGTGGATCCTGTTAAAATATTAAAGAGAATGTAGATGTTGTTTGCACTCATATCATTTTCAAAATCAAGCGAAGCTTTGGAGCAAGTCTTCTACAAAATATTTTCCAGGAATACATATTGGTAACGATATTTTGATTCTTTCCTACTATGCCGTCGCACCAGGTGCCTTTGAAAATAAACTGCAATGTGCTTCCTATAAGCCTGGTGGACTGACGGATGCCTACTTGAGAAGCTCAGGGGTCTAGCAACCGAAAAAACCACTCCAGGTTGAAGTTGAAGAACAAATAGTTTATTCAGCTGCAAAGTCTTTGAAGGACTTGGCACAAAGCTTAACGGTTGCAAAATATAAAACGAGGGTAAGATGAAAACTCCTTAGGTTGCTGACTAAGACTGCAAAGTCTCCCTTTGCTTCCTCCGAATGGCAAGGAAACCCGAAGATATTCCTCACCCTGACCTAGGTTACTGAATAGAAGGAACTACGCCTTCCTATCTATCTATGCCTAGGGCCAGTTCGAAGGCGAACTGATGCTTAAATGGCAGTTAGATAGCTACAATATACAACAAGCAGTGCTAATCACACCAGGGTATCATTAGCCTATCTAACTCCAGTGGTCAAGCAATTCAGTCAAGCATTCAGTAAGTCATTCAGTAAGTCAGTACTTATGGCCTATACACAGCTAACCTGACTGGCCAAGCACATCTGAGCTCTTCTTCTGCTCGAGAAGGACTGACTAGAGATCTCAAAATTGAGAACACATCCCCAGGGAAAAAGGGGCGGGCCCCAAACTAAAGGGATACATTTTGTAAGGCTCAAGCGGCAAGCTTTGCAAAACTGACTGCAAACCTGTAAATCAGGGATGCTCAGGAAGTCGATCGCGATCGACTGGTTGATCCTGGGACCGAGGGAGGTCGATCCCAGCTGGATTGGGTGCTTCTGAGGGGGTGGAGCCAGGCCACGCTAAGCCCCGCCCCCTCCGCCGGCTCCAGCATTTCCCCAGCTTCTCCAGGGTAGAGAAAGGTTATGCCAAGCCAGTAGTGGCTATCTATGCCACCACTGGCTTGGCATGTACCCTGGAGAAGCTGGAAATGCTAAAGCCAGAGGAAGAGGGGCGGAGGCTAAGGCCAAGCCCCGCCCCTCCAGCTACAGCTTCTCCAGGGTAGAAGAAGGTAATGCCAAGCCAGAGGTGGCTATCTATGCTCAAGCCAGAGGAGGAGGGGGCGGAGCTAAGCCCTGCCAAGCTCCGCCCCCTCCGCCAGCTCCAGCATTTCCACAGCTTCTCTAGGGTAGAAAGGGGTAATGCCAAGCCAGTGGTGGCTATCTATGCCACCACTGTCTTGGCATTACCCTCTGCTACCCTGGAGAAGCTGTGGAAATGCTGAAGCCAGAGGGGAGGCGGGCCAAGCCCTGCCAAGCCCCGCCCCCTCCCCCAGCTCCGCCCTGCTTCTCTCTTGGTAGATCTTTCTGACTTGGTCTTAGTATAAGTAGCTCGCATGCTGAAAAAGTGTGGGCACCCCTGCTGTAAATGATTAACTAACAGGGTGCCAGTGGGTCTATGGCAACCCTAAAGGAAAATGCAAAAGGAAGCTGCCATCCAGAACTGGGAGCAACACAAAACAGGAGTCTGGAAGACGGAACACCTACATTTAGGCCAGTCCCGATGTAGCTGATCCATGATTATATGCATGACATAGCAATGTGGGGAGAAACACACACATATGTACAAATGTTTCTAGGTTTGAGAGAGCGTAAAATGAGGGAATTGTGTGCTATGTACTATAATGGTACTTGGAGCTAGAGATGTGGAGGGAATGTTACTCCACCCCACAAAACAGAAGAAGACAACATCTCAGCATATACTGTGTCACCAGCAACATTCCACCAGGTGACAAATTTTGTCACTGAAATGTCTTGAAAAATCAGGTGTCAGTGGGCAGGACTTCGGTATTGAATGCACTGGTCTAGGTGAAAATGATCACAGCACTACAGAATGGGGGACACCTGGCACGACAGCAGTACGTGTGAAAAAGATCTTGGGGTCGTTGTGGACAAAAAGTTAAACATTAGCCAGCAATGTGATGCAGCGGCAAAAAAAAGCCAATGGGATTTTGGCCTGCATCAATAGGACTATAGTGTCTAGGTCCAGGGAAGTCATGCTCCCCATGCTCTATTCTGCCTTGGCTAGACCACACCTGGAATATTGTGTCCAATTCTGGGCACCACAATGACAAGCTGGAATGTGTCTGGCTACAGGGAAGAAGGCAAGAGGGCGACTAAAATCACCAAGAGTCTGGAGAACAAGCCCATGAGGAAGCTTAAAGAGCTGGGCATGTTTAGCCTTCACTGAGAGGAGACATGATGAGGGCTATGTATAAATATGTAAGAGGAGGTCATAGGGAGGAAGCAAGCTTGTTTTCTGCTGCCCTGGAGACTGTAGAACAATGGCTTCAAACTACAAGAAAGGAGATTCACCTGAACATTAGGAAGAACTTCCTGACTCTCAGCAGTGGAACTCTCTGCCCCGGAGTGTGGTGGAGGCTGTTTCTTTGGAAGCTTTTAAACAGAGGCTGGATGGCCATCTGTCTGGGGTGCTTTGAATGCAATTTTCCTGCTTCTTGGCAGAATGGGGTTGGACTGGATGGCCCATGAGGTCTCTTCCAACTCTAGGATTCTAGGATTCTAAGTTATATGAAAAAGGTGAAATGGGCAGCTGCTGAGACATACCTATTTACACAATTTCCCCTAGATTGAAAATTACTGTCTTTATATTTATTCAAACTGTGTGTTGTTGTTGTTGTTTTTTAAAATAGAATCGTATATGTTAACGCCATAGTAGTATATAGTTTATTGCATTAGCCGCAAGGCCATAGTTAACGTCATAGAGATATTATTGCACTAAGCACTGTACAAGTATCACAAACTGATGTGGTATAGTGCTGAAATCAGAACAAAGAAAAGTTCAGCTTACAGACACATCATCAAATTATACGGGGTTAGGATGCCATTTAAAAAAGGCTACTCACCACTAGTTAAGTGCCCAACAATCCTGGATCTTTTTTCATCTGTCAGCTGGTTAGTGTTGTTCAGATACCTCAAGATGATGAAGTTGGATAAGAACATGGCAATATTCTGTTCCCCGCACCCGTAAGGCATCTGGAGAAGATTTTCGGAGTTCTGCATGGCTGTCCCCAGAACATCTCCTGTGGACCAAAATAAAGCAGCAATGCAATTAATCCAATCTAGAGTCAGTGGAAACTGCGAGAAAATAGTCACAGTTTTTCCGTGTAAGTGTAAACTTATCAAGATTTTGCATGAAACAGTTTGTTGATCTTGGACAATTACAGCAACTCAGACATTAAAATCTAGTTTTATACTCTGCAGTGATATCCCCATGGTGATTTCCACTGGTTTGGTTTGTCTTCATTCTGAAGCCGGACCTCTGTCTTGTCTAGATTGAGTCTCAACTTGTTAGCCCTTATCCCGTCAATCAGAGCTGCCAGACACGGGTTCAGGACCAAGGCAGCTTCCTTGGCTTGAGGTGGAAATGAATAACAGAGTTGTGTGTCATCTGCATACAGCTGACACCAAACTCCAAAACCCTGGGTGACCTCTCCCAGAGGTTTCATGTAGATCAGGGCTGTCCAACAGGCGGCCCTGGGGCCATACACGGCCCCCGAGCCCCTTCCATCCGGCCCCCTAACTTGTTTTAATAAAATATAAAAAAAAAAAAAAATTTTAAAACCCCTACTTCCGGGTTTAGGCAAGCATCGCGAGACTACGCCAGCCACAGATGGGATTTCGAGGGAGGTCGAAATCCCGTCTGTGGCTGCGTAGTCTCGCGATAGCTGCCGAAATCTCGGGCCCCGCGGGATTTGCGGCTGGCCTGGGCGCGCGCCTCCTCCTCCCTCGCGGCTGCTTCCAGGCCAGCCCCCATTCCCTCAGAGAGAGGGAGGAGGGGAGTGAGGCAGGGAAAGCCCCTCCTGGCTCCTTTCTCTTCCTGTGGAGGGCCCTCGCTTCCCGCCCTGCAGATGGGAGAGCCGCCGCGCCCGGCCTGAGCTTGGCCTCGGCTCCAGCGGGGCTCTTCGGGGACGGCGTTGGCGCTTCAGCCCTGTGGTGGGGCTCCCGCAGTATGGGTAAGGAAGGGCCTGGCTCGAATCAATCAATCTAAAAACAGTGGGACGTTGGGTGAGGGGGGGAGGGGTCCCTCAGCGGTGGTTTCCTTGGCGACGCTTCCTTCCCCTCCTCCGCGCCCCCTCCCCCTTGTTGTGCTGCCTTCCCCCGCGTGCAGGGCACAACGTGGCTTCCTTTGCGCCTGCCCCCGTGGCTTGTTTTCCCTTCAGGGAGGGAAGGAGCTCTTTGGGCCTCCTCTACCCGCCTCTGGGAATGGAGGCCCCATCAAGCCCTGCGACGGCATTGAGGTGTTTGGGTTTTTTTTGGTGTGTCCCAATTTGAGTGTGGACTCAAATAACTCAAAGGTATTAGGAAACATTCCCCCAAATCCACCAGTGTTCCCATTTGGGCATATTGAGTATTCATGCCAAGTTTGGTCCAGATCCATCATTATTTGAGTCCACAGTGCTCTCTGGATGGAGGTGAACTACAACTCCACAACTCAAGGTCAATTGTAAGTAAATTGGAGCCGGGGAGGGGGCGGAGCCGGTGGAGGGGCAGGGGCGGAGCCAGGGAGGGGCGAAGCCGGGGCGGGGGCAGACCCTTCGGCCCCCCAGGTGATCAGTGACCGGAATTCAGGCCCTTGGGCCCGTAGAAGTTGGACAGCCCTGACGTAGATGTTGAATAGCAAGGGGGATAAAACTGAGCCTTGCGGGACTCCATAGGCCAATGGCCAGGAATCCAAGCAGACATCCCCTAGCACAATCTTCTGGGTACGGCTCCTAGAAATGAGAGGAAGCCCTCCCAAGTCCCATCCCAGAGAGGCGACCCAGAAGGCTACCATGATTGATGGTATCAAAAGCCACTGAGATGTCCAAGAGAACCAACAGGGACACACTCCCCCTGAGGTCATCCACCAAGGGGACCAAAGCCGTCTCTGTTCCATAACCAGGCCTTAACCCAGACTCCAAGGTATCCAGATAATCAGTTTCATCCAAGAATCCCTGGATTTGCATAGTGACCACCAACTCTAAAACCTTGTCCAAAACGGGAAGGTGAGAAATCGGCCAATAGTTGTTTAATAACAGGGGATCCAGGGAGGGTTTCTTCAGAATGGGTGTT
This sequence comes from Anolis apletophallus, assembly GCA_030556195.1. NCBI lineage: Eukaryota > Metazoa > Chordata > Lepidosauria > Squamata > Anolidae > Anolis > Anolis apletophallus. Next base: position 131,636,055 of record JARBWK010000006.1, on the reverse strand, counting down.
ATAACGGCCATTTTGTGGCAGGTTGGTATTTTTCCCTGTACCAGGGAGGCATTAAAAATCCTCATGATCCATTCGACCAGCCCTCCTCTGGCTTCTTTCATAAGCAGGAAAGGGCAAGGGTCCCGAGCACAGATGGTCGCCCTCACCATTCCAGGAATCTTGTCCATGTCATCAGGCTGAACAAGTTGGAACAAATCCATTACTGTAGGACAGACAGGTGCCTCAAGCATATCAATTGGTACTGTGTCTATATTAGTATCCAAGTCATTGCAGATCTGAGCAACCTTATCTGCAAAGTGGTGGGCAAACTCGCCACACCAAGCCACCGAGTGGCCATGAGCCCCACCCCGAGAATCAAGGTGAAGAAGCCCTCTGACCACTTGGAACAGCTCTACTTGCCTATTTGTTGCAGATGCAATGCAGGCAGCTGAGTAAGTTTTCTTGGCCGCCTCCACTGCTGTGGAGTAGGCCCTAAGAGAGGCTCAGTCTAGCCCATGCTCTTAATTGGTCCTTGTGACGCCCCCTAGGGGGCTGTATTTATCTGCATTTGGTTTGCCATGTGCCTGCATGGACCCTTTGTTCTATATCCTCTTCGTTGGCCATGTGCTTCCCTGTCTGGCCATGTGGTCACTCGGATGGGGCTGCTTCCTGGCTCCATACCTGGTGTCTCCACCCTCAACTCCACCCTTTTCCAGAGTCTACTTAAGGGGCCGGACGTCCCTTCCTCCCTCATTCCAAAGACCTCACGGACGAAGCAAGGCTGGAACCTAAGCTTGCTGGGACATAGCATTCTTAGTTCACCTGCAGAGTCTACCTGCCCTCTCAACCAAGCTGCAGTGCATAGGAGGCCCATCCTCAACAGAGACTGCTGATTTTGGGGTTTTTACAGGACTTCGTGGGCCTACAAAGACCAGAGAGGAACAGGATACCTGGGATCCAAATAAAGGTACCTTCGCTTTGCATGAGGCAAGTGAACACTTTCCCTTTGTTTAAAGGACTCTTTTGCAACCAACCAAGCATTTTGGGCCACCAGCATTTTCTACTGGTTGTTATTCAATAAATCCTAGTTTTAGTTCACTATTAAATAGTTTTAGTTCACTATTTCTGAGTCTAGCACTCATTATTATAGAGATCCTGGGTCCCCCTGCATGTGGGAAGGCTCTAAACTTCAGGGTCATAGCTTGCAACGTCCATCCTTTTAAAGCCCTTTTTTGACCCTGGAGGCAGAAGACTCCTCCATCCCTACAGAGATTAGAAGTTGCTGTCAGCTTAAACCTGATCATGTAGTAATTGGTCCATGACAATGGAACGATGGAAAGTTCCTCCACAGCGACGCCCTACTCCCCTCCTGTGTTAAAAAACCAAGACCGACGTGTATCCTGCTACATGAGAGGGCCAAGATATAACTTGGAACAGCCCCGTGGTTGTCATGGCAGCCATGAAATCCTGAGCCACTCTCAATAGGGTGGTCTTGGCATGGAGATTGAAGTCCCCCAGCAGCACAACTAGCCATTGGGACTCCAATGCCAGGCCCGAGACCACCCCAGGAAGCTTAGGTAGGGAGACTGTTGTGCAGCGGGGTGGTCGCTACACAATCGGAATCTCTGATCTGTCCCGGTTGCCTACTCTGAGATAGGCGCACTCAAACATGGGTGATTGTGGGATGGGGCACCTGATCAGGGAGATTATTTTATTTATTTATTTATTCAGTTTTATATTCCGCTCCTCCCTGCAGGCTCGGGGCGGATCACAACATACAATAAAAACATACAATAAAAACATAGAGCATAACAGTGGTAAAAAAAACGGAGATTACAATTCTTAAACTCAAAGCCATAAGCATGCCATTTACAATTCAGATTTAGCTAAAAGCAAGCCTAAAAAGGGCGGTCTTACACGCCCTCCGAAAGGGGGCGAGCTCTGAGATCGCATGAGTATGGTCTGGAAGCGAGTTCCAGAGCGCAGGAGCCACGACAGAGAAGGCTCGCTGTCTCGTAGTGGACAAATGGCAGGAGCGGATCGATGGAATGACCAACAGGTTCTGCTCTTCCGAGCGTAGCGATCTCGGGGGAACATACGGGGTAAGGCGGTCCCTCAGGTACACAGGCCCTAGACCGTATAAGGCCTTAAAACAGTGTTTCTCAACCTTCCTAATGCTGCGACCCCTTAATACAGTTCCTCATGTTGTGGTGACCCCTAACCTTAACATTATTTTCATTGCTACTTTATAACTGTATTTTTCTGTGGGGGTGGGGTTTGATTTTGTCTTTTGGAAGTTGTAGTTGCTGGGATTTATAGTTTACCTACAATCAAATAGCATTCTGAACTCACCAAGAATGGAATTGAACCAAACTTGGAACACAAAACTCCCATGACCAACAGCAAATACTGGAAGGGTTTGGTGGGCATTGACCTTGAGTTTGGGAGTTGTAGTTCACCTACATCCGGAGAGCACTATAGACTCAACAATGATGGATCTGGACCACACTTGACACGAATCCTCAATATACCCAAATGTGAACACTGGTGGAGTTTGGGGAAAATAGATCTTGACATTTGGGAGTTGTAGTTGCTGGGATTTATGGTTCATCTACAATCAAAGAGCCCCTTGCACCCCACCAATGATAGAATTGGGTCAAACTTCCTACACAGAACCCTCATGCCTTGAAGGAACTAGCTGGCATGAGCCTCCATCCCACCTCACACACTCTCCCTCACCCACACATTCACATCATGCTGCCATGCGCCAAGCACGCCTGCTCTCCCCTCCCTGCTTGGAGTCTCAGAATCAGCCCTCCCCTTGGCTGGGAAGCCTGCCAATCACAATAGAGGAGAGCTTTAGGTGGGAGAATTCACAATCTGTTTCCAAAAAGAAAGAGAAGGAAAAGCGGAGAGAGCTTCAACTTTCTCTGCCAAAGGGCTTCCTAAGACCATCAGAAATACATGTTTTCTGATGGTCTTTGGTGACCCCTCTGAAACTCTCTCGTGACCCCCCCTGGGGGTCCCGACCCCCAGGTTGAGAAACACTGCCTTAAAGGTTAAAACCAGCACCTTGAAGGCAATCCGGTACTCGAGCCAGTGCAGTTACCGCAAGATGGGGGTGATATGCTCCCTCACTGGTGCTCCCACCAGCAAGCGAGCGGCGGCATTCTGCACTAGCTTGAGTTTCCGGATTGTCGACAGGGGAAGGCCAACGTAGAGGGCGTTACAGTAGTCCAGCCTCGAGATGACCGTCGCTTGGATCACCGTGGCCAGGTCGTCCCTGGACAGGTAGGGTGCCAGTCGCCTAGCCTGTCGTAGATGGAAAAACGACGTTTTGCTAACCATGGAGACCTGGGTCTCCATGGATAGCAAAGGGTCCAATTGGGCACCCAAGCTCTTTACAAGAGATGACGGGTTAAGACATTGGTAAAGATTAGACATTGGTAAAGATGCAACTCACCAATAATTAATCTATTATCCCCAATTTTTTTTCCTTTTCCTCCCCTTGTCCCCCACCCCTTACTCTTCTAGTAAATGTTTAATAAAAATTATTTGGAGAAAAAAAAATAGCTTAGCAAGAGCTGGGCCAAAACCAACAAGATTAATTTCAACAGGAGAAATATATCATGTTGAAATTATGATATATTTCTCCTAGGGAGCCCGAGTGGAGAAGAAAAAGTGTTCGGCAGGAGGGGGAAGAAAGGGTATTGGAGGTTCCAATTTCCCACGGCACACCTGATGATCGCTCACAGCACACTAGTGTGCCACGGCACACTGGTTGGGAGTCACTGCTCTAGAGATTAACTTATGGGACAATGGATTCAAATTGCAGGAAAAGAGGCTCCATCTAAACATTAGGAAGATGTTCCAGGCAGTGAGAAGTTTTTCTTCATGTATAACGGTGGAATCAGCTGCCTGGGAGTGTGGTGGAGTCTCCTTCTCTGGGGGTTTTTAAATAGAGGGGTATACACTTCAATACACGACAAAGTAATCACTATTGCAACTTCTATACACACTGCTAAACCACAATGTTTAAAGGGGCAGTGTCAAAGGAATACCAAGACATAGCATATATAGGTAAAAAAACACTATATTGTATGGCAGTATATGCTCAATAGCAGAACAATATTACAAACAGTACAATGTAATGCAAATAATCAATCATGTGATTAATACACAGTATGAGCATGAATCACAAGCCCATGTACATGGTTGGGCGAAGGAGTATTCCACTTGGCACTGAGTAACCCTTAGTGAAGTCCTGGGTGTAGTGACCCATGGACCTGCGACTGAGTCAATAGGGGAACCTTGGTAGGTGGCAGAGCTGGTGGCTGCTATGGTGGGCAGGCGCCAACGGCTGGAGGTAAGCTGACGACACCAAGATGGCCGTTTCACGTAACCGCTTCCTCAGGGCGCTGATCACTTCTGACCGCTCCTCCCCAGTATTGTAGTAGACCAATTTAGACTCAAAGTCGAAACGAGAGATTTCGCGTTTCCGCGTTTCAATACAGATCGCTTTTGTGAGTTATCTCCCGGGCTGCAATCAGAGCCTGGATGGACATCTATCAGGAGTGGTTTGATAGTGAGTTCCTACATGACGGGGTTGGACAAGATGGCCCTTGGGGTACCTCCCACCTCTATAATCCTATGAAATTAATTCCTGTAACCTGTGTCTTCAAGATGGGCACAAAGCAGTTGAAGGGTTTTCAGATAGGAAGGCCATGAGAAACCCAAATATTTTTGATTGGTCTTCGATGGGGTATTTTTTCTTGGCAGAAAGCTTACCATTGCATGGATGCAGAAGTACAATTTTAGGAAACCACTGAATAGGAAGACTCACAAAAAACATAGGAAAAAAGTACAATCAGGAGACAACAAAAGCAACATTTTGAAAACTCACCAAGGACAGAGAATACAGCCCTAGCCGACCCGTCCACCAGATTGTCAGGCAATTTCAAGGTTAGTGACTCAGAGACGGTTGAATCTATGGATATATAGAAATAAATAATGGTAATATTTGCACCATTTCCACATTACTTTTATGAAACAAAAGCAAAACGTCTCTTACTTAAGCCATTTGAATCTGAGTGGGAAAACCGGAAAGGGGTGGCACTACAACTACAACATCAGTATTCGGTGACATTTCAGCATTGGCTACAAGAACATACAAAGCCTTGGATCGTGGTAGGAACATTTTTAAAATTTTAACTCTCGTCATCTAATGTTGTATGTTTTATGGTTTTATAGTGTATACTATGGCATCGAATTGCTGCCTTGTAAGCCGCCCTGAGTCCCTGTCGTCCCCGTCCCCGTCCCCCCCCGGGGGGTGAGAAGGGCGGGGTAGAAATAATGTAAATAAATGTAAACAAATAGGTCAACCTCTTCTGCTCTCAGAGATATTAAAAGCTAGCATGCAATGGCATTAATATTTGTCTACTAATTTACAGTACTTCTCTCCCATCTATCTATCTATCTATCTATCTATCTAATAAAAGTCAGTGTTAGTGGGCGGTGGGTCGAGCGGTGGTGCATGCGGAGGAATATGTGCCAGCATTTCGATTGGTTGGCACTGTGGGATTATTTGCATAAGCAACACTGATTGGCCAGCCTCAGAACACAGACACTCTAAGGCACCAGGTTATTTGCATAAAGGATTCTGATTGGCCAGCCTCAGAACTCCAGCACTCTAAGGCACCAGATAGAGGAGATTGGTTGCCACTGAGGGAAAATTTGCATAACGGACTCTGCATGGCCAACATTCCAACATCCAAAATCTCAAAGGTGCCAGAGAGTGCACTTTAAAAAAAAAAGGCTTCCTTCAGCTGATTTAACAAACTAGGCCACAGCCTGATTTGCCAGTAAGGCTTCCTCTACTTGATTTTCCAGACTAGGCCACAACCTGATTTGACAGTAAGGCTTCCTCTACTTGATTATCCTGACTAGGCCACAACCTGATTTGACAGTAAGGCTTCCTCAACTTCATTTTCCTGACTAGGTCCACAACAATGACAGAACAAGACCAAACTTGGCCCACAGACCCCCCCAAGATGCACTCTAAATCTTGGTGCAGTTTGAGGTAGGATGCACCATGGATGACGGAAATTGCAGTACTTTAACTCACTTGCTTAGAGCACAGCGGCCCACACCAATGACGGATCAGGACCACACTTGCCACACAGAGGCTCAATGCAATACCAAACTTGACACACAGTGCCCCTATGACCCACACTACATTCTACTGCCGTATGCAAAAGAGTGGGACTTGAGGTACCTTCATGGATTATGGGATTTGTAGTACTTTCAAAGCCTTCATTTCCCACAGACCACTGCAGCCCTGAACAAAGACCTAAAAAGACTACACTTGGCACCCTGTGCCCCCATGACCCAGTCTCCATCCTTCTACAGTTTGCAGGAGGGTGGACCATGGATGATGCGACTTGAAGTGCCAAAGACCAACCTTGGCACACAATCCCTTTCTCAAATAACCCGGGCACTGCCGGGTCCTCAAGCTAGTTTTTATATAAAAAGGATATCTGAAGTATTCAGCAGTATAATTGAGGATTTTTCTGGGCCAATGGAAAAGTAAACCATTCAAGGTAAAGAATGATTTCTCAGAACTGTGGTGATGATATCGATATCATCATCACTCAGAACTCTTCCGTAAATTTCTCACCGTGGTTTCATAGTTTATTTTTTGGAACTATGTAACAAAATTTGAAAAATTGAAAAATTCTGTGCCTGGTTTGAACATGTTATTTCCTGTGTAATTGTGACGGACTTACTTTGAAAGTAGTTGTGATACCCTAGAAACTTTGTTTTTGTGGCTGCCACAAACTAAGCTGAATTGGTTGAGACTCTATGAGATAGTCATTGAAAAACGATAGCAAAATGTGCTGCAGGATGTCTCACAAAAACAGTTTTCGCAGTTTAATAATCTTTTCCCGTGTTCTTTTTTTTCATAAAAACCAATTCGGAAATGATATTTATAACCCAGGAACAATAATTGTGTTACGTAGTGTTATTGTCATAACTGGTAACTGGTCATAATTGGTAAGTTTCTAAGGCCTAAATTATGAATGTTAGATTCATTTTGTTAAAGCCATGGTTTATACCAGATAGTTAAATAATATAATATTTATTTATTTATGCCATTTCTACCCCGCCTTTCTCCAGCCCGGAGGGGACTCAAGGCGGCTTTACAACATAATCAATACAGTAGCAATGAATCTATCTTGTTGTAGCAATACAGAAACAACACAAGCCGTATTGAAAGGGCAGCTTTGCATCACAGTATGCTCCTGGAAGAAAGGCGCGCACGCGGGACTATCTTTGTATCTATGCCTTGTTATTGTATCTATATGTATGTTAAACCATAAGGGTTTTGATAATTGAACATAGAGGGAGCGTCCTCTTTCTGCTGTTACATATAATTATATATTTTGAAGGCTTTACAACATAGGCAGCTATTGGATGCCATTAAACCAGTGTTTCCTAACCACTGTGCCACGGCACACTGGTGTGCCGTTAGCGATCACCTGGTGTTCCGCGGGAAAACCTCTCTTCCCCCCTTTCTGCCCCCTCCTGCCAAACTCCTGCTGCTGCTGCTTGCAGGGGGAGGAGGAGCAGGAAGGGCCGGGCGGCAGCGAAGAAAAAGGGGCTGGGGCACCGCCTTCTTCGGCTGTTTTCGTGTTTATGTGTTCCAAATATTACTACATTTGGCATTGGCTGGACATGATAGCCTTTCTAGTGAATGTGTAACAACTCTCCTGTTCACCAGTTATACATGAGGGACTCGTCTAATGCCCCCCTGGAATGATACAGGAGCATAAATATTGAAGGTGGACGCCTCATTATTGTTCCATGAGGTGCATTGATGCATAAGAACAGTACTAGTGGACTGCTTTGAAGCTATATGGCAGTGTTTCTCAACCAGTGTGCCGTGGCACACTAGTGTGCCGTGAGCGATCATCAGGTGTGCCGCGAGAAAAACTCTCTGCCCCCCTTCCGTCCCCCCTCCTCCTGCCGAACTCCTGCTGCTTGGGAGAGGAGGAGGAAGGCTGAGTGGCAGCAAAGAAAAAGAAGGGGCCGGGGCGCCGCCTCCTTCAGCCGTTTCCCCAGCCAGCCTCCAATCCGCCATGGCCCCCTGCCACGACTCTCACCCCTCGCTCGCTGAAGCCGCGCGGAGGAGGAGCCCCGCCTACTGAAGCCCGTCCACCGCTCATCCTTCTCCTCTCTGGGAGAACTGAAGCCGGGGGGAGGGGCAGGGCATGCCGTGGCCTGGCTCCGCCCCCTCCCCGGCTTCAGCTCTCCAACAGCTTCTCCAGCCTTGAGGGGATAGTGCCAGGCCAGCATTGTGTTGGCTCTGCCACTGCTGTGTTGGCATTGCCCCCTCAAGGCTGGAGAAGCTGTGAGAGAGCTGAAGCCGGGGGGAGGGGGTGGGGCATGGCGCGGCCTGGCTCCGCCCCCTCCCCGGCTTCGGCACTCCCAGCAGCTGCTCCCAGCAGGCCACCATCCCCAGCCATTCTTTACTGTGTTAAGAGTGTCATTTTGTGTCATTTTGGTTGGTGGTGTGCCCCCGGATTTTTTTAATGTTAAAAGTGTGCCGCAGCTCAAAAAAGGTTGGGAAACACTGCTATATGGACACATTTTTTCTAAAAACAGAGAGGGACTGACAGCTGTTGAGCAAGACCTTCGTGTGTGTCTTTCTGCCATTCCTGCCAGGTTATCTATGTTGTGTTCATCGAAACAGGCCCAGGTTTCACACTGAGTGTATAAATACATCTAAAAACATATTAACTATATGTATTACTGTGTTAGAGTGTCATTTTGTGTCATTTTGGTTGGTGGTGTGCCCCAGGATTTTGTAAATGTAAAAAGTGTGCCGCGGCTCAAAAAAGGTTGGGAAACACTGCATTAAACCAATGTAACATTACCACAACATTTAAAATGGGATTATAGATTACATGAAACATTGAAAACATTAAACCAATATCATCACTGTTAAACTACGCATAATGATGATGATGGTGGTGATGATGCCTTGAGAATGTGAATGTATATTATTGTTGTTTTAAACTGCTTATTTTGAGGTGTTTTATACTTATGGATTGTTGTTTACATTGTTTTAATATGTTGTAAGCCGCTTTGGGTTCCACAAGGGAGGAAAGTGGAATATAAATAAAGATTATTATTATTATTATTTTAAAAAACTTTATTTATATCCCACCCTATTTCCCTGAGGGGACTCAGGGCAGTTATTTGCTGTACTGCATTACACATTAAGTTGTTTAATACCTGTGTTGTATAAATAAATGAAAGAAACATAGAGAATGATAATGAAGTGTACAGATATTTGACAGTTGGCACCTCCAGAGCATTCATGTAAAACCAGAAAGTGAATGACTGGAAACACCTGTTGAAAATTGGCTCGTTCATTTAATATAACATTGTCTTTACCTTTAGTACAGAGAAGAGAACTGTGTGTCACCTCCTTTTTGATGCCTTCAGGCTGAATGTCAGAAAATGAAAAGATGGATAAAGTTGTGTGAAGCCACAAGTAACACATGGAAGTCACTGACATGAAATACAGAATAGCAATGAAAATATGTTACGTGTACTAATACTTATACTGAAGTGTGCAAGTGCTGTGATTTAAGACACTTTGGTCTGTACATTTCAGTTAACCCAGTTAAGACTATTCAACAGTGGAACTCTCTGCCTTGGGAGTGTGGTGGAAGCTCCTTCTTTGGAGGTGTTTCAACAGAGGTTGGATGGTCATTTGTCAGGGGTGCTCCGATTGTGCTTTTCTTGCGTGGCAGAATGGGGATGGACTGGATGGCCATGTGGTCTCTTCCAACTCTATGATTTTATCCATTGTTCACACCACAGGAATACCATTATCTCTTCTGCCCCTTCCCACCATCATGCCTGAGAACCCACCGTACTTACCCACTTCTTGGACCTCTCAGCCCTTCTCCACCCCTCTATGCTCAGTCAACACATGTCCCTTACCTCTCTATCCACCTCAGTGATAAATATGATCTATAATGCTCTCTATCAAGACATATAAGCACTACTGGTTCATAAGCTATTATTTCAATCTCTTGTACAGTAGATGTCCAGATCTTCACGCTTACCTCAACCAAGAGTGGACGGATGACTGTGTCCCGCCATCCTACAGTTCCCTCTCCTGCTTTGGCTTCTGCAGTGATGGTAAAATTCACTGTTCCTGAAAAAAGATCCCAATGCACATTCACAAACAGGCATTTCTTCAAAGCAGCAGAGAAGCAACATGAACAAAAATATCCTCCATTTGAAGTTACATGTTATACGTTTTTTAAAAATGGGTGCGCCACTTTTTGTATTTTTTAATAAAAAGTTGGCTAATGCATTACATTTATTTATTTATTTATTATTTCCAACATTTCTACCCCGCTCTTCTCAACCCCCGAGGGGGGACTCAGAGCGGCCTAACAAAAGGCACAATTTGATGCCCACACAGTAAAATACAATATAAAAACCCAAAAACATTCAGCATTAAAATACATTAAAATACAATTAACATTAACACACCAAACACATTCACTTAAGTTAAAAACAGTGTTCAGTCCATAACAGGGACACTGAGCCATCTCAATCAACTTGCCCTTACAAATCCAGTCCAAAGTGCTGCATTGTGCTAATGCGCAAACGCCTGGTCCCACAGCCAGGATTTCACTCCTTTCCTGAATGCCAGGAGGGATGTGGTCGATCGTATGTCGCTTGGGAGTGTGTTCCACAGACGGGGAGCCACCACCGAGAAGGCCCTCTCTCTTGTCCCCACCAACCGAATTTGAGAAGTTGGCGAGAGCAGGGCCTCCCCGGACGATCTTAAATTACGAGGTGGGATGTAGGGGCTGATGTGTTTGGACAAGTAAGCTGGGCCAGAACCGTATAGAGCTTTAAAGGTCAAAACCAGCACTTTGAATTGAGCTCGGAAGTGGACAGGCAGCCAGTGGAGCTGACACAACAGGGGGTGGTATGCTCCCTGTATGTAGCTTCCGTTAGTAATCTGGCTGCCGCCCGTTGGACTAATTGTAATTTCCGAACTGTCTTCAAAGGCAGCCCCACGTAGAGTGCGTTGCAGTAATCTATTCGGGATGTGACCAGAGCGTGGACGCCCGTAGCCAGATCATTACATTTAAAATATAATATCAATTTTGCTCAATGCCATTAAATAACAGGCCTATCTATCATTAAACATGATGCAGATTTGTTCTTGAGGTGAAGCAGTGGTTCTCAACCAGAGAGGATAGATAGATGCCTTTGGACTACCAGCTTCCAGGGTGCCTGGGCCCGGTTGGGGATTCTCAGAGTTGAACTCCAACAAGAGGCCAGTTGGAGACCGACCCACTGTTCTAGAGAAGCAGAAGAGGGCTAGCAATGCGAAGTCATACAATAGGATCATAAAGGTAATTACCCAGCTTCACCGGGGTAACTCTCCAGGTATAGGATTTTGTTTCATTTGCACACAGCCTAGTGGGATTGTCCTCTGATGACAGAGATTCTGCTCTGAATTCCTCAGACTCGGCCAGTATCGCAGTAACCTGAGAGAAAAAGGATCAATGAGAATATCAGTAAAGTAGTGCCATAATGCTAGGTCAGGTTGCTAGACTAGGATCAGGTCTCGGTTACTTTTCCTAATCCTACCGAAATGCTACTGGATAATTTATTTATTTACCATGCTTCTATACCACCTCTCTCAGCCCGAAGGCGACTCGAGGCGGTGAACAAGCGGCAACAAGTGCCCATATACATCACAAGATAAAAACAGTCATATAAAAACATATAAAATTAACAGTTAAAAACTACAAAATACAAATCTCAGCTCCACAATCTTAAAATCGGTTTCTGTTAGGGATTATGTTAGGGATGTTAGGGATTGAAGCAAAGTTATCACAGAGTCAATAATTTTTTTGTAACCATAGGAGAGATGGTCAAGATCAAGAGCTCTTATAATTGAGATCAAGGGGAAAGGAATGGGAGTGAATTATCTGGATGCAAACAATACTTGCTTTTTTAAAAAAATCAAAGCCAAAATGTGCCCTAGTCCACCAGAACTTTTGAATGACAGAAATGAAATTCACACTGCTAGTAAATGAAAGTCACATGGAAATATTTCCAATGAAACTTACAGAAAATAAGGACTTTTCACGGTATTGTTATTTTTGGATTAACTTGTTCTTTTTTAAAAAAAATAGCATTATTATTCTTGTGTGGTTTTCTGGACCTTGCACAACTCCTGATGTGCACTAACAAACTGAGAAGTAAATCACTCTGAATGAGCAGATGCTACATCCATAAAGTAACAATATATCAATATAATGCAATATATATCAAAACATTAAAAGAGCATCCCAATTCCTAATATAGGACAATACATCTGTCATCATATATCATACACATCAATTGGAGACGTGAGGTAATCAATACATCCAGTATACAGTCAAATACAGTACATTCCAGGTGGGAAACATCAATGCAAAAAATAGCAGTCATAGAGTATAACATCAAGTCATCATAGTGCTAGATGCAACAGTAAATTATACAAAAACAGAGCCCCAGCACATGCTTATAGGGTTAATCTAACAGTCTATCAAGATACAAACATACATAAGGCAAAATCCATCACAATATACATAAGGGTAGATACCCAGAGTCCCAGATGGGTAATGGCCAATGGAGGAAGCCTCTACGCTGTTGTGAAAATAAACCATTCAAGTTCTTGTTCCTCAAAAGTCTCTCTGTGACAGCCTTTTAAAAATACAAGACTCTAATCCAGTGTTTCCCAACCACTGTGACGCGGCACAGTAGTGTGCCATGACGGACCTCCTGCTGTGCCGCGAGAAAAGCTCTCTGCCCCCCTTCCTTCCCCCCTCCTCCTGCTGAACTCCTGCTGCTTGGGGGAGGAGGAGGAAGGGCCGGGCAGCGGCAAAGAAAAAGAAGACGGGGACGGGGCGCCGCCTCCTTCGGCCGTTTCCCCAGCCAGCCTCCAATCCGCCATGACTCCCGCCTCTCGTTCACACTGCCCCCTCAAGGCTGGAGAAGCTGTGGGAGAGCTGAAGCCGGGGGAGGAGGCGGGGCATGGCATGGCCTGGCTCCGCCCCTTCCCCCCGCTTCAGCTCTCCCAGCAGCTGATCCAGCCTTGAGGGGACAGTGCCAAGCCAGCATTGTGCTGGCTCTGCCACCGCTGGCTTGGCACTGCCCCCTCAAGGCCGGAGAAGCTGTGGGAGAGCTGAAGCTGGGGGGAGGGACGGGGCATGGCATGGCCTGGCTCCTCCCCCTCCCCTGGCTTCGGCACTCCCAGCAGCTGGTCCCAGCAGGCCACTATCCCCCAGCCGTTCTTTACTGTGTTAGAGTGTCATTTTGTGTCATTTTGGTTGGTGGTGTGCCCCCAGATTTTTTTTAATGTTAAAAGTGTGCCGCGGCTCAAAAAAGGTTGGGAAACACTGCTCTAATCAACAGATCCTTCACAATTGGTGGCAGCAAGATTATTTTTATGGTGGCAGCAAGATTAATAGAAAAACCCTAAAGTGAAGTCGCTAGCTATCAGCGGCGAAGGCTTCACACAGGCCTAGACAAAATCCACCTCCATTCTGGTGAGAAGATGACATCTTGCAAGAATTACAGGTTCCCATGAGATTGGAAATCTTGTGAGAGCCTGGAAATCTCATTGGATCTTCCACTTGCACAGGTTCAGGCTACCCTTAGTAATGCCTGTCTCAGACATGTCTTTCCCAGTCATCTGTAGGGCTAGGGACCTCTTCACGTGTCTCTTTCAGGGCTTGCCGTTGTGGTGGCAACTACAGCACAATGGCAAGGCCATTGAAAGGGAAGGCACGTGAGGTGGCTCGTGGCTCCTGCCAGCCTTCCCTCCTTTCCCCATCACATGGTGGGGGCGGGACAGTATGTGTTGGCCCTGTCCCCGTCAGATTAGAGAAAGGGCGTCAATGTACGTTGCCCCACCACCCTCCCCCCCCTTATGGGCACTTTCCTCTCCGTCTGGCGCTTCCACCCCACTTTGGGAGGAATGTAGGCCGGGTCTGCCCTGCGTCATGCCATTCAACAAAGCGACAAAACGGGGCAAAAATGCTCGGTACGAAGAGGTGGCGAGAGAAGGAAGAGCGGGAATTAACCATGATGACAACAGGTAGACGTTGTCTGAGGCCAATTTACTGCAGACTCAACAACCTGGTGTCAATCTCTTGTGAATGGACCTGGAATCTATGCTTTCCAAAATTGGATACAAACCCCATTCACAACTGACCAACCCTGAAGCATTTGCTTTGTTGTAAAATGGTCTCAGACTGAGATCCCGCTGTTCCAAGTCTGGCTGGCACTCACTGATTGGGTGTGTGTGTGTGTGGTTGAACTCACTGGCAAGGAAAGAGGGAGAAGAACAGCCCCGCGCCATTCATGATCCCAGCAGGCAGAAACCTCAGCATTTTGCTATGTAGCAAATGCGACTGTTCCCCACCATCAACGAATATGAGATTGGTGCCATCCTGTGTGTCCCCAGGACAGGGTGGGACTTGAAGTGCCCAAATGTGGGGTGGTTTGCAGAAAATGAGACACTTCAGAAGTTGTCAAAGTGGCAACTGAAACTATTAAAGCACATTGTACCTCGCTGCACTGGTTCTGGTAATTGAAGACATTAGCCTTAAAAAGGAAGCTTTCCCCTCGGACAGTGGAGTAGGGCATCAGCGGATTAACAAAGAATAGCTGAAATGCTCTCAGACTGGCTTTCTTTGATACACCAAAGCCATCATTTTCTTCCAGACAAATCACATTGGCTTCCCATTCAGTGATGGTATCCGGTACAGTGTATGCGAGATCGGCATTCCCACTGGAACTAAAACAGAAAAGGAATCAAATGTTGAAGCCTTCTGACACCATTTGCCCTTGGAATTGAACTTTGGTACCACTATTATACACATAACCATAAACCCCTAGGAATGGAAAGGATAGGTCTGCTCCACATCTTATTTGAAGACCTACCAAAATAATATGTATTGAATGTATTTGTCCCTGATTGCTACTATTGCTACCACCAGCCAGCTTCCTAGTTTGTTCTGTTAAGACCTACACCCGTATTACTTACTTCAGAACAAGAAAAGAGACTCCGCCTAAATATTACAAAACATTGTTGAAGGTAAAAGCTGTGTGCCGATAGAATTATGTTGTCAAGGAATGCAGTGGAGTCCCCTTCTCTGAAAATTTTAAAACAGAGGCTGGATGACTATCTAAAAATGTAGAGTCAGGGTTAGGACATAGTACAACACAAGAGTTAGCACAAAATGTATTAAACTTAAGACTATATACGCATATCAAGGACGCAATCGTACTCACTACCGTATCCAGGTGAAGCTGAGAGAAATCAGTCTCTGAACGCAATGTTCCAATAGAGTTCAATGATAAGGTCCTCAGCATGGAAAAGACCCAATGGTCTAGGGCAGGGGTGCCCACACTTTTTCATCATGCGAGCTACTATATGAACAATCAAATTGAAAAGATCACCTGTTGTGCATGTGAGTGTGCGCACGCGCGCATGCTCCTACTGCAGTCTTCTGTCCGCGCGGGGCTTCTTTCTTGCCTGCCCACGAACTCGCCACCGCGCGCACCTGGGAAGCGGATCCTCCTTGCCTGCGCGCGGGCTCTCTTAATGTCTTCGTTGCCTTCCTCCTTCCTGCTGCGTGCTTTCATGAAGCAGGAAGTCCCCATCCCGTCCTGCTTCTTGCGTGCACAGCAGGTCCCTCTCACGCACGCAGCAGGAGGGTATTTATGGACGGTCATGTCACCACACCGTGCGTGGCAAGACGAGCACTGGGGCTTGCCCACTAAAGCCTCATTTTGGCAAAAGGAGTCCCGCAAAGGTGACGGCGGGAGCGCACGTGCGCGCACATGGCAGGAGCGCGCCATCCAGCTGGTGAGGCCCAAAGATCACATTGAAGAGGGCCGAAGATCACCTAGGTGCTCCCGATCACCATAATGAGCACCCCTGGTCTAGGGTGTATAATCCATCAAAATGAAAATATTTGTAATCCAAAGGACAAGTGTGTTGATATAAGTGGGTCCATACAGGTAACAAAGAAACAAGAACTGGAGCACAAAGATCCAGGCTCCAAGTAAATCCGAATTAGTAGCAAGCCGACGGGAAGGTAATCCTCAACCATCGGGGCCACTGAAATTCCATTTCAGGGTCTTTGTCAAGGCTTAATTCATACATATTGACGTTCTTGTTCAGAGTCGAAAAGTTCCTAGCGCAAAATCTCATCTCATTCCAATGAGGTGACCAAGAGACTGATTTCTCTCAGCTTCATCTGGATACGGTAGTGTGTACCGTGTGTACGATTGCGTCCTTGATATGCTTATATAGTGTTAAGTTTAATACAATATATATTACATTTTGTGCTAACTCTTGTTGGATGACTATCTGCCAGGAGTGCTTTGTTTGCATATTCCTGTATGGCAGAAGAGGGCTGGGCTGGATAGCAATCGAGTTCCTTTCCAATTCTATGATTTTCCGAAAATCTAGATATGTGAGGATTTTCCCTACAAAATGAGCACATTGAAGTAATAATGAAATTATTGCTCTAGAACTGATTTTCAGATAAATGAGACTGTAATATAATTTGATTTGGGGGGGAGGCTAGAAGCACGTGAGAAACCCTGAATAAGGTGTTAAAGAATAGTAGGAAAAAGACTCACTCGACTGGAACTATATCGAAAAACCAGGTTTCAGGGAAGTTGGTTCTCACTGTCTCGATCATTCCACCACCACCACCATCAGCAGAAGCCTTAGCTGTGGAAAAGTAGAGCAAAGATATAATGAAGTACGGTAATTCAAAAAACCGATCTGAAAAAGCTTGATATTCATTTGTGAACACAGAACGTTCAGACTAGAATGTACTAAGCATTTTATTAAACTGAATTGTGGCATCGAATTGTGCCATTTTGTAAACCGCCCTGAGTCGCCCTCGGGCTGAGAAGGGCAGTATAGAAATATAGTAAATAAATAAGTAAATAAATAAGTAAATAAAGCATGAATTTTGTGAAACTTTTGGAGAGTTGCTTCCTTCTGGAAATATTGTACAAATCCATGTATCAGTCTAGAATTTGTTGCCAAAAATTACCCCGAAAACCTGGAATGACTTACTCATGAGCCAATGTAGGTACTGTACCTTAACTCATATATACATGGAACCATTTGTTTGCCTTAGCTGAGTGCAAAAGGTAAGAGTTCAGTTTGCCCCAGGAGAACTTAAAAGAAGCACTGAGTCCATCTACAGTCTGCTGCGCTTTACCTTTTGGCATTTTTGAATTCTTTGGAGGGGAAATAACCGTGAAGGCACCAGAGGAGACTGCCCCCTGGAGGAAGCAATGGTGCTTTCTCCTCTCTCTGATACAATCCTTGCTTTATCCATGTCATATTAAAATCCATAATTTGGGTCTCCAAACCTGCTCTTGGCCTAAACATGAGATAGACTTATACAAGAATATAGAGAGAGTAAGTTTTTATATCAATACTAGCTGTACCCTGGCCACCCATTGCTGTGGACCTCAGAAAACTGGAATTCCAGACATGAAACAATCTGGGCTAGGGAACACCTCCCCAAAAACATTTCCTGTAGGCAGGAATAAGCCAGGCTTTTAAGCTACAAGACTTTTCAAAGGTAATCAAGGTGGGCAATCTATGTTTATATATTTGTGTGTGCTTGTGTATATGCATATATGTGTATGTATGTGTGCATGTGTATATGTGTGGTTTGCATGTGTATATGTACAGTATATGAGTATATGTGTATGTATATGTGTCAGTTCCGATATTTGATTCTATATTTTAAGCTAAGCTGTAATCATCCTGTTGTAATTGCTCTATTCTACTATTCGTTCTATCCACCTTTTTGACCAACCAGTCCTTTAACTCGTTTGCATAATGATCCCTTCCCCGAAAAATTAGATTAGAGGTACTATGTTGTTGCTTACGATGCCTGCTTTTATTGTTTTTGATTATGTTGTTTTTATGCTGCTTTATATTTTGCTGTTCTGTTTTTCACTGTATGTTGTCTGGGCATGGCCGTCTGTAAGCTGCCCCGAGTGCCTTCGGGGAGATGGAGGCGGGGTAGACAAAATTATTATTATTATTATTATTATTATTATTATATGTGTGCATGTGTATATGTATATGTGTGTTATGTATGTGTGTATATATGTGTATGTATACATGAGTGTATATTAGGCATGGGTAGGTTCGTTTGGAATCTTGGTTATTCGGATTGAAATTGGAATAAATCCATTTTTGAAGCGATTTTTAAGTGATTTGGGAAACCAGAAGTATCCTTGCCCTTTCGAAGCTACTGTCACCATCTTTTTTTCCGATCCAGGAAGTTAATCGGAAATGAATCAGCTTTGGAGGCAAGCAGCTGCTTGCATGCTGGGATGCTTGCCTCCTGCCAATGAGGGGAAACCACCTCAGGAGGGGCGGGATTTGGCATGGCAGCCATTGCCCTTTAAAAAGGGCTGTGCATGCCTCGTGGGCTCATTGCGAGCTGGGGATGTGAAGGCAGAGGGACTAGGGCAGTCTGCTTGGGTGGGAAAGGTGCCATGCCACCGCTTTCCAAGGGAACAAATTCTCCTTTGCTGTTAATAATTCCCTTCCTGAAGCAGGGAATCCAACTTCTAAGGTTTTTTCTCTCTCCTGGGGTTTGACTTCTATGCTTTGGAAAACTAGAATTTCCCTTTGCTGCTAATAATTCCCTCCCTGAAGCAGGGAATACAACATTTAAGGGCTTATTCTCTCCTTGGGGTTACAAGTTGTACTTTTGGAAACTAGAAATCTACTAATCCAATCTTATCCTTGGGGATAAACTCAATAAAACTTTGGGAGGCCCCTTCCCTCTCCTTGGGGTTACACGTGCTATTTTGGGAAACTAGAAATCAAATAATCCAATCTTACCAGGAATGTGGCGCAGCTGGCTAACTGTCAGTTGCATAAGATCTCTCTGACCAGTAGGTCATGAGTTCGAGGCCTGCCCGGGTCGAGGTGGGTGCTCAGCCTTAAGTGTAGCCTGCTGTCGACCTTTGCAGCCCGAAAGACAGTTGTATTTGTCAAGTAGGAGATAAAGGTACCACATTAAGTGGGGAGGCAAATTTTGACTGAATTATGAGGCCATCAAAGAATTCCAGAAACGCTGAGGAATGCGGAAGGAACAACAATGGACGCTGGGAACACTGAGAGATGAGGAGTGCGCCAACTCCCCCTGGTGGCCAGAGTTTGCCTCTGTTCATCTATATATGTGTATGTGGAAAACGGCAGGGATTGTCTGCTAAGTATGTCTACCTGTAATCCGCTCTGAGTCCCCTTCGGGGTGAGAATAGCGGAATATAAATAAAGTGTATTATTATTATTATTATTATGCCCATGCTGCAAACTTTCAATGTTGTGGAGCTGTCAGAAGTTGCTCCGATCAATCAGTAGATGGTTGTGAGGAGGAGGAGGATGTGTTCATGGTGTGGGCGCACAAAAACACGGAAAAAGCTTCCCAAACATCAACTTCTCCCTCAAGTCACAGCGATCCGGAGGGCTGCTCGCGGGAGGGTCCACGATCGGTTCACCCCACCCCCTGCCATTCCACCAACACCGGTGGAGATCACTCCACCACTCCATTAGTTGTGCCTTTGGGAAGGCCCTAGTCCCTGCTCTGGGATCACTTTGAAGTCCATTCTCAGAAGGCCACCTTGGCAGTTTGTAGGCATTGCAGCGGGAGCGTCAGCAAGGGGAAAGACTAATGAAGGACTTCCGCCCTTCCTCCCTCCCTTTTCCTTCTCGCCTTCCTTGTTTGACGGCTGCAAAGGGCCTCCCCTTCCTTGCTTGCTTTCTTCTTTGCTTATTCTGTCCCTCCACCTTTCCCTCTCTCTGTCTCTCTCTTTTCTCCCTCAAGGGTATTCATTTCCTTTATTTGAAGTAGCTGCAAGTGAGGTGAGTGGCGGAGGAAGGAGCCAGGGACAACCCCCACACCACCCCCACCTCTGATTTGGGGTAGAGGCTCTAATCAAAGGCTCCTTTTCAGAGCAGCTTTGCCAGGTTGTTCTTTTCCTGCAGGGCTTTTCTCCTCCTGTCCTTGGCTGGCTTCTCGGCTGGCTGTTTGCAGGGCTCCCGAAGCAGGGACGGCCAGCTGCTTTGCTACGGAGCCAGGATTTGCGCATGCATAGTAATGTGTGTGTGTACACACACACACATATATGGATTTTAAAGCTATTTTCACAATTTTGGGGTTTGTTGGTCATACCTTAGGTATGAGGCATTTCGAAGCCAAATTTGGTGTCATTTGGCCCCGTAGTTCAGTGTTTCCCAACCAGTGTGCCATGGCACACTAGTGTGCCGTGAGTGATCAGCAGGTGTGCCGTGGGACATTGGCACTCTTCCCCCTCCTAGCAGCTCTTTCTCCCTCTTTCCTTCCCCAAAGATCCTCCCCGAGGCAAAGGAAGGGCTCTGCCGAATGCCAGAAGCTCCACGCCGGTGAATTGGGCAGTGAGCGAACCTGGGAGCATCGGGAGGCTGAAGCATTCACAGGTTTCCAAGAAACAAATTGAGCCTCTCCGCTTGGAAATGTTTATTTTTTTTTACTATTTTACTGTTTTTTTCAAGAGTTGCCCCCACCCCCACCCAAGGAACTGTTTATAACAGCTTCATGACATCCATAGTTAACTGGAAGCAAGTTTCACTCAGGGTGAAATTTCACAAAGGTCTGGAGAACAAGCTCTATGAGGAGCGGCTTGAAGAGCTGGGCATGTTTAGCCTGATGAAGAGAAGGCTGAGAGAAGACATGATAGCCATGTATAAATATGTGAGAAGAAGTCATATATATGTTGTGTTCATCAAAACAGTGTATAAATACATTAAAAAACATATTAACTATATGTATTACTGTGTTAGAGTGTCATTTTGTGTCAATTTGGTTGGTGGTGTGCCCCAGGATTTTGGAAATGTAAAAAATGTGCCACGGCTCAAAAAAGGTTGAAAAACACTGCCGTAGTTTGTTTGTTTTTAGCATACTCACAGCATACAGAAGATAGATATATATATAGATAGATAGATAGATAGATAGATGATAGATAGATAGATGATAGATAGATAGATAGATAGATAGATAGATACGAATGAAAATGAGGGGCAAATACCACTGAACAACACATCATCAGCTTATTGTCGAAGGTTTTTACAACTGGAATCACTGGGGTGTTGTGTGGTTTCCAGGCTGAATGACTGTGTTCTTGCAGCATTTTCTCCTGACACTTCGCATGCATCTGTGGCTGGCATCTTCAGAGGATCTGATCCTCTGATCTTCTGAAGATGCCGGCCACAGATGCAGGTGAAATGTCAGGAAAAAAATATGGCTAGAATATGGCAAACAGCCTGGAAACCACACGACACCCCTACCTATCATAAACTTGGGTGTGGTCCAAATGTCATCCTCCTGAGAGAGGATGTCTTTAATTAATCTTCTATCTTGATACTCACCAAGTGCCCCAACCTCAGGCTCTCCATCAGAGGAAATTTTTTTGCACTCGTAGTCACTTTGGCATACAACAGGTTTCCGTAGTGTGGAGTTGGTGAAAACCTTGAGCCCCATGTTCTGCAAATGGATAGATAAAAATGCTGTTTTATTTCTTTATTCGTTAACCAAGCAGACATACCACATCTTTTACAAGGAGTGACTATTATAAACTGGGCTTAAGAGCTATTAATATATGCCACATAAAATAGCTTTCATAACTATTTGTTAAAGAGGACAATGAACAATATTCTGGGGAAAGGGATGTGTCAACTGGACTGCAGAAACTGTGAAAGATTCAGGTTGGAAAGAAGCTGCGTCCTTCAAGCTGTTCTGTTTTCTCAGGATCACTCACGACTGGTGCCATAAAGCTGTCAATGTGCTTACATGCTCCATGAGATCCCAAGTGTTCATTCTATTTCAAGAACCAATTTCTCCCCCAGAACTCAATTGCTTCACTGTGACACTTTCCAGGTCTATTTACTCTTTCAACATAATTATATTAGAACTACTTGGCATTTACTTAACCTTTTAATTAATGTTAGTACATGAATATAAAGTACATGCTGTGCTAATCTATGCTTTGTATTTTGTGCTTTGTATTTTGTGTATGATAGCACCGGGAATATGGCACAGCGGACTTGGAGTCAGCTGCATAAGATCTCTACTGACCAGAAGGTCATGAGTTCGAGGCCTGCCCGGGTCGGGGTGAGCTCTCGACCAATTGTGTAGCTCGTTGTCTGTCTATATATATTGTATGTCTATGGCATTGAATGTTTGTGATCTGAGTCCCCTGCAGGGTGAGAAGTGCGGAATATAAAAGAAGTAAATAAAGAAATAATAAATAAATAGGTCATGAGTTCGAGGCCTGTCTGGGTCGAGGTGGGTGCTCGACCTTAAGTGTAGTCTGCTGTCGACCTTTGCAGCCCGAAAGACAGTTACATTTGTCAAGTAGGAGATAAAGGTACCACATTAAAGTGGGGAGGCAAAATTTGACTGATTTATGAGGCCATTAAAGAACTCCAGGAATAGCTGAGGAATGCAGAAGGAACAACAAAGGGACGCTGGAAAAACGCTGAGAGATGAGGAGTGCGTCAGCTCCCTCTGGTGGCCAGAAGTTTGCCTCTGTTTGTCTATATGTCGTATGTTCGTCTATATCAGGGCTGTCCAACTGCCGGCCCTGCAGGTGTTTTGGACTTCAAATCCCAGAAATCCTAACAGCTGGTAAACTGGCTAGGATTTCTGGGATTTGAAGTCCAAAACACCTGCAGGGCCGGCAGTTGGACAGCCCTGGTCTATATGTCATATGTTGAACTGCAGGGATTGTCTGCAAGTATGTGTACTGTAATCCGCTCTGAGTCCCCTTTGGGGTCAGAAGAGTGGAATATAAAAAAAGTAAATAAATAAAAATAAATATGATGGCCTATGGCTACAGAAGGTTACATAATAATCTTAACAAAAAGTTTAGCAAACTTTTATTTTATTTTCGTAAAACCCACTTACAGGCACGAGTATGTGCATGAAATAGAAGCTGACTAGTCACTAATACATTCCTCGTTTTGGTTAATGAATATTACAGAATATTTCTTGCCAGCTGCTATTCACCACCCAACAGTGTGCAGAGGGAGCAAACGCCACACACAAGTTATTCCCACCGTCCTCAAGTTTCCTTGTGGCTTTTGTCAGTAAATAGAAAAAGAAATCAAAGGGGATAGTAGTATCAGAGCCCATGTAGAGAAATAAGCAAATATACCTGGAAAACATCATAGACGCTCCCATCATTGGTAACATTCACAGGCATATAGTACAAGCCATTAAAAAAAGTATCTTTTAGCTCAATGCATGATTCTTTAGCGTCATCTTCAAGGTTCAGACCCATGTAATAATATCCATAAAGGTCTAGATAAGGCATCCGATTATATACCTGTTGAAAACAGGGAAAATACACGTGACTTGAAAACATGGGCAGACTCTGTGTATATAAAAGAAAAAAAGAAACCTTGCATAAATATTTTGAGGATGGATAGAACACTCTTTAGGGGAACATAAAAAGATGAAAAGTTGCATCAGATGTGATGAATTAGCATTGGGTTAAAGTCTCATCCCACCATGAAAAGACAAACATTTTCTTACATTTTTCTAAAAAAACCCAAAAAAAAACCCCTCTGCTCTTCATTCAACAAGATGGGTATTTTCAGTTGCATATGAGTATTCTGAATTAACACTGTTTACTCTTATTCTGATATTGTTCAAGAAAGCAATGTACTTCTTCCTCTTCTTTCTAGTCTTTTATATTAGCCCTGTTCACTAGTAAAAGGGTATTTCCACATGATAAAGTTATAGTACTATGTGACGCCCCCACGGGGCTGATTTTATATCTGTATTTTGCTGTTCCTGCCTGCAAGGCCCATTGTTCTATTGTTGTGGCCATGCGGTCACTTAGGGGTGGAGCTGTGTATTGGCTCCAACCCTGGCGTCACCGCCCTTAACTCCTCCCTTTTCCGGAGTTTACCTGAGGGGCTGGATGTCCCCTCTGCCTCCATTCCAGAGAACACACGGACATAGCAAGGCGGAATCTAAGCTTGCTGGGACAAAGCATCTTAAGTTCACCTACTAGGCCTGACCGTTGTTCTTAACCAAGCCTGCAGTACATAGGAGAACTAAAGAGGAGGAAGGCAAGCGCTTGCTTTCCTCCTCTCAACATAGACTAGATTTTGGGGCTTATACAGGACCTCGCGAGCCTACAAGCCGGAGAGCAACAGGAGCCTGGAACTACGAAAGACGCCATCACTCTGCAAACAGAGGCAAGTGATTGAAATCCCTTTTTCAAGGACTCCCTTTCGCAACCAACTAAGCGTTTTGGGCCACCAGTTGTTTTTCACTGGTTGTTATTCAATAAACCTTGTTTGAGTTCACTATTTTTGAGCCTAGCACTCATTCTCAAAGCTATTTCCAGGTCTCCCTGTATGTGGGAAAGCCTTTTTCTCTACCTTCAGGGCCATAGCCATCCTTTTAAAGCCTATTTTTCAGCCCTGAAGGCAGAAAATACTATGATTCCACTTTAACTGCCTTGAATTCCCAGTCATGGAGCTCCACTGACGACTCTAATCAAACTATCAAGCTAACAACAGAGTCTTATTCAGTATTATTCAGTTTTCCAAAAACGTTTTTGACATTGTTTTCTTCCCCTCTACTACTAATAATATAAGACAATATCTCATCCCAATTTTATTTGTTTATGAACGGGGCTAGAAAGATAGATAGATAGATAGATAGATAGATACAGGCCAGTACATGACCAAAGAACAACACATGTTCATTAGATGGCTCAAATCTAGTTGCACCTTCTCAGTGGGCGCATTGAAACCTTTGGAAAGGCCCCCCCCCCCCCTCTGGATTCAGGGGGATGGCTTTTGGTACAGGTCACGGAAAGGTTTCTGTGCTCATCCCTACAGATATTTGCTCCAGTGGCACTAATCGTAGGTATCTCCTACGATTCTGCATAGCTCTGCATGGTTCAAAGGGTCTGCACATTTCAGACTTACATTTTCAGGAGTCAGATCTTCCCCAGGTCTCAGAAGCAAGACACTCTTATCCACAGCTCTCAGTGCACAGAAGGAATTGCTGGAGGCTTTGAGTGACAGGCTGATATTGGAAGCGGGAAGTGCCTCTCTCTCAGAGAACTGCAGGCTGACCTGGAATTGAATCGAGACCTCAAATCTCTTTCCATAGACCAACTCAGAAAGATTAATGTCTCATTGTCTTTTTGTAGAATACCAGGTGCTAGTATAGGCTACATTTCACAGGAAATAACTGGCAAAACCTTCTCCAATCGTATTTTGCCTAAGAAAATGCTACCAAATTCATAAGGTTACCAGGCAAGTTGTAGGCACATACGTATGTAACATATCAAATTAATGGGCCTGAAATTTGGACTTGTTCGGATGCTGCTGGTCATATGCACCTCTTTCCTGCCATTTCTTTCCTAACTTTGGTTCCACACTCAGATTTACAGATTTCTCTTTGGACTTTACAAACATTCATTCTCTAGACCAGGGGTGCCCACACTTTTTCAGCATGCGAGCTACTTATAATAAAACCAAGTCAGAAAGATCTACCTACCTCCTCTAGGCTGGAGAGGGGCGGGAGAGGGGCTTGGCACAGCCTGGCTCCCCCCCCTCTGGCTTCAGCTCTACCAGCAGCTTCTCCAGGCTTGAGGATGGCAGTGCCAAGCCAGCCTTGTGCTAGCTATGCCACCACTGGCTTAGCATTGCCATCCTCAAGCCTGGTAAGCGGCTGATAGAGCGGAAGCCAGAGGTGGCGGAGCCAGGCCGCGACAAGCCCCCCCCCCTCCCCTCTGGCTTTGGAGCTCCCCGCAGCTTCTCCAGGCTTGAGGATGGCAATGCCAAGCCAGTGGTGACATAGCTAGCACAAGGCTGGCTTGGCACTGCCATCCTCAAGCCTGGAGAAGCTGCTGGTAGAACTGAAGCCAGAGGGGGGCGGAGCCAGACCTCGCCAAGCCCCACCCCCTCCCCTCCCCTCTGGCTTTGGAGCTCCCAGCAGCTTCTCCAGGCTTGAGGATGGCAGTGCCAAGCCAGTGGTGGCATAGCTAGTACAAGGCTGGCTTGGCCCTGCCCTCCTCAAGGCTGGAGCAGCTACTGGGAGTGCTGAAGTCGGGGGAGGGGGCGGGGCTTGGAGCGGCCCTCTGAGAAGTGCCCCATCCGGCTGGGATCGACCTCCTTCGGTCCCAGGATCGACTGGTCGATCACGATCGACTTCCTGGGCAGCCCTGCTCTAGACATACTACATTAGCTTCACTTCTTACTTTCGCATTCTTCTGCTCTCTCAAATTCCAGATACCTGTGTTTTTCTTTTATTAGCTGCCTAGGTATTTATAACTGTCCTATTAGGTGACACCAAGCTCAACCAGTTACTGTCAAAGGCCGACTCACCAAAGTGTTTCAACATATGATGACTAAAAACAACCAAATTTCTGCAGTATTTGATAATTGTCTAAGCTTTTCTATTGGGATCAAAGGACACTCATTGCCAATATCTTCACCCGCACTTCAGAAATCATTCTTAGTATTCTGTTTGTGCTTCTTATGGTTGGGGGTTATTTCAAGCATGAAGTTATGAAGAGAAACATGTTTCATTCAAGGTTACACGCTAATTTGTTTTTACCTTATTTCTGAAACACTTTTCAATTTCCAAAGAAGTGCTGTCAGCAGCCAGGTCACCATTGGGTTGCAAGGAGTAAACAAGGATCCGTGACCTTGGAGCCAGCTTCTGATCAATGTTCAATAGGATGGTGAAGGTGCTATATTGCCCAGCTGTGCGAAAGAACGTGAAATTAAAAGGAAGAGTCAAGAATAGCGCAAGGGAATCCATTTATCTATAAAGGCCGTTACCTAGCAGAAAAGTGAATTGAAGTTGGCCTGGCATAATATGTATATTTGGATCCATGGAGGAGCCTAAATAACCTAGATCAGGCCTGTATCACCTGGGAAGAATAAGGGGCTGAAATTGAATAGGATAAGCCTCTTGGGGATGCAAATAGTGTTTTAGCACCTCACTTTCCAGGTAAGCCATCATTGATGATTAATTAGGATTATTGTTGTTGTGTGCCTTCAAGTTGTTTCAGACTTACAGTGACCCTAACACAGAGTTTTCTTGCCACAGAGTTTTCATGTAAAGATTTATTAAAAGGGGATTTGCCTTTGTCTTCCTCTGAGACTGAGAGAGTGTGACAAGAGCAGGGGTGCTCACACTTTTTCAGAATGCGAGCTACTTATAAAACAACCAAGTCAAAATGATCTACCTACCCACTACTCAGAGAGCCATAAAAGCAAAATATTTGGAAATTTATTTCAGTGAGAGCCATCTATATATATAAAGGAAGAGTCGTCATGGAAAGACCGTCCCAAACAGAGAAACCTTACAATGCAGAAACACCAAACTTGCCAACAGAAATAGGCCTCAAGCAAGGTATGTTTGTAGCAAAGAAACTTTCCCACCCAAAACCTAAAAGGCCCCCAAAACAACGAGTTAAAAAAACCCTACATTTCCCAGCATCCTCCGGGGCTGCCAAGGACTCTCCCAGCCTCTACATTCTGACAACATGATTGGCTGCCAATAAGGGCAGATTTGCATAATTCCTGTACTGGCCAGCCAACATGAACATTCCGACCCATAATAAACTGTCAGAGGAGGATAAGGCAAAGGGCTGAGGCACAAACACAAACACCCAAATCACTTCCCACAGAAAATTTACACCCCTACAAACCACAGACCACGCCCAAAATTGACAGTAAGCCTTCATTAACTTAATTTCCCTGACTTGGCCTCACTTAATGGAATGCTGTTTACGCTCTGAATTGACAGAAAGGCTTCATTAACTTGATTCTCCCGACTACGCCTCAGCTCATTGGACATTGTGTATGGCCTGAATTGACAGTAAGGCTTCATTAACTTGCTGTTCCTGACTAGGCCTCAGCTCATGGGACATTGTGTATGGCCTGAATTTACAGTAACCAACCTTGGCACACAGAGCCCCTATGACCCACGCTACATTCTACTACAGTTTGGAGGAGGGTGGACCATGGATTATGGGACTTTGAAGTACCTCCATGGATAATGGGATTTGTACTACTTCACAACCCATCATTCCCCACAGACCACTGTGGCCCAGAACCAAGACCAATAAAGACTTGGCACACAATGCCCCCCATGACCCACACTCCATCCGAATGCAGTTCAGAGGAGGACACACCATGGATAATGGTATTTCAAGTACCTCCACTCACTTCCAACCACACAAGCATCAACCTCTACATCAACACAGCAGACGGAAAGACAAAAAACATCATATATCCACAAGCTATGCAGAACGCCAGCAACACCACACACCAACAAATCCCCAGGACTTCAACATCCCACCCACCAGAACAACCCACAACGACACAGCCATGGCCCCAACAACACCATAACTAACAACAATTCCAACCCTTACATACTCAGACTTTCTCGCATCTCCTAAATAGGGCACAGCAACGCGTGCCGGGTACAGCTAGTATAATATATTTTAAGACTGAATTCAACTAAATGTGAGTATAATAAGCCCCTGAATTTATTCATAATAATGATGATGATGATATTCATTCAGCCTCTGCTACTACTACTTCTAATAATAATAATAGTAACAACAACAATAGGTTCCTAGAGTAGAAGGATACCTCCGAGGGCCATCCAGTCCAATCTCCTTCTATCATAAGGCAAAAACACAATCAAATAATTCCTCACAGATGGCCATTCAGCCTCTGATAATAACAATAATAATAACAATGGGTTCCTAGAATAGGAGGATACCTCCAAAGGCCATCCAGTCCAACCTCCTTCTGCACCTGGGCAGCGTCGGGAGCCTTCTTCCCGCCCTGCCTGCGATCTACCAGAATGGCCTACGCGATCTACCTAATGAGCACCCCTGGCCCAGAGCCTTAGTCCAAGGTTCAAATCACTACGCCACGCTTTCCGAATTCTAGATTCCTTCCCTCTTTTTCTTCCCTTTCCTCCCTCCTTCCCCCCATTTTCCTTTTTTTCCCCTCCTTTCCTCCCCTATATTTTTTGCCCTCCCTCCCTCTCTTCTTTCCTTGTCCCTGTTTTTTTTGAGTGAATATTTTCCAGACTTGTGCCGTTCGCATAGGAATGGTGTGATCCTGGGGAACAACAGCCTGGCCTTTCACTGCCTCCCGGATGAGGAAGGCAGCCAAGGGAAGGGCTGACCAGGGAAGGTGAAGCCCAACCCCTGACATGGGTCACAGTCAGAGAAGCCCTTAGTGAGCTGCACCTGGCCCATAGGTCACCTGTTGTACAGGCTTGCCTTGGAGGCAGCAGACTCTTTCTGGTCTTGAAAACTAAGGGGTTGCTTTTTCTTAGACTTTTGTAGTAAACCATTTGTTCTTTCATTTTCCACTCTGCCACAGAAATAGGAGCACTTACGTCTAACTCTCACCGACTTTACACCGCAATCAACAATTTTCCCTTGGTTCATCAGCTGCATGTAAAAGAAAAAGAAACAAAAAATGCAGTCACTACAAGTATATGTGTTTTTCTATCGCAAAATCTGAATTTTTGGCATGTTCAGGAGCAGATTCTCAGCCTGAATTCCTCTCTAATCCACTTGGGAAGCCTCTACATTGTAGAATAAATGCAGTTGGACTCCAATACTATGGAGTCATGGGAGTTGTAGTTTACTGAAACAGCAGCACTCTTTGACAGGGAAGGATAATGTTCCTGTTAAAGATTCCATGGCGTTGAGCCTTAGCCGTTAAAGTGGCATCGAACTGCATTGATTCTACAGTGTCCTCTCTGAGATTTCATGTCTTAGGATTCCACTACACCCCACCCCACGCTTCACTCGAATGCTTTGCCACATCACACCCCCCAAACACCTCACCACATTCTCATTACTCAGCAGGGCAAGTGTACTTCAGGCCTGTTCAATGTATTTACAGCTAATTATCTTATATCCAGTAGAGCAGTGTTTCCCAACCGCTGTTCCGCGGCACACTGCTGTTCCGTGAGGGATCACCTGGTTTGCCGCGGAAAACTTCTCTCCCCCCCTTTTCTCCCCCTTCTGCCGAACTTCTGCTGCTGCTGCTGCTTGGGGGAGGAGGAAGGGCCGGGTGGCAGTGAAGAAAAAGAAGAAGGGGCCGGGGCGCCGCCTTCTTCGGCCGTTTCCCCAGCCAGCCTCCAATCGAGGGAGGGCGGGGAACGGAGGTGGAAGTGGAATTGCGCTTGTCTGGGCGCATGTGCACTAGGTCCCGGGGGTCCTGTGGCGGTGAAGGAAGCGAAGGAGCCAGCTGCTTCCGAAGGTGCCCCGGCCTGGCCCTGCTGCGTCCCAGGTGAGGCCCCGGGGCGCCCTTCCCCTAAGCCCGGCCTCCCCAAAGCCCCTCGGGGAGGAAGGGCCCCAAAGGGGAGAAGGGGTCTTCCTTCATGGGGGAAAGGGTCGGGGCCTGGTAGGAGGACCCTCGGAGGAAGGAAAGGCAGGCAGGATTCCGTGAGGGACTCCCTCGCCAACCTTCCTCAGCCTTCCTCCCAAATGTCAAGGTCTATTTTTCCCAAACGCCATCTGTGTTCACATTTGGGCATATTGAATATTCATGCCAAGTTTGGTCCTGATCCAACATTATTTGAGTCCAGAGTGCTCTCTGGATGGAGGTGAACTACAACTCCAAAACTCAAGGTCAATGCCCACCAAACTCTTATAGTATTTTCTCTTGGTTATGGGAGTTCTGTGTGGGAAGTTTGATTCCATTCCATCATTGGTGGAGTTCAGAGTGCTCTTTGATTGCGGGTGAACTATGTTGTGTTCATCGAAACAGGCACTGAGTGTTAGGGTTCCCATATGTCCCTTATTCTAAGGGACGTCCCTTATTTTGGCCCTAAAAATTGTGTCCCTTATTTTCAGGCCCTGTCCCTTATTTTTGACTAGCAGGACAGGACTGGGCGGGGTTGACCAGAGGAAGGTGCGCGCTGTGGTTTTCACGGCAATGCCTGCCCGGGGATTCCAACTCTCAGGGCAGCCTGCGTCTCCGTTGGAAGGAAGAGACGATACAGGACTTTTTCAAAGTACAGTAGACTAATTAACCGTTACCCAAGGGAATGTTGAATCATGTTGGATAACGATAGTTTCTGGTTGCTTGAGAGTTACTCTTAAAATAGGCCTAGCTGTGCATCCCAATACTATACAATGCTGTGTATCCCATACTATACTATACCATTAACTATTGACATAATAATCATGAAGATCTACTGTCTTATAAAATTTATTTTATTTTAATGTTTAGACAGTGCACTTTTAAAGTCAGCAAAGTCAAGTACTAAATACAGATGGAGAAAATTAAGTAGTTCTAATAATGTTTTTCTGTATAACAAAGCATGCAGAAACATACCATGTACTGTTAAGAGGGTGTAAGTCAGTTTCTTTTGTGAGTTTCAATCATTATCTTATTCTGTTAATAATACTATTTCTACCTAATGTTTGAGTTTCAAGTTTTTAATGAAGTGTCCCTTATTTTTGTGAAAAATCCCGTAAATGTCCCTTATTTCTTATATCAAAAATGGCAACCCTACTGAGTGTATAAATACATTTAAAAACATATTAACTATATGTATTACTGTGTTAGAGTGTCATTTTGTGTCATTTTGGTTGCTGGTGTGCCCCAGGATTTTGTAAATGTAAAAAGTGTGCCGCGGCTCAAAAAAGGTTGGGAAACACTGCACTAGAGCACTATGTATATTTATACACTCCACAGCAAATGCAATCATCCCCTCCTTTAACCAACCTATTTAAAATATTTATATCCAATCTTTCTAATGAAAAACAGACTTCTGTCAACCTGATTGAGACGAAGCTTTATAAGCCTACCTTCTTGCATGATTGAGAAGAGATATTAGGTAGTTCTAATAAGGTTTTTCCTACATGTTTGAGTTTCAAGTTTTTAATGAAGTGTCCCTTATTTTTGTGAAAAATCCAGGATCGGGGACAACGTGTGGAGGGGGCAGGGGGGGGGGTCTCTGGGAGACTCCCATTAAGTTGTGGGGTCGCCCAGGGGGCCATCCTCTCCCCCTTATTATTCAACGTATATATGCGCCTGGCACAGCTGGTTCGCGACTTTGGTCTGGAGTGTTATCAGTATGCGGATGACACCCAGCTTCTGCTGAGAATGGACGGCAGGCCGGACTCCGTACCCGATTGTTTCCATCGATGCCTCGAAGCCGTGACTGGCTGGCTGCGCTCCAGCCGGCTGAAGGTGAATCCGTCGAAGACGGAGATCTTGTGGCCTGGTCGCCCTGGGCTGGGTGGGTGCCGGTTGCCTACCCTGGATGGCGAGCAACTAAGCTCGTCATCCCTTAAGAGCTTGGGTGTCAAATTGGACCCTTTGCTGACCATGGAGACTCAGGTCTCCATGGTCAGCAAAACAGTGTTTTACCATCTTCGCCAGGCTAGGCGACTGGCGCCCTACCTGTCCAGGGATGACCTGGCCACGGTGATCCAAGCGACGGTCATCTCGAGACTGGACTACTGTAACGCCCTCTACGTTGGCCTTCCCTTGTCGACAATCCGGAGACTCAAGCTGGTGCAGAATGCCGCTGCTCTCTTGCTGGTGGGAGCACCAGTGAGGGAGCACATTACTCCCATCCTCCGGCAACTGCACTGGCTTCCTATAGAGTACCGAATTGTCTTCAAGGTGCTGGTACTTACCTTTAAGGCCTTGCACGGTCTAGTGCCTGTGTA
Source organism: Anolis apletophallus (assembly GCA_030556195.1). NCBI lineage: Eukaryota > Metazoa > Chordata > Lepidosauria > Squamata > Anolidae > Anolis > Anolis apletophallus. Next base: position 131,603,181 of record JARBWK010000006.1, on the reverse strand, counting down.
TCTGAGGGACCGCTTGCCCTTTGTCACGTTCCCCGAGATCACTATGTCCAGAAGAGCAAAATCTGCTATTGGTTCACGCAATCCGCTCCTGCCATCTATCCACAACGAGGCAGAGGGCCTTCTCTGTGGTGGCCCCAGTATGGTGGAACTCGCTGCCTGATGCTACCCGAGCGATTTCAGAGCTCGGCCCTTTTCGAAAAGCTTGCAAGACTGTTCTTTTTATAATGGCCTTTGACTAATTGACAAGCTAATCCTGCCCTGAGGGGTTATTCCTGGAGTTTTTAGAAATCGAATTTTCTGATTTTAATGTATACCGGTTTTATGTGTTATGTTTTTATGCTATGTATGGCTGCAAGTTGTATGCGCAGCATTTTTTACTGTTTGTTGTGATCCGCCCCGAGCCTGCAGGGAGAAGCGGAATATAAGATTGAATAATAAATAAAATAAATAATAAATAAATATGATATTGAAAGTGCTCAACATGGAACGTATTTGCAATCGGTGATAGTGCAACGATAGTAGAATAGCAGCTACATGCAATAAGGTCCTTAGTCTGTTGTTGCAAATTTCTCTACTCCCGGTAACTGGATTTTTAAAGCTCTAGGACATTTCTTAATTATCCAATATTTAATAAGAATTGAAATGTTAGCAAAGGTGTTACGGCAAAGCCATTTTGCCTTCCTACACTTACAATATAATGGAAGGAAACTGTGATAGTCTGCACATTCTTGTATTGATTTTTGCTCAGGATATAATGCACCGTGATGGCCCTTTTCTGGTCACATGGCAGTTCCTCCAATAAGGGCTCTATTTTCACAAAACTGTCACTCCGGGAGAAGAAACGGCGGATGTAGTAAGTGGCTTCTGGATACTGTGTTTCCAGCCAGCCATAGTCCGTGCACTGGTCTGGTTGATGATACACCTGTTAAGAACAAAATGGAATGGAGAGGGAAAATACGCCAGAGGTCAGTGACCGGAGCAGCCAGGCAAGTCCTCTTTTGCAAAACAGTTGACTGATCATCATCTCAGGTATTTCCACTAGGCAAGATGGTGATTTTAACCAAAGAGGAGAAACAGTAATGCAGTAACAGACACATGCATCTGACCCAGACATGCTGCCAACAAAGGAAAAGTTCTTCCTTGGTCACATCTCCCTTCTCCCAGCCACTCATTCTCTTCAGTTATTTATAACTTACCCTCAACTTATAGCGATGCTCAAAGAGGTTAGAGGTGTCCATAGAAAACAAAGCGCTACCATTCTCATCTGTGGTGTAGTTAGCTATAACCACACCATCACGTTCTACAAAGAGCAATCCATTGGAAAGTGGCATGCCATCCTCATCTCTTAGTCTCAGCTGAGGGTAGGAAGGAAAAAACAGGCCTGAAATATTCAGGAAATACATTCAGAGACAACACTATGCATTTGATCAGTATGGGCACTTTGTGATGGGCACTTTTGGATAGATCAGTGTGTTCCCAGTCCATGTTACTCCACCGAAAGATGCAGAGACTAGGAGAAACTGACCACAGAAGAAAATAAAATATTACAAATATTCCAGAAATTAGTTTTATAGTTTCCTTAAAAAGGAAAAATCAAAACTATTTACAGATACAAAACATATCAGAAATATCAGAACAATAGTAACCCATCTAAAATGAAGCAAAAATAAAATTTTGAAGACAGTTATAAAAACGAAACTCATGGAACAGAAGTATTGTTGGCACAACATTACAAGAAAGGTAAGATGAATTGAGTTTGCAGTTATGAAAGATACTCAACTCAATCTTGAAAGGAGAGAAAACTCCAGCGACATTGGATACAGAAGCTATAACACTTATCTCTAAGTAGGCTCAAGAGGGAACAAAAAGTAACTGTATACCAATTTCACTATTGAATAACTATTTATTTGTTTATTTACGGCATTTTACCCCGCTCTTCTCACCCCGAGGGGGGACTCAGAGCGGCTTCCAAAAGGCATAATTTGATGCCTACATCACAATCGCAGTATAAAAACACAATATAAAACCCTCCAGCATTCGACACTAAAATACATTAAAATACAATTATATTCACACATCCTATGCATTCACCTATGTTAAAAACAGTGTTCCGTCCATAAAAGCATTGAGCCCTATTCACCAACTTCCATTAAACTACTAAAGTGCTGTCCTGTGCTACTATGCGAACGCCTGGTCCCACATCCAGGCTTTCACTTTTTTCCTAAATGTCAGGAGGGATGGAACTACTATAAAATAAAGACAAAAAGTCATCAAAGTTTCCAGATAAAAAAGAGAATTTATATAATTGGGAACCTTCGCAGATGATGTAACAATTATATAAGATGATCTTTAAAATCAGAATACATCGAGATCCAACTTGATTTTAATTCTTAAAACAAGAATTTCAAGTTACTATAAGATTATAGCAGCAAGATTGCTTTATGTAGAAAAATGGAAACATAAATAACTTCCCCCAAAAGAAACTGGATTATAAAAGTTCTAGAACTGGTAGAAATTGAAAAGTTACCTTGTTCGGGGAAAAATTTCAGACCTTTATAAAAAAGATAATATAAGGAGTGAAGAAGTAGAGGAATACATGGGACGGAAGAGAATCAATAAAATAAATGATGATGAGAGGGAAATGTTAAACCAAAAAATATCAAAAGTGGAAATAAAACTGGCTATTAAGAAAGCCAAATGTGGGAAATCAGCGGGCCCAGACGGATATACGGCAGAATACTATAAGGAATTTGGGGAGGAGATAGTGGACATCCTGGAGAAATTATTCAATGACATTTTGGAAACAGGTACAATCCCCGAGTCATGGAAAGAATCTGACATAATCCTAATAGGAAAATCAGGTAAAGATCTATTAAATCCAGCAAGTTACAGACCTATATCACTTTAGAAGTATTTTGTTCCCAAAATTTATATACTTCCATTTCCTACCTGTCCGGTAAAAGGGAGTCCTCTTTTATAATATTGATCTATGTTCTCAAATGATACAGTTTTTTTTGCTTGATAGACGGAAATGTAAGTAGATTTGGAAATCTGGACACCTGTGAAAAACATAGAAGTATAAATAGCAGATAGATACGTAGACACACGCACTAACCTTTATAATGAATACTAAAGTGCTATAGAAAACACCACGAGGAGCCTGTTTGCAGAATAATAACTCTGATAGAAGTATTTTATAAATACCCTGCCTACGTAACTATTACCTGTTCCTTTCTCTGTGACAACTCCTTCTGCTTGAAGTGAGACATAGAAATATGGAGTATCACCCAGGTTTGCATAAAGGCGGAAGGCTTTAGTGCTGACCATTTGGCGAGCACATCCATCTTTGCCCAACTGAAAAGCAAAGAAGAACTGGGTAAGTTTGCTGAATTCTGAGAGGATAATACAGCATTCTGTTGTGATAATAATAGTATTTATTATTATTTTACTTCTTACCCGCCTCTCCTTGTGGCTTGAGGCAGGCTACAGCATAGCTAAATACGCATAATCATCATAAACTTTATATAAAATATAAATATTAAAAAGCATTTCTACAAATTACATATATTAAGATTAAAATACAATGAACACAAGACGCAATTCAAAAGTTTCAGAAAGTTTTGATTTTTTTAAAAATTCAGAATCGAACCACCAGCAAACATCCTAAACGAGTTTTGAACCATATCTTGGGATCAACTAAGCCTATTTATTACTGCCTCCTTAAGGTTAGATGGAATTTTTGCCTTGTATGAAGGAGGCATTTACCATCACTTTCACCCACTCGTCCAGTTCCCCTCTGCCCTGACTAATCGGCCAGGATGCAAGTGGTTGCCCACATTTCTCTTGTCCAGGTCATCAAGCAAGACAGATTGAAAAGAATCCCATAAAATAAGACAAGCAAGGCCCGAATGACATCAACGGAACCTGAATCAGCACCGGCATCTAAGTCAAAACGGAGCTGAGTGACTTTATATGCAAAAAAACTGTGCAAATTCTTCACAATGAGCTGTTGAGTGATCAGGGTTCCTAGTTGGAGAGACAAAGTGTAAGAGTCCTCTGACAACTTGAAACCGTTTGGCCGAGCAGTTCTTTTCAGGTGCAATTTTGGCAGCAAGGTAAGATTTCTGTGCTTCCTTCATTGCCATGGAATAAGCTTTCAAAAATACTCTAAATTGTACTTGGTCAGATTCCCTATGTTATTTACGCCAACAGACCTCTAGTCTCCACTTCACTTACTTCTTTGCCACCAGCTCTTGACAGAATCGCCTACTGAGGAGGCAGGAAAATCCTCAAGAGCCATCAGGAATCCTTCCGGATTCATAAGTCTCTTGGGATGGAACATCCTAATCGGTCCTCCACCTCTGCAAAGGTTTAGAGCCCCAGTGAGTCTAAACATGACCAGGGTAGTGAACAGTCCATGACAAAGGAACCATAGATAATTCCTCCACAATACCATCACTGTCATCCTCAAACAAAAGACCAAATCAAGGGTGTGTCCACCACAATGGGTGGGGTCAGAAACCACTTGGGACAGACCCATGGTTGTCCTGGAAGCCATGAAATCCTGAGCTGCTCCCAACAGAGTGGACTCGGCATGGACATTGAAGTCCCCCCGCATTATTAGCCGCTGGGACTCCAACACCAGGCCTGAGACCATTCCGGCCAACTCAGGCAAGAAGACTGTTGAGCAGCCGGGTAGACAGAACACCAATAGGATTCCTGTTCTGTCCCAGCCACCCACCCTTAGGTAGACACATTTGAAAGTGGATGACTGTGGGGCAGGACACCTGGTCAAGTGTATGGTGTCCCTATAGACCAGGGGTGGGCAACCTACGGCCCGTGGGCCGGATACAGCCCTCTGGCCGATGCCATGTGGCCCACGGCTTCCTTCTAGGGCAGCTACAAAGCAACATGATGCTTTGTGTGCGTATGAGCAAAAAGGAAGGGAGGGAGAGAGAGAGCAGAGTGCCTCCTCGTGTCCCTCTCTTCAGCTCTGGAAGAATTTCCACAGGAAGCCCCGTCTCCCTGAGGCTCTCCTGCTCAATGAGGTCACGGGCGGCATCAGGGAGGCGGGGAGCTTCTGCAGGACCTCACATTTGCATGTATTTGAACTGCTGGGTTGGCAGAAGCTGGGGCTAACAGTGGGGTTTCTGCAGGACCTCACATTTGCTGAACTGCTGGGTTGGCAGAAGCTGGGGCTAACAGTGGGGTTTCTGCAGGACCTCACATTTGCTTGTAATTGAACTGCTGGGTTGGCAGAAGCTGGGGCTAACAGTGGGAGCTTCTGCAGGACCTCACATTTGCATGTATTTGAACTGCTGGGTTGGCAGAAGCTGGGGCTAACAGTGGGGTTTCTGCAGGACCTCACATTTGCTTGTAATTGAACTGCTGGGTTGGCAGAAGCTGGGGCTAACAGTGGGAGCTTCTGCAGGACCTCACATTTGCATGTATTTGTAGTGCTGGGTTTGAAGCTGGGGCTAACTGGGTTTCTGGCAGTAATTGAACTGGGGTTAAAAGCTGGGGTTTCTGCAGGACTTCACATTTGCATGTATTTGAACTGCTGGGTTGGCAGAAGCTGGGGCTAACAGTGGGGTTTCTGCAGGACCTCACATTTGCTTGTAATTGAACTGCTGGGTTGGCAAAAGCTGGGGCTAACAGTGGGAGCTTCTGCAGGACCTCACATTTGCATGTATTTGAACTGCTGGGTTGGCAGAAGCTGGGGCTAACAGTGGGGTTTCTGCAGGACCTCACATTTGCATGTATTTGAACTGCTGGGTTGGCAGAAGCTGGGGTTAACAGTGGGGTTTCTGAAGGATCTCACATTTGCATGTAATTGAACTGCTGGGTTGGCAGAAGCTGGGGTTTCTAGGACCTCACATTTGGTAATTGAACTGCTTGGCAGAAGCTGGGGTTAACAGTGGGAGGACCTCACATTTGCATGTATTTGAACTGCTGGGTTGGCAGAAGCTGGGGCAGTGGGGTTTCTGGGGCTCACATTTGTGGAACTGCTGGGTTGGCAGAAGCAGGACCTCACATTTGCATGTATTTGAACTGCTGGGTTGGCAGAAGCTGGGGCTAACAGTGGGAGCTTCTGCAGGACCTCACATTTGCATGCATTTGAACTGCTGGGTTGGCAGAAGCTGGGGCTAACAGTGGGGTTTCTGCAGGACCTCACATTTGCATGTATTTGAACTGCTGGGTTGGCAGTAGCTGGGGCTAACAGTGGGAGCTTCTGCAGTTCAGCCTTTAGGCGCGGCCCTCCATAATATTTTTTTGCTCTCATGTGGCCCCTTGGAAAAAATAATTGCCCATCCCTGCTATAGACCACTGCGACTCCTCCTCTTCCTCCCCGGCCCCTGGCCCTCGCTTGCTGCTGCACACAGAAACCTGCTGGACAGAGCTGGGAGAGATTAAACACCCCTCCTGGTCCAATCAGGTCTTCGTGATACATATCAGGTTGGCATGGTCATTCAGGATCAGCTCCTGGATGGCAGCTGTTTTGCTGTTGACTAACAACCCCTTCATTCACAACATTCAGCCCTTTCACAGTTCTTTCACAGTTTTACCTCTGCGCTAACAGCCTCACAAATCCCATTGGAATCTCGACCACATCCTGGGGGGAAATAGCGTTGTCTACACACTCTAAGCTGGACTCTTCCCTGGACAGGTTGGCCATAGGTATACCTAAGAGGAAAGCAACAAACCAATGACATTAGGGGAGGGGTGGACAAGCTCAGGTTTCAGGTTATATCTTAGCAAGCTCAGAGAATCCTAGAAATACTCAGTATGTTCTGCTCCCCAAAGATTTGACAATGCGCATAGTGAATCCTTATCTTCCTTGTTCCCCTAAGTAAGAATTCTACATATGCATCAATCTCACTTTCAGTTCTGAATTTTTAGCATTGCAGAGAGGAAGACCTTTAAACCCATGCATACCTATGAAGTCTTACATTGTGCTGTGTTCACGTTCCTTTGGTAATTTTGGTCATTTTACCAGCCTTCTTTCTTTGCACGTCTTAACACTATTTCTAAATCTCATCTGAAATTTTAAGTTGCTGTACTGTAAGAAATTTGGAACTCATTTCTACTGGGGGCAATGTCAACCTCATCTAGTAGCTACACCTCTGCTTGCAGAACTACAGAATCCAAAAATCATTCAAAGAGACCTGGAAATAGGTAATGTTTCTTTGGTGAGCATTTGATATAAGGTTGAGTACGAGGGCGGGTCAATAAGTCGGTGACTTTTTGAATTTATATTTATTTATTTATTTCTATTTTTATATGCCACCCTTCTCAACCCCGAAGGGGACTCAGAGTGGCTTACAGCAAACAACAATACTGCCAGAGTGGCTTACAGTGTACATATAACAATATTGCCGGAGCGGCTTACAACAAACTGAAAAAACAACAATTAACATTACAACATATCGCAATATTGTTAGCAATATTGCATGTAATACAAATATATAAATTATAATATCATGATATAATTATTGTATCACATTATCATTGACAGGATTATACTGTGTTACAATACAACACCACCAATACCAAATGCATATACCACATACCATACCATAATCATACTATTGTTCCTGCCTCTTATCTGAAACGGCAACACTGCTCCTGTCAACAGGCATCTGTCAGTTGACAACCTGCATCATTTAGTTTGTGTTTGACAGCCACTGATAGCAGACTACCACGTGATTTGAGGAGAAAATGGAAAAAAGTGAATTTTGTATGCTCATTAAGCTTTTTTTTTTTTGCGGGAAAAAACCATCACTCAAACGAAGGCTAAGCTTGATAAATACTATGGGGACTCTGCACCATCAATTTCAATGGTAAAAAAGTGGTTTACTGAACCAACTAGAAGAAGGCAAAAAAAATAACATCAGTTTCTTCTATAAACAACTTTTGAGATGGGAGACGGAAGATGAGCAAATCAAGAACTGCCATGTCAAATGGGCACAGGACTTGGAACACTCGATACTCTTACATCAGTGGGAGGAAATTTGGCTAGAGAAATTAAAATATACACCATCAACAGAAATCACGGAGAATTGGGTAAAGATGCAATATAGGTGGCATCTCTACCCAGCCAAGCTGGCTAAATATAGCAAGGGAACATCCAATGTATGCTGGAAATGTGAAAAGGCATTAGGGACCTACATACACCAATGGTGGAAATGCGGAAAAGTGGTGAAATATTGGAAAATCGTCCATAAAGAAATGCAAAAGATACTGCAGGTGAACTTCCGTATGGAGCCACAAAACTACCTGCTGGGCCTTTCCAATCCCAACCTCAATAAAAATCAAGAAAGAATGTTCTTTATACTGAGCGCCTGCAGCAGGATTGCCTTAGCCCGGCACTGGAAAAGGAACACCACACCGGACATGGAGGAATGGACTATAAAGGTAATGGACATGATCCAGATGGACTCTTTAAGTCAAAAATTGATGGACAGGAGGAAAAACACAGATTGGACAAGCCTTAAAACGTATTTACAGAAACAATACCCCAAGTTCTCCATAGATCTGAATGCAATATAAGACACACACTTAGAACTGTAACAATGAACTCTATGAAATCTCGGGAAATTTCTTCAGAGACAATACCACACCTTTAGTGACATAATCAAAACCTCACCTCACTCATGGGAAGTCACTTTTGTCATTGTTGCGTTATTTTTCGTACCCCCTGCACACCCCTCGATACCCAAACCCACTCCCCCCCTAGAACTACCCCATTATATGTGTGTGTGAAAAATGGAAATGTTCAATAAAAATTATTTTTTTTAAAAAAGTGGTTTACTGAATTTCGTTGTGGCCGTACAAGCACGGAAGATGCGGAATGTTCTGGAAGCCCAGTTGAGGTTTCTACACCCGAAACAATTGAAAAAATTCACGATATGGTGTTGGCCGATTGGAGATTGAAAGTGCGAGAGATTGTGGAAGCCATAGGCATCTCACATGGCTCAGTGGTTTCAATTTTAAATGATCACTTGGTTATGAGAAAGCTTTCCGCAAGATGTGTGCCGTGTTTGCTCACAATCGACCACAAACGCAATCGTGTGACAATTTCGCAGGAGTGTTTGGCATTGTTCAAACCGCAATATGGACGGGTTTTCACACCATTTCGTAACCATGGACGAAACGTAGATCCACCACAACACACCAGTCAAAACAGTGGGTTTCTCGGTGTGAATTGGCACCAAAGAAGGCCAGGGTGGGTTTGTCAGCCAATAAAGTCATGGCGACCGTTTTTTGGGATGTACGCGGTATAATCCACATTGACTACTATCAAAAGGGTAAAACAAGCATTGGCGAATATTATGTCAACTTATTGGGTCAATTTAATGAGGATTTGAGGGGGGAAACGACCGCATTTGGCCAAGAAAAAAAGTTTTTTTGCACCAGGACAATGCAAGGGTGCACACATGCGCAGTTTCTATGGCAACAATCCATGAATTGGGATATGAATTGCTCCCTCATCCACCCTATTCTCCGGATTTAGCCCCGAGTGACTATTTCTTGTTTCCAAACCTGAAGAAATGGCTCGTCGGAAAGAGATTTGACTCCAACGATGAAATCACAAACAAATACCTATTTTGATGACCTCGACAAATCTTATTTTTTGGAAGGGATAAAAATATTGGAGAAACATTGGACAAAGTGTATAGAGCTCAAAGGAGACTACGTTGAAAAATAAAATGATTTTTTATCCAAAAACCTGTGTTTCATTCAAAAAGTCACAGACTTATTGACCCGCACTTGTATAATCAAGGGATATCTCTGAGCTCTTCATTACAAATTCAAACTTTCCCGGATGGATAGCATGCGGTATTTGGGGGGAACACATTGACATTCACTTCAATATAGAGAGGCCCTGAACTGAAGCCAGTGTTTCTTCCTGTGATCCATCCCAAGTATAAGTTAAAATAATTGCTAGATGGGTCAATATCGCCCTGTCTCAATCTCCCAAGGTTGCCACAGGGACTTACCAAGCACAAGTTTCCACTTCAAATGCTTCATCGAAAGCAGAGACCCTCTGGGGTGCTTTTACAGTCGTCTCAAAAGTCGGTAGTACTGATGGGAAAAATCATATTGTACAATTGTGTAACTTGGTCAAATAACAAATGGAGCATGCAGCAAGAAAGTCAAAAATGGCATAGAATGATTTACTGAAGCTTAATATTAAACTTTCATTCTCAAGAATAAAGATGAGCAATTTTCAGATTTTTCTCCCCTTTGCAGAGAAAACAAGTATTTCTGTGCATTTCTCACCCAGTATTTGCACAACCTGAGCTACTCTGGGTAATCGTTTTGCAGAGAAACACACACGTTGTTTTTACAGTTTTGTACTGAAAACATTTTCCTTGTATGTATTTTTTTGTGCAAGTTTGTTGTCTTTGGCACAGAAAACAGCAACCTTGCATAACAAAAACCATACGCAGTCAATAGCATTCTTGACAATATCTATTTTGTGTGTGTTCAAGATGGCTGATTTGGTGTAAAGGTATTTTGTACAAGATTTTTTTGTTGTGCAAGATTACCCTGTTTTGCACAGAAAATACTAGCCTTGTACAATCCCTCCCCCTACAAGTGGCTAGCTGGAAGCAATGTTATGGTGCTTCCATAACACATACACCACAAAAACACCATGTACATTTCGGCACAAAGTGATTTCCTGAAACACTTCGAGATATGTGAACGCAGGGAAAAAACTGCATATTTTGCTATTGTATTATTAAACCCAACGAGTTTTCCCAGGCCCGGATCAGGCCCTTTTGCCGCTCAAGGCCAAAGGGTCTGCCTCCACCCCTCCCCGCCCCGGCTCCGCCCCTCCCCATGCCCCGGCTCCTCTCCCCCCCCGGCTCCGCCCCTCTCCACCCCAGGCTCCGCCCCTCCCCGCCCCCGCCTCCTCAAGGAGGAGGAGGAAAGAAAGCCCCACCCCCGCAGCCGATGCGGGGCCTCCCCACGACTACTCCTCCCTCCCTCCCTCAGCCACCATGCCAGCCTGAGAAGCGGCCGAAATCGCCCCTTTCAGGCCGGCTTTAGGAGGGAGGGAGGATTGGCTCCACGCCGGTGAGGAGGCTGGAGGCGAGGAGGGGTGGAGTCAGGGGCGGAGCCGATCCTCCCTCCCTCCCTCCTAAAGCAGAGCCGAGGGGAGCAGAGCAAAGGGAGGGGGCAGCCGCGCATGCGCCCTTTTTTTGTAATTTTTTTCGATTTTTTTTCCGATTTTTGGGGGGGATTTTTTTAAAAAAATTGGGTGGTCCGGATCTGCTGCCCCCCCCCCCCCCAAAGTGCCACCCGAGGCCATGGCCTCGGGTGGCCTTATGGGTAATCCGGGCCTGAGTTTTCCCTGAGTGCTGAAAAACCTGTTTTTCAATGGAAAAAAATGAATAATGCTTAATCCTGCTATTTAATAACCCATAAAGAATAACAAAATGAAATCAGATGAATGTTTTTGGACTATATGTTTAGAATATATTATAAACATTCAGATATATTTCTGATAGCAACGGATCAGAATTTTTTGTCTTGCTAAGTCACTCAGGAGAACAGGGAGCAGGGCTATAAAAAAAGTGGCAGCGAGGGCTCATGAAGACTCTGGTCAACCTTCTTTTCTAAGATTCCCCGTCACATGATGCATCTTCCCCACTTTCCCTGGAGGGGGGGCGGAGTTTGGTTCAGGGGGGGCTGAGACTGGGTGGAAGAGGGTCTACCCTAGCAAACCTTTTGTATGGTTATCCCAATAACCCCATTAATGTGGGATATAATGAGCATGGTGATCAGATCATGATATGAATAAACATAACAGTTTAAATAATGTACCACCCTGAGAATTTGGGGGGCTGGCCCCTTAGCCCCCTGGCTACATGCCTGCTCCATGGGTGCATAGATCTGCTAGATTTCATGTACTGTGTTCCCTCGCCGCTTCGCGGATCGCGTTATGTCAGTGTTTCCCAACCGCTGTGATGTGTGAGTAGTGTGCCGTGACGGATCTCTTGCTGTGCCGCGAGAAAAACTCTCTGCCCCCTTCCTTCCCCCCTCCTCCTGCCAAACTCCTGCTGCTTGGGGGGGGAGGAGGAAGGGCCGGGCGGTGGTGAAGAAAAAGAAGGGGCTGCGGCACTGCCTCCTTCAGCCGTTTCTCCAGCCAGCCTCCAATCCGCCATGACTCCCGCCATGACTCTCGCCCCTCGCTCACTGAAGCCGCATGGAGAAGGAGCCCCGCCCACTGATGCCCGTCCACCGCTCATGCTCCTCCTCCGTGCAGCCTGGCTCCACCCCCTCCCCCGGCTTCAGCTCTCCCACAGCTTCACCAGCCTTGACGGGGCAATGCCAAGCCAGCAGTGGCAGAGTCAGCACAATGCTGGCTTGGCACCGTCCCCTCAAGGCTGGAGCAGCTGCTGGGAGTGCCAAAGACGGGGGCGGAGCCAGGCTGTGCCATGTCCCACCCCCTCCCCTCGGCTTCAGCTCTCCCACAGCTTCGCCAGCCTTGAGGGGGCAGTGCCAAGCCAGCAGTGACAGAGCCAACACAATGCTGGCTTCCCCTCACGGCTGGCGAAGCTGTGGGAGAGCTGAATCCGGGGGGAGGGGGCGGGGCATGGCGCGGCCTGACCCCTCCCCCTTCCCCGGCTTTGGCACTCCCAGCATCTGCTCCCAGCAGGTCACCATCCCCCAGCCATTTTTTACTGTGTTAGAGTGTCATTTTGTGTCATTTTGGTTGGTGGTGTGCCCCTTTATTTTTTTAATGTTAAATGTGTGCCGCGGCTCAAAAAAGGTTGGGAAACACTGCTTTATGTGGACTCGCTGTATTGCATTTTTTCCTCTCCCCCCCCTGGAGCCGTGGGGCGGGGTGGAAGAGGAGGAAGGAGGAGGAAGAGGAGGTGCCTGTGCTACGCACGGCTTCGGAAGCCCCTTGGGCTCCATTGATGGCACTGCTAGGCCAGCCCGGCAGCACCATCAATGTCGCCCAAGGGGCCTTTGAGGCCGGGATCAGCACAGACCGCAACTAGGAAGAGGAGCTACTGCTGCAGAGTGGGTGGAGCGTCCCTATTTCATGGATTTTCACTTCTTGTGGGGGCTCCTGGAATGGAACCCCCACAATAAGTGAGGGAACACTGTAATTGGTCACTTTAGCTCAGTGTTTCCCAACCAGTGTGCCGTGAGCGATCATCAGGTGTGCCGTGGGAAATTGGAACCTCCAATACCCTTTCTTCCCCCTCCTGCCGAACACTTTTTCTTCTCCACTTGGGCTCCCTTCTTCCCAGCCTCGCTCTGCTCACTTTGCTCATGCTGCCACTTCCGCAGGAGGGAGGAAGACGTGACCCGTGCGCAGACTCGCCCCATGTCTTTCTCCCTCCCCTCCACAGTGCTCTCTGGATATAGGTGAACTACAACTCCAAAACTCAAGGTCAATGCCCACCAAACTCTTATAGTATTTTCTCTTGGTTATGGTAGTTCTGTGTGGGAAGTTTGATTCCATTCCATCATTGGTGGAGTTCAGAATGTTCTATGATTGTGGGTGAACTATAACTCCCAGCTGTTGAGCAAGACCTTCGTGTGTGTCTTTCTGCTATTCCTGCCAGGATATCTATGTTGTGTTCATCGAAACAGGCCCAGGTTTCACACTGAGTGTATAAATACATTTAAAAACATATTAACTATATGTATTACTGTGTTAGAGTGTCATTTTGGTTGGTGGTGTGCCCCAGGATTTTGTAAATGTAAAAAATGTGCTGCGGCTCAAAAAAGGTTGAAAAACACTGCTTTAGCCATTCAAACAATCCCATTTTGCAGCATAGTGACAAGAGCAGATTGAAGTCAAAAGTACTTTTTGCTGAAACAAAATATGGACATGGATATTGGCTTCTCAGGCAAATGTCACATTGATACGCACCATATTCCTCTATGCTGAACCAGTGATAAGAGCTAGAACCTGGTTTACTCTCCACTACAATCTGATAGCTTCCCAGCCTTGTGTCCTGAATGGTCTGGAACTCATGTTGGAGAAATCCATGGGAAGGGGTCTGGTTTAGCCACTGAGCAACACGGTTTCCTTGAGGATCCTGCAGGACAGGGGAAGGTAAGTTTTCTATTTACAGAAGATATATTGCACATTTTAGTGGACAAGCACCATACATACGTACAACAGAGAGAGGGTCCTGGCTACCATATGGGTATTTGTCTCTGTGCCCAAAGAGCTCAAAGAGCCTTGAAAGTTTATATTATACCTGGCAAAAGCAGCCCAATATGTTATTACAATTTTGCATTTCACAAGATAACAGCATGATATAATTTTTCCTAAGAAAACATTAGAGTTCATGGGCCCCATCTTTGGCACATGCGAGAACAGCAGGGGGGTTGATTTTCTGCCCATTTCTATACACCATGTTTCCCGAAAGTAAGACTATAAACTAAGACGTACCCGTTGCCCGCCACGACGCCGCCGGCACCGGCCCCATCGGCGCGGCACACCTGCACAGCTTTCTTGGACGAAGGAAGGGAGGGGGAAAAGAGCAAGAGGCGTGGCGGCGGCGGTGTGTCAGAGTGATTCTCTGCGGCGCTCACCACGCCCTTGCTCTTTCCTTATACACGCCGCGCGTCAGAGGCCTGGCAGAAAGGTATATTGCGCTAATGCTACGGAACGACCCGCTGAACGTCTTACAATCGGGGGTGTCTTACTTTCGGGGAAACACGGTATATTGGCTAATGCTTGCACAGAAGCCAAAATAATACTCTGAAAGCACAAGATTTTACATAATCTTGAAAACTGCACTGGTTTAGGACTAGTTTCCACTTGGTTTGTGGACAACCAGGGAATTATGCCATAGGCCAGGCGTCCCCAAACTAAGGCCTGCGGGCCAGATGGGGTCGTCCAAGGTCATTTTCCCCAATCCCTGTCCTAAACTGTTGTGTTCCTTCAAGTAGTTTCAGACTTAGGGAGACCTTAAGTATCTCTCTAAGTATGTAACAACCTGAAGGCACACAACAACAACAACAACAACAACAACAAGAATTCTAATTAATTTGACTGTCTCATCAGCCAAAAGCAGGCCCACACTTCTCACTGAAATACTGGTAAATTTATGTTGGTTAAAATTGTTCTCCATTTTAAATATTGTATTGTTCTTTCATGTTTCTTTGCATGACAGATAAGATATGTGAAATGTGAAGAGGAATTTATGTCTTATTCAAATTA
Source organism: Anolis apletophallus (assembly GCA_030556195.1). NCBI lineage: Eukaryota > Metazoa > Chordata > Lepidosauria > Squamata > Anolidae > Anolis > Anolis apletophallus. The sequence goes on along the minus strand of JARBWK010000006.1, from coordinate 131,587,976 downwards.
TAGTCTGAAGGACCGTGAACTTGCCCTCTGTTAAAAAAGTGTGAGTGAGGACACCTGCTATTGGTTATTTTTAGACAAACACGCCTTGCCTAAATAAAATTCCCTGTGAAATTAATGGGTGCACCATAAGTTGTCAAGCAAGTTGAATAGAATAGTACTACTATTGATGGTTACAGAGTAATACTGGTTTTGACCTTTAAAGCTCTATACGGTTCTGGCCCAGCTTACTTGTCCGAACGCATCAGCCTCTATGTCCCACCTTGTAATTTAAGATCATCCGGGGAGGCCCTGCTCTCGCTCCCGCCAACTTCTCAAACGCGGTTGGTGGGGACGAGAGAGAGGGCCTTCTCGGTGGTGGCTCCCCGTCTGTGGAACGCACTTCCAAGTGACATACTATCTGCCCCATCCCTCCTTGCATTCAGGAAAAAAGTGAAATCTTGGCTGTGGGACCAGGCGTTTGCACATTAGCACAATGCAGCACTTTGGACTGGATTTGTAATGGCAAGTTGATTAATATGGCTCAATGCTCTGTTATGGACGAAATACTGTTTTTAACTTAAGAGAATGTGTATGATGTGTTAATGTTAATGTTATTTTAATGTATTTTAATGCTATATGTTTTTGGTTTTATAATGTATTTATGTTGGCATCGAATTGTGCCTTTTGTTAGGCCGCTCTGAGTCCCCCCTCGGGGGTTGAGAAGAGTGGGGTAGAAATGTTGGAAATAATAAATAATAATAATACTTGCTTTGTGTAGTTCTTTGGGAAAGTATAATTTTTTGCCTTAGATATTTTAGGGTCCTGGCACACCACCTGCTGAAAGAAGGTGGTCAACCTATCTCCTCATCACATGGACTGATTTGGTTGCTGTATGCGGCTTCCCTTCCACTTTCAGCATGGAGCCCTTCCCGCGATGCACAGGCACTTCAGGCCGGGCTCCATGCCCAAAAGGGAGTGGAAGCAGTGCATGTTGCTCCCTCTCCCAGCAATGGGGGAAGCCAGGAGGCGATGCGTACCTCCATGGGATTAGGAGCACGATAAGGTGGGCAATGACACAGGTTCTCCATGGCCCCTGCCAGGAGGCCACTGATTTTGCTGGGCCTTTATAATGAGGTCCTAAAGGAAATGCAGTTGCTTTCCTCTCTTATGAAACATATTTTGCATCTATTGATCTCAATACAGATTATATTAATGATGTATGACAGTGTCAACAACAAAATAAGATTTTGAGATTACAGCTGGCTCCTGCCCCACCTTATTTCTAAGAAATACCATCATGGTGCAGAATATCAGCATTTATATTAGTGAAGTAAGGATGAGGAAATACGCCCCACAAGGCATTTGCACCCAAGATCATGTGCCAAGCATAATTAATTGTAGGTGTAAATAGTAGCCAAACATTTGCTTCCATACTATGCCGTCGCACCAGGCGCCTTTGAAAAGAAACTGCAATGTGCTTCCTATAAGCCTGGTGGACCGCAGGATGCCTGCTTGAGAAGCTCAGGGGTCCAGCAACCCAAAAACTACTCCAGGTTAAAGTTGAAGAACAAATAGTTTATTCAGCTACAAAGTCTTTGAAGGACTTGGCACAAATCTTGGCACAAAACGAGGATAAGATTACTGAATAGAAGGAACTACACCTTCTCTATCTATGCCTAGAGCCAGTTCGAAGGCGAACCGGTGCTGGAATGGCAGTTAGATAACTACAATATACAACAAGCAGTGCTAATCACAGCAGGGTATCATTAGCTTATCTAACTCCAGTGGTCAAGCAATTGCTCGCTCATTCATTCATTCAGTACTTACGGTGGCCTATACACAGCTAGCCTGACTGGCCAAGCACATCTGAGCTCTTCTCCTGCCTGAGAAGGACTAAAGAGAGATCTCAAAATGGAGAACTCGTCCCCAGGGAAAAAAGGGGCGGGCCCCAAACCAAAGGGATACATTTTGTAAGGCTCAAGCAGCAAGCTTTGCAAAACTGACTGCAAACCTGTAAATGATTAACTAACAGGGTGCCAGTGGGTCTATGGCAACCCCAAAGGAAAATGCAAAAGGAAGCTGCCATCCAGAACTGGGAGCAAGACAAAACAGGAGTCTGGAAGACGGAACACATACTGGGAAATAGATGGTATCTGACCCCAATGATAAATTCAGGTAGGGATGCACCTACCTCTTGTCTTCCATTCATCAGAACCCTCGTGTGTTCTCACTGCCAACTGGTATTTGGTGGTGCTAGGAGTCTTCTTAACAAGGGAGTATGGGGAACTATCCTTAGCAATATGAATAAGCATGCAGACAAATATCTACTTTAATCAGCTGTTTCTCTTACCTGGAGATATATCCGTGCATACTGGAAAGCAAAGAAAGAAACAGATGGGCATTAGATTTGAAATACCAAACCAGAAAAAAGTTCTGATGTCTCAAAATATCTCAGTTGCCCGGCACACAGTTTCACTCACCTTGCTGTTCACCGGCCTGAGATTTGTATCTAGAGTAATAACTCTGAATTGTACTGGAAAGGAAAGGATAGGGAGAAAACATACAGTTACATTTTTTTCAATATGGCAGCTTGAATATCACATTTCTATAGAAAATTTTTCTGGCAGCGATATCTAAAGAAACATTATATCCTACTTAGTAGTTAGAGTGGCATTTGAAACCAGTTGGAAGTATCTGTTCTTGCCAGCTTCTTTCTCTCTCTCTCTCTCTCTCCCTCTCTCTTTCTCTCTCTCTCTCTATATATATATATATATTATTATTATTTCGCATTTGTCGGTGCCCCCCCCCCCCCCACGGCTCGGGGCGACTTACAACAGTTTGTAAAATACAATTATATATTATATATTAAAATACAAATATATATATATAGAACTGGGCTCCTTAGGTGGTGATTTTAATATTAAAATTTGTGTGTGTGTGTGTGCTACTACCAACTCATGCAAAAAACAAAAACAAAAACCTAACTACAGCAGCTCACAGGATTAAGCTCTGGGGAGGAGGGAGCAAAATAGCTCTATTTTCTTTGCTGGATCAGAAATACATAAATCAGATGGGAAAGTCTGACTTGGCCATGGTAGTCCACGCTCTGATTACATCCCGTATAGATTACTGCAACGCCCTCTACGTGGGACTGCCTTTGAAGACTGTTCGGAAGCTTCAACTGGTCCAACGGACAGCAGCCAGGTTGATAACAGGAGCGGCACTCAGGGAGCGCACAACACCTCTGTTGCGCCAGCTCCACTGGCTACCAGTTTGCTACCGGGCACAATTCAAAGTGCTGGCTTTAGCCTTTAAAGCCTTTAACGGTTCTGGTCCAACTTACATGTCGAATGCATCTCTTATGAATCTTCAAGATGCTTAAGATCATCCAGAGAGGCCCTGCGCTCAGTCCGCCGAGAGACAGGGCCCGGGACGAGAGACAGGGCCTTTTCAGTGGTGGCTCCTCGGCTTTGGAACGCCCTTCCAAATGACATCAGCCCCCTCCCTCCTGACATTTTGCAAGAAGGTTAAGACCTGGCTATTTGACTGGGCATTTGCAGATGTAGTATGATTATCAAATTGAGAACTAAGGAACGACGACGATGCAATTGGAAATTGATTTAATAATGAGACGCTGGTATTGTGTTTTTAACGTTAAATGCTAATTTGTATATGTTGGAATTGTGTTGATAATTGTTGATATGTTTGTCTTAAGCAGTTCTGCTATTTGTACACTGCCTCGAGTCGCCTTCGGGCTGAGAGGGGCGGTCTAGAAGCAAAGTAAATAAACAAATAAATGTGATCATGAAATAGGACAATAAACTCCATAACCCTTGTAGATTTTCATTCAATCTGTTCCTGATTCAGCTAAGGAGATCCACATGGGAGGAGCATTCTTCATGACTAGATCAGGATAAGCTACATGGGGGTGCATCAACACTGTGGAATTAATTCAGTGTGACACCACTTTAACTGCCATGGATTACAAAATTGAGTTTAAGGCAATGGAATCCTAGGATTTGTAGTTTGGTAAAGCAAACCAGGATTTCGTGGCAGAGAAGACTTTGTAAAACTACAGGTTCCATGATTTCGGGAATGTGGCGCAGCTGGCTAGGTGTCAGCTGCATAAGATGTCTCTGACCAACAGGTCATGAGTTCGAGGCCTGCCTGGGTCGAGGTGGGTGCTTGACCTTTAAGTATAGCCTGCTGTCGACCTTTGCAGCCCGAAAGACAGTTGCATCTGTCAAGTAGGAGATAAAGGTACCACATTAAGTGGGGAGGCAAATTTTGACTGAATTATGAGGCCATTAAAGAACTCCAGGAACGCTGAGGAATGCGGAAGGAACAACGAGGGATGCTGAGAACGCTGAGAGATGAGGAGTGCGTCAGCTCCCCCTGGTGGCCAGAGTTTGCCTCTGTTCATCTATGTTCGTCTATATATGTCTAAATATGTCTATATATGTTGAACTGCAGGGATTGTCTGCAAGTATGTGTACTGTAATCCGCTCTGAATCCCCTTCGGGGTGAGAAGAGCGGATTGTCTGCTGAGTATACTGATTTGTAATCTAATTTTAAATAACTGTTTACTGGGGAGTTGTCCTTCTCGTCTTAGGGCACTTGTGCCCGCTTTGTGCTGGTCAGTGACCGTAATAAAGTTTTGTTGTTGTTGTTGCTGAGTATGTGTACCTGTAATCCGCTCTGAGGGTGAGAAGAGCGGAATATAAATAAAGTGTATTAATAGTGATACTGAACTGCATTAATTCTAAAGCGCAAAAGCACCCTACAACATGTAATCGATTTCCCTGTAAACAAAGATTACTCTCTTGAGTAATCTCAACGCAGGATTTGTGATTCTTCAAAAACTGAGTGGTTACTCTCTCTCTCGGCATTACTTCACGAACGAAGATTCAGGAAGGACTCATCCCACGCTTTTTACAAGCGCGTTGATGACTAAAAAGGCCAATCTGAGACAGGCAAGTTCGGTTGCAGAAAGCACAGCAGAAAGTCTCCTTGGGTGATGTTGTTTTCAAGTTGCGGTTCTTTCTGCGTTGTCGTTTCTCTTCGAGACTCATTCGCCGTGTCTTCTCGAAAGAGGCCGCAGCATTGTGGATAGTGTGCCTCCATGCCTCCCAATGTGGATCAGGGTGGACCATTGTTGGTGATCAATCTGGCCGAGCCTGAGATGTTGTTTCAGGGAGTCCTTATATCTCTTTTTGGGGGCACCTCTCTTGCGCTGACCCGTGGCGAGTTCACCATAGAGTAGTATCTTTGGGAGGCGGTGGTCCTCCATCCTAGAGACGTGCCCTGCCCAGCGCAGCTGTGTTCTCAATAGCATGGCCTCAATGCTGGTGATCCCTGCTTGCTCAAGGACAGCAACATTAGTCACATAGTCGGTTCAGTGTATATTTAGGATTGTGCGAAGACAGGCGCTGATGAGCGTTCGAGTCGTAGGTGTTGGCGATAGGTGACCCATGTTTCAGACCCATAGAGGAGGATGGACAGTATGATAGCTCTGTGCACACTGATTTTGGTACTTTGCCTCAGGTTCTTGTTGCTCCAGACTCTTTTGTGAAGCCTTCCAAATGCACTATATGCCTTTGATAGTCTGTGATCTATCTCTTTGTCAATCTTAGCGTCTGAAGAGATGATGCTTCCCAGGTAGGTGAACTGCTGAACGGACTTAAGCACAGATGTGCCTATGCTGACGTGGGGATGATGGTGTTCTTCCTGTGGTGCGGGCTGGTAGAGAACTTCCGTTTTCTTCAGGCTGATTTCCAGCCCAAACAGTTCTGCAGCTGCTGCAAAGCAAGATGTGAGGCGCTGCAAGGCTGCTTCTGAATGGGCGACAAGGGCAGCAGCATCTGCAAAAAGCAGCTCACGGACTAGATAGTTTAGAGTCTTAGTGCGAGCCCTCAGGCGGCTTAAGTTGAACAAGCTACCATCAGTACGATAGTGTATATATATGCCGTCTTATTCTTCGAGGTCTGCCGTAGCCCTTTGGAGCATCATGCTGAAGAAGATTGTAAATAGGGTTGGTGCAAGAACACAACCTTGTTTCACTCCATTAGTTATTAGAAAGGGCTCCGAGAGAGCATCGCCATATCTGACTTGACCGTGCTGGCCTTCATGTAACAGGATAATCATAAATGAGTGGTTACTACTCAATAACTATTAACAGCTTCTATTAATTCATTACTAAAAATCTAGTAAGTGTTTACGAGCCAGGAAAATTGAGGGTTTCTATTTGTTTTGTATTATGGTCACACATAGATAAGCAGTGGCCAACGTAAACGATCTCTCACCCCAAGCCTTCTGTATTGTCTGCCTTATGGGGCACACAAGGCATTCTTCACTTACCTTTCTGGCCAGGTTTGTAGATGGGCTTATCTGTCTGAACAAGCACAGTTGAGCTCGTGTTGCGTACAGCGACTGCCTTCCTTTCATAGATATTTAATGAGTGGCCTTTGGCAGAGAGGTGCAGAAATGCGAGTGCGCTAGAAGTAGCCGAGGGAACCTGTGGAGAGGCGGAACAGGCATTAATAAATGGAAGCAGTAAGAAAAGAACACCTATTTCCTTTCTACAATGAAAATGAACACAAATTGGTGCTTTTCTATCAGGACTATGGGGTTTTATTTTTGTCAGATGGCTGTGAGGCAAATCTAGCACAAAATTGGGGGAAGTTTAGGCTAAACACAGCACACTACAAACTAAAGGGTCTGACAAATTCACTGTATGTCTATAAAGTATTTATATATCACACTATTAATCAATACGCAGTTATTTAGAATACACCCAACTATTAACAATCATAATTCTCGCCGCATGGTTTCCTACCAGTACGAGTCCAAATTCAATAGTCCGTTTTCATAGGAAATATTGTCTTAAATGTCCATAAATGTAGTTATAAATCGTAAAGTTCCATAGGTGGATGATGTTAACTTCACACCACTCCTCTTGGTTAGGAAACCAAGAGGACATTTCCAATATTATGTGGATTACAAATTTATATCGGAAACAGTGAGGTTTCCTAACCAAGAGGAGCGGTGTGAAGTTAACACCATCCACCTATGGAACTTTACAATTTATAACTACATTTATGGACATTTAAGACAATATTTCCTATGAAAATGGACTATTGAATTTGGACTCGTACTGGTAGGAAACCACACAGTGAGAATTATTATGATTGCTAATAGTTGGGTGTATTCTAAATAACTTTGTGTATTGATTAATAGTGTGATATATAAATACTTTATAGACATACAGTGAATTTGTCAGACCCTTTAGTTTGTAGTGTGCTGTGAGGCAAATCTCTCTTTCAAATGCGGTCATACGATAGAAGCGCACCTAATGTTTTAGCATTCTTGAAGGAGCTTGGATAATACCGCAATTGTTTCCAGAGTGAAATTGACATAAGGAGAAACAGGTGTAAATGACAAGGATAGATTCTGCCTGGTAGCGAATGTCCATATTTCTCCTTTACTCAAGTTCAATCAGCATAGGAGGATTGCTTTCGGATTAAGTAAAGCAGTGCTGTCCAACTTCTAACCGGTCAAGGGCCGGATTCCAGGTCACTGATGACCTGGGGGGCCGCCCGGCCCCGCCCCCGGCCACGCCCCCGGCCACGCCCCTGGCCACACCCCCGGCTGCCGGGAAGCTTTGGGAGAGAGGGGGGCCACGCGGCACCCCCCTCCCTTCCAAGGCATCCTAGCCGCAGATGAAGCTGGCGGTTTCGCCGGCTCAGCTGCTGCCGGGATGCCTTGCAAGGGAGAGAGGCGCTGCCGGGGGGCCCCCCCTCCCTTGCAAAGGATCGCGGCAGCCGTGGCAGCCGCGGAAGCCGGCGCCGGCTTCAGCCGCTAATGCGATGCCTTGCAAGGGTGGGAGGCGCCGCCGGGGACCCCCCCTTGCAAAGCATCGCGGCAGCCGCGGAAGCCGGCGCCGGCTTCAGCCGCTGCTGCGATGCCTTGCAAGGGAGGGAGGCGCCGCCGGGGGACCCCCCCTCCCTTGCAAAGCATCGCGGCAGCCGCGGAAGCCGGCGCTGGCTTCAGCCGCTAATGCGATGCCTTGCAAGGGTGGGAGGCGCCGCCGGGGGACCCCCCCTCCCTTGCAAGGCATCAGCGCTGGCGAGGGAGGGAAGAAGGGGGGCGGTGCAGGGAGGAGGAGCTAGCTCTCTTCCTCCTCCTTGTACCACCCCTTGTCCCTCTCTCACCGGCGCCCGATGCGACGGCAGCGCGCGGAGAGAGGACGGAGGGCGGTGCAGGGAGGAGGAGCTGGCTCACTTCCTCCTCCCTGCACCGCCTCCCCCCCCCCCCCCGGCCGCCAATTTTTTAAAAAAAATTAGAATTTTTAAAAAATAAAAAATAAAAAATGGCGGCTGGGGGCAAAGTGGGGGCCGTGTCCAACAGGCTGGGGGGCCGTGTACGGCCCCCGGGCCGCCAGTTGGACAGCCCTGAAGTAAAACATTGCTTCATCACATGTAGAAAAAAAATTCGTTAAACAGCCTTTTGTACTTAGTTTTATTTGGTTTGTTATTTTCTTGCAAAGAAAAATGGGAGGAATTTATTCATTTATTTAAAACTTTTGTACCCCGACCTTCTCACATCTATCGAGGAACTCGGACCGGCATAACAGCAAAAATTCAATGCTATACAATTTAAAAACAACTACAACAACATATTAAAATACATAAAAATCCAGCATAAAACAACATCGTCATTAAAACAATTCCACTCAATCTGTAAACGTGGTCATACATTTAGACAATAGCCAATCTCAGCCTATTCTGGGAAGGCTTGGTTCCACATCCAGGTGTTCACCAGCCTCCTAAAGGACAACAGAGACGGGGCAGATCTAGCATCACTTGGTAGAGAGTTCCACAGCCAAGGGGCGACCACAGAGAAGGCCCTGTTTCTCGTCCCCACCAGCCGCGCTTGCGAAGCCGACGGGACCGAGAGCAGGGCCTCCCCGGAGGATCTTAATGTTCTTGATGGTTCATAGGGGAGAATCCGTTCGGACAGGTAAACTGGGCCAGAACCATATAGGGTTTTGTCGGTTAAAACCAGCACTTTGAATTGTGCCCGGAAGCTAATTGGCAGCCAGTGCAGCTGGCACAGCAAGGGAGTTGTATGCTTCCTGTGCCCCGCTCCTGTTAGTAACCTGGCTGCCGAATGTTGGACTAATTGCAGCTTCCGAGCAGTCTTCAGAGGCAACCCCACGTAGAGAGCGTTGCAGTAGTCTATTTGGGATGTAACCAGAGCGTGGACTACCATGGCCAAGTCAGACTTTCCAATTTGATGGACATGCCAACTCTGCCACGAGCACTCCTTTCCTGCCACAAAGTTCAAATCAAACTTAACTGAGTCTTTGTTTAATTCAAAATGCAACTGATATTGTTTTGGATTGTCCTATTTCTTCATGAAAAAAAGTAGGCAACTGTTTTGATCTACGTCGTTTATTGTTAGCTTGCTTCATCTTGCTCTTTCCTTTTGAGGATGTCAGTGTCTGATAAATGTTTTAATTCAACGCTCCACTTCCTCACTATGCTGATGACCTCTGTTCAGGCTGAGAAAGAAGACGAGGAAGGAGAAAGAGCTCTCTTTCCTTCTCCAGTCAAATCAAATCAAAAACTTTATTACGGTCACAGACCAGCACAAAGCGGGCACAAGCGCCCTAAGAGGAGAAAGACAACTCCCCAGTAAACAGTTATTTAAAATCAGACTAGAAATCAGTATAAAAATTTATTTTAAAAGACAGGATATTGTTGCCTGATGATTACGCCCGTAATCATCAGGCGCCCGTACCTTGGGAAGTCTGATCTGGCTACGGTGGTCCACGCTCTGGTCACATCCCGAATAGATTACTGCAACACACTCTACGTGGGGGCTGCCTTTGAAAACGGTTCGGAAACTCCAACTAGTCCAAAGGGCGGCAGCCAGGTTACTAACGGGAGCTACATACAGGGAGCATACCACCCCCCTGTTGTATCAGCTCCACTGGCTGCCTGTCCAATTCCGAGCCCAATTCAAAGTGCTGGTTTTGACCTTTAAAGCTCTATACGGTTCTGGCCCAGCTTACCTGTCCGAACGCATCGGCCGCTACGTCCCACCTCGTAATCTAAGGTCATCTGGGGAGGCCCTGCTCTCGCTCCCGCCTAATTCCCAGATGCGGTTGGTGGGGACGAGGGATAGGGCCTTCTCGGCGGTGGCCCCCCGCCTGCGGAATGCGCTCCTTAGCGATGTACGATCCACCGCATCCCTCCTGGCATTCAGGAAAAAAGTAAAATCCTGGCTGTGGGATCAGGCGTTTGCTCACCAGCACTAGGCAGCATTTTAGGACTGGATTTTAAATAGAAGTAGATGAAGAGGACCAATGCTTTTAGGGACTGAACATGGTTTTAATCTGGAATGAATGTGTATGATGCTAAGGCAACTGTTTTAATGTATTTTAATGTATCTTAATTGTTGAAGGTTTTTTGGGGGGTTTTATATTGTTATTATGTAGGCATCGAATTGTGCCGTACTGTAAGCCGCACTGAGTCCCCCCTCGGGGGTTGAGAAGAGCGGGGTAAACTCCTGAAATAAATAAATAAATAAATCATCACCCGTCTGATATTAAGGGCAGCAGCACAGAACTTAGCAACACTGTAAGTCATTGCAGTGTTAGAGTCCGAAAGCAGCAGGGTGGAATAACATCTTTCACTGCGCCTCGGGTACTTTAAAAGCCATGGTCCAATGATGGTCTTTTCAGTGATCCCTAATTGAGCACTGAGTTGTGTATACATTTTGTGAGGAGGGAGGTGTCCTGATCTGCAGCTTTCTGGCGAAGAAATTACCTCACAAGCAGAGTGGGAAGGCTTTATTTCTAAAAGCATTCAGTGTGGTTGTGGTGGTCAAGCCTGGTCAGCCCAGTGGTCAGGGCCAGGCACCAGGGGTCCCAGTTGCTCAGGGGCAGCTTGAAGATGATGAATGGCCAGATGGGTATGGGTCTGCAAACGAGAGTTTGCAATGGTTGGAAGGATATGGGACCGCAGATGAGTTTAATGAGGATTCCATGGGAGATGATTCGGAATCAGATGATGAAAGACCCGGCGGTTTTGGTTCCCAAGAGAGAGTTTCCACTCCCTTCCCAGATTCGCATTCCGAAGAAAGGGAGTTGCCTGGTTCTCATTCTGATAGTGAGCCAGCTGCGCCGGCTAACGAACCGGTGTTCAATAGAAGGGGAAACATCAGAGATTCCAAGGAATCGTGGAATTTAAGGAAGGGGGTGAGATGGGTACCTCGAGACTAGTTTCTTTATTAGTCCTTGCTCCTGGACTTTTGGTCAGATCTGAAGCTACGTTCAGCTTGTTCATGTCTCCTAGCCAAGTCTCCAAGTTCAAGGAGACCGTTGGTGCGGCCCGGATCTCAGCTCATGGTGATCACCGTTGTGGTTGATTCCAAGTACCACGTTAGACTGCTGGAGCAGTCTGCCTTGTTTTGGAACTTTGTTTCTTGGGATTTTAGTCTTTGGCCTTACAGTCACAGAACTTTATTGGACTATCTTGGATTGCTTTATTTTATCCTTTTGGACTATTCTTTATCCTTTATTCTAAATAAAAGAATATTTATTGCATCTGCCTGTGTGTGTTTGATCTAGGGGGGCTGGCCGAGTTCTGAGGCAAAACAAAATTCCAACTGACAGTTTCTTTCCCTCATGCCTCCCATCCCTCAGCCTGGCCCCTCCACTTTATTGCTCCAGTTTTCATGGAAACCCTTTCCCTTGTTTCAAGTATGCACAGGCCAGGGCAGGATAATGCATGGTCTACTTTCCAAGTTCGACATAAAAGAGGGAAAGAAGGTCATGACAAGGGGTGGTTTTCTGTCAAACAGTTTTCAAATTATATATTATATATAAACTAGCTGTACCCGGCACGCGTTGCTGTGCCCTATTTTGGAGATGCGAGGAAGTCTGAGTATGTAAGGGTTGGAGTTGTTGTTAGTTATGGTGTTGTTTGGGTCATGGCTGTGTTGTTGTGGGTTGTTTTGGTGGGTGGGATGTTGGAGTCCTGTGGAGTTGTTGTTGTGTGGTGTTGCTGGCGTTCTGCATAGATTGTGGATATACAATGTTTTTTGTCTTTCCGTCTGCTGTGTTGATGTAGAGGTTGATGCGTGTGTGGGGTACTTTGGAAGTGAGTGGAGGTACTTGAAATCCCATTATCCATGGTGTGTCCTCCTCTAATCTGCAGTCGGATGGAGTGTGGGTCATGGGGGGCATTGTGTGCCAAGTTTGGTCTTTATCGGTCTTGGTTTTGGGCCACAGTGGTCTGTGGGGAATGATGGGTTTTGAAGTAGTACAAATCCCATAATCCATGGAGGTACTTCAAGTCCCATAATCCATGGTCCACCCTCCTCCAAACTGTAGTAGAATGTAGCGTGGGTCATAGGGGCTCTGTGTGCCAAGGTAGGTTACTGTAAATTCAGGCCATACACAATGTCCCATGAGCTGAGGCCTAGTCAGGAACAGCAAGTTAATGAAGCCTTACTGTCAATTCAGGCCATACACAATGCCCCATGAGCTGAGGGCTAGTCGGGAGAATCAAGTTAATGAAGCCTTACTGTCAATTCAGAGTGTAAACAGCATTCCATTAAGTGAGGCCTAGTCAGGGAAATTAAGTTAATGAAGCCTTACTGTCAATTTTGGGCGTGGTCTGTGATTTGATAGGGGTGTAAATTTTTTGTGGGAAGTGAATTGGGTGTTTGTGTTTGTGGCTCAGCCCTTTGCCTTATCCTCCTCTGACAGTTTATTATGGGTCGGAATGTTCATGTTGGCTGGCCAGTACAGGAGTTATGCAAATCCGCCCTTATTGGCAGCCAATCATGTTGTCAGAATGTAGAGGCTGGGAGAGTCGTTGGCAGCCCCGGAGGATGCTGGGAAATGTAGTTTTTTTACTCGTTGTTTTGGGGGCCTTTTAGGTTTTGGGGGGGAAAGTTTCTTCGCTACAAACCTACCTTGTCTGAAGCCTATTTCTGTTGGCAAGTTGGGTGTCTCTGCGTTGTAAGGTTTCTCTGTTTGGGACGGTCATTCCATGACGACTCTTCCTTTATATATATAGATTATTATATATGTAGTCTATTTGATTTTTACATTGGCCATCAAGAAATGTCCATATATTAAGTCACTTCTTTGGCGGCTTGAAGAATGTGTTTGTGATTAATGTGTTTGTGATGAATAACATGACCCTGCAAACTTCAGTCATTCTGCTGCTTTATTGTGTAATCCTTAATACAATCATTCATTCTGCTCTTTTTCCTAGTTTTGCATTTCAATTTCTTGTTTTAGTGTATAATCAATTTCCTCCTGCACACTAGCATAGACTCTTTCAGTTTCTTTTTCTTCTGTCTTTGTAGTTAGAATGTTAACTTAGATCAGTGTTTCCCACCCAGTGTGCTATGGCACACTAGTGTGCCGTGAGTGACCATCAGGTGTGCTGTGGGAAATTGACACTCTCCCCCCTCCTAGCAGCCCCCTCACAGGTTTCCAAGAAACAAATTGAGTCTCTCCACTTGGAAATGTTTTTTTTTTACTATTTTACTGGATTTTTCAAGAGTTGCCTCCCCCCCACAAGGAACTGTTTATAACAGCTTCATGACATCCATAGTTAACTGGAAGCAAGTTTCACTTAGGGTGAAATTTCACAAAGGTCTGGAGAACAAGCTCTATGAGGAGCGGCTTGAAGAGCTGGGCATGTTTAGCCTGAAGAAGAGAAGGCCGAGAGAAGACATGATAGCCATGTATAAGTATGTGAGAGGAAGTCATATATATGTTGTGTTCATCGAAACAGGCCCAGGTTTCACACTGAGTGTATAAATACATTTAAAAACATATTAACTATATGTATTACTGTGTTAGAGTGTCATTTTGTGTCATTTTGGTTGGTGGTGTGCCCCAGCATTTTGTAAATGTAAAAAATGTGCCGCGGCTCAAAAAAGGTTGAAAAACACTGACTTAGATTACAGCTATAACAATGGGTTTTGCCTGAAATCTTATTGGTATCATTCATTCCATCAGACATCTCTCCTCAGTTTTAACTCCAATCCATTTTTTCATGTCCTGAGTAAACCACTGTGTAATCACCTGGCTCAGAATGCCCTATTCCTGTCCACTTTAGTTCACGCAACGCAAACATTGCAATGTTTATATGTTCCATTTCTTGTTTTGCTATGCCTAGCTTCCTTATTCGGAGGGTCACATTTTGCCCACCCCTGATTAAGCACCAATGGAAATCATTGTGAATTATAAATTTTTATTCTCCCCTGCTTGCATTACAAGGTAATGTAGGAAAGGGAGTATAAGTTAGACCCCCAAAAAAATGTACCGTGAAATTGAAACATCGGGAGAAGTGCTGTTCAGTCACAGTGCCCTCCCATAGAAGATAGCTTTCTGTGTTGTACTCCAGTGTCACATTCACAGCCAATGTCTCATTGATGTCCTGGAGATGTAAATAGGCCTCGTTGGAAACGCCATTCTCCACAACTGCAGGTGCGATCAGGACATATTGGCTGCAATGAGAGAGGAGGCAAAATCAGCACTGAAACACATAATTAGTACAGACTCTACAGAAATGTCAATATTTGCATTTTAAAAATGTATACCTATCCTACATGTTCCTTAAAGGGAGTATGCAGCATGTTATGAGCCCCAATAATATCATGTTGGTATTATATCTATTTTGTACCTTCCTCACTTTGAGTAAACATTAGTGAATGAAGAAAGCTCTTGCATTTGTTTATATTTCTTCCTCTAAACAAACAGGTCATAAAGCTTACATGTGAAAAAAACAATAAAGAGTGATATGACAGACAGTTCACCTCTTCTGGCTTCATCCCCAAAAGAATGTAAGAGCCAGGTTTTGACTGATTAACTGATGTCTAGGATGTTAAGATCGTCTGGGGAGGCCCTGCTCTCGACTTCATCTACGTCACAAATGCGATTGGTGGGGACGAGGCAGGGCCTCCTCAGCGGTGGCCCCTCGGCTATGGAACGCCCTTCCCAGGGACATTAGATCTGCCCCCTCTCTTGGTAAAAAAAGTTAAAACTTGGCTATTCGAGCAGGCGTTTGAAAAGGCAGTGTAACTGACATATGGACTATGAGATCGGACTATCATTTTATCTTGGAGACGTATTGATGTTTTTATTGTTATGATTTTAATCGTGTTATGTTTTTAATTTGTTCTAAGTGTTCTGTCTTCCAGACATCTGTTTTGCACAATCCCCACAGTTATAGAAAACAGCATCCCTTTGCATTTTCTTTCAGGATTGCCACAGACTCTCTGGCTCCCTGGTGGTTAATCATTAACAGGTTTGCAGCCAGTTTGCAGAGTTTGCTGCTGGTACCCTGCAAAATGTATCTTTTTGGTTTGGAGCCCGTCCCTTTTTTTTCCTGGGGATGAGTTCTCCATTTTGAAAGCTCTTCAGTCTTCTCCAGGCAAGGAAAGAACTCAGATGTGCTTATGTGGTTAAGCCAGGCGAGCTTAAAATAGGCCATCGTAAGTACTAGGGTTGGTTGATCCCAAAAAAATCGTGGTTCTAAAATCAAGGGGGGGGGATTTTTTTTTATTCTTAACGTAAAGACTTACCAAAAAAAATCAAAAAATTCTTATTTGATATATTACTTACGAATTTTGTAATTAGTTCTTATTCCAGCACATGCTTATTCCAGATGGTTTTGGCCTACAACTCCCAGAAATCCTAACAGCTGGTAAACTGGCTGGGATTTCTGGGAGTTGTGGGCCAAAACTAGAATAAACCACACTGAATTCTAGATGGAACTCCAAATAGGAAGGAGGAGGAGGAGGATGCTGGTGCAATCACAATGCATTGACAAGATGTGAGGGGAAAGCAAGCAAGTCTACAAGGGTGATTTACGCAAGAGTAGTAGTCTGTCCACACAAAAGCAGCTACACAATAATCAACACAATAGCAACTTCATAATAATAAACTCAGAACAACTTTACAAAGCAACTTCACACAGAGGTCTTCATAGTAGCAACTTCACAATGATGGATGGATATATCTGAGTCTTGTCGAGCCATGTGGCAGTACTCACTGTACTGGTGAGCGTGGATTGAAATCCTGTGGGGAAGTGTCCTTGAATAAGGCACTTGTGAATCCTGGTGGAGAGAGAGGCAGCCAAGTGTGGCAGAAAGGACAGGAAGGAAAGGGCGGAGCTTACAAAGCCTTTTTGGACTTCAACTCCCAGAAACCACCACCAAGCAAGAGTCCAAAATGTTAACTTTTCTCAGTTTTGCAAGGAAAGTGGAAAGGAGGAGAAGATCAATATTTGTATAGAGAAGACAACTCCCCACTCCTGAGTACTAGCTCTGGCAGAAGCAGAAAGATCCCCCTGAAGAGTGCAAAAGGACTTCAATTCCCAGAAGCCTCAGCACTTAAACCCAAAAGAAAGGGATTGTGGGAATTGAAGACCCCCAGTCCTGCAGTCAGGATTAGTTTTATTCCCATCCCAAGTGTGTGCATACTTATTTAAAAGGATAGGATCCAGATATCCTACAATGGCTCTCTGTGATCTTCCAAGTGTGCTTTCTTTGTCTGGGCTTCATTTCCCAGAACCCCTCAGCACTGACCAAGCTGGCTGAGGCTTCTGGGAGTTGAAGTCTTTTGGTTAAAACAGCCAAAGCAATGGAGAACCTAAGATTGAGAGCCGCTCTCCAGGGACTGACTCACTCTCAAGTAAGTGAGGCTTTGTTTGGCTGCTGTGCTGTCCTCTGCGCACTTCTTTCAAGCTTGCCGGCAAGACAGAAAAACTTTTGCGATGGTTCGTCAAAGTCCCGGTTGTTAGCTAGCGCCGTAAATCAGCTCTCTGGTCGCGTAGGAAAACTTTTGCGACACTTGCTATTTCGGCGGGTTTAAGCAGCTTCACAGGGACAGGAGGACAAGATGGTGAGGTGAAGCAATAAGATGAATGAAGGTGGGAACCGAGGGGGAGCCAGGAGAAGACAGGGAGAAGGTGTGTGACTGATTACAATAATTAAGAATTTATTACAATAATTAAGAAAAGTGCCGGCCCCGAGATTCGGTAATCAAAGTCCACTTCCTGGTTGGCGCTCGAGGTGCAGTAAACATCAAAAGTAGCTTTTTAAACTAATTTAATACGATTTCAAATAATTTTTAAACCGCAGAGACCAAGCCTAGTAAGTACTAGCAACTACCAACCTGCTCTGTTTGTTGTAGTTTAGATAGCTAGCCACAGTTATATATCTTGCTGAAGTCCTGCACTTTCCTGCTGTATTTTTGGGGCTATCTAGCTACAACTTCAGTGGTTTCGCCTTTAAAACTGACTCTGTGCTTAAATAGGGGAACATCCACTCTTTCTAAATAGCCAGCCAGAGTCAGGATAGAGAATATCTCCAGATTTCCTTGTCACTGGTGGAAGCAATAAGGGAGATTTTCCAATCTTTGTCCCAGCATTTAAGAAAGAGAGCAAGGACCATCAAGGAAACTGCTTCACCCTTTTGTAAGTTGACTGTTTACCTTTAAACCTTTTTTGAAACTGCTAAAATCTGCACCAAGTTCCTCCAGAACTTTGCTCAAATAAAAGACTTTGTTTTACTTCATCCTGAGGTGGTTTTACTTGTTGGGACCCTGAGCTTCAAGAGAAGGCACCCGCAGTCCCCTAGGCTTTAGATAGAAAGCACATCTTAGCTTCAGCCTTTGAGTGCCTGGGCGTGACGGCACACTAAGTGTTGTTTTTATGATATTGTTGTAAACCGCCCCGAGTCGCCTTCGGGCTGAGAGGGAGCGGTATACAAATGTGCTAAATCTGTATACCTTTATAAAACGGAATGTTTGTATGTGTGTGTGTATGTGTGTATGCGGAGGGCGGGAGGGCAGAAGGGCGGAAGCAGCCACTTTCACAGGCCAGGACGGATATGTGGCAGCCACTTTCACAGGCCAGGGCGGATATGTGGCAGCCACTTTCACAGGCCAGGGCGGATATGTGGCAGCCACTTTCACAGGCCACAGCGACCAGCGCGGGTGATGGACCTGTACCAAACTTGGTACACAGAGCCCCTAACCCCCTTTACGTCCTGGCGTGGGTCGGGGACATGTCCCACGGTTATGGGATTTGTAGTACTTTCCAACACTTTGGTTCCCACAGACCACTGAGGCCACCAAAAAGGACCAATACAGACCACACTCAGCACACACAGCCCCCATGACCCACTCTACGTCCTGGTGCAGTTCGGAGGAGGGTGGACCATGGATGATGGGACTTGAAGTGCCTCTACTCACTTCCCAAGTCCGCTGCAACCCTCATCCAATCACTGATCGAGACTAAACTTGGCACACATAACCCCCATGAATGCCTTCACGTCCTGGTGAGGTTTGGGGGAGGACTGACAATGGATGATGGGATTTGTAGTACTTTTACACCCCTCTGTTCCCACAGACCACTGTGGCCCCCAACAAACACTGATAAAGACCACACTTGGCACACAGAGCCCCAGTGACCCAGTCCACATCCTACTGAAGTTTGGAGGGGGACAGAACATGGATGATGGGTCTTGCAGTACCTTCCCTCACTTTCCAAGACTGCTACAAACCTTATCCTATGATTGATCAACACCAAACTTGCCACACAGAGCCCTCATGACCCACTCTACATTCTGGTGCAGTTTGGAGGAGGGTGGACCATGGGTGATGGGACTTGAAGTACCTCTACTCACTTCCCAAGTCTGCTGCGACCCTCATCCAATTACCTATTGAGACCAAACTTGGCACACACAACCCCCATGGCTGCCTTCACGTCCTGGTGAGGTTCGGGGGAGGACTGACAATGGATGATGGAATTTGTAGTATTTTTCCACCCCTCTGGTCCCACAGACCACTGTGGCCCCAAAAAACACCGAGAAAGTCCACACTTGGCACACAGAGCCCCAGTGACCCACTCTACATCCTACTGAAGTTTGGAGGGGGACAGAACATGGATGATGGGACTTGCAGTACCTTCCCTCACTTCCCAATCCTGCTACTAACCTATTCCAATGACTGATCAACACCAAATCTGGCACACAGAGCCCTCATGACCCACTCTACAGCCTGGTGCAGTTTACTGTGAGACGGACCACAGATGATGGGACTTGAAGTACCTTCACTCACTTCCGAAAAACAATGCATCCCTCATCCATTCACCAATACAGACCAAACTTAGCACACAGAGCCCCCCTGACCCAATCTACATCCTACTACACTTGGGGGGACAGAGATGATGGGACTTGCACTACCTTCAGTAATTTCATGATACCACTGCAACTCCCAATAATGATGGATCAAGACCAAACCTGGCACACAGAGCCCCCATGACCCACTCTACATCCTGCTGCGCTTCACAAATAACCCGGGCAGGGCCGGGTCCCCAAGCTAGTAAATAAATAAATGTCACGGTGATGATATAAGAATACAATCTCTACTGCACCTTTTGGAATAACTACCCTCTCTCCTCAAGCAGAAACATAATGGCCAATTCAGACTATTTATTTCTTCATTAAATCATATCATAAATAGTCATCTGAGCTGAGTGATACAGAGTGATCTGGCAATCAACTCTGTGACAGGAGCAGCAAGAAAACAAGAAACATTTTTTGAAGATTATTTTAGCAAAGTAGTTTCCTGGCATCTGTCCATGCTTGTGTGATTTCTTGTTTGCTTCTTGGGAACCAAGTCCATCAGGAAACCATCAAGGCCTCATACATTCTATGACGATTCATAGAACAAAAGAACAGTTCTACTCTTGGCTTGTTCCCCAACTTCCCAACAAGAATGAACCCAAAAATGTTCCAGGAAAATTCAGCTCCGTATGTTGATTCTGAATGTGTCTGTGTGTGGGGTTTAAAAAAAACAAAAAACCAAAAAACCCCAGATTTTAACATCTTCATCCTTACTACCAACTCCAACACCTCTGGATGTGACTTAGATGCATCTACACTGAAGAAGTAATGCAGTTTGGCATCACTTTAATTGCCATGGCCACATGCTATTGAATCTTGAGAGTTGTAATCTTACAAGAACTTTAGCCTTCTCTGCTTCACCAAACTATAAATACCAGAAGTCCATAGCACTGAGCCATAGTAGCTGAAGTGGTATCAAACTGCATTGATGCTTGTATTTGCTAAGGGCATTGAATGTTTGCCTTCCTATGTTTAAACCGCCCTGAGGACCCTCGGGGAGAGAGGGCGGCATATAAATAAAGTTTATCATTAATAATAATAATAATAATTCTACAGTATAAATAAAAGTTTCTTGATTTATACGGTGAGCCATGACTCCAAAGTTAACTGAATGTGAGGGTTGCAAAAAAAATTGGAAAGAGTAAAAAGTTACTGAATTGCACCTAGTGGCCGATTTAGGAATTTACACGACTGTTATATCTCTGAAATTGTTTATGTAATACTTAGACCAAAGGTCTTTCACAAACAGGACAAACACACAAATTCAGAAAAACCAGATTATTAAATACAGTACGAAATACGCCATTAAAATGCTACATAAATCAATGGTGAGATGCACCCTTAAAATATTACATAAAATACTATATGAACTAGGTCTTGCATGCTTAAAAATGAAGTAAAATTCAGTATTATTAAAACTTAAGCAAGAAACACTAGTGTGATTGGATATAAACAATCACACTATTGAAGGCAAGCCCCAAAAAGAGCCCATCTGCATCCTAATTGGTTTGACCTGCAGCGGGGAGTTCCAACGTCCCTGCACATGTGGTTGGCATCTTTAGCACAAAAGGCTGGGATTTGGCATCAAAAGACCTCCAGCCATTTCTACCTCTCTGTTTTCTTGCCTCACTTAACCTGAAGCCATGGACTCTTTGTGCACAGAGTTGCATGTGGACAGGCCAACGGGCAAGCCCTGAGCGCTTTGGGAGACACAGTTTTCCAAGGACTTCCATGTGTTTGGACTCTCCTCTGGCTATTAGCAAAAATGACTTTTCTCTTATAGTTTTCCCAAGGACACAGATGGACTTTCCCCAAAAGCATATGGATTTGATGCTTTTCAAGATTATATGGACTTTCTTTCCAGCCCTTGCATATGAAGTAATTATGAGATATTGGTGATATTCCTCTGAAACCCTCCTATGTAATTTTCCTGCATGTTTCCCCCCTCCCCATGTGTAAAATAATATGAAGAAATGCTAAATGTTTGTGAAAGACCCAGCTGTTGTTTTGAGTTCAGGATGAAACCCCATTCCAAATCATTTGAAACAATTTGCATGACAGAGGATTCTTTCTGGTTTGGAGAGGTTTTCTTTCTTTCCCCTCTCCCCATTTTGAAAGACCCCTTTTCGTTTCATAAGCCTCAAATCCTCAGAGTTTAGTCTCGTTTTTGGCTTATAGAACCTATGGCATAACTATATTTCATATTACACAATCGGCTGTCACTGTTGGCCTCGGAAACCAATACACAGCTACAGTTATTTCATTTGTTTACCATCCAGAAGGCTGAAACTTCTCATGGATAGAATCTGCATGTGACCCTTTTTCAACAAGGAGGGTCGTTAAGGAAAAATTCCTGTTTCTCACCAAGAACAAAAGAATTCCTTTGGCCCGAAAGGTCAAAGCCTCGGATCTTCATTAACATATGGACATGATCTAATCAAGAAAACTCTAGCTGCTTTTTGTTTTGAACACTTTCCTGTCCCTTGCTTCCCATTCGCCAGGGCAAAATGGGCTTCCAAGGCTCCAACCAATCATCATGAAGCCTACAGTATGCAGGGGCGGAAAAGTTTGAATTTGACAGTTCTGTAAAGTGTATGAAAATGGCATGTTTTCAATGTATCTTTATGACTGCTTTGCAACAAGGAAACTGCAGTGGTCATCCTTCTCAGATGACAAGAATAAAAACTTCAGTGGCATCTTCTTCCGGACTACTTTGCTGAGATCATTTGGGAAAGGGATTTTTAGTTTGCTTTTAAAACTTCACCAGAGGTTTTTGCTGAAATCCTCGTTTTAGGGGTACTTCTGGGCCTCTGCCCCCTATGGGCCAGGCTGTCCTAAATTATTTGGTAACACTATGATTAGGTTTTTAAATGCAACAAATGCTTCAGATGTACTTCATAAAAATAAAAATCATTGCTAATTTTGCTTGATGGATTTCTTTTCAATTTCAAAATAATTTATCTTTAAATTTTAATTCTAAAAAACACAAGTGGGTTCATAAACCACGTTTAATAGAAAGCAACATTGTCATTCATCTGCCATTAAAAGAATTTTGTCTGCAACCTTTGCAGGAAGGGAAGCGTGAGAAACATTTAATTGTTTTGTGGGGAGGAAAGGATATGGGTTTCATGCATGTTTATCAACAGAGGGGATATGATTGCCATGTTTAAATATTTGAAAGGATGTCACATTGAGGAGGGGCAAGCTGATTTTCTGCTGCTCTGGAGATTAGGACATGGAGCAATGCATTCAAATGGCAGGAAAACAGATTCCAGCTAAACATTAGGAAGAATCTCCTGATAGTAAGAGCTGTTTGATGATGGAATAGGCTGCTTTGGAGAGCAGTGGAGTCCTCTTCTCTGGAGTTGTTTAAGCCAGTGTTTTTCAACCTTTTTTGAGCCGCGGCACATTTTTTACATTTACAAAATCCTGGGGCACACCACCAACCAAAATGACACAAAATGACACTCTAACACAGTAAAACCTGGGCCTGTTTCAATGTACTGAACGGGTTTGCTTGGGAATTGATCTTGAGTTTGGAAGTTGTAGTTTACCTACACCCAAAGAGCACTGTGGACTCAAACAATGTTATGTTATGTTGTTGTTTTCTATCCAGAATCACAATGTTGGAAGGAGGCTCACCACTTTAAGGTCCCTAAACCAGGCATGGGAAAACTTCAGCCCTCTGGGTGCTTTGGACTTCAACTCCCACCATTCCTACGAGCCTGAGGCCCTTTCCTGCTTAGTGGCTGAGGGGGGAGGAAAAGGGCCTGAGGCTGCTAGGAATGAGTTGGAGTCCAAAACACGTGGAAGGTCCAAGTTTGCCCATGCCAGCTTTTGACAGAGACCTCTTCCTCCCCCTTCGTCGGGCGAGTCTGCGCAGTAGCGCCCGCACGGGTCACGCCTCCCTCCCTCCCCCATCCCCTCCGGAACACGCTCACATTGCCCCCTCGGATCAAATTGTGGCAGAAGCGGCAGCATGAGCAAAGCGAGGCAAAGCGAGCAGAGCGAGGCTGGGAAGAATGGAGCCCGAGCGGAGAAAAAAAAGTGTTCGGCAGGAAGGGGAAGAAAGGGTATTGGAGGTTCCAATTTCCCACAGCACACCTGATGATCGCTCACGGCACACTAGTGTACCGCGACACACTGGTTGGGAAACAATGGTTTAAGCAGAGGTTCTATGGTCCTGTCAGGAGAGTGTTTCTGCATGCCCCATCTCTCCCAACTCTGTGATTCTATGATTCTTACGAAATTATGATGAGAACAAGAGGGTGCATTTCAGGCACATGGTACGGTACACTCTGTGGCCTGAAACTTTTTAAGTTGGAGATATGGACCACAATTCAGGAGGGGAAAAAGGAGAGCCAACAGAGTATATTCTGCCACTTCAGACTGACAACCAAGCATGCCAGTATTGTATAAAAACATTGAAGATGCTCCTGCGGTATCAAATATTCAACCAAGATCTAATTCTTTATATAAAAATCAACAAGCACACTGGTAGAACGCAAACTAGCTTTCATCTTGCATAAATCATAAAGTTATATATATACCAAAAAAAATTAAAAATAAAATTCTTTAGGATTATCAGCAAACTTTTGATTTGTATAGCTATTTTATAGGCCTGTTTTCGAACGGAAAAATGAATTTCGGAAGTCGATTCGGATGTTGGTTTTGCTCTGGCTTTGGATGTGAATCACTTCTGATTTTTTTAAGTGATTTTATCGAAATGGATTTTGGACGTATTCCGATATTTGGAAGTATTCGGAAATAGCGTCCGCAATTGCACAATGCGCGAAAATCAGCAGAAGGGAGAGTCAAAACTATGGGGAATCCCTTTTCCATCCATTTTTGACTGCTACTAATGACAAAACTAGCCACTGATACAAATCTGGTGATTTCACACAAACCACCTGATAGCCATCAGTCAATGAAGAGAGGCAGCAAGAAAGGGTGGAAATAACATCCGAGCCCTTTCCGAGAATGGTGACGGAGCTCTCGAAATGGCGACTCCACTTCCTGTTTGGGGCGCTGTGCTCAATAGCGCTTCAATTATCGGAAGTCCAAAAAAACCATCCGAAAATCGGATGTATCCGATTATCCGAAACAGGCCTACTTATATACTTATATGCCCAGGGTTTGTTTGTTTATTTATTTATTTATTTATTTATTTATTTATTACTTCGATTTTATATACCGCTCCATCCCAACAGGCTCGAGGCTGTTTACATAAGGCAACATTTAACAATAAAATACACTAAAAAACAGTAAAAACAATTCTAAAACCAACAATCAAACAGTCACCCCTAGTACACCTAGTTGCATTGGGTCAGTTTAGATTGAAAGCCTGCCGAAATAAAGTTGTTTTGCAGGCTCTTCGGAACGCAGGCAACCCTCTAAGGGCCCGGACCTCATCTGGCAAGGCATTCCAAAGAGTCGGGGCTGCCACCGAAAAGGCTCTCTATCTGGTAGAGGACAGGTGATAAGTACGGACAGAAGGGACTTCCAATACGTTATGTTCTTTAGACCGTAGTGATCTCTGGGGAACATACAGGGAGAGACAGTCCCTCAAGTACACAGGCCCTAGACCAGGGCTGTCCAACTTCTTCCGACCCAAGGGCCGGAAGAAGTGTCACTGATCACCTGGGGGGCGGGAGGTGATCAGTGAGCGGGGGCCGCCACGGGGGGGCGGGCGGGCCGCTCACACGTAGCCTCTTTCTCCTGCGGTAGGGGCGAGGGGAGAAGCAGGAGTGGCTACAGAGGAAGAAGGCAGCCGGCTTCCTCCGTAGCCTCCTGCTTCTCCCCCTCGCCGCACCGCTGCTGATCCCGCGGCAGGCGCGAGCGGGGAGAAGCAGGAATGGCTACAGAGGGGAAGAAGGCAGCCGGCTTCCTCCGTAGCCACTCTGCTACTCCCCGCTGCCGCGCAAGATCCAAAAAGAAATCTTGCAGGAGGGTAGTGGGGGCTGTGTCCAACAGGCTGGGGGGCCGTGTATGGCCCGCGGGCCGCCTGTTGGACAGCCCTGCCCTAGACCATATAAGGCCTTATAGGTTAACACCAACACTTTGAATGTAATCCGGTACTCTACTGGAAGCCAGTGCCATCCATACTGGCCCATAGCCATCCAGTCACGGCTTCCAGGCACAGATGGAAATTATCAGGTACGGAGTCCGGTCTGCCCCCCATCAACAACAAGTTGTTGTGTGAAAAGGGAAAAAAGTTTAAGAAGGCCTGGTGTTCCTTATTTCATCTGAGGCAACAACCTGAATCCATTTTCCTTACACAGTCAATGCAGTTTGCTATTAGCCCTGGATTTTGGGAAAAGGCCCTTGGAGTGCCTTGTTTTTCAACAAGCATCTTGACATTGAGTCAGTTAATTTAAATTGAGACGCTTGAAAGAAGATTTAGGCAGAAGGAAAAGAGATAAAAACAAACAAAAGTGAATCTGACTAAAGGTGGAATCTGGCTTTTCCAGTTGCAATTCATACTCCCACAAATAGAAAGAGGGGGAAGTTTGTTGTCTCAAGATCATATCCAATACGAAACCTTGTCGTGAGCGGATGGAATGTGGCCTCCGGGCCAAGGATCCTACTGGGGCCAAGAATTATTGTGGGAAAGCAGGGAGGGTGGAAGGGAAGAAAAGAAGAAAGAAGTATTGGTCAAGCTACAATGTGCATAGTGGGGAACTATAACTTCCTCTTCTCTTGCCCAACCCCCCCCACCCCCCCAACTCAGATCTCTTCTGAAAATTAAATCATATCCAGAGCTCCTGGAAAGGGGCAGAAGCTCTCCTGAGATTCTGGGAGGATGTCTTCTGAAATACGTAGGTAGAAGGCAGCGGAGGTTAAAAGGGAGATATACCTCAATTGTTTCCACAGTCTGTTCAATTTATTTATTTATTTACTAGATTTATATCCTGTTCTTCTCACCCCGAAGGGGACTCAGAGCGGCTTACAAGTAGGCAACAATTCGATGCCTACTTTCTCCCTTTTTGAAAAAGGTGATGATAATTTATGTTGGATCCCGTTATCATTGCCATCAAACCAGTCTTGATGTTTCTTAGGACTACATAGCATTAAGGCAGGGGTGCTCATTAGGTCAATCGCGAGCTACTAGTCGATCTTCGGCCCTAATCCAGTCGATCTTCGGGCCTCACCAGCCGGATGGGCCGCTCCTGCCATGCACGCACGCTCCCGCCGCTGGCCTCTGCTCCTGCGGTGCTTCTTCCGCCCGCGGGGCATTGCAGGAAGGAGGAAGCATGAGGCAAGGCCTGCGAAGGCTCCACCTCGCGCTCCCCCGTTCCTGCAATGCCCCGCGGGAGGAGCCGGCAGCGGGAACGAGGAAGTGCGAGCATATTTCGGGCATATTTATGCCGTGGACATGAAGGAATAAACCTTCCCCATGTGATCATATCACTGTTGAATACCCATATATTCTCTCTCTCTATCTCTCTCTCTCTCTCACTCTCTGGCATTACTTCGCGAATGAAGATTCTTAGGAAGGACTCATCCCATGCTTTCTACAAGCGTGTTGATGACCAAGGAGGTCAGATGTGTCCTTCGAGCCTGTGCAATGGATTTTTTTCTGGTGGAGCGCAGCGTGCACAGAACTGGCCTCACCCTTTAAACCAAAGCCTAGCAAGCTTGGACGGTGGCAGCGAGGTCCTCAGGTCGTAGGTTTGGTTCGAGTTTCCTTCTCTAGATGGTTGACCTTACAGGGTTAAACAAGCACCATCTGTCCGGGTTTGAAATCAGAGTTTTCCTTCTCCTAGGATGGTTGCCAAAAGGCTAGAGAGCATTGACATCCTAGAATGCTACGAAAAAGATGGTCATTATTTCCTCAGAAGCCTGGCTAGTTTCATCCTACTAACCCTCTTTTAAGCCTATTTCATGGGATACGGCAGGGCTGTCCAACTGGCGGCCCGGGGCCCGTATATAGCCCCCCCAGCCCCTTCCTTACGGCCCCCTAAGCTTTTTAATAAAAAAATTGAAAAATAAAATAATTTTTTTAAAAAAAAAAACCCTACTTCCGGGTTCGGAGCTAGTATCGCGAGAATATGCAATCCACACGGGATTTCACTGTCAACGCAAGATCACGCCAGCGTTGACAGTGAAATCCCGTGGATTGCGATTCGCGATACTCTTCGGCTGCTCTACTACTGGATCGCTGAGGCCCACAGACGCGATTAGGACCTTCTTCGACTCAGTCGGTCGTCGCCTCTCTCGTCGTCCGGGTAGTCCTGGATCCTGCGCGTTTGGAAAAGGTAGGCCGAAGCAGGGGGCTCCTCGGGGGCCTCATTCCCCCATCTCCCCTCATGTATTAAATATAAAATTAAATATATTTAAAGATGAAATAAGGGGAGATGGGATACATTAAAATAAGGGGAGAGGGGAGGATGGAATTAAATATATTTAATATTAAATAAAAAGAAGGGGAGGGGAGGATGGAATTAAATATATTTAATATTAAATAAAAAGAAGGGGAGAGGGGAGGATGGAATTAAATATATTTAATATTAAATAAAAATAAGGGGAGAGGGGAGGATGGAATTAAATATATTTAATATTAAATAAAAATAAGGGGAGAGGGGAGGATGGAATTAAATATATTTAATATTAAATAAAAATAAGGGGAGACGGCGCCGGGGGAGAGGACGGAGCCGGGGCGGGGAGGGGGCGGGGAGGGGGCGGAGCAGCAGGTCACCAACTGCTCCCGCTGCAGGACCGGATCACCTCCCGGGATGGCAGGCACTCCAAAGCCGCCGCTCCTCCGATCGTTCTCCGGAGTGGCGGGCTGTCTGCTGACGCAGGCCCCACAGCCCGTGATGAGATGGCGGCAGCCCTTCCTCTTGCAGAAATGGCCCCGCCCCCGACGCCCTTCTCCCCGGGCCAGTCAGAATCGGCCGGAGGGGTCGCATATGGCCCGCGGGCTGTAAGATGCCCAGGTCTGCTCTAGATCAAGTATGGGCAAACTAAGGCCTGGGGGGGGGGGGAGATGCAGCTCCCTGGGGGCTTACCTCAGGCCCTCTCCATTTTCCCTGTCCTCTCGGCATTAGGACACAGTGACCCGCTGCATCCTTATGCAGAAAGTCTGGGGGAGGAAGGCACGCAGCAGCTGAGAGCCCTCTGGAGCACTCTCAGCCAGCACATGTATCGCCCTCCTCCCTGCATTAGGACAGTGAGAATGGCCCCATCCTTATTAAAAGAGGATGCAGGGCCGTAGCCAGGATTTTGATTCGGGGGGCTGAGACTGGGTGGAAGAGGGTCCACCCTAGCAAACCTTTTGTATTGTTATCCCAATAACCCCATTAATGTGGGATATAATGAGCATAGTGATCAGATCATGATATGAATAAACAGTTTAAATAATGTACCAGTAAGGCCTTCTCGCGGACCACCCTGAGAATTTCGGGGGGGGCTGAAGCCCCCTTTGCCCCCCCTGGCTACATGCCTGGCCTGAAGAAGGCATGCAGCAGCTAAGAGAGTCCTCTGGAGCACACTTGGTCACTCGTTGCCTGTATCGCTCTTCTCCTGGTAGAATGCCAAGAGGACAGTTCGAAGATTGGGGGGGGGGGGGCTCAGGGAGGAGTATTGGGGCAGTTGCCACATGTCTCATTTTCTTCCTGGCATAAGGATTGGGGGGGTGGGGAGTATCCCCATCATTGTGCCAGGAGGACAACCTGAGGATGACCCAGGCCCTGCCCTACCCCCTCTGAGCCCTACCCTCTCACAGACCCTTTCCCTCCTGGATCCGTCCATCCAGTGCATGCCCACCTGCCCTCTCTCCCTTTCGGTCAGGCCCACAATGAAGTCCCAAGGCAAAAAAGTTTGCCCATGCCTGCTGTAGATATTCATGTTTTCCCTGGGAATTCTCTGTGTGATGGTTCAAACAGTGAGCAACCATTGGGAGAAACCGGGGGGGCGCGACTGAAGAGGGAAACATGTGATGGGAAGACAGAACTTGAAATGGGACGTTTGGGGTTCAAAAGGTTAGACAGACAGTCCCACTCACTTTTCAAAGTCCACGTGATGTGGTCATAAATCAATGGAACTTATATGAGTGTTGACTAAGGACCTCATTGATGGATGAGGTCCCACGGGGCAATTTGCAACCCTCCATGGCAAATTGGCGGAGCAATCCTGGGGAAGTGCTGGCACTTTCCCCTTAACTTATTCACAATCATATCAAAATCCATAATTTTAGTCCCAAAACCTGCTCTAAAGTTATGCATGAGTATATACAATAAGTTCCTTTAATTCAGTGTTTCCCAACCAGTGGGCCGGGGCACACTAGTGTGCCGTGAGCGATCATCAGGTGTGCCGTGGGAAATTGGAACCTCCAATACCCTTTCTTTCCCCTCCTGCTGAACACTTTTTCTTCTCCACTCGGGCTCCCTTCTTCCCAGCCTCGCTCTGCTCGCTTTGCCTCACTTTGCTCAGGAGGGGAGGGGGGAGGGAGGGAGGAAGACACGAACCCGTGCGGGCGCTACTACATAGACTCATCCCACGTCTTCCTCCCTCCCCCTCCCCTCCTGAACATGCTCACACTGCTCCCTCGGATCAAAATGGTGACAGCTATTTTGACATTGCTCCCATTTTCAACCACATATCTGTGAGAGATGAGCTTCTCAAACTTGACTGCGATAAAATCTAAAAACAGAGAGAGACTGACAGCTGTTGAGCAAGACCTTCATATGTGTCTTTCTGCCATTCCTGCCAGGATATCTATGTTGTGTTCATTGAAATAGGCCCAGGTTTCACATTGAGTGTATAAATACATTTAAAAACATGTTAACTATATGTATTACTGTGTTAGGGTGTCATTTTGTGTCATTTTTGTTGGTGGTGTGCCCCAAGATTTTGTAAATGTAAAAAGTGACACACCACGCACACATGGAATAGATTCAGAGTTTCCCCAAAAAAATTTATTTATCATTCAGCAACTTATTCAGCTAATCAAACTGGGACAAGGCCTTCATTAATGGCAGAGGTGCTCACACTTTTTCAGCATGCAAGCTACTTATAAAACAACCAAGTCCAAATGATCTACCACCCCACTACTCAGAGAGCCATAAAAGCAAAATATTTGGAAATTTATTTCAGTGAGAGCCATATAATATATTTTAAGACTGAATTCAACTAAATGTGAGTATAATAAGCCTCTGAATTTATTCATAATAATAATGATGATAATATTCATTCAGCCTCTGCTAATAATAATAATAATAGTAACAACAACAATAGGTTCCTAGAGTAGAAGGAGACCTCCAAGGGCCATACAGTCCAACCTCCTTCTGCCATAAGGGAAAAACACAATCAAAGCATTCCTCACAGATGACCATTCAGCCTCTGATAACAACAACAACAATGGGTTCCTAACCTCCAAGGGCCATCCATCCAACCTCCTTCTGCCATAAGGGAAAAACACAACAACATTCCTCACAGATGGCCATTCATGATAATAATAATAACAACAACAACAACAATGGGTTCCTAGAATAGGAGGAGACCTCCAAGGGCCATCCAGTCCAACCTCCTTCTGCACCTGGGCAGCGTCGGGAGCCTGTGGGGCAGGACTGAGCCTTCCTCCTGCCCTGCCTGCGATCTACCAGGACACTCTACGAGATCTACCAATAGATCGCGATCTACCTAATGAGCACCCCTGATTTATAGCAAATATAGTAACAAAGATAAGGTTTCTGTAACACAATTGTTTTGCCTTTTAAGCATATGATCATCATTAGGCACTTTAGAGATAAAGCAGAAAGATTTTATATATATATATATATATGTGTATATATATATATATATATATATATATACACACACACAGTATATATACACACACACACATCCTCTGAATTCATGGGGGTGGGGGATGACTTCAGTATTTGGGATTCTGAGGTTCATAGTTTATTTATTTATTTATTTAAAACTTTTGTACCCCGACCTTCTCACCTCTATCGAGGGACTCAGACCAGCATAACAGCAAAAATTCAATGCTATACAATTTAAAAACAACTACAACAACATATTAAAATACATAAAACCCAGCATAAAACCACATCGCCATTAAAACAATTCCACTCAATCTGTAAACGTGGTCATACATTCAGACAATAGCCAATCTCAGCCTATTCTGGGAAGGCTTGGTTCCACATCCAGATCTTCACCAGCCTCCTAAAGGACAACAGAGAGGGGGCAGGTCTAGCATCACTTGGTAGAGAGTTCCACAGCCGAGGGGCGACCACAGAGGAGGCCCTGTCTCTCGTCCCCACCAGCTGTGCTTGCGAAGCCGGCGGGACCGAGAGCAGGGCCTCTCCGGAGGATCTTAATGTCCTTGATGGTGCATAGGGGAGAATCCGTTCGGACAGGTAAACTGGGCCAGAACCGTATAGGGTTTTGTAGGTTAAAACCAGCACTTTGAATTGTGCTCAGAAGCTAATTGGCAGCCAGTGGAGCTGGCGCAGCAAGGGAGTTGTATGCTCCCTGTGCCCTGCTCCTGTTAGTAACCTGGCTGCCGAACGTTGGACTAATTGCAGCTTCCGAGCAGTCTTCAGAGGCAACCCCACATAGAGAGCGTTGCAGTAGTCTATTCGGGATGTAACCAGAGCGTGGACCACCGTGGCCAAGTCAGACTTCCCAAGGTACGGGTGCAGCTGGCGCACAAGCTTTAACTGTGCAAAAGCTCTCCCGGCCACCGCCGAGGCCTGGGGCTCCAGGCTCAGCGATAAGTCCAGGATGACTCCCAGACTGCGAAACTGCGCCAAGATATATGTTTCATCTTTCTGCTTTACACACACACACACACACACACACACACACATATCCTTTGAATTCATGGGGGTGGGGGATGACTTCAGTATTTGGGATTCTCGGGTTCATAGTTCATACCTTGAGCCACTCCACTCTTTCACACAGACACCTGCAAAGAAATGCATCCAGTGAACCATAAGCTGGGTTTTCAGCTACTGTGAACCCCAAGCAAGAAAACAGTCATGCATAAATGTGGTTACTTACGGCTGTGAAGGTGTGGCGGTACTTAAATGAAAGAGTAGGGCCAGAAGAAAAACCCAGCCTGAGCCCATCTTTGCAGTGATGTGGGACCTGTGAGAGAGAACAAGCCCTGGTTCCTCTTTTAAGCTGCTTTGGACAACTTGCCCCTCCTCTTCTCCTCCCTATTCTTTTCCTTTAAAAAAACCCCCTGGGGCTGGAATCAGGAAGGAACTTTGCATACTCTCATTCTTTTACCTCTAGGTTCTTATGTCGCTGGCCTTTGCATTGGTTTCTGGAGACTCCTGTATTGCTTTCTCTCCCGAGTACGTCACTCTCTGCCAAAATCTTTCTCAACAGCTGAGCATTCCAGTGACTCAAACGCCCAACTTTTGTTCTCCGGAGGTTGAGACATGTACAGAAGAGCCAAAATACACAAAACATGGTGTCCTTGTTTCGCTGGAAGACAATGGAGACAACATATTATTAGAGGATCAAAGAAAACCATTCCAAAGTCCTTATTACATTTGAATCATGTTGCTCGGATGCCGTGAGTTTAGAGATGTAAGCAATTTCCTTACAATGCCCCTGAGCCAGGATTTGTGCAAGTAATATGATGGTCCTACCCTCATCTGCTCATAGTTATAACTTTTTTCTTATTATATGCATTTAAAATCACTATGCCTCGCAATAGAATGGGAAATAATACAGGTCCTGCCTGCAGGCATACAGCCTAAAGATTTAAAAAAAAACAGCATTTAAACTCCCAGGACCAGCAAAAGAATTTTTAAAAAAACAAAAACAGCAAGTCCTTCCTTGCAGACATGCAATCTATATAAATAAAAATGTAATGTTCGTTTGCGGGATTCACATAACTCAAAAACCACTGGACGAATTGACACGAAATTTGTACACAAGACACCGATCAGGCCAATGAGTGATCATCACTCATAAAACACTGAAAAACACCGCAGAATGGAGTTAAGAAGCCAAAAAATCAAAAAGATGCTACAGCGCATGCGCAAAATGACTCCCCCTGGCAAACAAAACACGCAAAAGCATGTCCACACTCTCTTCCGAACTACAGCTCCCAGCATTCCCTAGACCCGGGCTGTCCAAGAGGCGGCCCATGGGCCGCACATGGCCCCCCAGCCCCTTGGATGCGGCCCGCACCTTCCTGCAAGAAATCAGCTTTAAAAAAAAATTAGGAAAAATTCGATCTCCGCGGGGGTTGCTCGGGGGGGTGGGGCTGCTCGCGGGAGCGGGGCTGCTTTGGGGGCGCTCGCGGGGCGGGGCCGGTCACGGGGCGGGGCCGGTCACGGGGGCAGGGCTGCTCACGGGGCGGGCCGCTCATGGGGACGGGTCCCGCTCGCAGGGGGGGCGGGGCCACTGCAACAGCCAGGGGCATGGCGGCGGGCCCCACCCCGCCGAGCATGCCCGGCGTCCTGCGCGGCCCACCCCTTTTCGGTGGGGCTGGGTGACGTCAGGCGTGGCGCCGGCGGGGAGGAGAAAGAGGTGGAGGGAAGCCTCCTCCCCGCCGGCGCCACGCCTGACGTCACCCAACCTCGCCGAAAAGGGGCGGGCCGTGCAGGACGCCAGGCATTCAAATGCACTGCTTCCAAGCTGCAAGCTTTCTTCTCCCAATCCCTGCATATTTCCCATTTCCTATTCCTGGACTGCAACTCCCAGCAATCTAATATATAGATTAGATCAGTGTATCCCAACCAGTGTGCCATAGCACACTATGTACCGTGAGCGATCATCAGGTGTGCCGTGGGAAATTGGCACTCTTCCCCCTCCTAGCAGCCCCCTCACAGGTTTCCAAGAAACAAATTGAGCCTCTCCGCTTGGAAATGGTTTTGTTTTTTTTACTATTTTACTGGATTTTTCGAGAGCCCCCCCTCCCCCCCCAGGAACTGTTTATAACAGCGTCATGACATCCATAGTTAACTGGAAGCAAGTTTCACTCAGGGTGAAATTTCACAAAGGTCTGGAGAACAAACTCTATTAGGAGTGGCTTTGAAGAGTTGGCCATGTGTTTAGCCTGAAGAAGAGAAGCCTGAGAGAAGACATGATAGCCATGTATAAATATGTGAGAGGAAGTCATATATATGTTTTGTTCATCGAAACAGGCCCAGGTTTCACACTGAGTGTATAAATACATTTAAAAACGTATTAACTATATGTATTACTGTGTTAGAGTGTCATTTTGTGTCATTTTGGTTGGTGGTGTGCCACAGGATTTCGTAAATGTAAGAAATGTGCCACGGCTCAAAAAAGGTTGAAAAAGATTGGATTAGATAGATAGGTAGGTAGATTGATTGATAGATCAGGAGGTACTTCTGGGAGTTGCAGTCCAAGAATAGGCAGAGAAGGGAGAAAGGGAAAGAAAAGGGGAGGAAGGAAGAGGAAGAGAAGGAAGGAGAGAAAGAAGGAAACAAGGAAGGAAGGAGTGAAAGAAAGGAGGAGAGAAAGAGGGAGAGAAGGTTGGCCACAGCAACGCTTGGTGGGTACAGCTAGTCTGTAAATAAAGGTACACAAACATCCAGAAAGAAGTGGAGGGGAAAAATAAAAAGGAGAATATTTTTCTCCAGAAAACTAAGCTATCTCATATGCCCACCTTGGAAAATGACTGGATTTCTTTTATGCTCAGGTTTGACCCTTGAGAAATCTAAATCTACCATAAATATGCATGGATAACTTGATCTCATGTGTATGTTTGGGCTAAAATTACAGATTTTGATATGTTTTATGAAAAAAATTAGGGTTATTCCACAGAGAGGAAAATCCACCTTTGTCTCCCTGATTGTTACTGCAGTTTTCCCACCCAGACATTCAAAAAGGCCAGGAGCAACACCATGGTGTAGGTCGGAAGTAGAGAGTGGGAAAAGTGCTTCTTTTAGGTTCTCCTGTCTGGGATGGACAACTTAAACTGCTACTCCATAACTGTAATTTTGCTACTGTTATGAATCGTAACGTCAATATCTGCACCAAATTTGGCACAAATACCTGATACTCCCTAATTTTAATAGTGGGTTGGGCGGGATTGATTTTGTCATTTGGAACTTGTCGTTGCTGGGATTTATAGTTCACCTATAATCAAAGAGCGTTCTGAACTCCACCAACGATGGAATTGAACCAAACTTGGCACACAGAACTCCCATGACCAACAGAAAATGCTAGAAGGGTTTGGTGGACATTGACCTTGAGTTTTGGAGCTGTAGTTCACCTACATACAAGAAGCACTGTGGACTCAAGCAATTATGGATCTGGGCCAAACTTGGCACGGATACCCAATATGCCCAAATGTGAACACTGGGGGAGTTTGAAGACAATAGACCTTGACATTTGGGAGTTATAGTTGCTGGGATTTATAGTTCACCTACAATCAAAGAATCCCACCAACGATAGAATTGGGCCAAACTTCCCACACAGAACTCCTATGACCAACAGAAAATACTATGCTT
This sequence comes from Anolis apletophallus, assembly GCA_030556195.1. Taxonomy (NCBI): domain Eukaryota; kingdom Metazoa; phylum Chordata; class Lepidosauria; order Squamata; family Anolidae; genus Anolis; species Anolis apletophallus. The sequence continues at coordinate 131,552,319 of JARBWK010000006.1, read as the reverse complement.
TCTGATGGTCTTTGGCGACCCCTCTGACACCCCCTCACGACCCCCTCAGGGGTCCCGACCCCCAAATTGAGAAACACTGTTCTAGACGTAGAGTATATAGCCAGCCGCTAGTGTTGCTCACAGTGATGGTGGTTGCGATCTTTGTGATAGTGCCTCCCACCAATGCTCTGAGATGTTAGATTCTTCTCTGATTGGAATGAAGTCTGGGTTGGGAAAAAGTATGAATGGCTAACATTTTCTCCTCACATTTTGGGTAAAGGTTATGAGGCCTAGGAGTCATATGTCTGAGTAAAGAATGCAGTGATTCAACGTAATCAGTTACAATTTCTAATCTATATGACAAAATTATTTCCTCCTTCTAGGTGGTGACCATAGTATAAGGATTATGAACACATCCCTAAAATCTCTTTGGAAAGTTGAGAGTTATGAGGAAACATGTCTTCCAAACCTGTTTTTCTCTCTAAAGACTTCTCCGAGTGAAGGACAAGAGCCAAAGGTGGAGTTCCTTGATGCTTCCTTGAGTGCAATACGGGAGGTTTGCAGGGAGATGACCTCTTCAGAGGGCTGCTTTTGTGTCTTCCTTTTAGAATGAAGAGTGCAACCTTATGAAAACTGACCTGAACATAAATCTACTGCACTTGGAAATGTTATCCTTTTTCATTTGAATCCAATAAATTTGTAATATTGTAATGTACTATTTTATTGTATCAATTTTATTGCATCTTGTTCAGTAGAATAGCACACTGGGGTGAGGGGAGCTGGAGAAGATACCGTGTTTTCTAAGTACATTTTAATGTATTTTTTGTCCTCCATCTACAGCAAGGGTGCCCACACTTTTTTAGCATGCGAGCTACTTTCATAACAACCAAGTTGAAAAGATCTACCTGGCGCACCCGCCCCCAACGCGCGTGCACTCCCGACTGCGCACACTCCCAACGCCACCTTCCGCCCGCATGGGGCTTTTTCCACCCGCACGGGGATTCTTCCGCCAATGCGGCTTTAGTGGGCGTGCCCTGGCACTCGTCTCTTGACACGTTGTGGTGACATGACCGCCCATTGGTTGCTCCTGGGGGGGGGGGGGGAGCAAGACGAAGACATGCGCAGGGATAGGATGTGAGGCTGCGGGAGGGAGTGAGTGTGTGTGTGTGAGAGAGAAGGCCTCGCCGAAGCTGACGAGCGTGCCCTCGACGCCGGTGAGTGAAGCCTGCACGGGGCCCCACCTCGCGTTCCGCCCTGTCTGTCTCTCGCGTCGGCCCTCAGCAGCACTGGGCCCCCTTCCAGGCTTCACTCACCGGTGTCGAGGCCGCACTCATCAGCTGCAGCCCCACCGCGGGGACCAGGCATGTAGCCAGGGGGGGGGAGCTAAGGGGGTGGTCCGCAAAAATTCTCAGGGTGGTCCGCAAAAAGGCCTTACTGGTACATTATTTAAACTGTTATGTTTATTCATATCATGATCTGATCACCATGCTCATTATATCCCACATTAATGGGGTTATTGGGATAACAATACAAAAGGTTTGCTAGGGTAGACCCTCTTCCACCCAGTCTCAGCCCCCAAACCAAACTCAGCTCCCGAATCACAAGCCTGGCTACGGCCCCGGGCGGGGACCATCCTCCTCCGGCAAGGCCTTTTCTCTCTCACACACTCCCTCCCGCAGCCTCGTATCCTATCCCTGCGCACGCCTTCGCCTTGCTCCCGCCCCCCCCAGGAGCAACCAATGGGCAATCACGTCACCACACCGTGTCAAGAGACGAGCGCCAGGGCCCGCCCACTAAAGCCACATTGGCGGGAAAAGCCCCGCCTAGGTGGAAAAAGCCCAGCGCGCACGGTGACAAGTGCGTGCGGGCGGGGTGTGCACGCGCAGGGCAGAAGTGCCCCCATCCGGCTGGAATCGACCTCGTATGGACTCGGGATTGACTAGTCGATCGCGATCGACTTCCTGGGCAGCCCTGATCTACAGTAACAAAAATTGTATATCTAAAGCAGCCATAACATGGCTCTGAAACTAAACAGTTTTCGGAATGTGTCATGTTGGCTGTTGGCCACCTTCAGTCTCTAATATATTGAGAGAAAGACAGGATAACAATAAAAAAATCATTAAATAAGCAAGCATTTGCCTTTATTCAATACATAGACGTGGAGAACAATTTCAAGAGAAGGAGTTATAACCATCAAGTAAAGCATTTTCATTTTATAATCTCTGATTCCATCTACACATGCTATGAAATCCAGAAAAATGTGGATTATAAGGGGAGTGGCTAGAAAACATACACCTCTTATGCACGCTGCAACACACATACACATGGAAAACGTGTTAAAAATAGCATGCGAAAGTCCAAAATCAGTGATAAAATGTACTGCAGCAGATCAATTTATGAATGCTACAGAGTCGAAATTCAGAAAGATGGATGGCCATCTGTCAGAGGTGCTTTAAGTTCTATTTTCCTGCTTCTTAGCAGGGGTTGGACTGGATGGCCTGTTATCGAACAGAATTTGGGGGCCTTGCCACAAAGGCATCCCGGGCAGACCCACAGTGTTCCGTGGTCTAGAAAAGGTTTTGTTTATGATTTACTAGCTTGGGGACCCGGCGGTGCCTGGGTTATTTGAGAAAGGCATTGTGTGCCAAGGTTGGTCTTTGGTACTTCAAGTCCCATCATCCATGGTCCACCCTCCTGAAAACTGTAGAAGGATGGAGACTGGGTCATGAGGGCACAAGGTGCCAAGTGTAGTCTTTTTAGGTCTTTGTTCAGGGCTGCAGTGGTCTGTGGGAAATGAAGGCTTTGAAAGTACTACAAATCCCATAATCCATGGAGGTACCTCAAGTCCCACTCTTCTCCATACGGCAGTAGAATGTAGTGTGGGTCAGAGGGGCACTGTGTGTCAAGCTTGGTATTGCACTGGGCCTCTGTGTGGCAAGTGTGGTCCTGATCCGTCATTGGTGTGGGCCACTGTGCTCTAAGCAAGTGAGTTAAAGTACTGCAATTCCCGTCATCCATGGTGCATCCTACCTCAAACTGCACCAAGATTTAGAGTGCGTCTTGGGGGGGTCTGTGGGCCAAGTTTGGTCTTGTTCTGTCATTGTTATGGACCTAGTCAGGAAAATGAGTTCTGAGGCTGGCCAGTCAGAGCCATTTATGCAAATAATCCCGGAGTGGCAGCCAATCGAAACGCTGGCACATATTCCTCCCGTCGCTCGGCCCACCCGCCCACCGCCCGCAAACACTGACTTTTATTATATGTAATAGATTTGTGTTAGCAGCAGTGAAGGACATAATGTGTCACTATGGAGAGTGTGGAAGCTACAGTAAATGGAATCTTTATTTGGGGGGGGGGTTGCTACAATGTTAGGCGGGGGGGCGGGAAGCAAGGCAGGAACATATCTTCTACAGCAGGGGCGCCCACACTTTTTCATCATGCGAGCTACTATATGAACAATCAAGTTGAAAAGATCACCTGTTGTGCATGTGAGTGTGTGCACACACGCGTGAGCGCACGCTCCTACTGTAGCCTTCCGTCCGCGCGGGGCTTCTTTCTTGCCTGCCCATGAACTCGCTGCCGCGCGCACCCGGGAAGGAGATCCTCTTTGCCTGCGTGCGCGCTCTCTCTTAATGTCTTCGTTGCCTTCCTCCTTCCTGCTGCGTGCTTTCGTGAAGCAGGAAGTCCCCATCCCGTCCTGCTTCTTGCGTGCACAGCAGGCCCCTCCCACACACGCACACAGCAGGAGGGTATTTATAGGCGCACCCGCCAGCGCTCTGGCGCAGGGCTGGGAAGAGGGGCCGCCTGGCTGCTGCCTGGGCCAGGAAACTCAACCGAGAGAGGAACCCACGTGAGGCTGGAGCCTCCCCACGGCAGCCTCCCCCCCTCCCTCCTCCCTCGAGGTTTTCTTACCTGGGCAGGAGAAGGAAGAGTGGAAGAGGTGCTTCCCCAAAGTGACAGATGCAGCCGGGGGGGGGGGGGCCGCCCTTCCTTCCGTCCTTCCTTCCTTTCGAGGGTATCACTCAGAAAGGACGCCCAAGTGGACGGCTGGCAGGAAGGAGGACCCCTCCCACTGGTGGCAGTCTATGCCCACGGGGGGGGGGGGGGGAGAGAGAGAGAGAGAGAGAGAGGGTGGCTCTTCCTAGCCGGCTCTGAAGAGCCACCCTCTTTCTCTCTCTCCCTCCCGTGGGCCCTCACCGCCTTTCTCCTTCGAGGGCAAGGGAGGGCGAGGTGGAGAAAGGCGGCGAGGGCACAAGCAGCAGCAGCAAGTGGAGTCTCCATCCCCTCCGGATTTCTTTCTTTTCTCCTTGGCTCTCTCTCTCACACACACACACACACACACACATTCCCTCCATCCCTCCCACAGCCTCGCATCCTATCCGTGCGCATGCCTTTGCCTTGCTCCCCCCCCCCCCCGCAAGCAACCAATGGGCGGTCATGTCACCACACTGTGCGTGGCAAGACGAGCGCCAGGGCCCACCCACTAAAGCCTCATTTTGGCAAAAGAAGCCCCGCAAAGGCGGCAGCGGGAGCGCACATGCACGCGCATGGCAGGAGCACGCCATCCGGCTGGTGAGGCCCAAAGATCACCTGGAAGAGGGCCGAAGATCACCTAGGTGCTCCCGATCACCATAATGAGCACCCCTGTTCTACAGAGATTGCTGCTGTGACCACGCTACCCAGCCATGCTGTCCCAATGGGGCATCCGGGAACCGTGGAACTCCCTGCTGTAGGCCAGATGGATTTGAATGGAAAAAGGGGAGGGGGGGGGCTCCACATCAGGCCCATAAGGTCTCTTCCAATTCTATGATTCTAAGGAACAAGGGTAGCACTCGTGTAAACAGCACCACCACTGGAAAATTCAGATAAAGAAACCACATAATGGCACTCTTAGTAAATAAACACCTTTGGACTTAGAAGACCTTTAAAATGTTCTGCCCTATCTCCGCAAGGGGACTCAGGGCAGATTACAATGCACTAAAAACACATAGAGGCAAACATTCCTGCTTCACCACAAAAGCAGACAAGGATACAATTAGCAACCCACTCAATCCCAACACCAATCAGTTTTCAGGAGGATGGACCACGGATGATGGGACGTGAAGTACCTCCACTCACTTCCCGAGACTGCTGCGACCGTCATTCAATGACTGTTCAATACCACATTGGCCACACAGAACCCCCTACATCCTGGTGCACTTTGGAGGAGGATGGACCATGGATTATGGTCCATGGTCCATAATCCTTCACTCACTTCCCGAAACCACTGCGAGCCAAATGAACAACTGATACGGACCAACCTTGGCACACAATGCCTTCCTCAAATAACCCGGGCACCGCCGGGTCCTCAGCTAGTCATAAATAAAATTATCGAACCGTTACATTTCTGCCTGCATCCAAAAGGAAATGTCACGATACCCTCTTGATCCTTAGGAACGCGAAGGCACAGAGCTGTACAGTCTAAGCCGTGAATGGTTAGAAAGAATTACCAGACTAGAATGTTATGTGGATGTCTAATTGGAGGAAAGATAATGGATCAGGAATCTAATTAATGCTTCTAATTAGAATAAAACTAAAGTACCATCGGGAACTTTGTGTGTTGCTGCATCGTTTTAAATAAACCAAGTTCACACCTGCCGCTAAGAACTCTCTTGTAGGGGAGTGAAGAGAAGTGCCTGAAGTCTGTGTTAATGTCCTTTTCAATATTCACAGCCTCACCTGCATAATTGGTTCCTTTCCAGGATCTTTTTGGAAGATTGTTTCTCCGTGGCTATGTTCACACTGGTTCCAACCATTTTGTAGGATTTCTAAATCATTTCTTCTCAGAGGTTGTACATAACTAATAAGAAGTAACTAATTAATTCTGAGCTCTAGGAATTGGTTGTGTAAACCTGGGAAATATGGATAGTTTGCCTGCTGGAACATGTAATACAGCCATATCGTTGACGATATCTCTGTCACTTGATACATCCCTGGGTATTTCCCTGTCCTGCTTCTGCAGGAAGGAAAGAATCATAGAATCATTGAGTTGGAAGAATTGTGGGCCATCCAACTCAACCTCCTGCCAAAAAGCAGGATAATGGGCTTGGCCGACTCACCGGCCGAGCAGGTTGCGGGGCGGGGTTGCCCTTGCCGCCATCTTGAGGGAGAGAGAAGGGGCTTCTTCTTCCAGAAGCCACTGGGGTGGCGGGAAGGTTTCCCACCACCAACGCCGGCCGGCCAATGACAGCACTGGCCCGCCCCACTCCCTCTTTGCACCGGCTGGCCTGCACTTCCACCTGGGCAGCCTATTTAAGGCCGCCCGGGGCTGCCCAGGCTGCATGTGGAGAGAGCTCAATTGTGCCCGTCATGTCATGGGCCAGGTTCCTCAGCTACAGGGGCACCTCCCCAAGCTGCTCGTTCGTGCATCTTGCTGAGACCTCTCCCCTCACCAGTTACCTGTTCCTGGCAGTTTTCTGCAGAGCCCTCATTCATGTGTTGGGCCTGCTGCATAATCATTGGAGGGCACTCCTTCAAGATCGAGGCAGCGTCTTCGGCAGCTGCTGGTGGTATCCCCGTAGGCCAGTGTTTCCCAACCTTTTTTGAGCCGCGGCACACTTTTAACATTAAAAAAATCCGGGGGCACACCACCAACCAAAATGAAACAAAATGACACTCTAACACAGTAAAGAATGGCTGAGGGTTGGTGGCCTGCTGGGAGCAGCTGCTGGGAGTGTCGAAGCTGGGGAGGGGGCGGAGCCAGGCTGCGCCATGCCCCGCCCCCTACCCCGGCTTCACCTCTCCCAGCAGCTGCTCCAGCCTTGAGGGGGCAGTGCCAAGCCAGCCGTGCCAGAGCCAGGCCAATGCTGGCTTGGCACTGTCCCCTCAAGGCTAGAGCAGCTGCTGGGAGTGCCGAAGCTGGGGGAGGGGGCAGAGTCGGGCCGCGCCATGCCCCGCCCCCTCCCCCAGCTTCAGCTCTCCTACAGGCAGCGCCATGCCCGCCCCTCCCCCAGCTTCAGCTCTCCTACAGAGGAGGAGCATGAGCGGTGGACGGGCTTCAGTGGGCGGGGCTCCTCCACGCGGCTTCAGTGAGCGAGGGGCAAGAGTCATGGTGGGAGTCATGGCGGATTGGAGGCTGGCTGGGGAAACGGCCGAAGGAGGCAGCGCCCCGGTCCCTTCTTCTTTTTCTTCACCACTGCCCGGCCCTTCCTCCTCCCCCAAGCAGCAGGAGTTCGGCGGGGGGGGAGGAAGGGGGGCAGAGAGCTTTTCTCGCGGCACAGCAGGAGGTCCGTCACGGCACACTAGTGTGCCACGGCACACTGGTTGAGAAAGACTGCCGTAGGCAATCAAAGCCTCGGGTCGTTTGAAATCATCAGTGTTTACCCGTAATCCAAACTGGGCCTCCTCCTAGTAGGTGCCCAGGCTGCGGGTGGTTCTTTTTCTTTCTCTCGCAGGGCCACGGGCAGGACGTAGAGTGGTACCGGGACCCACGTGCTTGGAGCAGGCATGGCTCAGCTGCAGGGAGGAGCCAGGCTGCCAGTTCATGAATAGAAGGCAGGACAAGCAGTCTGAGGCGCCAGGAGGCGGATGGTTGGAGCCTCATGGGCAAGGATCGGGCTGGCTTCATGCAACAGCGGCTCACTTGGGGGAGCATCCAGGCTGTTGCCGTTGCCCCTGTGGACGGGAATCAGTGGCTGCTTGTTGCTCTGGCCTGGCTTCATGCAGCAGTGGCTCACTTGAGGGAGCATCCAGGTTGTTTCCGTTGCCTTTGTGGGCTGGAATTGGTGGCTGCTGCCAGGGCCCCTGTGGACGGGGTGAAGTTTATAGGCGTCACACAACTGCGATCTGAGCTGTGGACATGGCTATGCCTCCCATGGGGATGGCCGGCACACATTGTAAGCGCCTGGGCATGAGACTGGCCAGGGTCATGAAGCAGCCACTCAACAGAGGTGGCTATCTCACAGAGATCTGCATGTGGCACCGGGGTGGCGACCAGTCACCAGTTCCGGTTATTGAGGATAGGAGTTTGGCGGAAAAGGGGTGTGTAAAGGGGCCTCCTTACCCCTCCCCCTTTTCGTGGCATGTGGATTGGGCTGGTTTATCGCCCCTTGGTTGTTAGGGGGATAACGCCCAGGCCCCCTGGGGTTCTGAGTTTCCATGGACAGGCATTGGGCCGCTCGCACCCCACGCTTGCAAACGCCTTTGGACATTCGTGGGGGCTGTACGACCCTGATCCAGAACCCATGCGTGGCCACCAGCCCTTTGTTCCTGTTTTCAATAAATGAGTTTTGGCCATTTTCATCCAACCACTTGTGTCTGTGTCATTGTTCTTGGTGCGAGATGTGTCACCCTTGCACACGCAATGGGCTTGGCCGACTTACCGGCCGAGCAGGTTGCGGGGCGGAGTTGCCCTCGCCGCCATCTTGGGGGAGAGAGAAGGGGCTTCTTCTCCTCAGAAGCCACTGAGGTGGCCGGAATGTTTCCCGCCCCACCCCCTCTTTGCACCGGCTGGCCTGCACTTCCGCCTGGGTAGCCTATTTAAGGCCGCCCGGGGCTGCCCAGGCTGCACGTGGGGCCAGCTCCGTTTTTCCTCCCACTCTCCCTTCTTATTGCTTTGCTTGTTGGTTTTCATTTTGTTCATTCTTCATGTCATTGTTGCATTGTTCATGGTTATGCGATATATTGCTCTTTGTCACAACTCCGTGTTTGGTGTGTGGCATGGCCCCTGGATCGGGCTGGCTTATCACCCCTTGGTTGTTAGGGGGATAACGCCCAGGTCCCCTGGGGTGCTGAGTTTCCGTGGACAGGCATTGGGCCGCTTGCACCCCAGGCTTGCAAATGCCTTTGGACATTCGTGGGGGCTGTATGACCCTGAACCAGGACCCATGCATGGCCGCGAACCCTTTGTTCCTGTTTTAATAAATGAGATGTGGCCATTTTCATCCAACCACTTGTGTCTGTGTCATTGTTCTTGGTGTGAGGTGTGTCCCCCTTGCACAGGCAATAGCACTAAAAGCACCCCCGACAGGTGGACATCCAGCCTCTGTTTAAAAGCCTCCAAAGAAGGAGCCTCCACGCTTTTTCATTTGGGGCAAAGAGCATGACAAGGTCACACCCTTTGACTAACGACAGTATTTCTGCTGATTTCATTTCATGCCTGCGTAAGCCAGTTTGCGTACTTGGAAATAAAGATCTGCTAATATTCTAAGAATGTCTGTATCCATAGGAAGTAGAGACACAACACAGAAAAAGCATTTTGGAGAAGTACAAGTTACAAATGTTTGTGTAGCCAGGACCTTGAAGAACAAGTCTGAAGGCATGATGTACACAATTTCCATATTGCAATGAAATCTAGGATTTACACTACTCAGAGACACACCTTTAAGGGAGTTGCAGAGAGCAAGTCTAGCCACAGAAGTCGTTCTCTTTAGAATTATACAAGGAAATACCTGTGCTAAGTGTAACAAGGTTAAGAGTTAAACATAACATCTATTTTCCTAAGGAAAAGGTCATCTTGCATCTTACTAGTAGGATATTGCCTTAAAACATGTTCCTAGGATCCTGTTGTAAACATTGCACCTTGTAAGACGAGATCTTAAAAGTGCAGCTATTTTCTCAAAGATATTCCAGATGTTTGTATTGTCACAGACTATGTGTAAACAGGGGGCAACACCATGTGGAACACGCACAACACAGCGGGATGCTATAAGCAGAATTCAAACACTTGGGTTCAATATCAAAAGTACCTCATTTCATTAATTTCATAAGATAAATATCTTTTACAAATATTGAGCACAACACAATCAGGGGTTTTTTGTCAGTAAGAGTTACAGTTTCATTCAGTACAATAAAAAATGACCTATAGAGTTCATTTTGTTCATTATTCATGTCATTGTTGCATTGTTCATGGTTATGCGTTATATTGCTCTTTGTCACAACTCCGTGTTTGGTGTGTGGCATGGCCCCTGGATCGGGCTGGCTTACCACCAACTCGGAACTCCAACTCGGAACACAGTACCTTATAGATTGATGTCACGTTTATACTAGTTCCGGGTGGAGGAGCAAAGGAGGAAAGTCAGTAGAGTCGAAGATGGTTCGCTGGGTTGCAGTATGAGAACTTAATCCATCCAAAATTATGCCACGTAAATGTGGTGATGTAAATCCAACGGGAAACCGCGACGATGAAAACAGCGATATCGAAAGTAGAAAGGCCGAGCAGAGTTCCACTGGGGAAGTTGCGGGCGTCAAACGGGGTCCACAAGGGAGGCTGCCTATGACTTGGCGCGCTTTCCGGAGCAGGCTGTGAGTTGTTTTGTCCCTTTAGCCAGAGACTTCCTCAGGGCCAGGATTATAACAATAGTGTCATCCTCAACAGTAGAGAATCATGCAGTGTGTCAAGGTAAGGCGCAGAGGATGGCCCATCCAATCCCACCTTTTGGTCACCTACATTGTTCCAAAATACGGAATCGGGCCGATAATTCCATACCGTAAAAACACTTTCTTTCTGCCCGACATCCACCTGACTCCTTTAAATTTACTGGGTTGGAAAAAGTTGCCTGCTATCCCCACAGTAACAATCAAAATAACTTAATTAGAGCTGAAAGCCGCCTAATTACATTACTAAAAACTGAGTATCCGTCTGGGCTTAATGAACCCCTCAGCCTCAATGCACTTCTGACATGATTCGCACCTGCATCTCGTTCCTTTGTCCCTGCCTATTTAGGAAGTAGTTTTCCCGTGTAGTAGTTACCTTCGGGTCCATGGGATGGCTTGCGTAGATGCCACGTCAGCGCACAGTATGAAATTATTGTTTATGTTGTTTCCATGGCTCTTCTTCACTGTAGATTTTGGACTATTGTTAAAATGTTATTATTGTTACAAATATTGTCTATTTCATGAAACGCCCTTGATTTCTCCGCACCTGGCCACTTGACAAAGCCTATGCTTGGCGAAACAGATCAGGCCCTGCAGCTCAACCGTTGCGGCGTGCCCGGCGTTTTCAGGGTTTTGAGTACTTGACACAACCTACCTATTTACTTCCGTCTCCACTCGGGTCGGTTCCCTGGGACGGCATACGCATCGGCGTTCACTGCTCATGGCTATTTAGGCCACCAAATGGTGCTTGGGTTACAAACAGTGACTCTATCATCATAACCGCAATTTGAGCGTCTTGGGAATATATCGGATGATACCTCCTGCATATACTTTCCTTATCTCCTGTGAACTGCACTTCCCATCCTTGTTTGTTTTCCTTCTCCCCGTCTGAACACCCGACTTCCAGCCTTTGAGGTACTGTACTAGATAGCATTGCGCATTGACTCATTTCACGATTTGCGACCTACTATTTTGTATGATATGTAAATGCGCCTGTATACATCCTCTATATCAGAGTTTCATATGAGTATGTGATTCTATGTTAGTGTGTCTCTGCTCTAAACTCACTGTTATGAATACATATTCACTATTTTTGATATATCCTGCTCCCTGTGTTGTTGCTTAGTGTACTATCTACAGTACATTTCTCTTGTGTCAAACTAATCCACACGGGTATACTCATTCCTCCATTTGGACGTATTTTGTATTGGTGTAGAGTTACATCTGGTTACATCTTGCATAGACTACTGCAATGCCTCTAAGTGGGGTTGCCTCTGAAGACTGTTTGGAAGCTTCAAGAAGACCAACGGGCGGCCACCAGATTGTTAACCAGAGTGGTGCACAGGGAATGTACAATGCCCCTGTTACATCAGCTCCACTGCCTGTCAATTTCCTGGCCTTAGCCTATAAATTCCTAAATGGTTCCAGTCCAGCGTACCTATCTTAACATATTTCCCTTTATGAGCCAGTGTGATTGTTAAGATCTTTTGGGGAGGCCCTGCTCTCGCCCTCGCCTTTGTCACAAGCGTAGTTGGTGAGGACAAGCGACAGGGCCTTCTCAGTGGTGGCCCACAACTGTGGAACTCCCTCTCCAGTGACATCAGAAGAGCCCCCTCACTCTTAAGCTTCAGGAAAAATCTTAAGACTTGGCTATTTAAGCAAGCCTTTAGGGATTTATATGATACATAAGTATGTCGGAATCTGTATAAGAACGGTGAAAGCAATTGGTTTAATGTTTAAAAAGCTCAGTTAGTGCTAGACTTTTGATATGTTTGAATTGTTGTAATTGTTTAAAAGACTATTTAATTGATATGTATATGTTTTTACAGTTTATAATATTGTGTTTTATTGTTATGTTATTGTCTGAATCTGGCATTGAATTATTGCCATAGTTTGTAAGCCACCCTGAGTCCGGTGGGGTATACGTACAGTAAATAAATACATAAATAATACACATCTGATTTCCCAAGGTATGGGCGTAACTGGCGCACAAGTTTTAATTGTGAGAAGTTTCCCTTGGCCACCACTGAAATCTGGAGTTCCAGGCTCGATGATGAGTCCAGGAGAACTCCCAGGCTACGATCCTGTGCCTTCAGGGGGAGCGTAACCCCATCCAACACGGTACGCTGTGATGAATTCTCTCGGTTCTTTGCGGATAAAGTGGCGCTGATCCGTTCCAATTTCGATACCACTTTAACGGCAGTCTCTGGGGATGTGACACGAGCATCTGCTTGTCCGGTTTTAATGGATTCGTTTCAATTGGTTCAGCTCGAGGATGTGGACAAGATCCTTGGAGAAGCGAGGCCTACCACATGCATCCTAGACCCCTGCCCATCCTGGCTGATCAAAGAAGCCAGAGGGGGTTTGGCAGAGTGGGTGAAGGTGGTGGTTAATGCCTCCTTACAGGAGGGCAAAATTCCAGCCAGCTTAAAGCAAGCTGTGATAAAACCGCTGTTGAAGAAACCATCACTGGACCCCACTCAATTAGTGAACTATCGGCCAGTTTCCAATCTCCCCTATTTGGGCAAATGTGTGGTGGCTTCGCAACTCCAGGGGTTCTTGGTAGCCACTGGTTATCTTGATCCGGCACAGTCTGGCTTTAGGCCAGGACATGGTACTGAAACAGCCTTGGTCGCCTTGGTAGATGATCTACTCCGGGAGCTCGACAGGCGGAGAGTGTCCCTGTTGGTTCTGCTGGACCTTTCAGCGGCTTTCGATACCGTTGACCTTCTGGGTCGCCTTGCACATATGGGGCTTGGGGGTACTGCTTTGCAGTGGCTCCAATCCTTCCTGGAGGGTCGTACCCAGAAGGTGTCATTGGATGACACCTGTTCGGCTCCGCAACCTTTGCCTTGTGGAGTCCCTCGGGGTTCAGTACTGTCCCCGATGTTATTTAACATCTAGATGAAACCGCTGGGAGAGATCATTCGGAGTTTCGGAGTAAGGTGTTATCTGTACGCAGATGACGTCCAGATCTGTCACTCCTTCCCTCCTGTCACCAAGGAGGCTGTCCAGACTTTGAACCGGTGCTTGGCTGCTGTGTCGGACTGGATGAGGGCTAGCAAATTGAAACTTAATCCAGACAAGACAGAGGTCCTCCTGGTCAGTCGGAAGGCTGAACAGGGCATAGGGTTACAGCCTGTGTTTGATGGGGTTACACTCCCCCTGAAGACGCAGGTTCGCAGCTTGGGAGTGATCCTGGATTCATTCCTGAGCCTGGAACCCCAGGTCTCGGCGGTGGCCAGGGGAGCTTTTGCACAGTTAAGACTCGTGCACCAGCTCCGCCCATATCTTGGGAAGTCTGATCTGGCTACGGTTGTCCACGCTCTGGTCACATCCCGAATAGATTACTGCAACGTACTCTACGTGGGGCTGCCTTTGAAGACAGTTCGGAAATTACAACTAGTCCAGCTGACAGCAGCCAGATTACTAACCGGAGCTACATACAGGGAGCATACCATCCCCCTGTTGTGTCAGCTCCACTGGCTGCCTGTCCACTTCCGGGCTCAATTCAAAGTGCTGGTTTTGACCTTTAAAGCTCTATACGGTTCTGGCCCAGCTTACTTGTCCGAACACATCTGCCGCTACGTCCCACCTCGTAACTTAAGATTTTCCGGGGAGGCCCTGCTCTCACTCCCGCCAACTTCGCAAATGTGGTTGGTGGGGACGAGAGAGAGGGCCTTCTCGGTGGTGACTCCCCGTCTGTGGAATGCGCTTCCTAGCGACATACGTTCAACTCCATCCCTCCTGGCATTCAGGAAAAAAGTGAAATCCTGGCTGTGGGACCAGGCGTTTGCACACTAGCACAAGGCAGCACTTTGGACTGGATTTGTAACAGCAAGTTGGTGGATATGGCTCAATGCTCTTTTTATGGACGGAACACTGTTTTTAACTTAAATGAATGTGTATGATGTGTTAATTTTCATTGTATTTTAATGTATTTTAATGCTGAATGTTTTTGGGGTTTTATATTGTATTTTACTGTGTTTGTTAGGCTGCTCTGAGTCCCCCCTCGGGGGTTGAGAAAAGCGGGGTAAAAATGCTGAAAATAAATAAATTCCTCCATTTTGGGGGCACCACTGGCGCTCCAGTTCTCTGTATTTTTCTACCTCCTCTGAGTTTTTCAGAACAACTCTTTCTGAGACCAAGAAACACTTTGCTGGCCATGTCTTTAAAGCTGCACCTTTAGAGATTGGGGTGACAATACAAACACGCACAACACAACGGCATGCCACGGTTACCATGCTAGATAGGCTGGACAATTGCTGGACTATTGCAATGGCTTGTACGTTGGCCATCATCCAGAATGCAGCAACCAGGCTACTCGCTAAATCACCGATGAAATGCCATATAACTCCTACGCTGCGACATCTCCATTGGCTCCCAAAGGAATATCGGAATATCGGTCTGTCAGGCTCACTTTAGCACAGTCTTTCTCAACCAGTGTGCCGTGGCACACTAGTGTGCCGTGACAGACCTCCTGCTGTGCCGCGAGAAAAGCTCTCTGCCCCCCTTCCTCCCCCCCTCCTGCCGAACTCCTGCTGCTTGGGGGAGGAGGAAGGGCCGGGCAGTGGCGAAGAAAAAGAAGAAGGGACCGGCGCACCGCCTCCTTGGCCGTTTCCCCAGCCAGCCTCCAATCCTCCATGACTCCCACCATGACTCTCACCCCTCGCTCGCTGAAGCCGCGTGGAGGAGGAGCCCCACCCACTGAAGCCCGTCCACCACTCATGCGCCTCCTCTGTAGAAGAGCTGAAGCTGGGGGAGGGGGCGGGGTATGGCGCGGCCTGTAGGAGAGCTGAAGCTGGGAGGAGGGGGTGGGGCATGGCGCGGCCTGGCTCTGCCCCCTCCCCCGGCTTTGGCACTCCCAGCAGCTGCTCCAGCCTTGAGGGGACAGTGCCAAGCCAGCATTGTGCTGGCTCTGGCACGGCTGGCTTGGCACTGCCCCTCAAGGCTGGAGCAGCTGCTGGGAGAGGTGAAGCCGGGGGGGGGCGGGCATGGCGTAGCCTGGCTCCGCCCCCTCCCTGGCTTCGGCACTCCCCGCAGCTGCTCCCAGCAAGCCACCATCCCCAGCCGTTCTTTACTGTGTTAGAGTGTCGTTTTGTGTCATTTTGGTTGGTGGTGTGCCCCCGGATTTTTTAAATGTTAAAAGTGTGCCGCGGCTCAAAAAAGGTTGGGAAACACTGCTTTAGCAGCTCGAAATAACTCACAGGACACGTCCCGGATTTTACTCAGAACTTTTACTAAAGGATGTCATAACATGGTTAAAGCCAAGAGTGGCTGGTACAGTGATTCACATCCCTATATACCCTCCCACACATTCAAACACTGCAGTTCGCGCCTGGCACAAACCCCGCGCTTCCTTCCCGCCAAGTCTTGGAGCGTTTCTTCCCAGGGTCCAGTGTGCAGGTGTCTTATCTCATGTTTACACAGTTAGACTCCAGTTTCCTGGCCTCAATTCACAGGCCATGAAACTGAGTCACGACAGGGCCCTGTACAAGATGCTGGCCGCCCGGTAGGTGTGCTGCACCATCTGCCCACCTTTGATGGTGCTCCCCTATCTCTATTTGCTACTGTTAAGAGTTTGGGTGTGGTCTTAGACACACAGCTAACCATGGAGTCCCAAATCGCGGCTGTTAGCAAGCAGGTCTTTTACTACCTTTGCCAGGCAAGGCAGTTGGTCCTTGCCTTTCAAGTGAGGCTTTGGCAACAGTCATCCATGCCAAGGTTACTAACTTTTAAAGCCTTGTATGGCCAGGGGCCAGCATACCTCAGAGACTGCCTCCCTTCTCTCCACCATCAACAGTCACCTCGCCCCACTCAACAAGATCTTTTGTATGTACCAGGTCCCAGAGAAGTACGTCTTTGTTGCACCTCAGAACGCTGGCAGTTCCCCCCTAGATCACACACACCAGGCAGATGCAATGAATATAATTTTATTTAGAACTAGCTGAACCCGGCACGCGTTGCTGTGCCCTATTTAGGAGATGTGAGAAAGTCTGAGTATGTAAGGGTTGGAATTGATGTATGGTCTTGGTGGGTGTGTGCATGTGTATATATGTATATGTGTGTGCATGTGTATATATGTGTATGTATATATGTGTGTGCATGTGTATATATGTGTGTGCATGTATATGGGTGTGTGTATGTGTATATAGGTATATGTGCATGTATATGTGATGTGTATATGTGTGTATGTATATATGTGTGTGCATGTGTGTATATGTATGTGTGTGTGCGCATGTGTATATATGTGTGTGCATGTATATGTGTGTATGTATGTGTATATACTGTAGGTATATGTGTGCATGTGTATATGTGTGTATGTATGTGTATATATGTATATGTGTGTATGTATATATGTGTGTGAATGTGTCTATATGTATATATGTGTGTGTATGTGTATATGTGTGTATGTATGTGTATGTATGTATATATGTGTGTGAAAGGGGGAGGAATGATATGGGAAAGAGAGGGTGGAACGTGGTGAAGGCTGGGAATGGGAAGTGGAGGGAGAGGGGCTGGAGAATGGGGGAAGTTAAGATTGGGAGAGGAAGGAGGAAACTACAAAAAGGGAAGAGTGGGGTGGGGAATGAGTGGCAGAGAAGTGTGTGTGACTGTGGGGGGGGAGTGAGACGGGAAGGGAGGAAGAGGTTTGCCTTGGCCAAGGAGAGAGAAGCCTGGGGCCGCCTCCTCCTCCTTTCCCCATTCCTCGAAGGGAGAAAGCATTGAGGGGAATGGAAGCAGGGAGGCGAAGAAGATCTTGGAGGGGGAAGGAGAAGCAGCAGCGCACCTTTTCCCGGGTCGTGGCCTCGTAACTCTGCCGGGGGAATTCCGCCTCTCCTGCTCCTGGGAAGGCCTGGAAGCGGCGGCCGCGTGGAGCGCATCCTGTCTGCCTGCCTCTCTCTAAGGTGAGGGGCTACTGGCGGGGGACCAAGCGGGCATGGCCACGGGACTACAGTTCCCAGAAGGCCCCGCACGGTGACTTCCTGTTCCTTCGCCCTCCTTGCCATTGAGCCGTGCGGTGCCTTCTGGGAAGTGTAGTCCCGTGGCCGTGTCTGCTGCCTCCGCTGTCTCCCTGCTGCTTCTGAACCCGGGTTGCACCGTGGGTGCCTCCTCCGCTGGCTTTTTGTCCTCCTCTGTCGCCTTCCAGCCGCTCCTGGACCCGGGCACCCGGTGAGCGAGGAGTGAGGTCGAGGGGATGTTTTGTGGGGGGGTGGCTGAGTGCGCCGCAAGCACCGCTACGCTTGGTGGCTATGGGGATTGGGGGGCACTTTTAGGGGTCTTGCGAGGTACCTAGGGTGGATTTTTTGGGCCCTGTAGGTACCTCGTGGTCTGTGGGAATGTGTTCAGTGGTTTTTGTGGTTCTGGGGGTTATAGTGTGGCCATGCATAAGCGTCAACGCACGACCATTCGATTTTTATATATATAGATAAAGAATGAAGGGAAAATAAAGCAATCAAAACAACTCTAAAAATAGTCTAAAAAGTTCTTGAAGTATAAATCCAAATGGCTTGAAACCAAGAGAGTCCAAGAGTCCAAAAGACAAGGCAAACCGCCCTTGCGGTTTAAACGTGGAACCTGAAACCAGCCGCTCCTGGGCCCCGTGAACAGAGAAACTTGGCTAAGGTCCTTTCGTACCAAACATAGCTTTGCGTCTGGCTAGGATAGCCTGGGCACAAACTAATAAAGAAAACTAATTCTTGTGCGTCCACCGCACCCCCCTATTCGCACCCCAATCTCTCCTTGAAGAACGGATACTGGCCCTTCGGTCAAATTTCTTCTCATTAGCGGGCCCAGATGCAGAGCTCTGACCTTGGGAAACTGAATCCTCCCTAACATCCCAATCTTCATCCTGTTCATCTGGCAAGGGAGTAAAGAAGCTTTCGTGGGAATCAAGCAGGGGCGGTCCTACAGGTAGGCCAAGTAAGCGGCCGCATAGGGCGCCATCTGGGAAGGGGGCGCCATCCTGGCCGCATGGGGCGCCATCCTGGCCCTGCCGATGTTCCTCGGGCAGCGCCGCAGCTGCCTGCTTTTGGGCCCCGGCCTTGTGCGCTCCGACGCTGCTTCTGGGCATGCGCAGAGGTTTTCGTGCATGCCCAGTAGCTCCCTTGCACAGAAGCCTGTAAGCAAAGCATTCCCTATCGGGCAGGCAGGGAGTGCTTCCCCTCTCCCTTTGTCTCCGCCACGCGCGCGTTTGCGGGGAAGGAGAAAATAATCAGTGAAGGAAGTGTAAGTGAAGGAATGAATGACGGGCTTTCCTCCTCCTCCTCTGTGACCTCTTCTCTCCTTCCTTTCTTCGGCTCTATTTCTGTCTAGACCTGAGGGGCCTGAGGCTATGAGGAGTTGTGGGAGTTGGAGTCCAAAACACCTAGAGGGAGGGAGGGCCCAAGTTTGCCCAGGCCGTGCTGCCTGTATTCAACCTCATTTGAACATTTTGGCTGTTTTTCTATTTACATTTACATTGGGATCCTAATTTTGGAATTATGGGAGACTCCTATGAATTATGAGACGGGTGGTAGGTAATATATTCTGATTTTGATGTATTTACATTGCATTTCTTGTTGATTTTTATACAGTTCTGATTAATATTGTCATACAATATAATAAAAATACAATATAACAATAGAATAATGATATATTTTATATTACATGTAATATTACAAACAATATTGCAGTATAGTGGTATAGTACAAAATAGTAATATATAATATTTTATTTTACTTTATTTTGGGTTATTTGAGTTTTATAGGAGTAATGAAAATATTTAGTAGAGGATAGTTTTATGTAAATAAATAATTTTATTTATTATTTTATAATAATAATATAATAGAATGTTATATTATATTATAATGTCAATATATTATAATATAATTATATTGTAATGTAGTATAATATAATTATGATATAATATAGTATGAGTATGGTATAATATATTGTATATACATTGATACAATATAATACTACTAATGGTATTGTGATATTATAATTGTATATTTGTTTTACATGGGGGGGGGAGCAAAATAATGTTATTTGGGGGCGCCAAAATAATGTTCGCTTACCATTTAAAATTACCTTAGACCGCCCCTGGAATCAAGATCACTAACTCTCTCATTGTCCAGTTCAGAACTGACTTCCATGGAGTCATCAAAATTCTTTTCTTGAGTGTCATATCCTTGAAGCCAGCCATGGTCCCATTCCAAGTCTTCCTCTTCAGACCCGTACCCGTCTGGCCACGCATCTTCCCCTTGATCCGGGGCAGCTGGGACCCCCGGGGGCTGTCTCTGACCACTAGGCAGGAACACAATGCTAGGTTGAGATGCCACAGTCTTGATAGTACAAGATGCAGGGCCTTTTTTATTACTGCTCCTGTTCTATGGAACTCTCTGCCCCCTTATCTGAGAGCCATGCGCGATCTGGGATCCTTTGCGCAGGCACTTAAGACCTGGCTTTTTAACAGACCTTTTGTTTTATAATTCTGATTTAACTACTGCTCTGCTTTAATGCTGTATCTTTATGTAAATCGCCCGGAGCATCTGGGATGGAGGGGGATTAACAAATATTAAATTGAAATGTAGCAGATTACCATACTCCCACAAGGCAGGCTGCTCGTGCAGACGCAGTAGAAGTAGAAGACAGACAACAGGATTTCTCAGAAAGCTCAGTTTACTTTGTTTTCACAGCTGCGGTCCGTCCCTGCACAACATGGTGCTTCAAGGGAGCGGCCCCTCCCCCTTGTGAGGCACATTATTTATACAAGCATCAGGGTTCAACTTATGGTTGCCCAAAATCTTATTATTGGTTAAAAGTTATGTCGCAGCTAAAATTGCAGCCTATCATAATGTAACACGGACTGTGCATGCTTCAGCATTGGAGATACAGTGTTTCTTTATCTCTTGCATTCCTGCACAGGCTCAGTTTGATTCTCTTTGTATAGCTCCTTCTCTGTTCTGCTGTCTCTGGGCAGATTATTGCTAACTCTGCCTTCTTCTCTATGCCTATGCCTGGATAGCATTCTCTCCTGACGTTTCTTCTGTAACTCAATGAGTCTCCTTCAGCTTCCTAGGCCTCAGCCTGAATGGACAGTAAGGCTTCCTAGGCCTCAGCCTGAATGGACAGTAAGGCTTCCTAGGCCTCAGCCTGAATGGACATTAAGGCTTCCTAGGCCTCAGCCTGAATGGACAGTAAGGCTTCCTAGGCCTCAGCCTGAATGGACAGTAAGGCTTCCTAGGCCTCAGCCTGAATGGACATTAAGGCTTCCTAGGCCTCAGCCTGAATGGACATTAAGGCTTCCTAGGCCTCAGCCTGAATGGACAGTAAGGCTTCCTAGGCCTCAGCCCATTTCAAATAACCCAGGCACTGCCGGGTCCCAAAGCTAGAACTGTATATACTCGAGTATAAGCCTAGTTTTTCAGCCCTTTTTTAGGCTGAAAAAGCCTGCCTCGGCTTACACTCAAGTCAAAATTATTTATTATTTTACTCTGTTATTATTATTATTTTGATTACATTTATTATTTTACTCTATTATTACTGTTATCATTACATTTCCATATTTTATTATTACATTTAATTTTTTACTCTCTTATTATTGTTATTATCGCATTTCCATTACTTTACTCTATTATTATTACATTTATTATTTCACTCGCTTTATTATTATTGGAAGGCTATGTAAGCACATTGACATTGAATAAGGTTAGAATAATGGTTTAATCAGAGTTGGACAGTCTTACCTTAAATTACAGTTTTGTGTAAATATTCAAAAACATTTAAATATGGATGCCTCGATAAAATTTTATTGGTATCTATTTTTAATTTTGAAATTTACCAGTAGCTGCTGCATTTTCCACCCTTGGCTTATACTCGAGTCAATACGTTTCCCAGGTTTTGTGATAAAATTAAGCGCCTCAGCTTATATTCGTGTCGGCTTATATTCAAGTATATACAGTAATCTGCTTCAATGAAATAACTATTCTATAACTGTTCTATAATAACCCCAAGATTATGGCTTTTGATTTAATTCCTCAAAAGACATCAATTTTAGTAAAACAATTGACCCAAAAATCCAAACTTGGTATAAGTACTTATTTTAACTCTTATCGAGGAAGGAACTATCCTGTTTTCCTGGTAAAGTGACAAAAAGCAAGAGCTTGATCCATCATGGGAGAAACCAAAAGAAGCACTACTCTCCTTTACTGTAAGTACAACTTTTGGCATTTTTATTATTTATTTATTTAAAACTTTTATACCCTGGCCTTCTCGCCTCCGAAGAGGGACTCAGACCGGCAAACAGCAAGTATTCAATGCTAACATTAAAAATCTAAAAACATCATAAATTTACAATAAAACTTACAGTAAAATACAATACAATGAATACATTTTAAAAGCCTTTCGCCAAAGTAAAATCAAGTCCAACTTAACCCATATATTCGGCCTGTATCAAGTGGTTGGCGACTTTAGTCGCTTCGCGATCTCCTCCTTCATTCTGTGAAGGCCTCATTGCACAGTCACGTTTTCACCCGCTTCCTAAAAGTCAGGAGGGAGGGGGCGGATCTAATTTCATTTGGGAGGCAATTCCACAGCCGGGGGGCCACCACAGAAAAGGCCCCGTCCCTCGTCCCCATCAGACGCGCCTGCGAAGATGGTGGGACCGAGAGGAGGGCCTCTCCAGACGATCTTAGCACTCTTGACGGTTCACAGGGGAGAATACGTCCGGACAGGTAAACTGAGCCAGAACCGTAGAGGGTTTTGTAGGTCAACACCAGCACTTTGAATTGTGCTCAGAAGCTAATTGACAGTGGAGTGGCGCAACAGGGGAGTTGTGCGCTCCCTGTACCCTGCTGTGTGCTGGACTAATTGCATCTTCCGGGCAGTCTTCATAGGTAACCCCACGTAGAGAGTGTTGCAGTAGTCTATACGGGATGTAACCAGAGCATGGACCACCGTAGCCAAGATATTATACCCCAGTTCCTCCCAGGATTTAGTGATGTGTAGAAGGGCCCTGAGTCACCAGCCATGATTCAAAATTGGACATTACAAAGGCTTTAATCATTACATTATGTGCTCATGTGCTTATTTTCCTTCTATTCATATATCCTTACCTTTATGATATCTCCTCTGGCTTTGGTTTGCTGCATCAATTATATAAGAGAACTAGCTTGGGGACCTGGCGCTGCCCGGGTTATTTGAGAAAGGCATTTTGTGCCAAGGTTGGTCTTTATCAGTTGTTTATGTGGCTTACAGTGGTCTCGGGAAGTGAGGGAAGGTGCTGGGAGTCCCATCGTCCATGGTCCATCCTCCTCCAAACTGCACCAGGATGTAGAGTGGGTCATGGGGATTATGTGTGCCAAATTTGGTCTTGCTCAGTTGTTGGATGAGAAACCATTTATGTCTGCCTCAGACCCTTTCCTTTCCTCTCTCTGCTGCCTTGGAATGTTGGGAGGCTGGCCAATCAGAGGCGTTATGCAAATAATCCCACAGTGGCAACCAATCGAAACGCTGCCACATATTCCTCCGCACCTCCGCACCTCCCGTCCTCCGCAAACACTGACTTGGCGACCCAGCAGTGTCCGGGTGATTTGAGAAAGGCATTGTGTGCCAAGTTTGGTCTTGAACAGTCATTGGTGGAGGGTTGCAGCGGTCTCGGGAAGTGACTGGAGGTACTTCAAGTCCCATCATCTGTGGTCTGCCCTCCTCCAAACTGCAGTAGGATATAGAGTGGGTCATGGGAGCTCTGTGTGGCAAGTTTGGTCTGTATCAGTCTTTGTTGGGGGCCACAGAGGTCTGTCGGAACCGAAGGGTATGAAAGTACTACAAATCTCATAATCCATTGTCTGTCCTCCCCCAAACCTCAGCAGGACAGAAAGGGGGTCATAGCGGTTATGTGTGCCAATTTTAGTCTTGAGCAGTCATTAGATTAGGGTCGCAGTGGTCTCGAGAAATTAGTGGAGATACTTCAAGTCCCATCATCCGTGGTCCATCCTCCTCGATACTGCACCAGGATGTAGTCATGGGGGCTCTGTGTGCCAAGTTTGGTCTTGATCAGTATTTAGATGAGGTTAGTAACGGTCTTGTGAAGTGAGTAGAGGTACTTCAAGTACCATCGTCCATGGTCCACCCTCCAAACTGCTCCAGGATGTTAAGTGGGTCTAGGGGGCTTTGTGTGCCAAGTGTGGTCATGATCATGCACTGGATGAGGGTTGCAGCGGGCTTCAGAAGTGAATGGAGGTACTTGAAATCCCACCATCCATAGTCTGCCCTCCTCTAAACTGCAGTAGGATGGAGTGTGGGTCATGGGGGCACTGTGTGCCAAGTATAGTTTTATCAGTGTTTGTTCAGGGCGGCAGTGGTCTGTGGGGACTGAAGGTTTTGAAAATACTACAAATCCCATAATCCGTGATGGTACTTCAAGTCCCATCATCCATGGTCCTCCCTCCTCCAAACTGCAGTAGAATGTAGCATGGGTCATAGGTGCTCTGTGTGCCAAGGTTGGTTACTGTTAATTCAGGCCATACACAATGTCCCATTAACTGAGGCCTAGTCAGGAAAATCAAGTTAATGAAGCCTTACTGTCAATTTTGGGCCTGGTCTGTGATTTGTAGGGGCTAGAGTGTTGTCTGGGAAGTGAATCGGGTGTAGGTACAGCAAATCCCATCATTCATGGCCCATCCTGCCCTAAACTCTCTTTTGGGGCCTGTAATGTACTGGCCTACTGTGCTGGGCTGGTGTTTGTTGAGGCTTGGATTCTTGGATGCTGGCCAATCAGAGTCCTTTATGCAAATACTGCTGGCCTCAGTCGCAACTCCCTCAGTAATCCCCCCTCTGTCTGTTGCCTTAGAATGTTGGAGTTCTGAGGCTGGCCAATCAGAGTCCTTTATGCAAATAGTCCCACAGTAGCAACCAATCGAAACGCTGCCACATATTCCTCCGCTGCAATGCAAAATATATTCTCATTAAAAAGATACACTCAACCTGAGTACACACCCAGTACAGCAATCATAGGTTGAATGACACTCTAGTATCACATATATGTAGTATAAAATCATTCGAGTATTATACAAATCAGCATACAGTCATATAAATTGACATCAAATACAGGTGTATAATACAGTAAATGTAACATTCATAAGGCAATTCCATATTCAAGAGATAGTAACAGGGACATGGGGTCAAGAAGGGGTGGGGGTAGTATAGCACATGAATGAAAGAAAGCTATTGCTCCAGTCCACCACTCAAGGATGAAATTCCTGACCAACAACGTGCTGGTAGTGAGCGTCAAAGTAACTCAAGCAGTGTAGAACTGCTATGGAGAATCCGCTGTGGATGCAAGATGACTCGCATGATGGAGGCGTGTCTGGCGTACAATGCGTGTGACGTACAATGCGTGTGACGTCAGCGTGCAAATACGGTCACACAATTGTAGAGGTCTTAAGGGTACAGGGTGAAGACTGGGGTGGGGGCGTGTCTGGCGTGCTGTGCGTATAGCGTCAGTACGGCTCTGTAGTCTCATGTAAACAAATGAATGCCAGCCCGAGACTGGAATGAACAGGGAGGCGCGTCCCCAAAGAACCCCTAGAATAATATGTCCCAGTGGAATGTAGCCAAGGAGGTCGATGCTCGAACGAACGCAAAAGCAAGCCGTCCGGTTATCACACAAGTGGCGAAATACGCCCTGAATACTATCCGCCTATATGGCTTAAAACACCAGTGACAGCCAGAGGCCCCAGTGGGGAAGCTGTTAGCGGGTCGGGCTCAGATGTGATAGAAGCAGAAAGACGCCTACGGGAGTGCCACGTAGACCCGTTTCGGACCTCAAGGGTCCTTCCTCAGGGCGGGGATCATCACAGAGTCAACTGTGGCCTTCAAATCAGTATATATACATCTGTAAATATAACATAGTATATAGTAATCTCATCTCAAAATACACATAGTCAAAATTAAAGGGTTAGAATACTGGGTGTGTACTCAGGTTGAGTGTATCTTTTTAATGAGATTATATTTTGCATTGTAATTGACTGTTTGGTCTCCTTATATAGACTAGATAGTCTACCATGTTTCCCCGAAAGTAAGACGATGTCTTACTTTCTTTTTACCCCCAAAAGCCCCACTACGTCTTACTTTCGGGGTACGTCTTATATTGGACATACCCGGAAAGAATTCTTCACCCAGTAGGGCAACGGTACCTATGAGGGGCGACGGTACCTCTTGCGCGGCACGCCTCTTGCCTGGCCTCTGACGCGACGCCGCTTCGCCCCGCCTCTTGCTCCTTCTTTCGAAGGGAGGGGGAAAGGAGAAGGAGCAAGAGGCGGGCGAGCGGCCTCTTGCGTCAGAGGCCAGGCCTCTGACGCGAGGCCAGGGCGCTTTGCCCCGCCTCTTGCTCCTTTCCCCTCCCTTCGCATGGACTTTCGGGGTACGGTTTACTTTCGGGGTATGGCTTACATTAGCCGACCCCCCTGACACCCCCGATACGTCTTACAATCGGGGGTGTCTTACTATCGGGGAAACACGGTATCACTCAGAGTGTTTACTATTGTTGTATATGCATAGTCCCTTTGGTTCTTTGTTTTGTTACATATTCCTCCGCACCTCCCGCCGCAAACACTGACTTTTATTATATAGACTAGCTAACCTGGCCACACTTCGCTGTGGCTTTTGTGTTCGTGGTGTGGTGTGGTAGCTGCTCTTTCCTCCTCCTCGCCTGTTCCGTTGCCGTCAGGGCCTTCCTCGCTCCGGCGGGTTCTTTCCCGATCCTGGCAGAGGCGGGAGGGAACTGCCCTTTTCCCGGGCATCTCTTTCTCCTCCTCTCCCTGCCCTCCTTCCTTCAATCAAGGGAGGAGGGCTGGGCGAAGAGGAGAGAGAGGTGCTCGGGAAAAGGGAAGCTTGCTTCCCGTCTCCGCCGGGTTCGGGAGAGAATCCGGAGGAGCGAGGAAGGCCCTGGCGGCAGCGAGGGGGGGATGATCGTAGCCATGCACAGAGGCTACAATCCTCCCCTCCTCGCTGCTCTTTCCTCCTCCGCCGCCTCCTCCTCCTCGGCGGCTCCGTTGCCGCCAAAGCGGCCCTTTTCCCGGGCATCTCTTTTTCCTCCTCCCCCTGCCCTCCTTCCTTCAATCAAGGGAGGAGGGCGGGGGAAGAGGAGAGAGAGGTGCCCGGGAAAAGGGCAGCTTGCTTCCCATCTCCGCCGGGTTTGCGCGGTCGCTCTCCCCCTCTCTCTCTAGGTCTGTGTGTGTCTCGCGAGAGTGCGAGACACATACAGATCGAGAGGGAGAGGGAGAGAGACCGCGCGGCCCGGGTCCGGGAACAGCTGGGAGGCGGCGGAGGAGGCCGAGGAGGCAGCGGAGGAGGCCGCCACAGCGCCGCGGTGGCGAAGGTCCCCCTTCGCCCCCCCTTCCGGGAGCGGCAGGGAGGTGGCAAAGGAGGGCGAGGAGGCGGCGGAAGAGGCAGGCAGGGCGCCACCGCCGCCGCGGTGAAGCTCCCCCTTTCACAACCGCGCCGGCATGGAGAAGGAGGACGATGTGGTGAGCGAGGGCTGAGGGCGAGGGGCTGGGTTTGGGGGGGGGGTGTTGAGTGCCCTGCCAGCATTGGTAAGCAGTGCTTTCCCCCTCCCTTCCCATCCCCTCCCCTCGCGTTGGAAGGAGGCCATTGTCATTCTCCATGAGCCGCTATTTCCAATGGGCGGTTTTTGGGGGCTGTGTTTCGGGGGGGTAGCGAGGTATGTAGGGCGGTTTTTTTGTGCCCTATACATACCCCGTGGTATGGTGGAATGTGTTTGGGGGGTTTGGTGGTATGGGGCTTATAGTTTTGCTGTCTATAAGCCGAGTTGCACGACCACTCTCTTTTTATATAGATAGATGATAGATAGATAGATAGATAGATAGATGTGGGCAGAGATCGTTTACCACATGCTCAGTCAAATTACTTATTCTGTAATGTTATGGTACAAATGTTGCTGTTTACATATTAAGGAGCTCTGTAAAGCAATGAGTTCTGTAGGACCATAAACCACAAAGCAGACCAAAGTGTTTGAATGTTCAATGACTGGAGAATGCAGTCGTGGGAGATATAATTATAATCTTAGGGCTTATTTTAAGTCTTGGTTGCTAAAACATTCAGGGTCAAAGCTAGGAGTTGATGGGGTATAACGTTTCTCTGAGACCCCCATATATCTTAAAATATATTTCTGTGAAGCTAGCAAGACAATTTCAATTCACCTCTATGCAAATACTGATAAAGAGACAATTGCTAGTCTTGACCTATGGTTAACTTTTTGATTGGTTAACTATAGCAGAAGGAAAATCTTGTTTTATACCAGTGGAAGTCAGTGAGATAATGGCATTGCAAAATATACCTTTACTTTATTTATTGCTTCTAAAGATGTTGCAATGGCATTTTCTCACTAGTCTGTACTGGTATAAACAAGACCTTCTGCACTCCCTCCAGCCCTGCTTTAGATGGAATCACGCTTCTCCTGGCAGATCAGGCTTAGGGCTTGGGTGTGGTCCTGGATCTTGCCCTGCTGCTTGACTCAAAGGTGGTGACACAGGCCAGGTCACGGAGTCCATCCGTTTTGGATGGTTAGTTCGTTGTTGCAACACATCCTTTCAGAATGTTCAATCTGAATACTGGGATACCCTTAAAATACATGTCAACAGTTTGTTGTTGTGTCTTCAATTCCGCTCCACTTTATGGCAAGCCCCTCATAGGGTTTTCTTGGCAGAAAGGCTTTCTCGAAGGGTGAGAAGAGTGTGGTTTGCCTAAGGTCAGTGTGGATTTCCATAGCAGAACTTTGGGCTCCAAGAGCCCTGACTTAACATACAAGCCATCACAACATGTTGACTTGTGTCAACTGTTACTGAACAAAATTGTTTGAAACCAGAGTTACCAAGAAAGAAGTAGCAGAGTACTTTGGGAAATAAGAAAATGCCAACCCCTTCCCCTTTTGATATTATAGCATACTAGCTGTACCCGGCACGCGTTGCTGTGCCCTATTTAGGAGATGCGAGAAAGTCTGAGTATGTAAGGGTTGGAATTGATGTTACTTACGGTCTTGGTGGGGTCATGGCTGTGTCGTTGTGGGTTGTTCTGGTGGGTGGGATGTTGAAGTTCTGTGGAGTTGTCGGTGTGTGGTGTTGCTGGTGTTCTGCAGAGCTTGTGGATATACAATGTTTTTTGTCTTTCCATCTGCTGTGTTGATGTAGAGGTTGATGCTTGTGTGGGTGGGGTACTTTGGAAGTAAGTGGAGGTACTTGAAATCCCATCATCCATGGTGTGCCCTCCTCTAAACTGCAGTTGGATGGAGTGTGGGTCATGGGGGCACTATGTGCCAAGTTTGGTCTTTATCGGTGTTGGTTCTGGGCCACAGTGGTCTGTGGGGAATGAAGGGTTTGAAAGTACTACAAATCCCATAATCCATGGAGGTACATCAAATCCCATCATCCATGGTCCACCCTCCTCCAAACTGTAGTAGAATGTAGCGTGGGTCATAGGGGCTCTGTGTGCCAAGGTAGGTTACTGTAAATTCAGGCCATACACAATGTCCCATGAGCTGAGGCCTAGTCATGAAAATCAAGTTAATGAAGCCTTACTGTCAATTCAGGCCATACACAATGTCCCATGAGCTGAGGCCTAGTTGGGAAAATCAAGTTAATGAAGCCTTACTGTCAATTCGGAGCTTAAACAGCATCCCATTAAGTGAGGCCTAGTCAGGAAAATCATGTTAATGAAGCCTTACTGTCAATTTTGGGCGTGGTTTGTGATTTGTAGGGGTTTAAATTTTCTGTGGGAAGTGAATTGGGTGTTCGTGTTGGCGACTGCCTCAGGCCTTTGCCTTATCCTCCTCTGCCAGTTTAGAGGGTCGGAATGTTCATGTTGGCTGGCCAATAGAGGCGTTATGCAAATACTCCCTCACTGGCAACCAATCATGTTGTCAGAATGTGGAGGCCGGGAGATTGGCTGGCAGCCGCAGAGGATGCTGGGAAATGTAGGGTTTTTTTGTATCGTTGTTTTGGGGGCCTTCTAGGTTTTGTGGGGGAAAGGTTTTTTGCTAAAAATCTACCTTGCCTGAGGCCTATTTTTGTTGCCAAGTTTGGTGTCTCTGCCTTGTAAGGTTTCTCTGCCTAGGACGGTCGTTCCATGACGGGACCTCCTTTATATAATAGATTTCCTGAAGGTGAAACCAGAAGCTGGCATGTTCATTGGCTAAGAATACTAAATCTCAGGAGAAGAGGAAAGCAGAAACTAGACAGCTCGGAAACTACAGCTGGTCCAACGGGTGGCAGCCAAAATGCTAACCGAGGCGTCATATTTATTTATTTATTTATTTATTTACTTTATTTATATTCCGCTCTTCTCACCCCGAAGGGGACTCAGAGCGGATTACAGGTACACATACTTAGCAGACAATCCCTGCCGTTTCCACATACATACACACATATAGATGAACAGAGGCAAACTCTGGCCACCAGGGGGAGCTGACGCACTCTTCATCTCTCAGCGTTCCCAGCGTCCCTTGTTGTTCCTTACGCATTCCTCAGCGTTCCTGGAGATCTTTAATTGCTTCATAATTCAGTCAAAATTTGCTTCCCCACTTAATGTGATACCTTTATCTCCTACTTGACAGATGCAACTGTCTTTCGGGCTGCAAAGGTCGACAGCAGGCTACACTTAAAGGTCGAGCACCCACCTCGACCCGGGCAGGCCTCAAACTCATGACCTACTGGTCAGAGAGATCTTATGCAGCTGACACTTAGCCAGCTGCGCCACATTCCCAGTGCTCATACAGGGAACATACCCCCCGCTGTGTCAGCTCCACTGGCTGCCTGTCCATCTCCGAGCCAAATTCAAAGTGCTGGTATTGACCTATTAAGCTCTATACTGTTCTGGCACAGCTTACTTGTCCGAACGCATCTGCCTCTACGTCCCATCTCGCAGGCTAAGATCATCTGGGGAGGCCCTGCTCTCGCTCTCACCAGCATCGCAAATGCTGCTGGTGGGGATGAGAGATAGGTCCTTCTCGGTGGTGGCCCCGCGCCTATGGAACGCACTCCCAAGCAAGATAAGATCAACGCGATCTCTCCTGGCTTTCAGAAAAAAGCTAAAGTTGTGGTTCTGGGACCAGGCCTTTGGGCAACAGATGGAATTGGCACTTTTGGACATTGACTGGACCTGCATAGCGGTAGACGATATTGTCCTCTATTTTATGGTTCTATTAATGCAATACTGTTTTAATGATTATGTAATGGTTTTAGTGTTTATATTTAATGTGCATTATATTGTTTTACTGCTTATATTTTGTATGGTGGCGTAGTGGCCTTAGTGCTGCAATGTAAGCCGTGCTGAGTCCCCCCTCGGGGGTGAGAAGCGACGGGATACCAAAAACCATAAATAAATACATAAATACATAAATACATAAATAAATGGAGAAGACTGCAATGATCTTGAGTTTATTAAATACTATAACAGGCCTGCACAACCTGTGGCTCTCCAGATGCTTTTGGCCTCCAACTTCCAGACGCCCTAGCCAGCTTGCCCAATGACCAGGAGTTCTGGGAGTTGGAGGCCAAAACAGCTGGAGGGCAACAGGTTGTGCAGGTCCGGACTATAGGAATGGCTGGTTGGCCAATCAATCAATAGGAATTCTAAAGAAGACAGTTTTTCTGGGAATATACGACCATGTTTTATTGCAGGTTGTCACTGCTTACATTTTTTCTGTTCATATACAATGGCTAGCTTATGGATCCATCTCAATGTGTTCATTAGCCTGCGCGGTGGGTTTCGGAAGATCTTCTTTCTCTTCACGTTTGGCAAAGGAGGTTTTGATAGAGCCCTCTTGTTTTAATCACATATCTTTTGAAGGACATGACCTTATGATCCTGCCCTGGAAAGATCACATCATATCATTTGCTTGAAAAGCTACTCTTAGGAATAATGATCGTAAGAACATGTTAGAGTCATCCATAATTGTAGAGTAATGATGTTCTAAGTCTTTTCTATGAAACGTCCTTTTATCAGGGTTTTGGGGTTTTTTTTGCGTCAGGAGCAACTTGAGAAACTGCAAGTTGCTTCCGGTGTGCGAGAATTGGCCATCTGCAAGGACGTTGCCCAGGGGACGCCCAATTGTTTTGATGTTTTACCATCCTTGTGGGAGGCTTCTCTCATGTCTCCGCATGGGGAGCTGGAGCTGACAGAGGGAGCTCATCCGCACACTCCCCGGATTTGAACCTGCGACCTGTCAGTCTTCAGTCCAGTTGGCACAAGGGTTTAACCCATTGCACCACCGGGTGTTCCTCCCTTTTATCAGTGAATTTGGCCTATCCAAAAGAGCTTAATCTATTTTTAAAATTTATTTATTTATTTATTCAACTTATACACCACTACTCCCAAAGACTCGGGGCGGTTTACATATATAAGAAATGCAATTTGAAACAGTACAATTTAAAAATTCCATTACAAATCAAAAGCTTGATGGAAAAGGTAGGTTTTGCAAGCCTTCTGGAAGGCTCCCAGATCACGCAATACTCGGGGCTCAGGAGGAAGAGTGTTCCAAAGTGAAGGGGCAATGATCGTAAAGGCCCTTCGCCTGGTTGTGGTCAGGCAATGATTCTTCAGGCCGGGGATTTCTAAGAGGTCTTGATCTTCTGAACGTAGTGATCTCTGGGGTTTATATAGGATGAACACTCAAGAACACTGGCCCCAGACCATACAAGGCCTTAAAAATAAGAACTAGCATTTTGAAAGTGATCCGGTGTTCAATCGGTAGCCAGTGCAACTGTTGAAGGACCGATGTTATACGGCAATCCGCTGGCTCCCCAACGGGTAGTCGGGCCGCAGCATTCTGCACTAGCTTGAGTTTCCGGATCACCATCAAAGGCAGGCCAATGTAAAGAGCGTTACAGTAATCAAGCCTCGAGATGACCGTGGAGTCAAGGAGATATTTCCATATATTTTTACTTTTTATTGAGGCAACTCCTTTAATATGGGAAGACTTCCACTGCCTATTTACCAAGATCCTCCATGGTCCAACTGGCAGCGGAGCTGGTCTATGATGGAGACCAACACAATCTCCGTCCCATGCCCTGCACGGAAGCCGGACTAGAAGAGGTCAAGGCCGGCTGTGTCATTTAAGAACTGCTGCAGCTGTCCCGCTGCTGCCCTGTCAATCACCTTGCCCAGAAACGATAAATTCAAAACTGGGCGGTAACTGGAGGGAGCCGAGCGATCTAAGTTCGGCTTCTTCAGCAGCGGACTTACCATCGCCTTTTTCAGTCCCTCTGGAAACACTCCTTGCTCAAGGGAGCAGTTGACTATATTCAACAGAGGGCCTCGTAACCTCTCCCAGCAAGATCTAACTAGCCAGGAGGGGCATGGATCGAGGGAGCAAGTAGTCGGTCTAGCTGCAGCTATGATCTTATCGACAGCCTCTATGTCCAGCAGATGGAACCGTTCGAAGGTAGGCCTATCGAGTGGCGGCGGAGTCTCGAGTTTTCTCACTGTATCAGTAGTGGCAGGGAGGTCCTGGCGAAGTAGCGAGATCTTATCTGCAAAAAAGCTCAGGAAAACCTCAGCAGATGGGGCTGAATCATTTCCATTTGGGACGGATGGGACCGTCGTTAGTGACCGAATAATCTTGAACAATTGTGCTGGGTGTGAGCTAACAGACTCTATCAGGGAAGTGTAGTACAATTTTTTTGCTTCCCTGATAGCATGCTCATAAGCCTCTTTAAATAGCTTATAAGCTGATCTCAAGGCTCCATCATGGAGTCCCCTTCACACGTCCTGCTGTTCTTTCATCTTTGGATGTGGACCTCAATGTCACCCTCATGTTTCTGTCTGCCAACTCCTCACTTAATTTCCTGATGATTTCAACAGTCCTGCTGGTAAATTATCTGAATCTATGCCCTCACCTCCATCTCAGACTTTAGATGGACTGCTCCTCTTCCTTGCCCCATGATCTGTCACTGGTTTTCTCTCAATCTTGTTGTGCTTGTGACCTTTCTGTTGCAGAATTCTCCCTTATCTGACTATCTTCTTATGTCCAAAACCCATTGCCCTATATTTTACATCCTGTTCCTTCCTTATGACCTTCAGGTCACTGACTAATTATCTTCTAAGAAGAATGGTCTTCTTTTTCCTGCTCAGGCTTGTTACTGTTCTTTAATTCCTTAAAACTTTTGCTCTAAGTATTTACTCTGCCCCTCTTAACCTCTGCCCTGGTTCTTACATAGCAATTAACATGTTTTGGCATATCCATTTAGATTCCCCATTTCGATTCCCACAAGAACAAGAAAGATGGTTGGCTTGTTCCCGTATAATTTATTTATTTTATTTATTTATTTGTCACGTTTCTATACCGCCCCTCTCAGCCCGAAGGCGACTCGGGACGCTTTACACAAGGCAGTCTCTGCCCTCAATACAATACAAGCAAACAAACCAAAAAAATTAACCATATAACAACAAATTAACAATTAAAAACATACAATTGCAGTCTCAGCGTCATGTTGAAATCAGTTTCCGTCACATCGTCGTCATTCCATATATCTAATTAAACCTTTATATTTCATCAGCAAATGCCTGCTCAAACAGCCAGTTCTTAACTTTCTTGCGAAATGTCAGGAGGGAGGGGGCCAATCTGATGTCTCTAGGAAGGGTGTTCCAAAGCTGAGGAGCCACCACTGAAAAGGCCCTGTCTCTCGTTCCTGCCAGTCGCGCCTGCGAAGAAGGCGGGATCGAGAGCAGGGCCTCTCCAGATGATCTTAAACATCTCGATGGTTCATAGGGAGAGATGCGTTCGGACAGGTAAGTTGGGCCCGAACCGTTTAGGGCTTTAAAGGCTAAAGCCAGCACTTTGAATTGTGCCCGGTAGCAAACTGGCAGTTGTACGCTCTCTGAATGCCGCTCCTGTTATCAACCTGGCTGCTGTCCGTTGGACTAGTTGTAGCTTCCGAACAGTCTTCAAAGGCAACCCCACATAGAGAGCATTGCAGTAATCTATATATAAACCCCGCTACCTCTTCTTTCTGAATCAGTCTGACTGGTAAATACCATTTCTTTCTGAATCAGTCTGACTGGTAAATACCATGTCTGTAGCTCCACTATCACATTTCTCCTTTCTGAATGTGTCACCATCTGTTCTAGGAAAATATCATCTAGGGGCCCGTCCAAACAGGACCTGTAGCTCCCAGATACATAAGCATAAGCACTTCTGATGCTTGACTATATTTCCCTTTTCTTTATATGTCCCTGGTCATGTGAGTTTGGATAATACAGCTTTGAGCAACAATCATATAATATTATAGCACAGGGCTGTCCAACTTCTACGGGCCCAAGGGCCGGAATTCCGGTCACTGATCACCTGGGGGGCCAAAGGGTCTGCCTCCACCCCCGGCTCCACCCCCTCCCCCGGCTCCGCCCCCACCCCTCCTCCGGCTCCGGCTCCGCCCCCTCCCCCGGCTCCGCCCCCACCCCTCCTCCGGCTCCGGCTCCGCCCCCTCCCCGGCTCCAATTTACTTACAATTGACCTTGAGTTGTGGAGTTGTAGTTCACCTCCATCCAGAGAGCACTGTGGACTCAAATAATGATGGATCTGGACCAAACTTGGCATGAATACTCAATATACCCAAATGGGAACACTGGGGAATGTTTCCTTATACCTTTGAGTTATTTGAGTCCACACTCAAATTGGGACACACCAAAAAAACCCCAAACACCTCAATGCCGTCGCAGGGATTGGTGGGGCCTCCTTTCCCAGAGGCGGGTGGAGGAGGCCCAAAGAGCTCCCTCCCTCCCTGAAGGGAAAAGAAGCCGTGGGGGCAGGCGCAAAGGAAGCCACGTTGCGCCCTGCACGGGGGGAAGGCAGCACAACAAGGGGAGGGGTGCGGAGGAGGAAGGAAGCGTCGCCAAGGAAACCGCCGCTGAGGACCCCTCCCCCCTCACCCAACGTCCCACTGTTTTCAGATTGATTGATTCGAGCCAGGCCCTTCCTTACCCATACTGCGGGAGCCCCGCCACAGGGCCAAGCGCCAACGCCGCCGCCGTCCCGAAGAGCCCTGCTGGAGCCGAGGTCAAGCTCAGGCCGGGCGCGGCTCTCCCATCCGTGGGGCGGGAAGCGAGGGCCCTCCACAGGAAGAGGACGGAGCCAGGAGGGGCTTTCCCTGCCTCACTCCCCTCCTCCCCCTCTCTGAGGGAATGGGGGCTGGCCTGGAAGCAGCCGCGAGGGGGGAGGAGGCGCGCGCCCAGGCCGGCCGCAATCCCGCAGGACCCGAGATTTCAGCAGCTATCGCGAGACTATGCAGCCACAGACGGGATTTCGACCTCCCTCGAAATCCCGTCTGTGGCTGGCGTAGTCTCGCGATGCTTGCCTAAACCCGGAAGTAGGTTTTTTTTAAAAAAAAAATTTTGTATTTTATTAAAACAAGTTAGGGGGCCGGAGGGAAGGGGCTCGGGGGCCGTGTACGGCCCCAGGGCCGCCTGTTGGACAGCCCTGTTATAGCACAAGTAAATATTAGTTTGGATAGTGCAGGGTCTGGCTCCTGCACAGCAGTATCATTCTCAGGCATGTCCAGTTGGCCCTCACCCACGGGAGAGAGACCTCCTCTCCCTCCTCTTGGTCCATAGCCCTGACACTTCAATATCTCGCTTTTCAGAAACTCCCATCCATGATGAACTCTTGGAGTCCTTGTAGACAACTTATGTGCCCTCCATTAGAATCTTCGGTGGGCTCTCCCGGCACGTAGAAATGATGCGCCAGGAGAGCGGGGGGGGGGGGTGGAGAGAGAACCTGCCGAGGCTTTTAATGGAGCGCACATAAATTTATTTTAGTTTTCTAAGGGATCTGGGGGTTTTGGGGAGGGGGGTAGAGCCTCCACACATTATCTCGGGCTAGTCCCCAGAGAACGTATGGACACCCACCCCAGGAGCGCACGCTTTCTGGGGTGGGTGTGGACAGGTCCCCAGAAACATCCGTGTTTTTTAAATGTGGATGCTTCTGGGACAAGGGCCTGTCTGGATCCAGCCTAGGTCTTTAGTCTGGAGATCTCTAGTAGTTCCCTACAAACACATCCCTGCTGTTTCTGTTGTTCTTAATTTCTACTCAGATGCTCTCAACCTGACTTTTAGGATTTATGTCACAGTCCTCCTCATAGGTGTAAACATCATCAAAATACAATGATTCTCCTCCTCCTTATCTATTTGGTCTATTTTTCTTCCTTAAATCCTCTGGACTCTCTGACCATGCCCTTAAATTGAACAAATGTTTTATCTGTATTTTATGTTTTTTATGTGCATTCTATTGTATTTTATGTGTATTTTAATCTGATTGTATGTAAACCGCCCCAAGCCTGCAGGGAGGAGCGGTATACAAAATCGAATAAATAAATAAATAAATATTTTTCCAAACCAGATTATATCCCTCTATTACTATATTCTAATCATGAGACCCATTCCACCGGGTTTCAGTTATGCCAATTATATAGTATTTGCTTTGTTGTATTAATTGACCCTAACCTCTGTTATAGAGGTTCCATGGTCGGATCACTGTGTTCTGGAAATCCGGTTGGAGCAAGCCACTCCGCCCTGTAAGTGCGCCGAACCGATTTGGGTTCGCCCGAGGAGACTTATGGAACCCACAAAGTTCCTGAATGTGCTGAGGGATATGGAGCCTGCCAGCGACTCGATCGAACTGCAAGTGGAGCCGTGGAACACCGCGCTTTCCAATGCACTAGACAGGATCGCCCCTAGACGCCCTCTCAGACCCCGCAGAAATCGATCACCTTGGTTTACCGAGGAGCTACGGTCGATGAAGCGGGAGAAGAGACGGCTAGAGGACGTGTGGAGGGGATTCCGTGACGGAGCCTCGAGATCAGCTTATAAGCTATTTAAAGAGTCTTATGAACATATTATCAGGAAAGCTTAAAAATCCCCCTACACTTCCCTGATAGAGTCTGCTAGCTCACACCCAGCGCAATTGTTCAAGATTATTTGGTCATTACGATGGTCCCATCCATCCCAAATGGAAATGATTCGGCCCCATCCACGGAGGTTTTCCAAAGCTTTTTTGCAGATAAGATCTCACTACTCTGCCAGGACCTTCCTGTCACTATTGATACAGTGAGCAAACTCGAGACTCCGCCGCCACTCGATGGGCCTACCTTCAACCAGTTCCATCTGCTGGACATAGAGGCTGTCGATAAGATCATAGCTGTAGCTAGACCGACTACTTGCTCCCTCGATCCGTGCCTCTCCTGGCTAGTTAGTTCTTGCTGGGAGAGGTTACGAGGCCTTCTGTTGAATATAGTCAACTGCTCCCTTGAGCAAGGAGTGTTTCCAGAGGGACTGAAAGAGGCAATGGTAAGTCCGCTGCTGAAGAAGCCGAACTTAGATCACTCGGCTCCCTCCAGTTACCACCCAGTTTCGAATTTATCGTTTCTGGGCAAGGTGATTGAGAGGGCAGCAGCGGAACAGCTGCAGCATTTCTTAAATGACACAGCCGGCCTTGACTCCTTCTAGTCCGGCTTCCGTGCGGGGCACGGGACGGAGACTGTGTTGGTCTCCATCACAGACCAGATCCGCTGCCAGTTGGACCAAGGAGGATCAGCGCTGCTCATGTTATTGGACCTCACGGCAGCTTTTGATACAGTAGACCACACATTATTGATCCACTGCCTAACCATCTCGGGGGTTAGGGGGACTGCCCTTAAATGGGTATCCTTCTTCCTCCGGGATTGGGGCCAGCGGGTGGTGAGGGGAGATGGGGTCTCTGAGAGACTCCCATTAAATTGTGGGGTCCCTCAGGGGCTATTCTCTCTCCTCTATTATTCAACATCTATATGCGTCCACTGGCCCGACTGGTGAGTAGCTTCGGTCTGGAGTGCCATCAGTACGCTGATGACACCCAGCTAGTGTTGAGGATGGAAGGCCGACCAGACTCCATACCCGATTCTTTCCATCAGTGCCTTAAGGCCATGACTGGATGGCTATGAGCCAGCCGGTTGAAGGTGAATCCACTGAAGACGGAGATCTTGTGGCTGAGTCGCCCGGGTGGGGTAGAGTGCCGACGGCCTGCCTTGGATGGCGAGGCACTATGCCCATCATCATTAGTAAAAAGCTTGGGGTCCAATTAGACCCATTGCTGATTATGAAGGCTCAGGTCTCCACGGTCAGTAAAACCACATTTTTCCATCTGCGCCA
Organism: Anolis apletophallus; assembly: GCA_030556195.1. Taxonomy (NCBI): domain Eukaryota; kingdom Metazoa; phylum Chordata; class Lepidosauria; order Squamata; family Anolidae; genus Anolis; species Anolis apletophallus. Next base: position 131,513,813 of record JARBWK010000006.1, on the reverse strand, counting down.
GGCTAGGCGGTTGGCGCCTTACCTATCTGGAAGTGACCTTTCCACAGTGATCCAGGCGACGGTCATCTTGAGATTTGACTACTGTAACACCCTCTACATTGGCCTTCGAGCGTGACCCGGAAACTCAAGCTGGTGCAGAATGCAGCAGCCCGACTACTCGCTGGGGCTCCAGCGAGATGTCATATTACACCAATCCTGCAGCAACTGCACGGGCTTCCAATAGAGTACCGGATTGCTTTCAAAGTGCTGGTATTAAGCTTTAAGGCCTTGCATTGCCTAGGGCCTGTGTACCTGAGGGACCGCCTCTCCCCATATGTTCCCCAGAGATCACTTTGATCTGAAGAGCAAAATCTTTTCAGTGTCCCATCGGTCCGGACATACCATCTGTCTTCAACCAGGCAGAGCCTTTTCGGTGGTGGCATTGACATTATGGAACGCTTTGCCTGACGAAGTTCGGGGAATTAGTGAGCTGTCCTCCTTTCGAAGGGCGTGCAAGGCGGTCCTCTTCCATTAAGTGTTTTTACTCGAGTGAAATTGTAACACCTTCTACTGTTAGTTTTAACTCATAATAATAGAAATTAGAGATGCTAGATTTTAGTGCGTTTTATTACTGTTTGTTATATTGTTGTAAACCGCCCCGAGCTTGCGAGGAGCGGTATAGAAGTTGAAATAATAAATAAATAAATGTATTATTTATTATGTATTTGAAACATTTATATTATGCCCTTCTCACCCTGCAGGGGACTCAGGGGACTGCATTATCTGAGTGCACACTGAACATGTAAGGTAATTATTATGTGTGAAAAAGAAAGAAGGCATGGGTGACATTCAAAATATGCCCATCATTTGAACTCTGAGATCCAAACATCCTGTTGCTCTACGTGACAGGAAGCCTGGAATGTAACTATCGTGCAACCATGTGCTTCTCAGTTTCACAGTTCTGAAATTTCCTTAATTGTGAAGAAATGTTTAGGCTAATTGTGAAACCACATTTCATTTTGAGAAGGCAGAGCTGCCATCGACATCATCTTTGAGTCAAGGAATTTAAATGAGCTAAAACTCTGAGCTCAGAAAAAAATATTTTTAGGACTACATCTTTGTTAATTACAGACATCATGGCAAGTAGTCTAATGACACAATAAGACAAAATGTACCTAGATACTATGATTTTTTTTGATTAATTAAAACTTTAAAAATGCACATTAAAAATTTGAAACAACACAGTACATACAAGGGTTCTCACTAACAAAATAAATCTCAGTTAGAATTTTGCAGCCAAGGAAACTGAATTTTGGTTTTATTGTTTTCACACATGAAAACTGACCAATGAAAGACCTGAATTACTTTATGCAGCCCATTGAAAATTTATATTCGTGATTTGCATTCTTTTTAGATCCTACTAGCTTGGAGACCCAGCGGTGCCCGGGTTATTTGACAAAGGCATTATGTGCTAAGGTTGGTCCTTATCAGATGTTAATGTGGCTCACAGTGGTCTCAGGAACTTAGTGAAGATACTGCAAGTCCCATCGGCCATGGTCCTTCCCCCTCCAAACAGCACCAGGATGTAGAGAGGGTCTTGGGGGCTCTGTGTGTCACATTTGGTCTTGATCATTCTTTGGATGAGGGTTGCAGAAGTCTCGGAAGGTATTTCAAGTCCCATCATCCTCCTTGAAACAGCACCAGGGTGTAGAGTGGGTCAAGGGGGCTCTGTGTGCTAATTTTGGTCTGAGGTCATTGGGTGAGGGTTGCGTTGTGAAGTGGGCAAGTTTGGTCCTGATCCATCACTGCTGTGGGCCGCAGTGTCTGACTGCCTGAGGCCTTTCCTTTTCTCTCTGTGTCACCTTAGAATGTTGGAATGTGGATGGCCAATCGGAGTCCTTTATGCAAATACCATTTCAGTGGCAACCAATCCCCTCTGTCTGGGGCCGTAGAATGTTGGAATTCTGAGGCTGGCCAATCAGAGTCCTTTATGCAAATAATCCCATAGTGGCAACCTGTCGAAATGCTGTCACTTAGTCCTTGGTACCTTCGCACCTCCCAGAAAATGAACATTCTATTTCCAACCGAAAAAAACTGTCATTTGGCTAACTAAAGCATGCAGGTGCATTCTGTTTTGCTGGCCAATCAGAGTTCTTTATGCACATTGTCTCTCAGTGGCAACCAATGCCCTCTGTCTGGTGCCTTAGAGTGTTGGAGTTCTGAGGCTGGCCAATCAGAGTCCTTTATGCAAATAACCTGGTGCCTTAGAGTGTCGGAGTTCTGAGGCTGGCCAATCAGTGTCCTTTATGCAAATAATCCCACAGTGGCAACCAATCGAAACGCTGGCACATATCCCTCCCTCCGCACCGCCGCACACACTGACTTTTATTATATAGATAGATAGATAGAAGATAGATAGATTACATTCCATTTCACAATTGTGCAAATATGAGCAGTTATTGTCGATCTGTACTGTAATCTGAAAAAGTGGGTTTATATCCATGAAAGTTCATGTGAAAAAATTACCAGTTAATCTTAAAGGTGAGGATATGGCTGGTTTTACACTGCAATATAATGCAGTTAGAATCTGTGTTAACTGATCAGTGTAGACTCATATAATACAGTTTAAAGCAGTCCAAACTGCATTATATGATAGTGTAGTTACAGACTTCATTTCTTTTTCTCCCCTCCCTCTCGTTGAAACTTTAAATATAGTTGCAAATTCTCCCAAACCCATGGATGAGAGCCATGGGTATGGTGGGAGAATGTTTTCAAATTCACAGACAGAGAAAAGAGTGAGCATCCTGCTCAGGGGTGCCCACACTTTTTCAGCACGCAAGCTACTTATAATAAAACCAAATCAGAAAGATCTACCTAACTCCTCAAGCCTGGCTCCGCCCCCTCTGGCTTCAGCTCTACCAGCAGCTTTTCCAGGCTTGAGGAGAGCAGTGCCAAGCCAGCCTTGTGCTAGCTATGCCACCATTGGCTTAGCATTGCCATCCTCAAGCCTGGAGAAGCTGCTGGGAGCCCCAAAGCCAGAGGGGAGGGGTTGGGCTTGGTGCGGCCTGGCTCCGCCCCCTCTGGCTTCAGCTCTACCAGCAGCTTCTCCAGGCTTGAGGAGAGCAGTGCCAAGCCAGCCTTGTGCTAGCTATGCCACCATTGGCTTGGCATTGCCATCCTCAAGCCTGGAGAAGCTGCTGGTAGAGCGGAAGCCAGAGGGGGCGAAGCCAGGCTGCGCCAAGCCCTGCCCCCTCCCCTCTGGCTTTGGAGCTCCCAGCAGCTTCTCCAGGCTTGAGGATGGCAATGCCAAGCCAGCCTTGTGCTAGCTATGGCACCACTGGCTTGGCATTGCCATCCTCAAGCCTGGAGAAGCTGCTGGGAGTGCCGAAGCCGAGGGAGGGGGTGGGGCTTGGCATGGCCTGGCTCCGCCCCCCTCTGAGAAGTGCCCCATCCGGCTGGGATCGACCCCCTTCAGTCCCGGGATCGACTGGTCGATCGCAATCGACTTCCTGGGCAGCCCTGATCCTGCTAATCATTTCCCCTAATATTAAATAACCATATGCACATGCACTTGCAGGCAAAAACACATTCACACGTAGTACTATTTGCTTGGAAGAATGGGGAAGATGCACACAATGCAACCTTTGGGACCAGCTTCTTCTTTATTGTCATTGCCTAGGAACGGAAGATTCGAAACCGGACAGTAATTGAGGTAACTGAAGGATCTAAATTCGGCTTTTTCAGTAGTGGACGAACCACTACTGAAAAATAATAAATAAATAAATAAGTAAATAAATAAATAAAATCTTACTGAAACCCACACAACAGGAAAAACTCCTTGCTCAAGGGAGCTATTGATGATGTCCATCAGAGGGCCTCGTAACTCCTCCCGGCAGTCCTTGACCAACCAGGAGGGGCACGGATCAAGGGAACAAGTGGTTGACTTCATTCTAGTAAGAATCTTGTCAACAGCTTCTGCATCCAGCATGACGAACTGACTGAAGGCATGACCGGCAAGTGGCCATGTAAATTCAAGCTTGGCCACTGTATCTAAGGTGGCGGGGAGATCATGGCGAAACAGCAAAATCTTGTCTGCAAAAAACTTATTAAAATCCTCAGCTGTAACATCCGAAACCACAGAATTTAGGACAGTAGAGGCCGGATTTGTCATAAATCGAATAATTATGAAAAGTTGGGCTGGGCAAGAATTTGCAGACGCTATCAAAGAGGCATTATAATTTTTCTTTGCTTCTTTGATAGCATACTCATAGGCATCTGCACTTGCCTTATAAGCTGATTTTGCTTCTTCGTCAGGAGTTCTCCACCAAGCTGCCTCTAGTCGTCTCCTGTCCCGTTTCTTCACTCGAAGCTCTTAAGGAAACCAAGGTGACTGGATTCGGTGAGGATGGAGAGGGTGCTTGGGAGCGATCTCATCTAGTGCATCGGATAATCTGGCACTCCAGGACTCCACCTGCACCTCGAGGGCAGGGGCGGCCTTACCTCTCCCGGGGGTACGCAAACCTTATTTTGGCGCCCCGGTGGCTCCTAGACGCCCTCACGCAGCCAGTCGCGCATGCGCGGTGGCGTCAGCGCGGTGGCCGTGCAGCCCGCGCGAGTGCATCCTGTGCGGTGGCGCGCATGCGCAGTGACATTCCGCGCGGCCGCATGCGCGGTGGCGTCTTGCGCGGCCGCGCGAGTGCGTCCCACTTACGCGGCCGCATAGTCGGCGGAATGGGAGGGGCCGGCCCTGCTTGAGGGAAACATTGGTAAGATTCACATCTTGCAGAGTATTCCGGAACCTATTAGGTTCCATAAGTCTCCGCGGGCGGGCCCAGATTGGCTCGGCACCCCTACGAGGGGGAGTGGGAACATCCACCCGAAGCTTCAAAGCATGGTGATCGGTCCATGGCACCTCAATATTAGATATGTCCATCTCTAATCCAGCCTCGAAGATTAAATCCATTGTGTGCCCGGGTAAGTAAGTGGGGCCGGTTTCAATCAGCGAGAGGCCTAGTGTCATCATGGTTGCTACTAAATCTGCAGCCGTGGTTGAAAACAATGAGGCATCAGCGTGAACGTTGAAGTCGCCCAGGACAATAAGCTTAGGGAACCTCAAGGCCCACTCCGATACTGCCTCCTGCAGCTGGGAAAGGCTACCTGAGACCCCGCCTTACCCCCTACCAACCCCAGAGATCCCTTCGGTCTGAGGACCAAAATTTGCTCGAAGTCCCTAATATTCAGACCTCTCATTTATCGAGCACTAGGTACAGAGCCTTCACAATCATGGCTCCATATCTGTGGAATGCTTTGCCGATAGAAACACGAGCCATCCGAAACTTACCATCTTTCCGGAGGGTGTGCAAAACATTTCCTTTTCGGCAAGCATTCGGATCGTGCTGATTAGGTTTTTGTGTTTTCATTGTATAATTCTATTTCATGCATTTTGTTCCTTGGATATTTGTAAACCGCTCCGAGCCTTCGAAATAAATAAATAAATAAATAAATAAATAAATAAATTTTTACTGAAACACAACAGGATTTTAATCTGTGTTTACCAAACAGGAAGGCGCAGATAAGGAAACTTGGTTACTGAGCTTCGGATAGGGCAGTCTATCAAGCCGAAACAATAAATAAATAAATAGATAAATAAAATAAAGGAAGATGTTTATTGCCACACAAAAAGAATAGCTTGTTTTGGCTTGAGGATATTTGAAATCCTCGCCGGGCACTTGGACACAAATCTACATGTTTAATCCCATCAAGATGTTTTTCTGCCTTCATTGTTTTTCCATCTGGCCCGCCTCTCTCTTCTGTTTGGATGACGTCATCGACGGTGAATTCGTCCCATTGGCCAAGCCGGCCGAGCCTCCTCCTACAGCTGTTCGCACCGACCAATCAGCGTGGCGTCGGCAAGGGAGCGGGAGGCAGGAAATTTGAATTTTGACAGTTCTGTAACCTAGAAAAAGGCATGTTTTCCATTGTTCTGTATGCTAGTATGGACGAAGGATCGAGGCTAGCATCTCATTCAGCTGGATGAATAAACAACTCAGTGGCGTTTTCTTTAACCTGGTGAGATCTTTATTGGGAAACTTAGGAAAAATGGGATTGGTTGCTTCCTTTCTCAGCGGGCAAAACGGATCCTCTTTGGTGGGTCTAGCTGCCTTCATGGCAAGACCCCCAAATTCCTGTTCGATAACACAGGGAAGGGGAATATCACCTACCTTGCCCAATTGTTCTGAACTTTGTGCCACTGGGCATGAAAAATGTTTCTCCCTTGATGTTTGGAGTGATAGCAATAAAGTGATCAGAGAAGGAAGAGGCAAAAGAAAGAAGTGATTCCTCCTTTCTCCCCTACTTTTCTCTCATGTCATTCCAGCCCCATCTACCTGCCATAGCATCAAGTTTCTGCATCCAGATTTTATGAATCTACAATGGTTTATATCAGTGTTTCTCAACCTGGGGGTCGGGACCCCCAGAGGGGTCGCGAGAGGGTTTCAGAGGGGTCGCCAAAGACCATCAGAAAACATATTTCTGATGGTCTTAGGAAGCCCTTTGGCAGAGGAGGTTGAAGATCTCTCTGCTGTGATTGGCAGGCCTCCCTGCCAAGGGGAAGGCTGTTTCTGAGACTCCAAGTGGGGAGGGGAGAACAGGCGTGCTCGGCGCATGGCAGCATGATGCGCATGTGTGGGTAAGGGAGAGTGTGTGATGTGGCATGGAGGCTCAAGCCAGCTAGTCCCTTCAAGGCATGTGGGTTCTGTGTAGGAAGTTTGACCCAATTCTATCATTGGTGGGGTGCAAGGGGCTCTTTGATTGTAGGTAAACTATAAGTCCCAGTAACTACAACTCCCAAATGTCAAGATCTATTTTCCCCAAACTCCACCAGTGTTCGCATTTGGGTATATTGAGGATTCGTGTCAAGTGTGGTCCAGATCCATCATTGTTGAGTCTATAGTGCTCTCTGGATGTGGGTGAACTACAACTCCCAAACTCAAGGTCAATTCCCACCAAAATCTTCCAGTACTTGCTGTTGGTCATGGAGTTTTGCATACCAAGTTAGGTTCAATTCCATTGTTGGTGGAGTTCAGAATGCTCTTTGATTGTAGGTGAACTATAAATCCCAGCAACTACAATTTCCAATTGACAAAATCAACCCCCACCCAAAAAAAAAGACAGTTATGAAGTTGCAATGAAAATAATGTTATGGTTAGGGGTCTCCACAACATGAAAAACTGTATTAAGGGGTCGCAGCATTAGGAAGGTTGAGAAACACTGGTTTATATGAATCTACACTGCCATATAATCAAATTCAAAGCAGATAATCTGGATTCAAAAACCTAATTATATGGCAGTGTAAACGGGGTCTGAATTTTATCTTGGATGTGATTTATCTTGAAGTTGGAAAATCTTCCCCAGTAATGCTCTTGCAAAATATAAACCATGATTTAACCAAGATCCATGTCTACTACATACTTAGATATAAATATGAGGAGTGGTGACAGAATGACTGACCTTTAACCATGAGCAGAAATGTTACTTTTTCTCAAAACAGGATGACACTATGTTGACTAAAGTGTGTTGAGGAAGTGTTTTCTGTGGCCTGCGTCTCTTGGCTGGTTAAAAAGAGGAATCTTTTCTATATCTTCAACTTTTCATAGCACTTCTGCTGGAACTGAAACTTCCTCTTCATTCTTTTTTGAAAGACACAATTTTTCACTTAATCAGCAATGATAGAAGACAGTGCATCTGCAGAGCTGAGATTTCATCGAAAAAATATTTATTTATTTATATTTCTTCGATTTTATACCGCCACTCCCAGAAGCTCGGGGCAGTTTACAAGGAAGAGTACAACAACAGCAGAAATAAAACAATGGTTAAAATTCAGCAGTTATCAAAAGCCTGCCTGAACAAGTGGGTTTTGCATGCTCTACGAAAAGAGCCCAGATCTCAAAGAGCCAGGATCTCAGACGGCAAAGGGTTCCAAAGCACCGGGCCTATGATAGAGAATGCCCTTTTCCAGGTTGCTGTTAGGTGGAAGGATCTAATACAGTGAATGCAAAGAAGATTCGAATCTTCTGACCGTAGTGACCTCGGGGCAGGCATGTAGCCAGGGGGCTAAGGGGCTTCAGCCACCGAAATTCTCAGGATGGTCCGCGAAAAGGCCTTACTGGTACATTATTTAAACTGTTATGTGCATTTAAATCATGATCTGATCACCATGCTCATTATATCCCATATTAATGGGGTTATTGGGATAACAATACAAAAGGTTTGCTAGGGTAGACCCTCTTCCACCCAGTCTCAGCCCCCCGCGAACCAAACTCAGCCCCCGGAATCAAAATCCTGCCTACGGCCCTGCCTCGGGGGATTGTAAGGGAACAGGCGATCCCTTAGATCAGGGTTTCTCAACCAGTGTGCCGGGGCACACTAGTGTGCCGTGAGCGATTATTAGGTGTGCCGTGGGAAATTGGAAGCTCCAGGAAAGGGGGGGGGGGGGGAAGAGTCTAGTGTATAAAAACCCTAAGAAACCTACCTCGTTAAAGGCACAAAATTACAAACACCCCCTCCCCACCCGTTGTCTACTTGGTCTCTCCCTCTCCATGCATTGGGAAGGCCCGCCTCCCTTTCCCCCCAAATAGAGACCTCCTCTTGCCTCCCTGGGGTTCTGTGTGGGAAGTTTGGCCCAGTTCTATCATTGGTGGGGTTCAGAATGCTCTTTGATTGTAGGGGGAACTATAAATCCCAGAAACTACAACTCCCAAATGCCAAGGTCCATTTCCCTGAACTCCATCTGCGTTCATATTTGGGCATATTGAGTATTCATGCCAAGTTTGGTCCTGATCCAACATTGTTTGAGTCCACAGTGCTCTCTGGATATAGGTGAACTACAACTCCAAAACCCAAGGTCAATGCCCACCTAACCCTTATAGTATTTTCTCTTGGTTATGGGAGTTCTGTGTGGGAAGTTTGTGTCTTTCTGCCATTCCTGCCAGGATATCTATGTTGTGTTCATCGAAACAGGTCCAGGTTTCACACTGAGTCTATAAATACATTTAAAAACATATTAACTATATGTATTACTGTGTTAGAGTGTCATTTTGTGTCATATTGGTTGGTGGTGTGCCCCAGGATTTTGCAAATGTAAAAAGTGTGCCGCGGCTCAAAAAAGGTTGGGAAACACTGCCTTAGATACACTGGCCCCAGACCATACAAGGCCTTAAATGTAAGAACTAACACCTTGAAAGTGATCCAGAATTCAATTGGTAACCAGTGCAGATCTCGCAGTATAGGTGTTACATGACAGCTCGCAGGCTTCCCTACGAGGAGCCGGGCAGCGGTATTCTGCACTAGTTTAAGTCTCCGGGTTGCAGTCAAGGGAAGGCCAATGTAAAGAGTGTTACAGTAGTCAAGTCTTGAGATGACTGTAGCCTGGAGCACCGAGGCAAGGTCATTCCGGGACAGATAGGAAGCCAGCCGCTTCGCCTGACGCAGATGGAAAAATGCGGTCCTGCTGACACTGGAGATTTGAGCTTCCATTGACAGCAGGGGGTCCAAGAGGACGCCAAGGCTTTTTACAGATAATGATGGGAGTAGTGCCTCGCCATCCAGGGTTGGCAGCTGGATGTCCCTATTGCCCGGACGGCCCAGCCATAGCGATTTCCGTCGCTGGATTCACCTTCAACCTGCTGGCTCGCAGCCATCCAGTGACGGCCTCAAGGCACAGATCGAAATTATCGGATACGGAGTCCGGCTGGCCCTCCATCCTCAGAATGAGCTGGATGTCATCAGCATACTGATGGCACTCCAGCCCAAAGCTACGTACCAGTTGAGCGAGTGGTCGCATGTAGATGTTAAATAACAAGGGAGAGAGTATGGCTCCCTGAGGGACCCTGCAAGGTAGCAGAAATCCCTCCGGGGCCAACTCCCCCCTTTGCACTCGCTGCTTCCGGTTGAGGAGGAAAGAGGACAGCCAATCCAAGGCTGTCCCCCTCACTCCAGCAACGGCAAGGCGATGCGTCAAAAGATCGTAATCGACTGTATCAAACGCTGCTGTGAGGAAATCTTTCAAATAACAAAAAAATATTCCGACATCTTATACAACTGAACAGAAAAGTATAATATTTATATTCTTACGTAAACTGATGCCTATAAATATGTCAGAAAAGATGGTGAGAAAGGGGATTTATTAAACATTGAGAAAAATTGTCTAATGCTTCCTATACTGTGCACTTCTAGTCTGTTCAGAAGTTTAGATAATTATTATCTATGCATTTTAAGAGTTGAATTTATTACAATTGTAATTACAAGAACTGATTTCTGATAATATGCTACCAAAATGCATATAGCACCTAAAAAGGGACAATGTCAATTGACCAAACCAATGAACACATGTTTTCTTAGCTGGATTTCACACTAGATCTTTACGTGACTTTGAAAGGGTGAAAGGCACACTATTGTTGTGCCTTTCTGACTGCTCTTTACCTTGTAGCAGGGGTAGGGAACCTATGGCTCGGGAGCCTGGTGTGGCTCTTTTCATGATTGCATCTGGCTCTCCAGAGCAGCCCGGGCCTCAGTTTCCCAGCATGCAGCAGGAAGGAGTGACGCAAATGCGCCATGACTGCCGCTTCCGTGCCGCCACCGTCTCCTCTTCCTCATCCCCCACTGGTCTCGGGGCCCTGCGCCCTCTTCGCCAGGAATGGCAGAGCCCACGGGTGGCGCCTCATCCTTGTCTTCCTCTTTGTCCTCCGCCACGAGCCTTGGGGGAAGCGGCGGAGGCGGGCCTGGCCCTGGCGCTGCGGACCCGGCCTCGCTGCTCCCATGGGACGCCTAGCTCATTGCCCTCATTGTCGGGCAGCTGAAAAGCCACGGCCTCTTCAATGCCTTCCGGAGGGACTGCCTCTTTGACATCAACACCAAGGGCCGCCTTGGCCCGTGCCCTCCTCCCCCTTCCTTCCTTCCTTTCTCTTCCTTTCTTCCCCTCTCTTTTTCTTTCATTCTTTTCCTCCCTCCCTCTCCTCCTTCCTTCCTTCCTTCCCCTTCCTTCCTTTCTCTTCCTTTCTTTTTCCTTCTCTTTTTCTTTCATTCTTTTCCGCCCTCCCTCTCTCCCTACCTTCTTTCCTCCCTCTTCGTTCCTTCCTTCCTCTTCCATTCTTTCCTTCTCTCCTTCCTTTTCCCTCCCTCTCTCACCTTCCTTCTTTCCTCTTCCTTCCTTCCTTCCTCCCCTTCACCTTTTCCTTCTCTCCTTCATTTTCCCTCCCTCTCTCCCTTTCCTTCTTTCCTCCATTCTCCCTCCCTCTTCCTTCTTCTTCTATTCTTTTCCCCAAGTCTTCCTTTCCTTCTCTTTCCTTTCTTTTCACTTCCCTCTCTCTCCTTCCTTCTTTTCTTTTTTCCTTTCATTATTTTACTTTTTCCTCACTCCCTTTCTTTTCTTTTCCCCACCCTTTCTTTCCCCCCTTCCCATTTCCTTCTTTCTTTTCCCCTCCTTGTCTCCTGCTTTGCTTTTCTTCCTTTTCCATAGTTCATTTATTGTGCCCCCATGGGGCTGGTGTTATGTCTGTGTTGTGTACATGGTTTGGCCTTTACCTGCATGACCTTTGTTCCATTGTTCTGCCATGTGGAGATTAGTGGGAGGAGGTGTGTCTTGGCCCCAAACCTGGCAGCACCACCCTGAACTCCTCCCCTTCCTGAGTTTACCTGGGAGGCTGGACTTCCTTTCTGCCTCCATTCCAAGGATAGCACATGGACGAAGCACACAGAAATCTAAAGCTCTCACTTAGACAACACATCTTTGTCCATGTATAGCCAACCAACGCTCTCAAGCCAGGATTACAGTGATAGGAAGGCCAGCCTTTCACCCAAAGACTGCAATCTCTGGGGTCCCCAGATGTTTGGCATACACCAACAAAAAGCGGGATATCACAGTTTCTTCAAATATAGTAGATTTATTTAGTTAACATCCATTCATTTCTTTAAGGTGGGTAGTGGAGTGAAGATATATCCAGAAATAATCACTGGCATTGCATTATGTCATCCCAAAGTAATATATAAAAAATTCCTTCTATTCTTTCGAAATATATATATAATCCGATATAGAATGCCAATGCGTCAGTTCGACGGTCTCTAAAGGCCCTGCTGTTTCGCCGTTTCCGGCTTCTTCGGGACCTGTCAGATCGTTTATATCCACTTATACAAATCCACTGGTCCGATATCAAATATATCCAAATCATAAACGTGGACGCAGCCAGTCGGACCTTGTTTGGGCCTTGAGAACTACTGCCTTGGTTGCATTCACTCCATGTTTCCTTTTGTTAATAAGCCTGCTAGTTCTGGGTCTTATGTGTGAGTAAAAGCTAATATGGCACTTTTGGGTTGATTAACAGCAAAATATGTCGGTTCAGAGCAGGCATATAGCCAGGGAAGGGGGCTTGAGGTGCTTCAGCCCCCCTGAAATTCTCAGGGTGGTCCGCAAAAAGGCCTTACTGGTACATTATTTAAACTGTTATGTTTATTCATATCATAATCTGATCACCATGCTCAATATATCCCATATGCATGGGGGTGTTATTGGGATAACGATACAAAAGGTTTGCTAGGGTAGACCCTCTCCCACTCAGACTCACCCCCCCCCCCCCAAATCAAAATCCTGGCTAAGGGCCTGGTTCAGAGTATTCTTCTCTATTGGGTTGTGTCTGTGTCTGTTGTTGTGGGATTCCTCTTCCCAACAAGGAAATGCTGCCCCCTTGTGGTAGCAGCTGGTACAGGCAAGAGGATGTTCCTGAGATTGGCCTGATTTGAGCAGTAGACCAGTGTTTCCCAACCTTTTTCGAGCCGAGGCACACTTTTTACATTTGCAAAATCCTGGGGCACACCACCAACCAAAATGACACAAAATGACACTCTAACACAGTAATACATATAGTTAATATGTTTTAAAAATGTATTTATACACTCAGTCTGAAACCTGGGCTTGTTTCGATGAACTCAACATAGATATCCTGGCAGGAATGGCAGAAAGACACAAACTTCCCACACAAAACTCCCATAACCAAGAGAAAATGCTATAAGAGTTTGGTGGAGTTGTAGTTCACCTATATCCAGAGAGCACTGTGGACTCAAACAATGTTGGATCAGGACCAAACTTGGCATGAATACTCAATATGCCCAAATATGAGCGCAGATGGAGTTCAGGGGAAACAGACCTTGACATTGGGGAGTTGTAGTTGCTGGGATTTATAGTTCCCCTACAATCAAAGAGGATTCTGAACCCCACCAATGATAGAACTGGGCCAAACTTCCCACACAGAACCCCCAGGAGGAACGAGGATGTCTCTAATGGGGGAAAGGGAGGCGGGCCTTCCCAATGCATGGAAAGGGAGAGACCAAGTAGACAGCAGGTGGGGAGGGGGTGTTTGAAATTTTGTGCCTTTATTGAGGTAGGTTTCTTAGGGTTTTATACTTCAACACACTAGACTCCCCCCCGGAGGTTCAATTTCCACGGCACACCTGATGACTGCTCACGGCACACTAGTGTGCCCCGGCACACTCCTTTCTGCTAGAGATCCCTGTGTACAACTAGTGGGCCACTGTGTGACACAGAATGCTGGACTAGATGGGCTGAGGCCCGATTCAGCATAATGTTCTTATGTTCTTACTGGTTGGGAAACACTGCTGTGACTCAATAAAAGTCTAGCAAATGTGAACTACTTTGGGTCCCAGTCCTGAGGGGGAAGTCATATATAAATAAATAAATAAATCTATATAGACAGTATATAAAGAGAAGGTCCGTGCTTTGACGATCATAGACAAAGAAACTATACCGTACGTCCCAGAACCACGATAATCGACAACAAAGACAACCATACCCAGAGATACATTCGTGGCCCAAAAAACTGGCCCTCACTCCCTCACAACACCCCATAAGAACATAAGAACATAAGAAGAGCCATGCTGAATCGGACCTCAGCCCATCTACTCCAGCATTCTGTATCACACAGTGGCCCGCCAGTTGTACACGGGGATCTCGAGCAGCAGAAGGGAGGCAAAACCCTGACCTGCTCCGACCCCCACAACCAGTACCCAGGAAATTCTGCCTACCTCGACCAACTCCGAGGTGGCACTTGAATGTCCTTTTCAGTAACTACCGATACACTTGGTATCCATGAATCTGTCTAATCCTGCCTTGAAGTTGTTCAGGCTGACAGCTGTCACAACCTCTTCTGGAAGTGAGTTCCATAACCCAATGACCCTCTGGGTGAAGAAATATTACCCTTTATTAGTCCTAATTTTCCTACCTTGGAGCTTCAGGGAGTGCCCTCTAGTCCTAGTGTTTTGTGACAAAGAAAATAATTTTCTTTATTCACCTTTTCGATCCTATGCATGATTTTATACACTTCGATCAAGTCACCTCTTAAACGCCGTCTTTCAAGGCTGAAAAGACCAAGGCGTTGCAACCTGGTTTCATAAGGGAGCCACTCCATCCCTTGGATCATTCTTGTTGCCCTTTTCTGTACCTTTTCCAGTTCCATTATATCCTTCTTAAGGTGCGGAGACCAGAATTGTACACAGTACTCCAAATGTGGCCTTACCATAGATTTGTAGAGAGGTAATACAACATTTGCTGACCTATTTTCGATTCCCTTTCTGATCATGCCTAGCATAGAATTTGCTTTTTCACTGCTGCAGCGCACTGGGTTGACATCTTCATTGAGCTGTCCACCAAAACCCCAAGATCCCTCAGAAAGCTTTGACCCCATCAATTTGTAGGTGTAGTTGGGGTTCTTTGCCCCGATGTGCATGACTTTACACTTGTTTAGGTTAAAATGCATTTGCCACTTTGTTGCCCATTCACTCAATTTCGAGAGATCTTTCTGGAGCTCTTTACAATCAGTTTCATTTTTAACTACCCTGAACAATTTAGTGTCGTCTGCAAACTTTGCTACCTCAGAATTCACTCCTACATCCAGATCATTAATGAATAAATTAAAAAGTAACGGACCCAAAACTGAACCTTGGGGTACGCCACTTCTCACCTCTTTCCACCCAGAGAAATGTCCGTTTATTACCACCCTTTGTTTCCTACAGTTTAGCCAGGTTCCAATCCAGGACAAGACCTGTCCCCTGATTCCATGGCTGAAGAGCTTATTTAGGAGCCTTTGGTGAGGGACTTTGTCAAAAGCCTTTTGAAAGTCAAGGTAAACAATATCAATTGGGTCCCCTTTATCTATGTGTTTATTTACACCCTCAAAGAATTCTAACAACCCCCTAAAAACCGGCAATGAACCTCCCATCCCGCCCTCTGTGCTGCCAGCGCGAACGTTTAGAACGTTCGCGCATGGCAGCCAACACTCACCCTCGCCTCCTCCTCCTCAGTAACAGGAGGGAAGGAGGGGGCCGGGCAGGGAGGAGGAGCCGGCCCCCTTGCTCCTCCTTAGCCCCTCCTACTCCGCTTCCTCCTTCCGCCTCCCCCACCGCTGTTCCCGAACACCGACGGGGGATGAAGGAAGGGGGCCGGGCTAAGGAGGAGCAAGTGAACCGGCTCCTCCTTAGCCCCTCCTCCTCCGCTTCCTCCTTCCGCTGCCCCCGCCGCTGTTCCCGAACACTGGCGGTGACAGAGGCTGAATGGAGGGAGGGGGCCGGGCTAAGGAGGAGCAAGGAGGACGAACCGGAGGAGGGAGGAGATGGAGGCTGGCCTGGAGGCGGAGGAGGAGGAGGCAGAGGAAGAGGAAGAACCGGGCGGGGAAGGCAGCCGCCATCGGTAAGGGAGGGGAAGGTAGGGGGGAGATAGGAAGGAAATGAGGGGGAGGAAAGAGAGAGATACAGAGAGAGAGATACAGAGAGAGAGAGAGAGAGATACAGAGAGAGAGAGAGATACAGAGAGAGACAGAGAGAGATAAAGAGAGAGAGAAAGACAGAGAAAGAGAGAGACAGAGAAAAAGGGACAGAAAGAGAGACAGAAAGAGAGAAAACATACACAAACATATACACATATACACACAAACATCACCACACATACACACACATACACACACATATACATGAAAACATGCACACATACACACATATGTACATGCACATATACATAAGAACACACACATAAACATTATACACATATATACACACACACATCAGCACACACATACTCACACACATATACATAAAGACATGCAAACATGTACACATATATGCATGCACATCTCCATAAGAACACACACAGCCTGGACAGCTTCAAGGCAGGATTAGACAGATTCATGGATACCAAGGGAATCAGTAGTTACTGAAATGGACATCCAAGTGCCACCTCTGTGTTGATGGAGGCAGGCAGGATTTTCCCCGGGTACTGGTTGTGGGGGGTCGGGAGCAGGTGAGGGTTTTGCCCTCCTTTCTGCTAGAGATCCCTGTGTACAACTAGTGGGCCACTGTGTGACACAGAATGCTGGACTAGATGGGCGGTGGCCCGATTCAGCATGGCTCTTCTTATGTTCTTACATACACAACATACCCATACACACATATACACACAAACATCACCACACAAATACACACATATACATAAAGACATACACACATACACACATATAAACATCCACATATACATAAGAACACAAACATACACATTCACATATATACACACACACATCAACACACACACACATACATGAAGACACGCACACATACACACATATATACATGCACATATACATAAGAACACAAACATACACAAAACACAGATACACATATACACACAAACATCAGCACACATATACACACACACACCATGTGTGTAGAAAGGGAAAAGCCACAGACTATGGCACAGCAACGCGGGCAGGGTACAGCTAGTAAATAAATAAATATAATGACGACAATGACAACAGCAAAGATTTGATTAGCTCCCCAAACGGGTCTTTGATCAGAGCCACCTGCTAGTATATTTCAGAAGGGTCCAGGTCTTGGAGTGGACATAAGCGGTTTTGTGATTCCAGAAATCCCACCCTTCTGATCTTAAATAAGGAGAACAAAGATTTGGTAAACTTTTCCAGTCAGTGTTGTGTGTTCTTAATAATTTAGTGATCTCCACCTCTTTTGATTGCAGATACATATATTTTTTAAAGTGCACTGATTTTACTTAAAACGTATTAGCCCATATGTGCACAAAGATGGCGGCGTCGAGCGGGCGTCTGAACGCCGAGCTCCGCCGGGCACCTGGAAAACCTCCATGCACAGCACCCCCATTGCTGAGGAACAACCTGCTGGTCCCGCTAGGTGTGGGGGGACCTTTCGGCCGCTACTGGAGGCCCGAAGTGTCCCCTGCCCCTCCTCGAGGCCTTACAGGCGGACGCTGAGTCTGCCTTGGAGGTCGCTCGGGCGCCAGCTTCGATCCTCAGGGCCTTTGCAGGCCTGAGGGACGCTGCGGCCTCCGGGGGGTCCCCTGGCCTCGGCCCAACGGGGGCCCCCCAGAGATGCCTGGCCTGGTCACCAGTCCCCTGGCCAGGCTTGGAGGAAGCCGGGGCCTCCACCCCCTCAACTCCATCCAGGGGAGCTCCAGGAGCCCTGGGTTGCGGGGAGAGGAGCGATGGAGCCTGGCGAAGATGGACGAGGAGAGGACAGACAGAGGAGGGTGAGTGGAGAGGTCGCAGCTGCCCCCCAGCATGAATCCAGCTGCTGCTGTAGCTGCGGAGGGGCCCACTGCCGCTTCGACCCCGTCCCCGGGCCCTGGAACATCTCGGCCTTGAGAGAACCAGGCCGGCAACGCCAGCGCCAGGACCCTTGCCGGCCGGGACTCGAGGAGTATGAGGGCGAGTGGCGCAAGAGGAGCGGCGATAGAGTGGAGCCTGGCCCCCGCTCAGCCACCCGGGCCAAGCGGAGGCGGAGACCGAGGAGGAAGCAAGCAACAGAGGAGAGGGCGGGCCCCAGACCTGTGGCGAGGCCCCCCCATCCTGAGAGAGACCCCAGGGGACAATGGGTCGTGGGGCCCCCCCTCGACCCACCGGGAGGCGTTGGTTGAGGGGAACAAGATGGCGGCGAGTCCGAGCGGCTTGGCGTCCTTAGTCCCGCCCCCTCCACATTCCACAGGGGCTGCGGCTCTCCCTGACTTGAGATCTCAGCCCCCGCCTTCCCTGACCGCCGGACCGAAGCGGCTGCTGCCGCTGGTGCCCCTTTCAGAGGCGCCAGATGTTTCGAAATCTGGCAAGGGCCCCGGAGGCGCGACCCCGACGCCGAGCCTGCCAGTTGCTGGCACCCCCTATTAGCAACCTGGCCACAGCCTTCGCCCTCCTCTGGCGGCCGGGGCTGACGGATCCATTGTGCCGGGGTAGTGCAGCCCGCGAACCGGCAAGCCCGGGAGTGCCCAGTATGGAGGCCAGGCAGCCGCTGGAAAAGCGGCGTCGAGGCCGAAGGGCAGCAGACCCTCTGGTCTTAGGACACCCGCCACTGCCTGCCAAGGAGAGGGGAGGCTTGCCGCACCCGGATCTAAGCCTTGGATCCGCTTAGAGTCAGAACCTTCTGGGGTCTGGGCTTTGGGCATCGAAGCCCCCTCCTGCAGGCTCAAAGCGGAAGAAGGACACTAACCCGCAGATTGGGCACCCTTTGCCACATCTCTAGACAAGGGGAGACTGACCGCCTTGGACCAGTTCCATGGGCTCATCTTGAGACCACCTCTGCTCCCCCCCTTCGATGGGAAAGTTGGGCCCACTTGACCTGTTGGGCACTCTCCTGCCGGTCCTCTGTCTTCCACCTTTCCCCCCTCCCCCCCTTCCTTTTTACTGCTTTTATTGCTTGTATTTTTCCTTGTTTGTTATATTGATAATGTAATGTTTGTGTTGCCGTTTTGGCTTTGTAAGCCGCTGCGAGCCTGAGGGAGTCAGCGGTCTAATAAGTCCAAACAATAAATAAATAAATAAATAAATAAAGGGTAATAATGGCAACAAGCAAAGGGTGTGGAACTGCATACTTGCTTTGAGAAGATGAAGTGGGCGGGAAAGTAGCCGAAGTAACCGCTGACAGAGGAGGATGTGTTGTAGCAGTATATCAAGATTGGTGTCAAAATGAGGGGGAAGGCGGCCCTGGACTTTCCCAGTGCCAGGGCTGTCTTCCGTGTATTGCGCAATCTCGTCTGCCATTAACGAAGCACTTCGGAAGTTTTGGAAAGTTCCAATTTTTTTCGGGAAAAATCGGGAATGACTTCGAATCGACTCAACAGCGCCCCCTAGATCCAAAACGTGTTTTGAACCATTTTTAATCAACCAAGCCTATTGGTTATAGCTCAATTGGCTGGCACTAAATGTGTCTAGCATCCTATCACACTGTGTGGATGTCATGCAGCCATGAACTTGAACTTGACCAGTGACAGTCACTGGGTCGGTCACCTGAAATCCAATTAATGACAGTGGGTTCCTGTCATCGCCTGCTGACTCAGGGATTCCCTGACCCGGATACCCCTGTGTTTGCCAGACCCCGGCTACCAGACCCACGTTAAGCGCCAAACTCCCAAGTTGTGACAACTAATGTGCAGGGAGAGGTATTGGGCAGAACAAACAAAGGGGCCGCTCTTTTATGTGCTGAGCTGACCCTTGCCCGAGTCAATGAAAATCCCAAGAACCGCTCGGTTTCATTGGTTGTGATGCCCCATGCAATCCTTGAGTCATCCCCCTCCTAGCCACAAAGGTTTACTATGAGAGCCATGTGCTCCACTTCACCCTTTCCCACTCTCCCATAAACAGAGGTGCCAGTTGATATCATGGTGATTCCATGGGATCCTGGTGGGAAGCATGGAGAAGCCATCGCTCCATGTCCCACATTGCGTGACTTGCCAGGGACTTCAACACATGGGGGAAACGTCACCACCTAGCTTCCCTTCATTGCTGGTAAGCAAGATAGGAAGGCTTCCATGTTGCTGTGGTGGTGGCATAGACTGCTTGCTCTCTCTTTTCTGGATGCAGGGGCGGTTCTACCGGTAGGCAAAGGACGTGGCTGCGTGGGGCGCCCTCTGGATAGAGGGCGCATTCCCCCGCAAGCCAGACAGCATCCTGCCTCCTCCTCGGTGGTCTTGAAGGCTGAGCCTCC
Organism: Anolis apletophallus; assembly: GCA_030556195.1. Lineage (NCBI taxonomy): Eukaryota > Metazoa > Chordata > Lepidosauria > Squamata > Anolidae > Anolis > Anolis apletophallus. Next base: position 131,493,779 of record JARBWK010000006.1, on the reverse strand, counting down.
GGGCCCGGGCACCAGCTCCGCCTCCGAAGGGACGGCAGGCCTGGATTATCGATAAAGCCAACCTAGCCGCCATGGCCTATAGGCGTAAAGCGAGAGGCCGCGCAAAACATGGGCCAAAAAGGAAAAAATAAGTTGAAACAAAAAAAAGCGCTGCGCGGGGCTTTTTCTGGGGTTCCTTGGGTGCCGCCAGGTGCCACGAGTGACTATTCTGAGCTCCAGGCTCCGCGCGGTGGTGGTGGAAGCGCGCCCTGATTTGTTGCGGCGTCCGCGAGTGTCTCCGCCCCTCCCACGGCAGAGAAGGAGAAGGCGGGATGGGCGCTGAGCTCATTGCTCGGCAGCTCATGCTCCAGTAAACGGCCCGCGGGAGGGGGAGCTGTAACGGAGCCGCACGTGACAGGGAGCGGGGATGGGTGGGGGAGGGGAAAGGAACGCAGGCACAGCCGAGGGAGGAAGGGAGGGGGCATGCCCACGCTCAGCCAGGACACGGATTGGAACGTTTGCATGTTTTCTCCATGGGGAGAGCCCCCTCTGAGTTGCGAGTCCTTCCGCAAATTCCCAAATGAGCCAAATGTGATTGACATTCTCTCTGCCCTCCCCCCCCCCCGGTCTGTATTCCCTGTCTGTGTAAGCAATCTTTGCCCAGGGGTCTTCTTGCGAGGGAGGAGGGGAGAGGTGGCGGCGGGAGGTGATGCTCCTTTGCAGGCAAGTCTGCCCAAGCTTTGCCCCTTCAAGGCCAGGCCAGGCACTGCAGGACGGCGGAGAGTGTGACCCCCACCCTTTCCAGGCAAGCCTGCACTCCATTCTCTTTGGCCCTGTGTGCCGGGTCCTGATTGGAGAGAGAGAGAGAGAGAGCACACATGCGCACGTTTGCGGGGAAGGAGAAAAGAATCAGTGAAGGAAGTGTAAGTGAAGGAATGAATGAAGGGCTTTCCTCCTCCTCTGTGACCTCTTCTCTCCCTCCTTCCTTTCTTCGGCTCTATTTCTGTCTAGACCTGAAGGGCCTGAGGCTATGAGGAGTTTTGGGAGTTGGAGTCCAAAACACCTAGAGGGAGGGAGGGCCCAAGTTTGCCTGTATTCGACCTCATTTGAACATTTTGGCTGTTTTTCTATTTACATTTACATTGAGATCCTAATTTTGGACTTATGGGAGACTCCTATGAATTATGAGACGGGTGGTAGGTAATATATTCTGATTTTGATGCATTTACATTGCATTTCTTGTTGATTATTATGCAGTTCTGCTTAATATTGTCATACAATATAATAAAAATACAATATAACAATAGAATAATGATATATTTTATATTACATGTAATATTACAAACAATATTGCAGTATAGTGGTATTGTACAAAATAGTAATATATAATATGTTATTTTACTTTATTTTGGGTTATTTGAGTTTTATAGGAGTAATGAAAATATTTAGTAGAGGATAATTTTATTTAAATAAATAATTTTATTTATTATTTTATTATAATAATATAATAGGTTATATTATGTCATTATAAAATAATTATATTGTAATGTAGTATAATATAATTATGATATAATATAGTAGGAGTATGGTATAATATATTGTATATACATTGATACAATATAATACTAGTGATGGTATTGTGATATTATAATTGTATATTTGTTTTACATGGGGGCGCCAAAATAATGTTTTGGGGGGCAAAATAATGTTCGTTTACCATTTAAAATTACCTTAGACCGCCCCTGTCTGGATGGAGCTCGACTGGAAGTACACATGCATTGTATAATGGACTCCGTCCTTATAGGAAAACATATAATAGAATGGGCCAAGTAACCCATCTGATGTAGCTGTATGTCAGGGGTGCTCAGAACGGTGATCGGGATCACCAGGGTGATCTTCGGGCCTCATCCTGGTGATCTTCAGGCCCCTGACCAGGTTTTTTTTGCTGTTGGTCCTCTTCACGCGCCCCTGCACGCTGCAAAGAAGTCCTCCGTCATTGCTCCTCCCCGCTCCCTGCTCGCGCGCTGCCTCCAAAAGCTCCAGAGTCCAAGAGGCAGAATGGGCCCCCTCTTTTGGATTCCTCCTCCTCCCTCCGTCCTTCTCCAGCCACTCAGAGTCGTAGGAGACCAAAGGGGGCGGGCCTGGATGACGCGATGCATGGCTGGCCTCGCGCGCATGCGCAGAAGCGCCCATTCTGCCTCTCTGACTTCTCGTGAGCTCTTGGAGGTGGCACGCATGCTGGCGGCATGGAAATAGGAGCAACGACGGAGGAGAAGGACGCTTTGGGGTCATTTCCTTACCGCATCTCAAAGGTCGGTCTTTTTACTTTGGGGTGGGTGCTTGATTGTTCTGTGGCATGTCTCTTTGTTTATTTTTAATGTTTAAAAATGGCCTTTTAGCTCCAAAGCCTCTCTGCTTGCTTTGTTCCTTGAGAAATATATGTTGGGGAATTTATTTATTTATTTATTTATTAATTATTCAGGCTTCTATGCCGCCGACTCCCTGAGGCTCGCGGCGGCTTACAGGAGCCGAAGGGCACAGTAAAATACAGGCAATAAGCAGTTAAAAACAATTAAAAACAACAGCAGTATAGTAATTAAGAACACACTTAACACAATGAACAGCACATCATCCTCAGAAGAACGAATAGATGGCGGGGCATGGGCAGGACTTACTCACCAAAGGCCTGCTTAAACAGGTATGTTTTACAGGCCCGTCTAAACGGGAGCAAGTCCTTCATAGCCCGAGTTCCGGCCGGGAGGGCGTTCCACAGCGTAGGTGCTATGACAGAGAATGCCCTCCGGCGGGTAGCAGTCACCCTTGCGAGTTTAGCTGAAGGTATCTCCAGGAGATTGGAGTCCTCAGACCGAAGTGATCTCGGAGGGCAATATGGGGTGAGACGGTCCCTCAAATACGCTGGCCCCAGGCCGTGTAAGGCCTTAAAGGTGAGGACCAACACTTTGAAGGTGATCCGTGCTCAATTGGCAGCCAGTGCAGATCCTGCAAAACAGATGTTATGCGAGGGGCGCCAGCTGGCGTGCCAGACAGGAGCCGGGCGGCAGTGTTCTGCACTAGCCTGAGCTTCCGGGTCACCGACAGAGGAAGGCCAACGTAGAGCGTTGCAGTAATCCAGCCTTGAGATGACTGTGGCTTGGATCACCGTGGCCAGATCGTTCCGGGAGAGATAGGGGGCCAGCCTCCTTGCCTGTCGCAATATGGAAATGTGGGAGAAATGGGGTGGTTGGATGTATTTTTGCATGCCCTTGTTTACCTTGCTGCGTATTAAATGGCCTTGCAGTTCAACAGCCTCTCTTCTTACTTTCTGGCTGATAATATGTGTGGTAATATGGCAGTGTGGGAGAAATGGGGTGGTTGGATGTATTTTTGCATGCCCTTGTTTATCTTGCTGCGTATTAAATGGCCTTGCAGTTCAACAGCCTCTCTTCTTACTTTCTGGCTGATAATATGTGTGGTAATATGGCAGTGTGGGAGAAATGGGGTGGTTGGATGTATTTTTGCATGCCCTTGTTTACCTTGCTGCGTATTAAATGGCCTTGCAGTTCAACAGCCTCTCTTCTTACTTTCTGGCTGATAATATGTGTGGTAATATGGCAGTGTGGGAGAAATGGGGTGGTTGGATGTATTTTTATGCTCTGTTTTATATTGTTGTTATTAAATTGAAATGTTGATGTTTTATAACTTCATTTTATGTAAACTGCCCTGAGCCTGCTGGAAGGAGCGGAACATAAAAATGAATAATAAATATAAATAAATAAGAAAATAGTTATACGTTTTACATTCCCGGGTAGGTGATCTTTGGGACTTGGTTTTTTAATCAGTAGCTCCCATGCTGAAAATGTGTGAGCACCCCTGCTGTATGTCACTGAGAAAGTATCTTAAGAGGGAACCTACCAAAACGGCATCAATACAGCAGGCAATGTAGTTCACTTGGAAAGGGCTTTTGTGCATACACACACACATGTCCATAGCAGCATGAGTGACTCTTGGTGTGTGCCGTCACCTTCATCTGCACTTATTAATTTCAGGTGCCTGTTCTGCGACTGGAAGGCTATCAACACAGAAGGCCACAAGCCTCTCTCAGTCAAGCCCCCAAGCATTCCTGCAGCACTCATGCTCATCACCGCATTGCAGAGCCCTTGTTCACAGCCCTCCCAACTCTCTGTGAAAAGCACGTTCTGCTTTTCCCATTGTTTTCAATAGGTTTTGGTTCTGTGATTTAATGTGTTAAACAAAATGGGGGGAGGGAGTGCAGAATAACTATTGCTTAATCAAAACCTCATGAGAAAACATGTCTTCTTCATCCCTAGGTTTTCTCCCGGGCCGTGGAGAGAAAGAATTAAATAATGTGCCTATCTCAACAACTCCAGAAGCGCGCACACTCAGTCAGACTGTGATCCTAAATCTCAGTGGATATGCAAGAAGGAAGCCACTAAACTGGCCGAAGAAGAAGCGTCTGCAAACACCATGTTCCATTCTTTATATGTGATGGCTAATTAATAATTGTAAGGAAGGGCCACTGCATTGGCATCTGTTTGGGCAAGGTATTGATACGGGAATCCGATCCGATCTCAGGCATTCAGCTGATCTGACCTGCAGCAGGGAGTTCCGCAGTTGCTGCATGCCCACTTGGGCCAAATGAGATGGAAAATGTAACCAAACTGCGGCTGCCTGGCTGGTTCCTTCTCCCCTCACTTGCTTTTCCTGTAACTAAAACATTGTAACCCATCCCCCAAAGGAAACCTTGGAAATTGCAACATTGTCCCTTCCATAGTGATACATGTCCCTTTTGCTGCCTCCTAACTATTAACCCTGAAACCAACCCCCGGGACTTCAGATCATCACAGACCCCACCTGGGATGCCCTTAAGGCAGTGTTTCTCAACCAGTGTGCCGTGGCACACTAGTGTGCCGTGAGCGATCATCAGGTGTGCCGCGAGAAAAGCTCTCTGCCCCCCTTCCTTCCCCCTCCTCCTGCCGAACTCCTGTTGTTTGGGGAGAGGAGGAGGAAGGGCTGAGCGGCGACAAAGGAAAAGAAGAAGGGGTTGGGGCGCCGCCTCCTTCGGCCGTTTCCCCAGCCAGCCTCCAATCCGCCATGACTCCTGCCATGACTCTCACCCCTCACTCGCTGAAGCCGCGCGGAGGAGGAGCCCCGCCTACTGAAGCCCGTCCACCGCTCATGCTTCTCCTTTGTGGAAGAACTGAAGCCGGGGGGAGGGGCGGGGCTCTGCCCCCTCCCCCCGGCTTCAGCGCTCCCACAGCTTTGCCAGCCTTGAAAGGGCAGTGCCAAGCCAGCATTGGCTTGGCACTGCCCTCAAAGCTGGCAAAGCTGTGGGAGAACTGAAGCCGTGTGGAGGGGGGGTGTGGCACAGCCTGGCTCTCCCCTCCCCAGCTCGGCACTCCCTGCAGCTGCTCCCGGCAGGTCACCATCCCCAGCCATTCTTTACTGTGTTAGAGTGTCATTTTGGTTGGTGGTGTGCCCCTGGGTTTTTTTAATGTTAAAAGTGTGCCGCGGCTCAAATAAAGTTGGGAAACACTGCCTTAAGGCACCCTGGGGCCGCCGAAACGAAGTTCCTCAAAACCACAGATACAGAATCGCTAGATCCCGCGTATCCGCGAGATGGCGGATCGCCTCCATTTTGGTCTCTGATTTTTCTATGATGAATTAAAACACTAACTGCTATCTTGGATATTTCCCTTCTGTCCCTTTCTCACTGAGAGCAATGAGTTTTGGAAAAAGTAATATTTTTCCGTCTTTCTCATGCTGCAGCTGATAGTATTGAAAAGCCGGCTCAATTGAACCAGTTCCCACGGTCAAGAGGTAAATTAGAACGTTTCCACGGAGGTGCTCGGTTCCCAGGGAAAAGACCTGTGTTTCCCCAGGCTTCCCTTCAGCTGGGGGAGGGATTGATTTTATCATTTTGGAGTTGTAGTTGCTGGGATTTATAGTTCACCTACAATCAAAGAGCATGCTGAACTCCACCAACGATGGAATTGAACCAATACAAGACGCAGAATATGACCAAGTATGAAAAAGATTTAATGACGGAGAGGTCTCATCTGGATAGTCTTTGCCCTTAATCAGGACCAAAAGTCAATAAAATATTTGAAGTCAGTCCCAGCCATGACAGTGTGTCTCAGCACCAACCCTGCAAGAGTCTCTTCAGGTCAAGCGCCTTGAACGAGATCACCCAACAGCCTCACTAGCCCTGGCTAGCAGTGGTCAGAAAAGCACCAAGCAAAGTGGTCCCCGCCCCATGCACCCCACTACTGGTGGCCTCTGTGCAGCTTGCGCTTCTTGCTGGGGGAGGGCCGAGCTTTCGCACCCCCGGGAGAGGGCCGAGCAGCCTTTGAAGCCTTTGAAGGCCTGTTCCGCTTCTGAAAGGAGCCTTGCCGGGAGACTGAGGGCTGTTTCTTCTGTGTATCTCCCTTTGGCCCTCCTTGAGCCTTTGCTTGTGTTGCTGCAGAAAGTCCCTGTTTTGCTGTAGGTTTCTTAGCAGCTTTCAAGGCTACTTGTTTCTTCCCTTGAGGCAATGGCTGAGTTGCTGCTGGAGCAGAGCTTGCTTCTTCTGCTTGCATAGCTGGCTCTCCATTCGGTTCGTCATCTACAAACAGAAGCAAGTGTTAGGGTGGAAAGTGCGCGCACAGCAAGAGGAAAACGGCTCACAGAGAATATTCTGTTTGGGACTTTTGCCTTCTTTCACGAGAGTATCTTTTGAAACCGCATCTTCCCTTACGAACCCACATGTTCTCTAAGACAGTGTTTTTCAACCTTTTTTGAGACGCGGCACGTTTTTTACATTTACAAAATCCTGGGGCACACCACCAACCAAAATGACACAAAAGGACACTCTAACACAGTAATACATATAGTTAATATGTTTTTAATGTATTTTATACACTCAGTGTGAAGCCTGGGCCTGTTTCTATAAACAAAACATATATATGACTTCCTCTCACATAATTTATACATGGCTATCATCATGTCTTCCCTCAGCCTTCTCTTCTTCAGGGTAAACATGCCCAGCTCTTCAAGCCGCTCCTCATAGAGCTTGTTCTCCAGACCTTTGTGAAATTTCACCCTGAGTGAAGCTTGCTTCTAGTTAACTATGGATGTCATGAAGCTGTTATAAACAGTTCCGGGGGGGACAAAAAAATCCAGTAACATAGTACAAAAAAACATTTCCAAGTGGAGAGGCTCAATTTGTTTCGTGGTAACCTGGGAGGGGCTGCTAGGGGGTGCCAATTTCCCACGGCACACCTGATGATCGCTCACGGCACACCAGTGCCGTGAGAAAATCATCAGGTATGCGTGGAAATTGGCACCCTCCTAGCAGCCCCGCACAGGTTTCCAAGAAACAAATTGAGCCTCTCATGGTTGGAATTTTTTTTTTTACTATTTTACTGGATTTTTTGAGAGTTGCCCCCCAAGGAACGGTTTATAACAGCTTCATGGCATCCATAGTTAACTGGAAGCAAGTTTCACTCAGGATGAAATTTCACAAAGGTCTGGAGAACAAGCTCTATGAGGAGCGGCTTGAAGAGTTGGGCATGTTTAGCCTGAAGAAGAGAAGGCTGAGAGAAGACATGATAGCCATGTATAAATATGTGAGAGGAAGTCATATATATGTTGTGTTCATCGAAACAGGCCCAGCTTTCACACTGAGTGTATAAATACATTTTAAAACATATTAACTATATGTATTACTGTGTTAGAGTGTCATTTTGTGTCATTTTGGTTGGTGGTGTGCCCCAGGATTTTGTAAATGTAAAAAATGTGCCGCGGCTCAAAAAATGTTGAAAAACATTGCTCTAAGAACTGCAATCATATTATTTTACTAGAAAGAAATGCTTCATATGAAAGCTATAACATTGGTCTGTGTGTTTTTGTTCTTATTGTCACTTTTGGCTACTGGTCCTGGGTCACGCTACTACTAGTAAGTTACTCTGCCGTGCATTTATGAGGAGGGACTTTTGTTAATAAGCCCACTCGCCCAACAAAAGAAACCCTAGATTTACTTGGCCTTTACTTCAATTATAAAGGATATGCTGTTTAAACCAATTTTCTTTAATTTCAGTGGCGTATGCGTACTTAAGTTTTTTGTCCATACTTCTTCCCATTTATTTAAGTTAATTGTATGTCCTACTATTTTTGCCCATTTCGTTTAAATAATTTTATATGTGGTATATGACCCCAGAAAAATTGGTCAAATTTAGCAAGGGAAAATTAAGTAAAAAATGCTGGAAATGTGGAGAAAACACAGGAATGTTCTTTCACCTGTGGTGGGAATGTAAGATAGCTAAAAAGTTTTGGTGGGAAGTTTATAAAAGATGAAAGAAATTCTTCAAATAAACTTTGACTTTAAACCAGAGTATTTTTTTACTGGGGATCTTGGATTTTCAAATAGACAAAAACAATGATAAAATTTTCTTTTACCTTGCTACGGCCGCAAGAATAAGCGTCGCATGAATGTGGAAATCGAAAGAAACGGCTACTACTTATGGATGGATAGAGAAGGTTCCTGATATTATGAATATGGATTTATTGACGCAAAAAATTGCCCAAAATAGGTCATCTCCAAACAAAACAAATTGGAGTAACTTCATCAACTTCTTTTTTTAAAAAAAAAAATACACATACATATAAAATGGTACTAAAAATCCAAAGGACCAAGCATAAACCATAGCGGTAAAACCAATTAGGACATGTTTAAGAAATGCTATAGCTATCACAAAGTGATCAGGAAGTCAAAAGATTGTTTTTTATATTGGGTGGGGTGAGGATGCCTAGGGTCGTCTTTGTTCTAGTTTGTATTGTTTTGTTTTAGTTGTCATATTATTAATGGTGTCTTGTTCAGAGTTATGTTTATAGTTGTAACTGTACTCTTATGCCTGTAATTGTGTGTTGCTTTCATATATATATCTATATATATAAAGGAAGAGTCGTCATGGAAAGACCGTCCCAAACAGAGAAACCTTACAACGCAGAAACACCAAACTTGCCAACAGAAATAGGCCTCAAGCAAGGTACGTTTGTAGCAAAGAAACTTTCCCCCAAAACCTAAAAGGCCCCAAAACAACGAGTAAAAAACCCCTACATTTCCCAGCATCCTCCGGGGCTGCCAACGACTCTCCCAGCCTCTACATTCTGACAACATGATTGGCTGCCAATAAGGGCGGATTTGCATAACTCCTGTACTGGCCAGCCAACATGAACATTCCGACCCATAATAAACTGTCAAAGGAGGATAAGGCAAAGGGCTGAGGCACAAACACAAACACCCAATTTACTTCCCACAGAAACAATTCCAACCCTTACATACACAGACTTTCTCGCATCTCCTAAATAGGGCACAGCAATGCGTGCCGGGTACAGCTAGTATGTGTGTGTGTGTGTAGAGAGAGAGAGAGGGAGAGAGGGAGGGAGAGGGGGAGAGGGGAGAGAGAGGGAGGGAGGGGGAGAGAGGAGAGAGAGGGAGAGGAGGGGAGAGGGGGGGAGAGAGAGAGAGGGGAGAGGGAGAGAGGGAGAGGGGGAGAGGGAGGGAGGGGGAGAGAGAGGGAGAGGGAGGGAGAGGGGGAGGGAGAGGAGAGGGAGGGGGAGAGAGGGAGAGAGAGAGGGGAGAGAGAGAGAGGGGGGGAGAGAGAGGGAGGGAGAGGGGGAGAGAGGGGAGGGAGAGGGGGGGGAGAGAGGGAGGGAGAGGGAGAGGGAGAGAGAGAGAGAATATCTGTATGCCAGCCAAACAAGTTTCTTGACAGGTGAATCCTCTGATTTGTTACCTTTCACAGCCTTGGGAATGGCGTTAGAAAATTTCTTGAGCTTGGCCACGAAAAAGCCATCCATGTTATGAGTGTGAGGGTAGAAACGCCGCGTAGACTTCAAAGAAGGATGGAAACGCCGTTCTTTAAATCTGGAAGAGGAAGGTAGAGAACATTTGGAAAGACCAATGGCATTCTCCTGAAAGATGGCCTGCCCTCAATTTCTTGGCTTTAGATCAGGGGTGCCCACGCTTTTTCAGCATGCGAGCTACTTATAATAAAACCAAGTCAGACAGATCTACCGAGAGAGAAGCAGGGTGGAGCAGGGGGAGGGGGCGGGGCTTGGCACGGCCTGGCTCCGCCCCCCTCTGGCTTTAGCGCTACCACAGTTTCTCCAGGCTAGAGGAGGGTAGTGCCAAGCCAGTGGTGGCATAACTAGCAACTACTGGCTTGGCACTACCCTCCTCAAGGCTGAAGAAGCTGTGGTAGAGCTGATGCCAGGGGAGGGGGCGTGGCTTGGCACGGCATGGCTCCGCCCCTGGCTTTAGCGCTACCACAGCTTCTCCAGGCAAGAGGAGGGTAGTGCCAAGCCAGTGATGGCATAGCTAGCAACTACTGGCTTGGCACTACCCTCCTCAAGGCTGAAGCTGTGGTAGTGCTGAAGCCAGGGAAGGGGGGCTTGTGCGGCATGGCTCCGCCCCTCCCCTCTGGCTTTAGCGCTACCACAGCTTCTCCAGGCTGGAGGAGGGCAGTGCCAAGCCAGTGGTGGCATAACTAGCCACCACTGGCTTGGCACTACCCTCCTCCAGCCTGGAGAAGCTGTGGTAGCGCTAAAGCCAGAGGGGGACCCCGACACAACAGGACTGGTTCATAGCCCAGTGAAAACCAGACACAGACAGACAGACAATTGGCCCAGTGAAAACCAGGCACAGACAGACAATTACCATGACGGAACATGTGCAATATACAATGTACCCTCCGGTTTCTGAGGCAGCATTAACCGAGTCAATGGCACTAAGTATCAGCTCCTTTTGCAGGTGAGCACAGCGTAAAATGTCTTTCTCGTCCTGAAACAGAAAAGGGAGGCAATTGTCAATAACAGCAAAACTTAATGTGTGCAAACTGTTCAAAACATGCCAAGCACTGACTACTGTCATTAGCAAATAATAATAATAATAAATCTTTATTTATATCCCACTTTTTCCCTAAAAGGGACTCAAAGCGGCTTACAACTTTATATAAAAGGCTATACAAAATAATATGCATATGTAAAACAATAAACTATAAAAACAAATTTACAATCTATATAAATAAAAAATTAATGTTTGTTTGTGGGATTAACATAACTCAAAAAGCACTGGGTGAATTGACACGAAATTTGGACACAATACACGTATCGGGCCAACGACTGACCGTCACTCATAAAAACACTGAAAAACACAGCAGAAGAGACGTAAAAAGCCAAAAAAACGCCAAACATTACAACACATGCAAAAAACCACATAAATACACATATACACATAGAACAAGGATCTTCCGGCGCCTGACCCCTGGCAGCTGGACTAGATCGGACTCCAAGAAGTCAAAACTTGATGTCCCAGAGGGGACTATAGGTCCAAGAACTGTCCCCGGTTCCAGGAAGATCAGTCCTCCTTCTGCTAAGGATGAGTTCCACTGGAAACCCTTTGGAAGACTCTTAAGTTAGGATTGCCTAGACTTTCTCCATAACCTCTGACCCTGTAGATAGGACCCTATCACTGCTGTATTGCCCCCTTTCATTGCTCTTAGCTTATTGTGTTATTTATACTGTAGTGTATGTTGTGTTGTTGTCTCGCCCAGTGAACTTTGTAAGTCGCCCCGAGCCGTAAGGGAGTGGCAACTAATAGGTTCAAATAATAAATAAATAAATAGAGCACATATACACAGACTGGGCCACAGCAACGCGTGGTAGGGGACGGCAAGTAAGAAATAAATAAACGTATTTAAAAATATTTGTCTAATACAATTATTGCAGGCAACTCAACAAGACAGATGATAAACGTTAGCACAATTCAAAAAAATGTTATCCAACGTTATCACAACCATTTCCACTGAGGGCATTCAGAATAAGATACAGTGGCTAGCTTTTTTTTGATTGTGTCAGAAGCAAATTGAGAATATACTGCCAGTCGCTTCTGGTGTGAAAGAACTGTCCGTTTATTGTAACCCACTCTGAGTCCCCTTGGGGAGATAGGGCGGAATATAAATAAAGTGTTGTTGTTGTTGTTGTTAATCTATTGTAGCTAGCAACAAGGTAGACAAGTCACAATTCCATTTGCGAATCCTTATGGTCTCTTGTCTCCCCCACCTCTATCAGATACTTTGAAACATGTATCCACCCATAGATGCTAATCTATCTGTCTATCTGTCTATCTATCTATCTATGTATATAATAAAAGTCAGTGTTTGCGGCGGTGCGGGGGTGCAGAGGGAGGAATATGTGCCAGCGTTTCGATTGGTTGCCACTGTGGGATTATTTGCATTAAGGACTCTGATTGGCCAGCCTCAGAACTCCAACACTCTAAAGCACCAGACAGAGGGCATTGGTTGCCACTGAGGGACAATTTGCATAAAGGACTCTGATTGGCCAGCAAAACAGAATGCAACTGAATGCTTGAGTTAGCCAAAAGACAGTTTTTTCTGTTGGAAATGGACTGTTCATTTTCTGGGAGGTGCGGAGGTACCAAGGAATATGTGATAGCGTTCGATAGGTTGCCACTATGGGAATATTTGCATAAAGGAATCTGATTGGCCAGCCTCAGAACTCCAACATTCTACGGCCCCAGACAGAGGGGATTGGTTGCCACTGAAATGGTATTTGCATAAAGGACTCCGATTGGCCAACCACATTCCAACATTCTAAGGTGATGCAGAGGGAAAAGGAAAGGCCTCAGGCAGTCAGACACTTTGGCCCACAGCAGTGATGGAACAGGACCAAACTTGCCACACTTGCCCAATGACCCACTTCACAACGCGACCCTCACCCAATGACCACTACAGACCAAAATTAACACACAGAGCCCCTTGACGCACTCTACACCCTGGTGCTGTTTCAAAGAGGATGGACCACAGATGATGGGACTTGAAATACCTTCACTCACCTTCCGAGACCCCTGCAACCCTCCTCCAAAGAATGATCAAGACCTAATGTGACACACAGAGCCCCATGACCCACTCTATATCCTGGTGCTGTCTGGAGGGGATGGACCATGGCCAATGGGACTTGCAGTACCTTCACTAAATTCCTGAGACCACTGCAAGCCACATAAACATCTAATAGGAACCAACCTTGGCACACAATGCCTTCCTCAAATAACCCGGGCACTGCCGGGTCCCTAGCTAGTAATGAAAACAAGGAGGAAGTACAACACCAAACTTCTCTTCCCTTCTCTCAACCCACAGCCTACATGCAAATTCTTGTTTAGGGCACCTTCTTTAACATCCTGCTGCAATGACTGCACCAAACTTACCTTATTGGTTTTAACGGTGGGGTCCTTTGAAATAACCCCTGTGCCACTGCATGGCGCATCCAGCAGAACCCTGTCAAAACCGCCGAGCACCTTAGGACAGAAGAACAGCATATTATTTGAGAACACAAGAAATGCTGGACCACTCCAACAACCTCCATGTCAGACTACACAGAGAAGCCATTGAAATCCAAAAGCAAGTGGACAATTTCGACAGAAAGGAGGAAACCATGAAAATGAACAAAATCTGGCTACCAGTATTCAAAAACTCCAAAATCAGGACAGTAAATAAAGAGCAACACTGAGAAAACAGGGAATTCCAGACAGGAATTAATCAGGGACATGTAACACCTCCCAACAAAGGATTCCCCAGGTAGAAAGCAGCTAGGCTTTGAAGCTGCAAGGCCATTCAATGCTAATCAAGGTGGTCAATTGCAACATTCACCCTTGCCTCAAACAGACAAGAGTTCTGGATGTTCCACATATATATACATATGAGAGGGCGGGTCAATAAGTCCGTGACTTTTTTTTAACAAAACACAGGTTTTTGGATAAAAAATCATTTTATTTTTCAACGTAGTCTCCTTGAGCTCTATACACTTTGTCCAACGTTTCTCCAATTTTTTATCCCTTCCAAAAAAATAAGATTTGTCGAGGTCATCAAAATAGGTATTTGTTTGTGAGATGATTTCATTGTTGGAGTCAAATCTCTTTCTGCCGAGCCATTTCCTCGGGTTTGGAAACAAGAAATAGTCACTCGGGGCTAAATCCGGAGAATTTAGGGAGGGGAGCAATTTGTATCCCAATTCATGGATTGTTGCCATGGCAACTGCACATGTGTGCAACCTTGCATTCTCCTGATGCAAAAGAACTTTTATTGGCCAAATGCAGTCTTTTTTTCCAAATCCTCATTACATCGACCCAATAAGTTGGCATAATATTAGCCATTGATTGTTTTACCCTTTTGAAGGTAGTCAATGTGGATCCCAAAAAACTGTCACCATGAGTTTATTGGCTGACAAACCCACCTTCACCTTCTTTGGGGCCGATTCACGAGAAACCCAGTTTTGACTGCTGTTTGGTCTCTGGTGTGTTGTGGTAGAACCACATTTGTCCTGATTCTGAAACGGCGCAAAAACTCGTCCATATTGCGTGTTAAACAACGCCAAACACTCCTCTGAAATTGTCACACGATTGCATTTCTGGTCGATTGTGAGCAAACGCTGCACCCATCTTGCGGAAAGCTTTCATACCCAAGTGATCATTTAAAATTGAAACCACTAAGCCATGTGAGATGCCTATGGCTTCACAATCTCTCGCATTTTCAATCTCCGATCAGCCAATATCATATCATGAATTTTTTCAATTGTTTTGGTGTAGATGTCAGCGCTGTTGCCCCGTTTGTTGCCCTAAC